>CAMAPF010000145.1:2567500-3767500 GCA_945859915.1 Cuscuta epithymum | reverse complement strand
AGTATACAAACGTGATCATAATAATGTTTTTTTTATCAATTTATCAGATACAAATTCTTTATGTAATAGGCTGTAATACACTTAATAGGACTCTAATACACATAAATATGTGATACACGAATGTAAACATACTCCTTCACTGCTTCCTTCCACTCTTCATCATATAATCAATTTTATAAACAATTAACAAGTATTGCAACTAACGTACTATTAGCATATTAACAACAATAAATCATAGAATTCATATACCTAAAAAATGATGGTTCCTCACCCGTCTTCCATAGTGACCCGTCTTACATAGTGTAATGTGATTGCATTGAACAAATCTCAAATAAAAAACAAAGTTAATCTAATAATCTTTACGTGTAGGCTGACCACTCATTGGAATAACTCCGCCAGAGTTAATCTAAATCACTTATTTCATACGAGCTAATTCTAAATGATGAAAAGGTATATTTAGAGCCTGTTTGGTAATATGAAAATTGGCTCAATCGGTTAATTCTGCTGAAATTTATGAAGTTCTGACTTAAGTGACTGGATTGGTTGATTCTGCTGATTTAAGAAAAAAATATTATTTAAAATATATATTACTAATAAAGAAAAGAAAAAAATATTTGTAAAATAGCTAAAATGGTCGTCTACAGTAACTTCAGCCAATACAACCAAATAAGTATCTTCAACCTTACTTTTTCTTATTATTACACAATTCAGCGCGCGAAATCAAAAGTTACGTGTTTGGTGAAAAGTTGGCTCATAAGCCTAATAAGTCGAAAAACAGGGTTACCAAACAGCCTCTTAAATTAGAGGTTATCAAATGTTAACTCTCTTTTGCAAATCTCTAATGTTGAAATTGTTTATATTTACGAGTGTATTTTTGAAGGTAAAAACATAGTCAAATTTACATGTGTTGAATGTATATTAAGATCAAATTTTATTTAAACATTTTATATTTTATATAATAAAACTGAGTTAAAATTCAATGATATGTCACTTCACTAATACTAAACCAACTAATTAATTGAAGTGAGTTACCAAAAAATCAAATTTATGCGATAAAAAATATATTATCATTACTACTAAAACAATTAATTAATTCATGGTTCATCACTACTATTCACTTCCTACCATCGTGCATCCACCGCTCATTTGGACCAAAGTAAGGAGAAAAAACCTATTCTTTTGAAGGATATAACTTTTGTATTTATACTCCAATTTTTCACAAATATATATCAAAACTCATAGGTTTTAATTATTTTTCATATAACACCAATATTAAACGCCTATTTTAAAAAAAGATCTATTTTTATATAGTAAAAATTAGTTAAACTTCTATTGATTAATTATAATCTATTATCACTACTACTAAAGCATTTAATTTATTGACTCGGTTCTTCATTGCTATTCACTTTGTGCATCACTGCTCATTTGGAGAAAGGGAAGGAGAAAAAATAACTCCATTTTAAAAGTAGGTGTAATAATTTTTTTATTTGTACTCCAATTTTTACAAAAAAAACTTCAAAATTCGTTACTTTTAATCACGGCAACTCATTTAATTTGGAGAAAGTGAATGACAAAGAATATCTTTTTTAATTATTGTAGGTTGCTTCCATTAAAATTAATTATGAATACTACTATTATTATAATCATTATCTATATGTTATTCTTATTCATAAAATAAAACATCATATATTATTACTATGATTAGACCAGCTTACAAAAAATTCAGACCACATAAGATCATATTTTAAAATATTCATATCATAAATATTAATATTAGGTGAATAGAACCACTTCTTAATATCAACCATAATAATGAAGTAGAATTCTCGGAATAAACATCAAATCAATTCAATTTCAAAAAAAATTGTGCAAAATCAAGTTATTTAAATAATGAGACTCTAATACACATAATAGGACTCTCTAGTCTCTACTCATAAAAAATTAGTCTTACATATTTGAGTGGGGCTCTAACGACGACCAATTTTTTTAAATAATGGAACTTTAGTTCACGTGAACGAGATCTAATCGCACAACACCAATAATACATGTGACTATCCAAAATAATATAAACTCCACACACTCCCAATTTCAATTCAACACTTCTTCTTATATATCATCCTTCATCATATAATCAACCATATAAATAATAAATACTCCAAAACTATTACAATAATTAGCACATAAACAACCATTTAACCAATGATTCATACTCTAACAGATGGTGATTTCTCACCCGTCTTCCATGGTGACCAGTGGTTTGTTCATAAAAGAAATGATCATAGGTAAAATTTTATGTCATATGAATAGTTTACAATATAATGTTAATTAATTGGTACTTGTCACTTGAATCCATGTCAAATTAACTAACACTATCGGGGCATGCCCCGGGTGTTACACTAGTTTAGGAGATTAAAATTTAGGGGAGATTATTGTATTGAGTTGCCAATTATCCTATTAAGGACATAATGAGAACTATTAAAAATAAGCGGTTGTACTTGGAATGTTTTTACTTGGACTGTTTTTAGTCGGAGACCATATCAAACCAGATCAGACCAAACCAAACTAGACCAGACCAGACTTGACTTTCATAGTTATAAAACACGCAAACACCAGATGTTTACCAGACCAGATAATTAAGACCACATTTAAACATAGCAGACCAGATCAGACCAGACCAGACTTAAACAGACCAGACCAGCAAATTATAGTCCAAATAAAAACATTTTAAAGAGTTCGGGTGTAATTTAAAAAATAGATTGTGCACATACCAAACGATGTATTTTAATTTTACATGTAAAATGTTTACTCCTCTAAATTTCACATGCAATCATTTCAAGTGTAAAGTTTTAATGTGTAAACTATCAAATGGACTCTAAGTAGCTAGATAAGTGGCTGCGAATACAATTTTTCCTCATCAAAATGACTAATATAATAACGACTCGTGATAACTTTCACATAGAAAACATAAACATTTTTGGGTTCGGCCGGTGCCTAGTAATAAGGCCCTTAATCGATATACATGCACCTAGCCACACAGCCCTTAATTTTGATTATCAACCTTCTTGAAGGGATGGCAATGGGCGGATTGGGAACAGTTTTACATATAACCGTACCCGCCCCGTTAGATAATTGTCCTGCCCCGTAACCGCCCCATTACCCAAACCATAACCGAACCAACGGGTAACGGGTAAAATTTCGGGTAACCGCGGGCAACACTTTATTAAATGACTCATTAATTAAATTTTTGATATAAAAATAATATTTCAAAAGACGAAAAATGACATTGCCTAGACGAGTCTAGAGTTCAGACGCCACTTTAAAGTTTCGTATATCTACAAGACGAGAAAGGAAGCAACTTAAATTAATTTGATATAAAATACTTAATCTAAAAAATAATTAATCACGAAAAAATATGATAAATCAAACAAGACTATTAAAATCTATTAAGAACTTTCATTCTACATTATAATGAGTACATCTACAATCTATATATACATAATGGAAAGAAAAAGTCTCATCTTTTAATAGTTGTTAGATAAATAATAGATAAAATGTAATAAAGATATAACTAAAAATAAACGGGGCGGCTACGGTGCTGGTAACGGGGCGGGCATGTATAAAACCATAAAAACAAAAGTGGTACATTCCCCGCCCCGTACCCGTTACCTGATCAATGCGGTTTTCCGATCCCCATTTTGAATGGGGCGGTACGTTCAGTGCGGATATCCATCGGTTCGGTCATAATTGATATCTCTATTCGTGAGGCGTGTTAATAATTTAACATCAAAAAAATGGAAGCCGCATGAGAAGTTGTAGACGCAGATGACAGTTGAGCAGCTGGCGGAACAGACTCCCAGTAGAGTGTGGAGTCCCCGCCGTAAAAAACTCCCTTCATACGTATATATACCTATTCGAGATACGTACATACATATTCCGTATTCCGTCAATTCCTCCATGAATTAATTGATCACCAAATTCAGTTTAGATTCATCACTCTCGCATGATCGATTTTTTCTGTTCTGGAGTACATCGACTTCTACAAGCGACGTACATACGTAGCGAAATAGATCATAATATGTTTAACGTAACAAATTAAATATATTATGGATCGATTAGCCGATTGTATAAATTAAATCGCACGTACTTATTATATATCCGGCACCGATCAGATCGATCGATAATAAGTAAGCCGGTGGCCGGAAAGTTGAGGACATATAATGGGTACGGAAGTGGCGGCTGATATAGAGGCACCCCCTTCCGCTTATAAAGTCAATGGCGGCAACTCTACCATCTTCAGGAAACCCACCCGTCCAGTTACTTTGAAGGTATATAATTATATATTACTGTAGTTTATGGTCCAAACCAATTTCTCTCATTGAGAATTGAAAAGGAAATACGATTTTATATTAGCTTCTTTTTTCTTATTTTTACAAAAAAACGAGTGTGAAGTTCAATTCTTTGATACAGTAGAAGTGCCCAATAAAACATAAAAGGAAGAAATGTTCTTTTTTTGAAGTCCAAAGTAGCTCAATCTAGGGTTTTCATTAATATACTACATTCGTTTAATCTAGTCGAAAGTGCCCAATCTAGTTTGTCAGTCTAGAAAAATATGTATTAATAATATACCCTAAAACAAAAATAAGGTGCATACGTAAATAGATCGAATAGAGTAGGAGCTCAATTAGGAGCGAATGTATTTGAAATTAGGAAGAATACAATGATGATTATATTTGTGCAATTTATCGGTAGTTCTAAATTATTTAATGAATTTTCACTTTTCAATTGATTGCCCTAAATGAGGGTATAAACATTTGTGAATTGAAGAACTTAACTAATACTACCTCCGTCCCAAAATTAACTTCTCATTCGGTTTACGATGCTTGACTGACGATAAAGCAACTCAATCCCTGCTCACACTCGGATTATTTTTAGTAAGCAAAATTTACATATTCAGAAACTACATTAAAGTCGCTACAAAGCCTGATCAATAAAATTTAAATTTGATAAAAAATTGATATAAAAAGTAAAAGATTACGAGTGATTCAAGTTGACCAATGAATAGTGACTGGGAAGTTGTTTTTGGGACGGAGGGAGTATGAGAGTATTTTCTGAGCTCTCTACAGGTTACTATTCATTTTTAGGGAATAAAGCATAATGCATCTATTTAATTTGAAGCTTCAAAATTAAATATTAATACTACTATTTCATGAATTTTTCCCAAATTTTTATAATTAGTCCATCGAACCAAACAAGTTTAGTTTGAGAATTAAATATAGAAATTGTTCCGACTAAATATGTTTTATTCCACAAATATGACTTATCTAATTTAGTCCTATTAAGAAAAAAAGTTTATAAATACATCTCTGAATAAGAGTGAACAAGTCGTATTTTGATAATAACTCAATAAAAGCCATATTTATAACTTAATTTAAGCAATTTATTTTGACATGCAGTTTGAAGATGTGGTTTACAAGATCAAGCCGAGCAAGAAAGAAGGTTTGTCGTTACTGATGAAAACGAGGAAACAGAAAGTCGAAGCCGAGAAAACGATCCTGAATGGGGTGACGGGTGCGGTGTTCCCCGGCGAGATGCTTGCGATGTTGGGTCCTTCAGGGTCCGGGAAAACCACCCTACTCACTGCACTTGGTGGCCGGCTCGGCGACGGAGGCCGTCATCAGCTCACAGGAAAAATAACCTACAACGGAAAACCGTTTTCAAACGCCATGAAACGCAACACCGGTTTCGTCCCTCAACATGAGATCATGTACCCTGAACTCACCGTCACGGAAACCCTAGTTTTTTCGGCCCTCCTCCGTTTGCCGAGAAGTCTGACGAAGTCAGAAAAGGTGAGAATAATAATGAGACTTAATCAGACTCGTAGATTTGACCTTCAGATAAAGTACTCCTTCCGTCTCTAAAATGCTTACGTCTTGAGGACATCCCAAAAAATTCTAAACATTTCTCTTTTTGAAAAGTTTTGTGTGGCTACTATTAATTTACTTTTTTTATTCAACAACAATCATATATTTTCACCTTATTCCTACTTTTTAAAACTCCTATTAAGTCAACCCAGGAAGTATTTTGCACGATGGGGGAGTAATAGACTCAATAGAGTAGTGCTCCTTATATGTTACAGAGTAATAAAGTTATACGGAGTACTTCATAATGTTGAATTCTCACATCCAAAACTTGTGAATGAATTAAGTTTTAGGTTAAGATTTGAATTATTCTTCCTATCAGGTTCATCTTTTAGAATGAAACTTCAAATATTGTAGTCTAATAATAACACTACTCTATTAAAAGGTTGCACAGGCGGAGGCGGTGATCGCTCAGCTCGGGCTGAGCAAGTGCAAGAACAGCCTGGTCGGCGGTTCTTGGATGAGAGGGGTTTCTGGGGGAGAAAGAAAGAGGGTTAGTATCGGACAAGAAATGCTAATAAACCCGAGCCTGCTTTTGCTGGACGAGCCGACGTCGGGGCTGGACTCGACGACGGCTCAGCGGATCGTGTCGACCATGTGGGAACTGAGTCAGGACGGCGGGAGGACAGTGGTGATGACCATCCACCAGCCGTCGAGCAGGCTGTTTTATATGTTTGACAAAGTGCTTTTGTTGTGCGAAGGAAGTCCGTTGTATTTTGGAAGAGGGTCGGAGGTTATGAACTATTTCTCCAGCATTGGGTTCTCTCCTTCTGTCGCCATGAATCCTTCCGACTTCCTGTTGGACCTCGCCAACGGTAAGGAATATATATGACCTTATTCTTGACTTTCATTATTTAATATGCATTCATGAGTACTCTTCCGGTCCCTCCTTCCTCACCGGAGCGCCTTCCGGCCTCCTCCTTTTGGGGAGGTTCCCGGTGGTATGTTTTGCTCAAATTGTTTGTGTATGTTCCACATCAAGTCTAGTTCATTCATACCAAATTTGAGCAAAAAATTCCATCGGGAAGGCCGTCAAATGATTTTTGAAAGTTAACTGGTCCGGAATATACATATAAAACGCAGTTAATTTTCAAAAATCATTTGACGGCCTTCCCGATGGAATTTTTTGCTCAAATTTGGTATGGATGGACTAGACTTGATGAAGAACATAGACAAAAAATTTGAGCAAAATATACCACCGGGAACCTCCCCAAAAGGAGGAGGCCAGACGACGCTCCGGTCAGGAAGGGAGGGACATGAATAATTCCTCATGCATTCATATTTTAACAAGTAGTCGCTAAAGTTTAAAGTTCTTGCTTCCAAAGTTTCATCCAATTCATTCCATATCTATTCAATGAATTTATCAAATTTGAGATGAACGGAAGAGTAACATTACTCTAATCCTTAATACTCATTTACATCTTACTAATTAACCATGAACAACTAAGTTACCAAATATTTTAGTTCAATGGGATCTTTAATGGTAGTATTGGCCATAGAAGCTAATAGAATTCATTAATATCAATCCGCTGAAATAATCGCCTATTAGTTAATTGCCACCGCTGATATTTGATCAAACACCTCCGAAAGATGTTTGTTTTTACTTAGACTATTATTCAGTCCCAGACCATCCTGATCAGACCTAAGCAGACCACACAAAACTTCAATGGTTCTAAAATACATAAATACTCCGTAACATATACTACTAGATCAGACCATATTAGATCAGAACAGATCATAAAATTTCAATCAAATTAAAAACATCTTAAGAGTTTATTATGCCACCAATACAGTTACCCCAAATGTCACGATGTTGTCATGGGACATGTCCCAATTTCTGATGAATTTTAAAAAAATGCAAAATAAAAAAAAAACCATAAATAACTTTTTGTATATTCTAAGGGTAGTACTTTGTCCTTTTTCCAAAAAGAAATCGACATAAATAGAAGTAGCAATGATATACTCCATCCGTCCCCCTATTATTGAGACCGGAGTGTCATGCCAACAAAGACAAAAGGGAATATTTGATAAAGTAACCCATCAAAAAGCAAATTACCAAGCATACTAAAGTATATCCCTGTTACTCCCTTATTAAATTTACTTTTTACTTTTCAAATAAGAAATGAGACAATAATAGTGAGACATTCAAAAATGAAAAATTGGATAATTATAAAGGTAGAGAGGGAATATATTCTAAAAATGGAGTGTCGTGTTTTCATTATCTAAATATGAGTATCTACTGATGTGTTTTGACATTACCTGAGTTCAAATACTATCGTATTTATTTAGGGGAGGATACAAATATAATATTTCTATTTTGGAATTTCAAAAACAAAAATTACTGATTTTTTAATTGAATTATTATACACATGCATCCAGGATTGGGTACAATCTTTTTTTTATGGCTGAACTTTCTCTCATACTTTATATAGTATTTGTTGTGTTACATATTAACATCATATTCAAACGTGTAACTTCCTTCTTGAACCGTGTACAATTTATGTATACAATTTATGTACTAATTTGGTGTACAAATATAATTTTCTAGTATCTTTAGACTTTGAGCTGTGCTAGGTGTACACATTTTGGTGTACACTTTTCATAAATTTGTGTGTCTTACGCACAAACAATTGTCTGTCCATAGATAACTTTACAGAATTGTCTGTAGACAGTCAATTGTTTGTGAATGAGACAGAAAAGTGTATAAAAAATATATATACCAAAATGTGTATAACAAACATTTTTGTTCAGATATAATCATGTATTGGTACGGGAAAAAATTCGTGAATTGCTGAAATGAGTGCAGGTGTTCCGGGCGACGATTTACGTGAAAATCAAGCAGCAATAAAGGAGATTCTGGTTTCCGCTTTCAAAACAAATCTGTTAGAAACGTTGGAAGATGAACTGCGGGAAACAAAAACAGGGGATGAAATTTCGTCGAATTCCGCCGGCTACGAGAAGCGTTACAAAGGATGGTCAATTACTTGGTGGGAGCAATTTACAGTGCTGTTGAATAGGGGTTTGAAACAGCGCAAGTCCGACTCCTTCTCCGGCCTAAAAATCGGCCAAATTTTAGTCGTAGCCTTACTTACCGGCGCTTTGTGGTGGAAATCCGTCGACTTGCAAGATCAGGTAACTAGTGCTATAAATACTTACTTAATTGTTGATCATGTTATGCAATTAGTAATTGTGTCCAGATTAAGAACTTTATATTATAATAATAGAATGTATGGAACACTAATAATTAAAGAGGTCCTCATGATATATCAGAATGTTAATTAGGTCCTCGTACTTCAAATCAATCAATTAGATCATCAAACATGTAAAAAACGCTCAATTGAGCGATTTACCGAGTGAACAATAAGGGCCTGTTTACTAACAGAAATATTTTCCAGTTTTCCAGAAAACTGGAAAACTGGAAAACAGAAAACAGGAAACGTGTTTACCAAAGAAAATCCTGGAAAACTGGAGAAAGGAAAAAAGAAAAACGCGTTTACCAAATCGTTTTCCAAAACGTAAAAAATGAAACATGTCTCTCTTTTCCTTAATGATTTGGAGAAGTGACTTTTACTAGTTTTCCAAATTTGGAAAACGCAGATGCTACAGTGCCTTTGCAATGAATTTGCATACTTACACCTAGTGGTGGGTCCGGTCCCGCTCCGATGTCGATTCCATTTCGGTACCTCCATCCTCGTACCTTACCCCTACCCTACCCTACCCTACCCACCTACCCCCACCCCACGTACCCATTTTTCCCTATAAAGACCTTACCCCACCCCCCACCACATGCCCCGACCTCGGCCCCACCCCGATCCACCTTACCCTACCGCCACCCCCCTACCACCTCGACCCCACCTCGATCCACCCTACCCTACCGCCACCCCCCTACCACCTTGACCCCACCCCGACCCACCCTACCCTACCCCCACCCCTCGTATATTACCACTTACCCCCTACCTTACCCCTTACCACATGCCTCCTACCTCGGCCCCACCCCACCGTCACCCTACCTCGGCCCCACCCGGATCCCGGGCCCACTCTACCGCTACCTTACCCCAACCCCAAACCCTACTCACTACCCCCACCCTTACCGCCATCCTACCCCTTCCCTACCCCAGCCCCACCCTGGTCCCAACCCCACCCTACCGCCATCCTATCCCAACTCCCTACCCTACCCCTACCTTACCCCAACCCCACCCACTACCCCCACCCTTACCGCCATCCTACCCCCCACCCTACCCCTTCCCTACCCCGGCCCCACCCTGGTCCCGACCCCCACCCTACCGCCATCCTATCCCAACTCCCTACCCTACCTTACCCCAACCCACTACCCCACCCTTAACCCTAACCACGACCCTAACCCACCCATTACCCCCACCCAACCCCTACGCCTAGACCATAACTTCCCTACCCGACCCCTACGAGTAGGTATGGGTGGGTATGAAGGGTTGTGGTGGAGTATGGGTAGAGTGTAAGATCGTGTTAAGGGTAGAGGTAGGAGTCAAGGGTGTGGAATTGGAGAACTGTGTGAAAAAATTGATGAACATGTTTTCAAATTTGAAAATGGAAAACTAAAAAATAGAAACAGAAAATTGGAGATAGAAAAACTGAAAAATAAAAACAGAAAATTGGAGAACGAAAAACAGAAGTAGAAAACAGAAAAATATCTCTGTTAGTAAACAGGCCCTAAGTTTTCCAGGTAAAGTATATAAGAAGATTTATGGCTACTCATTAATTCTGTCGAATAGAATCCCGAATCTTAACAACTTCAACCGTGACTAAATTTATAATTCTGTATGTTGTGCTTGAAATATAAATTGCACTGGAAAAAATGAACTAACAAAGTGCTACAAAGAAAACTTAGAGCTGCTCTTTCTATGAGGATGGAACCAGAACCTTCGGGCCTGTTTACTAACAGAGATATTTTCCTGTTTTCTACTTCTGTTTTTTGTTCTCCAAATTTCTGTTTTTATTTTTTTTTAGTTTTTCTATCTCCAATTTTATGTTTCTATATTTTAGTTTTCCATTTTCAAATCTCAAAACATGTTCATCGATTTTTTCACCCAGTTCTCCAATTCCACACCCTTGACCCTACCCGACCCTTACCACGATATTACACTCTACACATACTCCCCCACAACCTTTCATACCCACCCATACCTACTCGTAGGGGTCGGGGTTGGGAAGTTATGGGTGGGGGTGGGGTAAGGGGTATGGTCGGGGGTGGGGTGGTAAGGTCTAGGGTTTAGGGGGTTGGGTGGGGGTAGTGGATGGGTTAGGGGTAAGGGTGGGGTAGTGGGTAGGGTTGGGGTAGGGTAGGGAGTTACGATAGGATTGCGGTAAGGTGGGGCCGGGGAACAGGGTGGGGCCGAGGTAGGGAAGGGGTAGGATAGTGAGTTGGGATAGGATGGCGGTAGGGTGGGCCCGGGATCTGGGTGGGGCCGAGGTAGGGGAAGGGTAGGGTGGGGGTAGGATGGCGGAAGGGTGGGGGTAGGATGGCGGTGGGGTGGGGCCGAGGTAGGGGGCATGTGGTAATAGGTATATACGGGTGGGGATAGGGTGGGTCAGGGTGGGGTCGAGGTGGTAGGGGGGTGGTGTAGGGTGGATTGGGGTGGGGCCAAGGTAGGGGCATGTGGTAGGGGGTGGGGTAGGGTCATTATAGGGAAAAATGGGTACGCAGGGTGGGTAGGGTAGGGTAGGGGTAAGGGGTAAGATACGAGGATGGAGGTACCGGAATGGAATCGACATCGGAGCGGGACCGGACCCACTACTAGGTGTAAGTGTGCAAATTCATTGCAGCGACACTGTAGCATCTGCGTTTTCCAAATTTGGAAAATTAGTAAAAGTCACTTCTCCAAATCATTAAGGAAAAGAGAGACATATCTCATTTTTTCCGGTTTGGAAAACGATTTGGTAAACACGTTTTTATTTTTCCCTTTCTCCAGTTTTCCAGCAATTTCTTTGGTAAACACGTTTCCTGTTTTCTGTTTTCCAGTTTTCCAGTTTTCTGGAAAACTGGAAAATATCTCTGTTAGTAAACAGGCCCTTCCATTTTAACATGGAATTGCAAAACTTACACATGACTAAATTTATAATTTTGTATGTGGTGCAGATTGGGTTGTTATTTTTCTGTTCATCATTCTGGGGATTCTTCCCACTGTTCCAAGCAATATTCACATTCCCAGCAGAGAAGAAAATGCTTAAGAAGGAAAGATCATCAGGAATGTACAGGCTCTCATCATTCTTCATGGCAAGAACCGCTGGCGACCTTCCCATGGAGCTCGTCCTTCCAACCGTCTTCATGCTAATAACATACTGGATGGCAGGTCTAAAACCAACCCCAGGCCACTTCTTCTCCACCCTACTCGTCATCCTACTCTGTGTACTGGTCTGTCAAAGTCTCGGGCTAGCCATTGGTGCAATCGTTATGGATCAGAAGTCCGCAACGACTCTCGGGTCTGTCATCATGTTATCTTTCCTTCTCGCTGGGGGTTATTACGTCAGGCATGTCCCTAAGTTCATAGGATGGATAAAGTATGTATCCATTGGGCAGTATACATACAAGCTTTTGTTGGAGACACAGTTTAAGCCGGAGGAAACTTATCTTTGCCCCTCCGCTGCGGCGGGAGGAGGAGGGATGGTTTGTTTGGTTAAGGATCATCCTTCTATTGAGAGAGCTGAGCTTGGGAAACATGTCACCTTTTCTGTTGTTGCATTGCTCATCATGCTTGTGGGTTACAGGCTGATTGCATATGTAGCCTTAATGAGAGTGGGAAGAACCAAGTAGTTGTTAAATAAGTAGCTTATATTTGGTAGTTCTTGGCTTGTTAGTAGATGCATTTTCTGAAAACCTATACTGAATAAGTTCATTGCTAGGTAATTAATCACCTTACCATTTGTTAAACTCCCATTTGTTATGATCATATTATCTTGATGTAGACATTACACGAAGTATATTAAAGCGCGAAATAATGATTTTGTTAAGAAACACAATTTACAATGATTAATGGTGTGGAAGATTATATAAAAGCATTATTAAGGTATTTCATTTGGAGAAAATATAGATTACATAGTAACATAGCCACATGCTCACATAGGAAATGTACTATTAAGTTTTTCTTTTTACGAGAAAAACTTAATTTATTTCAGTATTGTTCAAAATACGAGGGATATAATGAAAAACCTTACAAAAAGCATAGGTATCAGGTAGTAGTAGATACCCGAGTTAGAGAGGCACAATCTAGCACAAACTAAAATGTACGTAGTCCTTCCCTCTCATAAAATTATGAATTTTATGGATGGAAGGAATATATGATTGGCAATGTCAGAGGTTTGGTCGCTATTATTTTTTATTGGGAAAAAGGTGCAAATAGGCCCATGTACTAACCAAAAAAGGTCAAATAAGTCCTTATTTAGGAGGCTCTGTCCGGCCGTCGTCATTTGGGGTGTTTTCCGGTGGAATTTTTTGATGAAATTTTTTTGAGCATCTTATTCATCAAGTCTAGTTTACTCATACCAAATTTCAGCTAAAACTTTAATCGGGAAGACATTCAAATGAATTCTTGAAGATAACTGTGCTTCTAACTGCGCAGTTATTTTCAAGAATTCATTTGAATGCCTTCCCGATTGAAGTTTTAGCTGAAATTTGGTATGAGTAAACTAGACTTCATGAATAAGATGCTCAAAAATTTTCATCAAAAAATTCCACCGGGAACCACTCCAAATGGCGACGGCCGGACAGAACCTCCTAAATAAGGGCTTATTTGACCTTTTTTGGTTAGTACATGGGCCTATTTGCACCTTTTCCCTTTTTTATTGTAAGACTCTTGCATTAAGATTGAGTGATGTTTGGTCTACTTCAATTGCTTGTGGTTCAGGTTTTCCCATTAATGGATCAGCGAGTTATATTGTTTGTTTGAAGGTGATTAACTCCAAGTCTAATTCGAGGGCTGATGATTGTCTGTGATTCCTTACTTATTTTACTCTCTTTCCGAATGTTAATGCTTTGAATTCAATATAAGTCCCCCTCTTCCAAAAAAAAATTGTAATAATCTTCCAATTGGTCTAAAACGCTAAGTTACAGCATTGCATTGTAGTTATAGGCCTTGTTTGGTAATCAGCTGTTAGCTATTAGCTGGTTAAATTAGCTGCTTTGACCGGCTGATTGTTTTAGTTGTTTAGACCGGCGGATTGGATTAGCTGATTCTTTTTAAGTGTTTGGTAAAATTAGATTTTGGCAAATATAAAGTATGAACTTATCCAACTTCTATAAAATTTTATTAAAATTATTTAGTTTGAGTGGTATATTTCATTTGATTAAAGGACGTAAATCTTAGAATAATCAAAACTTTAAATACAAATAATTGATGTACTAAAAAGGTATTTAGTTATATAAATTAAATTTATTACGGAGTATTAATTTATTTATTTCTGTATTTATTTAGTTATTTATTTTTTGATATATTGATTTATATATTTATTTATTTACTTACTTATCTATTTATTTATTTAGTCATTTATTTGATAGACTTTGACTCTCGACCTAGAGCCACTATCATTGATATAAAGTAATACTTCCTACACATCTCTAAAGATTGAAAAAGGAAAACACAACTAAGTAAATGACCACCAGCGTGGCGATTCTGCCAATTAACGAAGGGGAGAGAGGAGTGGCGAAGGGAAACCCTAGCCGCCGCCTCTTCCTTCCTTCTTCTCTTCTCTTCTTTTGACTTCAATCATGGAAAAAGTTTTGTTTAATCAGTATTTTCAGTTCTATCTATACATTTATTTCCTAGCGTTGTCTAGAGATATTATTTTCGGTGGCGAAGTGTCGCTCGCCAGATCTATATTCCCCGCCATCATCGGTCGGGTGTTCTTGTGTGCTAGTAAGAGGTTTGTATTGGCTTCTTTGTCAATCATGAATCAGGATTTCTTCTGCATCGATATAGAGGTCTACCGCCCCCTTCTGAACCACCGCCGATCTAAGAAGATGACATTGGATGGATTGCTTTCTTTCTAGTGGTTGGTCAAACCGGAACAATTTCTGCACTTGGCTTCTTACTGGTGGCTAGAAAAACCGGCAAGTTCAATAATTTCTTTTCGGTGGCTGGTCAAGCTGAACCCATTTCGAGTAGAATGAGCAGACACATTGCGGTACGAGTCTACATTGTTGCAGGGTTAGCGAACACGAGTGCTTTTATAAGGCGTTTTTGTTCTTTGTCTCACCCTAGTGTATTGAACGCTATGATTGTAATGCTTCGGCTTTTAGTTGTTATGTTTCTTATTAAGATCTGATTATCAATAAAATGGTTATTTTATTTTTAAAAAAAAACAAGTAAATGACCCCAGCCCCACCACGGTTACAATCCGAGAAAGCATGGCCAATGATAACTTAACACCTGGGACCAGAGGTTTGCAAAATGGCTAAGGTTCCAAAGGACACGCTTGTCGCGTCGTCCTCTCCAAAATGAAGGACGACAGACCCGCAAAATGGCCGAGACTCCGAATTCCTCCAAATACTTAAAACGATTCTGAGAGGTTTAGTGTGACATCCATAAAGTCCGACCCCAACGGCTTATGAGGTCGGGAACCATTAAGTGAGGCGAAATGCCATAAAAGAGGCGGCATAAACCCCCTCATCTGATCCTCGGACCCAAAGTTATGCAAATAGATCATTACCTTCTCGCTCCAAAGACTAAAGAGAAGTAAAAACAAAGAGTTGAGGACATGACACCTAGACAAAGGCTTTCCAAGCATTTACATCAGTGGGTACTTTGGCCATTTAGAGAGGGTTTCTGCAAGGGAAGTCAAAAGGCATCACATCATTTCAGGGACATGCGAGTGTCGACCTCTAGCTTGGAAATAAGGCATCCATCCTCTATGTGCTTTCCCATGTCACCACCGGGCTACTCAGCTTCCTCATCAACAACATCATCTTAATTCACCGAGTTAATGATGGGATCATGCCTCTCGGCCAATTGTTTCTTCATCTCTTTAGGTGGATCATTCATCACCGGAGGCAGACCATAGCTGGCAGGGAAGAAGTCCCTTATCTCTTCGGCATATCTTGCAATACATCGGTAGTTTCATGTGTTGCTCATCACCCTTGACATAAATGAGCAAACCATCATTGACCATGTATGTCTGCCCCTCGGGGTGAACAACCACTTATCATGCCAAATCGAAATAAAAAAAGTGCACCCAGTCTTAAACCGAGGAAGGATCCCATCCGCCCCGGCTTTGGCCTTTCTCAGCAGCAGCCGCTTTGTCCTTTTCCTTACCTTTGGACATTATTGCCAAAACGATGGCACTCTTCTTTTAGGACTCTTCGGCAGTAGACTTCACAGCCATTAGCTCTGACACCTCGGCAAGTATCTTCTCCATGTCCACTTAGGCCCGCTCGTACACCTCACGGTCCTGCTCCACTTCCTCAAGGAAGAATTCTTGCAGTTGTCTTTCCCAACATACCTCTACAAAAATTAGATAAAGTGTAGTAGGAGAGAAAGTGGGTAAAGGCATAAATGTAACATTATAATAAAAACTTGCCAAAAAGTGTGAAGTTTACTTTGGATCTACCCAAAATAAATTATAAATTTGAAATTGAAAAATAAAATAAAAATGTACTTGTATCCAATTCTCCCTTTTATTATTTTTCTATCAAAATTTAATATTGTTGGTGTGAAATATTATTTCAAAACTATATATTAAAGATTTCTTTCGAAAATGTTTTAACATATGTGCTGCAATGTAAAAAAATCATTCACTTTTTGTATTCTCTGTGCTATAAAATTGCATATTTTGTATGATGATGAATACTTCAAGATTACAAAATAGTGAATTTAATCTTATTAATGTTAAACAAAATCAAAAAATGTTATTTTAAAAATGTAACAATGTGTTTAAATCTAACATCTTTATTTTTTAATCTTTAATTTTTTTTTTTTCAATTTCAAATATAAAATATATTTTAGATGTTTTTAAAAATTTATTTTATTTATTTAAACTCAATAAGAGTAAGTTTTCTCCCTTAGAGCAACATGAATAGTACTTTTGCACATTTTAAAAGGTCAATGATACATATACACTTCTACATAAACAGATAAACTTAGGGTATATTTATTTTAAATAAATAGAATATGAATATATTTGACTCAAATACATTCTCCATGAATTTGTACATTTTCCTTTGAAGTAGTCAAGTACTAGTAAGTTTTACTTATTTAAGTATTTTACATCGGAAGACTTATCCTTTTGACCATGGTAGTCCGCCTCTTTGACCGACGACGCCTCCACTCGACCCTCGAGAATTATCAGCACTGCCGTAGTTTTGCGAGCAAGTACAGCGGCAGGGTGGTTGCCGAAGCTGACAATGGCCGCTCATTCGCCATCGAAGTCGACTCACCGACCTTCCAAATGGACGCTCGCGGCTATGTTCTTCCCCGCCGAGACATCATTTGCAAGGTCTCTCAGATTCTCCAGGCGCCTTCTTCTCCCTCGTCGGACCGCTTCCTTGACCTCTCAGAATATCTCGATACCTTGTCTCTAGCTTTAACTCCCTCGGAAGCCTCAGAAGTTTTCAAGTCTCTCAAATCTCCAGCCCTAGCTCTCAAGTTCTTCCAATTTTGCCCCGCGAAAATCCCTAGTTTCCGGCACGACGCCTTCACTTACAACCGCATCATTCTCATCATGTCCAAATCATCCCTCCCAACCCGCCTCGATCACATCCGAGAAATTGTGAGTGAAATGGAGCGGTCTCGTACACGCGGTAACATTTCCACCGTTAATCTTCTTGTAGGAGTTGTTGGGAGCTGCGAAGGGGAAGATGGTAGCCAGCTGAACCGGTGGTTAGATTTGGTCAACAAATGGGAGTTGAGGTTTACTTGCTATACGTACAAGTGTCTTCTTCAGGCGTACCTGAGATTGAGCGACTCGAATAAGGCTTTTGGTGTTTATCGAGAAATAAGAACGCATGGATACAAATTGGACATTTTCTCATACAATAAACTTATTGATGCTCTTGCCAAGGATGAAAAGGTCCGTTCTTTTGAGTTTTGACCTCTTCCCTAATCGCATAATTCACTTGGTTATGAAGTTAGTTTCATGCTTTCATCTTCTTTACTGACCTATTGAAACAAAGGTTTTAGATGTTAGTGCCAGAAGGGTTATGGCTGAAAAGTGTATTTGGGCATTTGTAGATGCAAACTATCATTTTTTGTCTACATTTCTATTACCTCTTTTTTCTCTTTCCTTGAACAAAAAGAAAACCATTTGTCAATGTTCATTAATTGGTTGTATTAAGGACATTATCTATGGTACTGCAAAATATTGGAATAGGATTACCACTTGCTAGATGCATTTTTGTTCTTTCGGGACCCGAGTAGAATATTTATGGATTTTTTTTAATATACATTGTGAGCAATTTTATGTCTTGATTTATTGGGTCCGTGTGGTTAGTGATACTATGTAAAGTAAAAAAGAATTATACTCATGGATTCTGAAAGTTCTGATATGTTGTGTATTGCCAGGTAGAACAGGCAAACATGGTCTACAAGGACATGCAAAAGAGGCACTGCAAGCCTGATGTGTACACCTACACAATTCTGATTAGAATGAATGGGAAAACTGGGAAACCCAATGAATCCCTAGTTTTATTCCAAGAAATGCTTTCGAATGGCTGCTCTCCTAATCTTATTGCTTATAACACAATGATTCAATCACTCTCTAAGAGTCGCATGGTTGAGAAGACCCTTTTTCTTTTCTCAAAGATGATTGAAAACAATTGCAGACCAAACGAGCTTACATACAGTTTCATTTTACATGCTCTAGCAGCAGAAGGCCAGCTCCATAGACTTAATGAAGTTGTGGAAGTCTCCAAGAGATTTATGAATAAATCAACATACGCATACCTTGTCAGGACACTAAATAAATTGGGCCATTCCAGTGAAGCCCACAGACTTTTCTGCTCCATGTGGAATTTCCATGATAAGGGAGATAGAGATGCTTACCTGTCAATGCTTGAGAGTTTATGCACTTCTGGGAAGTTTATTGAAGCTATCGACCTGCTTTCTAAAATGCATGAAAAAGGTATAGGCACTGACACCTTCATGTACAATGTAATTTTCTCTGCTCTTGGAAAGTTAAAACAAATTCCACATATTCACGACCTTTATGAAAAGATGAAGCAGAGTGGGGTCCCACCAGACTTGTTTACTTATAACATTCTGATATCTAGCTTTGGTAGAGCAGGAAGAGTTGCAGAAGCTGTTGAAATATTCGAAGAGCTTGAAAGCAGTAACTGGAAACCTGACATTGTCTCTTACAACTCCTTGATAAACTGTCTTGGGAAAAATGGTGATGTGGATGAAGCACATATGAGGTTCATAGAGATGCAAGAAAAGGGTATGAATCCAGATGTGGTGACATATAGCACACTCATTGAATGTTTTGGAAAGACTGAGAAAGTTGAGATGGCCTGTCAGATGTTCGATGCAATGCTGGGTGAAGGATGTTTTCCAAACATAATCACTTATAATATCTTGCTTGACTGTCTCGAGAGATGTGGGAGAACTGTTGAGGCGATCGATTTGTTTGCTAAACTTAAAGAACAGGGTTTGGTGCCTGATTCAATTACTTATTCAATTCTAGATCGGTTGCGGAGTGGCGGGAAACAGACGGGTAGGGTTCGTAGGCAGAATCCAGTAACGGGTTGGGTTGTTAGTCCATTGAGGTGATGAAAATTGTTTTTTCATTGGAGGGATTTTTCCTTCACTGTGACATTTTCATCAGTGATTCATGTGGACTGTCCTTGGGGTCGCATGTAACGGTGGTGGGCACACCAAGGTGGACTCATTCCAAAAAGGATTCTAGAAATGCGGCTGGGGAGGAGACAGGGATGGTTTCACAGTTCATAATGGAGTTACAAGGGTTGAAGACGGTGGATGGGGAGGACCCACCAAGGATACTTCATCTTAACCCGCGTTTGAAAGGGGATTGGAGTGGAAGGCCAGTGATTGAGCAGAACACGTGTTACTGGATGCAATGGGGAGCTGCAATGAGGTGTGATGGATTAATATCCAAGGCTGATGAAGAGACTGGTGAGTGTTTTTTCGTCATTTTTTTTTGTAAGATATAGTGACTAATTTTGGTCTGAAACCTGCTTTTTCTTCTTCTTCTTCTTTTTGTACTTCAGTTTTAATGTTGAATATTTTATTTTCTGGATTTCATTCTAAGCATGTGTTAATATTGGTAAAGTTTCATTTCATTTGAATATAGAAAGAATTCATGGTTAAATTACTCTGAAGTGTTTGTAGCAATTTGATGAATATAGTGATTACAGTCTTTTTAGGTGTCATACCTTGAAATATAACAATAAATCTCTTTCAACATCAACATCAACATGATCTGCCTAATGAGTCTCAGCATCAATTGACCAGTTCACTAAATGAGTTAACTATTACTCCGTATAAATTAATACTTCTCCTGAACAATTTAGGTGGAAAATTTTATTTTCTTTTGAAGCAATCTATATAAAAGGAATAGTGTAGTGCCATTTTGAGCGGGAATTGTGAGAGCTCATTGCCTTCGCCGATTAAAACAATTAATGCCTAGATCGATTAAAACAATAGCTTTTCAGTTTTTAAGGCAAAGGATGTCATCCCACTGTTGCTCCAGCAGTAGTAATTAAATACTCCATCATAGTAGAGCAAAGCTGTTCATCTTCCCATGCTTCGGCTTCTCAAGAATCATTAAATTAGCTCCAGATGCATGGCTTATATAATCATCAAAGCTTGCAAAAGCGGTAGATCCATGGTGGCATGGTACTTAATTTATCACGCATGTTTGAGTCACTGATTTGTGAGGGCGGCGGAAGGTTTTGATCATAGATGTGATAGGTAGGGTGGCGGAGTGCTAAGGTCACAAATATGCAAGGGAGCATGGAGGACGGTTTCAGTCACATATGGCCGGGTTTGTCAGGGTGGCGGAGGGTGTCGGTTACCACTGGGATTTGGGAGACAGTTGACGCCTTTAGTGGTCATATATGGGTTCAGAACGTTAACGGCCAACAGACGTTTTGGTCATGGATGTCGTTAGGAGAGCTGAGCGAGAAAGGTAAAGAGTTATCTTCCCCAACTAGCAAGCCTATGGTTTATTTCTTTCTTATGTGGTTTCGATTTTATTCTGGAATGAAGGAACCTGGCTAAATGGGTTGTGCTCAAATATAACTTTTTATTTTTTATATTATGCTTGGAATTTCATTGTGTTCAAGCTTTTTATGTGTGTGTATATGTATATATACTTATATATGTCATACATACTTCTATTAGACTAACTCAAAGATGCATATGAGTATTAAGTTTTTGAATCATTAGAGTTGTTTATTTGTAATATACTATCGGTATTAACATATATGGTCCTTTGTTTGCATTTGTTTCGGTATGAGTATGACAACTAGCGATTTATTCATTATCCTCATATGGTCACGAATATTACATGGATCAGAATCACTTGACGTTAATGATGGAGCTTCTCGAGTTGGTGTCGTGAAAGATGCCCCATATAATAGAAACTCTATGGAGCTGAGAGAATTGAGAGGGAATCGATGTGGAAACTACATAACAAGCCAAGGTGGAATACATGCCCATTAATGAATTAATCCAAAGTCAGCTGCAGGGGGACTTCTTCTCAATCTATGGTTTGGTGATTCTTTTAATGAGTTGTTATGATCGGTTTATTTCATTATGAACCTTTTGGGGGATAAGCTTGTGAACAGATAGTTAGGATTGTATTTAGAATTGTTATAACATGTTGATGTGAGATTCAAGGATTTGTGTCTACAAATCAAGCAATGCCTGGTGGGGAAGATGAGTCAATTGGCAGTTTATTTTTTTTATATGAAGTACTTTTTTTTCAAGTGTCAAACCTCTAAATATTATTTTGGAACTACCAAGCTACCATGCCAAAACTCTATATGCTGATTAGACCATATGTGCAAAAAGACTTGCTAGCATTCCCTCACATTTCTCTCATTATGCCGAGGAAAGCCTACCACTATGAAAAACACCTGTTTGACGAAACTACCCTAAACCCATATCACAAATACAATAAGTTGCTCACTCCCATTTGAACCTATGAAACTCAGAATTTGCTGCTGAAATATGGTGATACGTCACTTTGAGGCAGGTGCAGTTGACTGGATTTGAACAGCAGGTTCCATGGCCTTTTCACAAGGCAGCCTGCTCCTTCCTAACCACACAGCCTACTTGGTTCCGAAGAAGGAAACCATACTCGGTATTTAAAGTCAACTGCCCTTTAATTTAATAAATCAATGTATTTGAAAATTGTAATATTGTGTTTGTATTTAGAAATCTTTTAAGTGGTTACCTTGATGGTCGCAAGGGTGACTACATGATCTTGCCAATGGCTCATCGGTCTATGGAAAGTTAACTCGATGGATCTTCCTGATGAGAGTCGTCATGGATGTGCCGAGTGCTGGTGAAAAGATGCAAGTACTTGGTAGAGAGCTGATGTGCGGTGATATGTGTTAATATTTGCATGCTCCAAGAATGGACATAAATGTATGGGTGCCACGGGTTTGTTAAATTGTTATGGAGCCAAAGTTTAGTGACTACAACTTTTAGTTCAAGTTTGGGATCTTGCCTCCTGAAGTAGAGGATGATGAAGAGTTGAAACAGACTTATCTGGAGCCAGCCCGGCTCTAGGATAACACAATTACATCATTTACACATGTTAAGCCACATATATCACATATTGGTGTAACTGTGTAAGCATATTAATATGCATATGAATTTAATTAAACATCCACTATAAATAGAAATGGTATGGTTTTATTTAGTGTTATAGTTCAACTTTCTTCCCCTTTCCTGGGTTTGAAATCATCTTTTAATTTTGGCTAAAAGGTCTAAATAATTGCTACGTAGCAATTAGTGCAGTAACTATGGTAGTTTGAGGTTGTTTATCTTCTCCATAAAATTATTTAAAATAAACATTGAAAATAGAATAAATGAGCTGCCAAATATTTAGGGCTTTTGAAGTTTCCTAAACAGCTATCCGAATACATATTGCATATATGAATTATGTACAAAACTGCTTTTAAAACGGAGTACTGCATGTTTTAATACACATACGAATTTTGGTCATATGACTCTTATTAAATTGCATGAATACTTTATCTTTATCTAATGTCGAATTGCTCTTGCGAAAATATATGTAGTCATGATGAATTTATGGTGTTATGTGATGAGTTACATACTTACATATCCTATTACAACGGAGTATTACATATCAAAACGATGTCGACAACAACATTTAAGCCTGGGCTCGATAGAATTTAGGATTGATTGACATGAATCAAGATATGCAATCAGAGCAAAAAGATAAAGAGTTCAAATAAATAAATATATAAAAAAAATTAAAGATCATACAAAGGATAAAAATTTAAGAAAAGATATATATAAAAATGGATAAAACGTTAAGATAAAAAAATAAAGAATATGACAATGATAAAAAAAAATCAAAATATGTACAAAACTTATTTGTTTTGTCTTTGTTATGTATCCTTACATACCCATTTATTTTTATCCTTTCTATCAAATTTTCCATTACTTTAATACTTATATTTTCTAAAATAATACATTGTAATATATTAGAATGACCGCCTGTGCATCGCACGGGTACTATACTAGTTTAGATTAAAACACTTATGTGGGGCCTCACTATTTGAGTGCTGGTCTGCCTATGGTTGTGAATTTTACACCAAGATTTTAGTTTAATTTTTCCCCATCATTTGCAATCGAACCAAACACTCGCTATTTTTTGGCTTGAGACTATGATAAAATAAAACAAAATGACTTACTAAATTTTTTGCGCTTCTTTGTTATGAAGAATCAGTCAGACCATACAATTTTGGATGCGATTTTCACTATGAGTCATCCGAAAACAGTCTCTCTGTGCTATAGTACAGGGGTAAGACTGCGTACATCTGACCCCGTTACCCCACCGTAAGTGGGAGTCTTTGCGGCACTGGGGTGATGATGATGATGATGCTTTCAGTTTTGATTTTAGGGGCTCTAAGGTGAATATCATCCCGCTATTGATGTATGTGTTTTTTTGTTATTATATACTGACCTATTATGGAAGGTTCTAATGCAATTGTAAATCATAAACCAATAAATAAGCTTAAATTTAGGGAAGCTAAAAGAATCATTCTTGCCTTGCTGTGGGTGATTTTATTATTACACTAATGGTGAACTTCAATTTTCACCATCTTAAAGTTTCACAATCACTCTATTAGAACGCCGGCCAGTACTTGATTTTATTTTTTGGCAAGCACATTTGTAACTTGGTGCTTTTCTGCTTATTTCAATAAAACCATTTGTTTATGATTTCTAGACCATATAAAGTTGATGGGCAGATTGAACGTGAGAGGTGGATTTGCGATGATGATAATCGCTCTGAGGAATCAAAGGCCACATGGTGGATAAATAGACCGATTGGCAAGACAAAGAGGAAGATTTCAATTGGATATTATATTTGCTAGTGTATTTGTGCAAAATTCAATTTTTGGTGTATAAGTTGTTTTGTATACCACTACGGTACTATATAATATACGGAGTACTACGTATATAACTAGCTGATATCCACTTTCAACGTGATGTGGTGTGGCTTAAGTCTTGCCAGATAAACATATACCGTAGTACTTCGTATTACGTATTTAATGATGACTCATAGTACAATAAGAAAACCCGTTATTGATACATTTCCTCATGATATGCTACAATGTTCAACATTTATATGATCATTTTCTCATTTTTGACATAGAGTAGTGAGGCCTTTTGATTCATTGGAACACTAGTTATTTTAGATTGAAATTGTGAGACAGTATTTTATTAGAAAATCAATGACTAATGCAAGTATATACTTAGAGACCTAGTTAGTTAAATACGGTACGGGAATTAAACGAGGTTTAATACGTATGCGTGTATAATACGTTATCTACTACAAATATTCGGACGAAAAATATGGGTATTATTTTGAACATCTAAATGATATATTTCATAAAATAACATATATAGTAAAAAAGAAATAAAAGTATACACATATTCAAGTAGCAAATCTCATTACTACATACAAGAATAGTTCATAATTGAATAAGTCGATGACAAAAATAAAAACAGTAATCAAGTCTAGGACATAATTTTGAAAAATAATGTCAAAAAATCATTATCTTTATATGATTATCAAATAATAATACTCAAGTTAAACTCATCATTTTCATTAAGATGACATATGACAAAAGTTGTGTGATTGCTACACTTATTATTGTTTGTGTAAAAGCTTATGCTAAAAAGACGTTAGGTTTAGAAAAATCTTAATTTTGATATGCTAGCTTAAAAAAACATCATAAATCTTGTAGTATATTACTACGTAAGTTTTAGTATTTCATGATGCTAGCTTTAGCCACCATGCAATTAATTTTAGTATTTAATAATTGCATTGTAACCAGGGGCGGAGCCAGAATTCTATTGAGAGGGGGGCCGAGGTGAAATAAAAAAACTCGGTAATAACATATAAATACAATAAATATTACGTAATGTATTGATATTCATTTAAAACATAAAAAAAATACATGATTAAATCCATTGTGAATTAAAATTTAGAATGCCGCTCTTACATGTCACGGAAATATGTACTCCCTCCGTCCCATTTATATTGTCCCGGAAGAGGGTGGCACGGTTATTAAGAAAAGTGAGTTTGTGTGGTTGATATTAATTGATAAAGTAAGAATAAAGTAAGAATGATTTAGAGCCACACAAACTTTGCCAAATATGGTATGGGACAATATAAGTGGGATTTCCCAAAAAGGTAAAACGGGACAAAATAAATGGGACGGAGGGAGTATACTCTAAATAAGTTTGTATAATATTTCATTTAATATTTAAATGATAAAATAAAGGGGAATTTTGAGTTTGCACCCCACTTTTTGACTGATATTGGACTTTGCACCCTATTTTCAAATCTCTTAGACTTTGCACCCTATCTACAACATTTTGTGAAGAAAATTTCCTCAATGGGGTGCAAAGGCAATGACATTTTAGAGGAAATGGGGTGCAAAGTCTAAGAGTTTTGAAAATGGGGTGCAAAGTCCAATATCACCTAAAAAGAGTTTTAAAATAAATACTAAAGAGCCCCAAAATGAATATTTCGGAGAATATTAGATTAACTTAAACTCTTTATTTCATATATCAACTGAGACAATATGTACTAACACCTTCTTAAATAATTAAGAATTGCTTAAAATATTAAACATTACTACGTATTTCTTTTGGTAAGTATTCACTAATTCTCGAACAAATTATTAAGTAATAAAAAAAATCCTATTTTTTAATAGTAAGAAAACAAGAACCACATATCTAAGAAATAATAAAATTTCAATTAGTATGCTAGTCGGTAAGTACTCAATAGTGAAATTACTTTTCACTACTTACGGACTAGGGAGTGCTTGAAAAGAATAACAGGTTGAGGGGAGGGGGGCAAAATTAAAATCCTAATACTAGTAGTTAAAAAATGAAAAGTTGGGAGAGGCCATGGCCCCCTTTGCTATGGCTGTTGCTCCGTCCCTGACTGTAACAATACAAAAACACAAGATCATAGGGTGGACGTTTTCATTTTTACTTTTACACTATTGTTGATCTTCTATGCATTTAGTGCATTCATTCAATTGGTCAATTCATGTTTGTGTTTTTTGTAAAATACGGGAAAAATACGTTTTATACGGGAAGTAGGAGTTTTTTTCCTTTTTAAACGGACCGACATTTCCCCCCTTTTCAAACGTGTTTTTTTGGTCAAAAAAATTGTACGTGTTTAAAACGGAAAACAACTAGCTAGGCTTAGAGAGTTAGAGCCCATTTGGTAACCATGTTTTTCTTGTAAAACATGTATATCTAACCGCATCGCTTTACTTGCTACTAAGAGAAAAATATAAAAAACTAGAGTTCAAGAGCTGGAAAGGAATACATAAATCACAAATCGTGGTTTTATCAGTCATCAGCAAGGGGAAAGAGGTTTGAACTGCCACTTCCAAAAATATCATTCCGATTTAACCAACCATCGGGAAGGGAGAAGAGGTTTGTCCAGCCCCCGATTAAGAAATAAAAGAATCATGAATTCTAGTTTTTCCAGCCACTGGGAAGGTAATTGTGATTTGACCAGCCAGTCAGCCACCGTTACAAGAAAAGTGTCAACCGCCTCCTCTTCACCACACGTAAGTTTTTTCCTCTTGCCTGACCATCGAGCTATTCTTATATCCAAGGGTTTCTTTAAATACGACAGGCAGTGCCATCCCACTGGCATCGCCACCTGTCCGTTTATTTGATCCTTCTCATATACCTCCATGCTTGCTTGAGTTTCATCTCTACTTCTCGGCTCTATCTCTTTGCGCTTCTCAGGCTCTTCCTCTTGGGAACCAGTTATGTTGTTACCTCTGAAAGCAATCCATCAACTGTAGAACTACATGTCGCTTTTTCATAACATTCTTAATCTTTCCCTTCCATGAACTGATTCCACTTCCACTACGGATCAACAACTTATTACCCAGATGCACTCCTCCTTTTCTCATATCTGCACGCATTCAAGCCTCATATGGCTTCTCTCTAATCCAAGATCCAGATTGAGGCTTAGACGGACAAAGACGATCAACATGTCCCACGATTCCACAGATGAAGCAGAACTGTGAAAGACACTCATACTTGAACTCTCCCAGAACCAATTCCCCCCTCCTTTCTTATTTGTAGTTTGCGAATTAAAGCTTTCTTGATATTTATGGTCACTCGAATCCGCAAGATAGATCTCCATACACCCCCAATGGACGCTCATCAACTGCAATGAACGAACCGATAGTGTTCCCAATACCACGTGCAACTTTTTGAGTCATAAAACCTAGCGGTAGGTTATGGACGTGACCCAGTATTCAGCGCCACCTCCAAAGGTCTATCTTCATGCCCTAGACGGGCGTATTGCTACCAAATGTTTTTTGAAGGTCCAAGGTAGAACTGTAGCAAATATTTTAAATCCCCCAATTCCTCAATTGAAACACCTTTGACGAGCCTTTAGACTATCGCAGTGGTTGCTCGCAACGCAATAGAACGGAGAGGTTTGTCCATCACCACACTCGCCATCGCCAAGAAACGTGGCACTGCCATCGCTCCATCCACTTCTCCCACAGCCGCACTGTCAAAAACCAGCACCCTATCCTCTTCTTCCTCTATGACCATTTCCCTGTATCCTTCCACCAATGACTCCCTCATTCTACCCTTGTACACCAAAGTTTCCTGAGAATCGACCGAATCACTCCAAAACTCAAGAAGATAGAAAAGGCCTCTCCTTCCATGAAGTAAAAGCAGAGTAAACAAGTAATCACCGTTCACAAAGAACGAAATAGACCCTCGACAAACAAAACAGAACGTCAGAACCAAAATCGCAAGAACGAAATCAACAAAACTGAAATTGAAATTGCATAACCTGGAATCGATTTAGGAAAAATCAACCCCAATCAGACCGGTCAGAGATAACGATGACCTGCCAAGCTTGTGTTGCGGTCGCTAGCTCATCCTGGTTGCACAGCCTCCATCGATCTATGTTGTCGTAGAATTGCCGCTGCTAGGTTTTTTCTGGGCGTGGCCTTGCTCAACATATCTATTCATTGCTTTTACATTTCTTATCCGATCTTTACATTTCAAAAAATATCCTTTGTCCAAAAAATGAACACTTTTACATTTCAACTTTTCTTTTTGGTTATCCCACCAACTTTGCCACTTACTCTTTTAGGTAAAGAAATTATGGTTTTAGTTAATTCTCTCTGCACAAACCTCAAGCACACAATTTTTTATTTTATTAATCCCCACAGCGGTCAAATTTGGCAAAGTTTTAAAGGATAGAGGAAATATGTTTTTATTTTTATTTTTACAAAATATATTACTTTATTGTATTAGAATAATTTGAATCTATACATAATTTAAACAATTTAAACAATTTGAGTGTAAATCTAGTTTTTCCAAAATCAAGATGATGCAAAATCATGAAAACATCTTTTAACAACAGGAGTGAATAGAGACATGAAAACATCTTTTAACATCTTTACATAATATATTCTTAGAGTCAAAATCTAGTGACTACAAAATGCAGATGAAAGAAATGTTAGTGACACCTTTCGGGGCACATGCTTTCTCATTATGGGCATCCCCAGTCACGGTTTACTCATGACATGCATTCATATTTACTTTTGTAACACATAAATGGTACTGCCTGCTACAAATAAAAACGTTAACTTGCTTTGAGCAGAGCACCAACCGAGCATGTTAATTATGACTTATGACTAGAGTGGAATAAAGTAATCGATGTCCATATACTTCGTGTATTACGACTCTATGTCAAAGAGGTGCATTTGTTTTTTTAATTGTGGGTGTTAGTGTGAAAAATCAGTCCAACAATTAGGAGATTCCAAATTCTCCATACATCCCAATATCAACTCATCTTATGACTTTTCGTGTAGATGATGAAAGTCAAGATTATACGATTATGTGATTTCGAATTGTATAGAAAAGAGAAATAATATGAATCGTGAATTTTGTGACACAGTGTTGAGCAGTTGACCTCAATGACGCAGTTTTTTACGAAGTCACTCAATTCTCCTTCCAGAGAGGATGATCTTTGGTATACATGCTGCATCTGGTGAGCTATGAAAAACTAACTAATAGAGCATTAACTTATCATCTCTTGCTTGGGGGGTGTTGAAACATTATATTCATAATAATTGACATAAATTATTGGTCCTTCCAGGATTGCCAATTCCCAGACACCAATTTGAAACCTGGGTTATACAAAAGTTGCTTGTGTTAAGCCATTCAAAATCGCATCATGACTATCTAGGAACTTTTAAATTAGCAGTGTATTCCTTTCACATTTGTGCCATGTCTAAAATATTGTCTTCACACTTACCATGGGAAGTTAAACTTGCCTGCAATCACTCATTCAATTGCGCTTTTCCCCCTCCCCGAGTATAAGTAGCACCATAGCTTGTGTAGTGCAGGCCACAATTATAATGGCAACTGGAAAGACATACGCAGACTGTGAGGGCGCTACGGGCTCTCAAAGCCGAAAATGTGAAAAACACCTGAAAATGGTTGAAAAGTGTTGGCATTGACTACAGCAGAGAAAGTTAACTTAGTATATGCATTCATTCATCGTGGGCATACCTTCATCTGCTTGATATTTGTTTTTATCATCTCCAGCATGGGCAAGCAAGTTCATCTTAGGGTTCCACTCCACACTGTTCATTGCATCACGACAAGGAATCTGGTGAACTGAACGTCCCGTCTGGACATTTGACTGTCAAAATAGAAAAGAATTATATTACTTGCATCATTGAAATTTAAAGTAATTGTTTAGTTAGAGAAAATGGGACGGGCACAATAATTATGGACATAAGGTGATTCAATTCGACTTACTATATCTATGAATAAATCCACACTAGCTGAGGCAAGGAATTCTCCCGTATGATTGAAACTTATTGTCCTAACAGGCCCCCTGCTGGACAATCAAGGTAATCAAATCACATGCCTTTATGGACAAACAAAACTTGTAATCATGTCACCTAAGTACACTCACTCTAGTTTTGTAAATGTTCGAACACAGAGCAAATCCTTAATATCCCAAAGGCTGACTAAGGAATCAGCACTTCCAATTGCAAAATATCTGTTCATGATTGTAAAACTAATGATTCACATCTCGATCAGAATTGTGCAACATTTCAGCCATGTTTTATGAGTATTAGACAAACCTTCCAAGTGGGTCCATTGCAATGCAATAACAACCAGCAGTGTGAGCCATAAGTGTTTCAACAGGTCGGAGAGAAGGATATGATAGAACTTCCACCGTTCCTATAAATGATAGTAAAGCACAAAAACTGTTAATTACAGTTAACACTGATTGCATGATTAATGATTTCTCCTCACCATTCCCAGTTGTCAAAAAGAACGTATCTCCAGTCAAATTCCAAGCAATCTCATTTACCTGAAACAAGGAAAATTACATACCAAAGGAAGTTACTTGTGGAATGTGGGTCATGTCAAAATGAAGTACTCAAATCAGGACCTTGTGGAAGGAGACCGCCTAAAAGAAGTAGTTTAATACTGTAATAGGACACCCGTTATTCGTTTGTTTTGCTTTGAATTATATGACGGTAACGATGATTGCAACACATCTTTGGAGATATAAACAATTTACATTTCATCCAAAATAAAAGCACAGCGGAAAGTTCAACTTTTTGGTAGCATATAGAAGAATGGATTGACGTCTGTGATGAAACCATGTTTGATGAAAATTCCAAAAGAGTACGCATTCCATTTCTTCTCTCTATTACAAAATGAAGGACAACATGTGCAGATAGATCAGCTCATCAATGCCATAAAAACATATATTCAGATATATTAATGTTCTCAAGTGCTAACACAGCAAAAGATCATTTTGGATGCCCCTATACAATACCAAACATCAACAGAATTAAAAGAGAAACCGTACAATGATACGTGTGGTGCTTTATTCAGCTTTTAAGATAATTTCACAGCAATGGATACAGCGTTGAGGAAAATATTAGAGTACCTCATAGTTGAACTTGCGCTTATGTATAGCCTTAAACTTGCGAACATCCAATATTGTCAGTTCATCTTCCTGCCACAGAACATAATAAAACTAGGAATTTGGCGCCAAACAGAGAAGCTAGAAACATATTGTGTGTAGGAGAAGGTTCTTATGAGAACACATTATATCATGAGAACATGTTATTATGAGACCTTTTAATCTCCACCTTTCACTATTCAAATCAGTGGCTAACACACATATGGTACAGGACTACCATCTTAGTAATTATCCTAAACTCAAATAGGGACTTTTTCAATTATTTTTAAATAAATTGAAAAATGTCACGTGATTAAAAGGAAATGATGATAAAAATGAAAGGTGACAATTGGAAGTTCTCAATTATAAACAGATGTTTATGATAAGAGATATTCTCATAAATTTAGGTTTAATTAATAAGTTCACCGCATTTACTCAAGTTCAAAGTTCACACTATGAAAAGGAGAAAAATGAGAACAAATCTATGTCTGCACATAAGAATAAATGAATTAGATATGAATTTTTTACAGGATGTGGTGACGTGTACGTGAATATGATAATTTTTATTTACCAGGGAAAAACTTTATAGTGCACCATACTATCTTCTCTAACGCACTTGGTAACATTAAACCATTGCAGCTTTAGTGCGTGTCATAATATCTCTAGGATGATTGTGTACTCTTTACATGTATAAATGGATACACTTTTCATTACTGAGCAGTTTGTACTTCACACTGTCTTTGACATATTTACAATAATGCCAACATTATATGCCTATAGACAAAGACGTCCTATTTGAGTATGAAAAGGTCACAATGCAAAAACTGGAGATATGATTTAGCAAAAGCATTACCCTGTTGCCAACAGCTATATGAGTCCCATCAGGTTTATATGTGATATTTATATTCTCCCCACTCAATTCAACTTGTTGTGAACATTTGCCACCTGCCAATCACAGACCATGTATGACCGTATAAGTGAGCATCTCACGTTAAACCTCCACTCAAGTTCTGTCAAATTTTCATATATGATATATCAATTTACCAACAGTTGATTTTAGTTCTCTATTATGAGAAAATCAGACAATTACACCCTAAAATCAGTTACACTTGATTTCCGAGCAACGAAATCCTCTGAAAAAAATAGGACAAGCTCTTTTCTAATAAAGTACCACTAAGAATGTGCAAGCAGTAGAATTCAAACTTACTGCGCGCATCCCACAATCTAACTGTCTTGTCAAGTGAAGCTGTTGCAATCAAATCAGCATGCTTTGGGTCCCAACATAATTGGTCCACACTGTCTGTATGGCCTTTTAATTCAATATCTTTTGCTTTTCCCTGCATAATCATTACTTCATGTAGATAGGAAGATGAATAGAAAACAGATTTAACTAGTTAACAGCAGGCTCCATACTTCCATAGCAACAGAAATACAATAGTTCATCACTTGAGAAAACAAACAATTTATAGCTCTTAGTTTACACCTCAAGTAGCAAAACCAATACTCCCTCCACATTTCTTAATTGCAACTATAAGTTTTTCATTAAAAAATACTAGGCGTACTGAATAGTGTAGAAAAAGTGTAATGTAGGAGAGAATAGATGAAAAAGTGTGAGAAAAGATGAAAAGTAGAAAAGGTAGAGAAACTAGGAAAAATAAGATGAAAAATAAGGTACTCCTAAGGAATATGTAACAAATTTGGATGAGAAATTAGGAACTCTCAAGGAGATGAAAATATACTTAGGTACTCCAAAGGTAGCATCTGGGAATATCTTTTTCTAAATATACATTTCCTTTGGATAAAAAGGGTCTCAGTTGTACACTCGAAAACTAGCAACTAGTTTGACCCCTCCTGGAGGACAACAGGAGGTTCACCTGGCTTAACAGGGTTTGTGGGATAATAATAAATGCATACTACCCTCCGTTCCATAAAAGTTGCAACAGTTTGACTTTCACTTTTGCCAACGCGCAACTTTGACTGTAATTATAGTTATTTACGTATTAGTAAACATTAAAAAAAGTTAATATATTGAAAATTTACATTAATACAAATTTATTAATATTTTATACATAATATTTTTATTATATATATTATTAGAAAATCGTAGTCAAAGTAAGGTGTGTGAATAGTGCAGAAATTCCAATGTTGCAACTTTTATGGAACGGAGGAAGTATTTGTTAAAACTAGGAGGAACAGTACAAGTCAAGACTGATCATAAAGCGTATCTTTGACCGGAAGAGAGTTTCTATAGAACCACACCAATAAACATGTATTATTACTGGGTTCAGAATTTCGAAACATTAAGAAAGACCAAATTGAGAAGGTGGCATTGAAGATTTGGATGTTAAATGGATCTGTAGTAATCTTACAAAAGACAGAGTTAGCTTTGAAGCTCAAAAGTGAGAGCAATGCCTATTGAAGATAAAGTATGTGAAAACCAAATACTCCATGTGAGCACGACTATTTTAGTGAGAGTTAAGTGCTCCAAAACAGAGAGTGGAGTATGAATATTGAAAATCTGAAACAAAAATTCATGACAGATAAAAAAATCGGTACTAAGTGTGTACATAGATTGTCCTTGGTTCGTATAATTTACCAAGTCAATATGGGAAGTCTATATGTTGTCTCATAAATCATTCAAATGCAAATTATCACCCCTCACGAAATGAAAATTATAGAATACACAACATTTTGTTCATTTACCCAATAGACTTGACAGTTGACACCTACAAAATATGGGCACTTAACAAGCAGATTTTTTTCCGATGTACAATAACAAGCAGAAATGTTCACTTTCAAATTCAATGAAAATGAGTAAGCTTACGTGACTGTGGGGGTCAATGTTCCAAATACGAGCAGTTTGATCAACCGAACCTGAGGCTACTTTGGTTCCATTGCAATTCCACGCTACAGAATGAACCTATTGCATTCCAAAGACAAATCACAGAAAAAAGACCAGATTTTTTTAGTCCTTGCAACAAAGATTCAGAAGAAATAAAAAGCAGGCATTTAGGGGTTTCTAAAGAGAGGAGCTTGTCAACAAAAATGAAGAAACTATGCTCAAATCAGGTCAGTACCTTCTTCTTGTGGCCTTGGTATTCTCTGGTATGGAGGTTCTTAAAGGGTATTGCTTCCGTCATTATCCCGTGTCTTCCCGCTCTGGTCTTCTTCTAGTTCACACACTGCTAAAATAAAACTAACACAGTATAAAAAACAAACTACGTACCTATGATCAATTGAGACTAACTAAAAGTAAATTTTGGGATGAAAAATTGAAAATGTACTGGCAACACAGCGGAACTCCAGAACCCTCCCCAAAAGCCCTAATAAATCAAATTCTCAAACCAAGGAAAAATAATACTCCGTAGCTCAGATTATTACCCAAAATTTCCTGAACGAAAGAGGACGTTGGATGGAAGTAGGTGAATGGTTGATGATGACACTAGCGGCCTGTTTGGATTGAGTGTTGAGGAGTGTTAGTAATGGAAGTGTTAGTAAGTGTTGATACTAACACTTGTTTGGGAGAAAAATCTAGAGGTGTTAAGAAGTGTTAGTAATGGTTAGGAAGTGTTAATAATAACCTTCCCAACACCTCAATTGTCCATTTTTTTAACACCCCGATTTGGAGTGTTTTGAGGTGTTGGACAATTATTACCCTTCTCATTTACCCGAAAAACATAAAATGCTTCGACATTTCACTTCAAATGTCTTTCCCACGGGTCTGGTGGTTTGTTTTTTTATCTCTTCTCTTTACTCGTTTCTTTTGCCTCAAGGTAAAATTATTAACACTTTCATTATTAACACTTCATTCATTTGACTCTCCCAAACAAGGTAAAATTATGTCTAACACTTACACTTCCCTTCCCTTCCGAGCCCTTACTAACACTTACTAACACTTCCATTACTAACACTTCCAAACACTCCATCCAAACAGGCCCTAGAAGTAGCATTTCAGAAGCCATGGCCCTCGGTCCAAAATAAATGGATTATAAAAATGATTAATTAATTTAAGAATTAAGGGAGGTTTGCAATTGCTTCAACTTTAAAAAAGTGATTTTGTAAAGTGATTTTGGGAAAAGTGATTAATAGTAAAAGTTGGTAGTGTTTGTGAAAAAAAGTGATTCTGAAAAAGTAAAAGTTGGTAGTGTTTGGTAAAATAAGTACTTTTTGTGTAATAGAAAAAGTGAAAAGCAGTTTAAAGCACCCTTCCACCTGCTTCCAGCTTTTAGTTTTTAAGTGATTAATTTAAGCAGAAACTGTCATTTGAAAACACTCTTTTTAGCTTTTTAAAGCAAAAAGCTGAAAAGCACTTTTTTAAGCAACCGCAAACACTGCTTAAGAAATGAGTGTAATTCGATATATTTTCCTATAATTCAAAACATAATTTGCACCATTTAATTTATACGCGTAGTATTCTCTAAGTATGGGAGAGTCTAATTCGGAATTTAATTTAAATATCTCAAACTTTGAACAGTGTGAATTACGCATTCTAAACTTGTACATGTAATATGTTTGGATCTATGTGAACAGGTTTGCTTGTATCAAGTCTACTACATGGTTAGCGATTTGTGTTGCTCTCGTAGGGGTGACCGTCTCAAAGTCTGATCACATGGTTTACAGTCGTAGTTGTTGGAGTTTAGTTGGTGTCAGGTTTATATTCTCTTTGTTTGATGTAATGATCCTGAATCTTTTAATATGAACAGAGACATGTTTTGATAATAAAAAAAACTTGTACATGTAATATATACACAAAACTTTAAACTACGTATAAAAATACGTGTTCTATGTTAGTATCATTATCATATGTATTTTTCAAAAATGTAGTATGCGTTGAAATACTCAAGGCATTTATTGAGGATGTAATTAACATTAGATTGAATCAGATGTAGTATTATTTATTTCACAAATGAAACTTTAGAATGTACTTATAATGTCATGCTGCGAAAATAACCTTATATAAAAAATTCGGATTATATGTTTACATAGGTAAATTTTAAGGTATTTATCTCATATGTTATTTTTCCGCATTATAATTACAGAATTACTTATTTAACTATAAATAAATAAATAAATAAATAAATAATAGGTATGCTTTGAAGAAGAGAAGAGAAAATCTACAAATATCTTTTAATTTAAATGGAAATGTAAATCATGGGCCCAGATCGAAAAAAGATGAGCATGAGACAAGTCTAAAGATTATTTTTAAATAAGATAGTTCTAGTATATTTGGAGAATAATTTTAATAGGTATATAATATAATAAGGTTAGTGTTGATAAATGTGATGTTACAGATGTATTTTAATATTAATGGTTAATTAGTAATTTAAGATTGTTAATTATTTTCTAAAATGAAAACAGAAACCTTTATATGGAATGTCCAAAAAAGGAAAATATGAATCTTTCTAAGGAACGAAGGGAGTAGTTTACTACTACTTTTTAAATTGTTCTTGTTATTTTTTTGGTATTCTTTAGTTGTGAGAGGTCACTTATGCAACCATTGATGTTTAAATGATATTTCCTTTGTATTTTCGTATTCTTTTATTTTTGAAACATGGTAATTTTGACTAATATGAGCGCAAGAAGTTAAATCCCTTAAGCCAATGCTTGGGATGAACATTTATGCCCATTAATTTTTTATATAAATTATAAATCATTTTATTGTGATTTATTCTCCATAAGTTTAGCCATCTACATATGTTATGCAACATTAGAGCATTATTTATGCATGGATATGATTAACTGGCAGTATAAGAGAGTAAGAGGGTGTTTGAAATTGATGTGGTTTTTGCTTCTTTTTTCAAAGCAATCGTCAAAATCAGAATCTTCAAATCAAATACTTAATAATTGTTCGTTACAACTTACAAACTATACTCATATAGGATGTTACTTGGACTGTAACTTGTTGGTTTGGTCTGGTCTGATCTGGTCTGAAATGATCTAATCTGGTTTCTTTATATTTTTATAACTATCCAAGTCTGGTCTGGTCTGATCTGTTCTGGTCTAATCCGATCTGGGACAAATTACAGTCCAAGTAAAATCAAAAGTAGGAAAAACTGGAGAGGCAAAGTAAGAAGAAGGTAACAATTTAAAGGCAAATTTTATTTTAATTTTACCAAGCTGAACTAATTAAGGTAATCCAATCTTAATCGAATGAATCCAATTTAGAAATTGCTCCAAACAGAAGTAAATAAAAATGTTTTGAAATTCCAAATTAGAACTTTCATGTTTTTATTCCATAAATAGAAGTAATTTCTGACAAGTTTGAAAAAAACTTGGCAGAAACTGTCATGATTAAAATCGATAATGTCAACATTGACATAAATTACTCATATTTAGAGAATAAAATCATGACAGTCCTATTTTGGAATTTCGAAGACTTTTTACTCCTTTTAGGGGATTTTCTTTATACAATTCAGTTCTGTTTTATAATAATTTTCTTAATTATAGCATTAAATTAACTCAAATCAAATAAAACTAAACCAATTCGTATATAAAGAACACGGTAAGCCTGAGTATTTTATTTCAAATGGCAAAGTCAAACTTAACACCACAAGCCAGACATAGTTTGGTTTTAAAATGATAATCAGACATCTAATCCGTTTTATGCTAAACCGAAAACAAACAAAAATATCAAACCCATGATGCCCAACCATACAAATATCCTTGCTCATATAAGCTCTTATATAAAAAGAGAACGTTTTACACACTTAAAGTATTTAAAAGTGGAATATATTGATAATCCAGGATTCCAGATCATGCCAATAGAGATTGATGCACAAGTAAAAACATAATGGATGGCGTTTCTTAACTGCTTCAGGAAATCAGAAAGATTTCTACCACTTTCTTCTGGTCCAACCGTCCAAATAAGCAAGGAATACAGCTATCTAATGGAACTACGGAAGAAGTGGCAAAGCCTGTCATGATACCAGTGTTTTTAAGACTTCATGTGTTCAAAGCTTCTAGTTCGGCAGTACAAGGCGATCTTGGCCTTCCACGAGCTTCGCAGAGAGAATCACATCACCACTTTTAATCTGAGGAAGAATCTCTCTTCCAGCAGTAGTATATCTGCACATCCAACAACTTTTTCGTTTTTAAAGGTCACAAATTATCTTAAGATGATTGCTGGAGCTTCACAATTAAAAATGATCCGAGCTAAATGAAAGTTTTGATGAGCATACCCAAACACTGAAAATTGACCTTCCTCAAATGATATGCCTCCTAAGCCAGACTGTAAAGAAAACTCATTTTAGTTTGTATGTTTATAATCAAGCAAAACCCAGAAAACAAGGGCAAGATGCAAGCAAAACAAGTAGTAAATTTGAAACTATGACTGTGTTAGTGATAAACAAATAAATGCCACTTACATTTCTCTTGTCATACAGATAAAAGAAGAACTGGCTTGGTGATGAGTACTCCCCAGAAACATCACTATGTGACATGGCAACTGCACCGTAAACTGATAATGGAAGCACAGGAAGCTGAAGCTCGCCATCCTTGGACAAAAAGTTTTCACTTTTTATTATTACTGATTAATGTATTAGACTACTAGAGAATTATAAGTGACACGATATGAAAAAGAGTATCTGTGCTATACAACCACGGGATTTGTCCTTAAATGTTATTCCCAAGTTCCAATGTTCCATTTCGTTTGCACAATATTTATATTTTGGTTCATCCTGAAATGTCTGTCCCATACAATAATCATCTCTTTACAAGTTTACAAACTGAATATCAACCACACAATTATGCTTTTCTTTAATGTATATGTGCCATTTCCCTTGTCTCAAATTTAATGGGAAGGAGGGAGTACTAATTAAATATCTACCGGACAAACGGTATTTTTTATTTTAGGAAAAAATATTACCATCGCAACTACCTACCGTCAGTGGCTAGTTGCATGTTAGTAACTGTGTTGATATAAGACAATTGGCCACTGGCTAGTTGACGGTTGGTAATTGCATTAATAACATTTTGTCCTCAAATTAAAATGATCCTTTTTCCCTAAGCTTAAAATTAACAATTTGTACAATGTGTAGTTACGTAGTAATATTGAAGAATTCTTTTCTCCAAAACATTAGACTAGAGAAGTGAATGGACCTGCACACTCAAGGTTGTTTTGTACAGTGGCTCGAACTGCCCAGATGGCTTGATCTCTAATGGAACATTATATCCACTATCCTTCTCCAGCCTGCTTTCTGTAAGAATTGCTTGATTGGCACAATTTAACTTCACCCCATCATATACCCCATCCAAAACCTACATATGTGGTAACGGTTCAGAAAGCATCAAGGGTTTAATTGCAAAGACAATGGAACAAAACTGTATGAATTTGGATTATGAAGTTAGATTTCACTACCTTACCAGTTTTGCGAAGTTTCCTGCTGTCAATGGTGCTGAATAGCCATCTAAAACTACCTGAATAGATTCCATCACCGATAACCAGTTATTCCCAAAATATTGGGCTGGAACATATATGGAGTGAATTTTTTTTTTAGAAAATGATTCCATAAATCAAGAATTTATTATCTAGAAAGTGAGAATCAAGGACCGCGGAGCAGACATTGTACAAAAGTTAACTCGGTAAGTATCTACAGAAATCTGGACAATGTGAAGCAGAAATTTCCAATCCAAAAAGGCGGAAAGTAATAGCCTGTGAGGCCAATCAACCATCACCTGAACTTTCGCAGTGCTCTTTGCTTCACCACCAGCTTCGGGAGAAAACGTTGAACCATCTCCTTTCTTTACAGTGAATTCAACCATTCCTCTTCCTGTGAGCCTGATTAATTCAGTTGTGAAATGCCTATTTTTGTCCAGTAATACGCTAAAACCATTACTAGGTACTTGTAGGGATAAAGACACACATGAAAAATTCCTTAAAGGAGATACTTTTATTGGACGGAAGTTTTAAGAAAATAAAGGACTTAGCCGTGATTTCGAAATGTACCTCTCTAAAAGAAAGAAAAAGCGGTTTGTGTGCACAAAAAGGGAAGATGAAACAATAGATGAAAAAGGATAGAGTGGAAAAGTAAACATGAACTGAAGTCCAAAGATGATTTAGAACCATACAAACTTTACCAAATTTGGTATGAGACGATCTTAGTGGGATAGACTGAAAAGGAAAGATGGGACAATCTCAGCAGGACGGAGGGAGTAATAAGAAAGAGACTCTTCCTATCTAGTGTATAACAGTGTTACCTTGGATAGTTCAAGTACTGTTCAGGCAACAAAAATGATAACCCTGGAGCCTGTCACAAGTAAAAAGATCCTTAAGATACTATTAACCACCTTATTCATAGTCATAGCATGCTGTTAATGATCCAAATAGCAAAATCAAGTCATAAAGGTCGGATACATGTGAATATGTGAGGCCTTAATTATAGAAGTAGATTATTTGGTCTGCTGCCCACATGTGAAAGGACACATACATTACTGGGAACAAGATTTAAGAACATGAAGGACACACCAAATCCATACCTGTAACAACTCCAACTTTGAAACATTATCCAGTGATGATGCAACACCTGCTGAGACCTTATCTACGTCTTTATCCTGTATAGACTCTATAAGGCCTTGCAATCCATCCTGACCATCAAGTGAAAAATGCCATTTCATTATAGTAGCATCTGCATATGTAGGGTAGTCAATGAAACTTCAAGTCTAGATATTCATCAAAAACATACAATTAAGACTAATAAGTTAATCTTCATACCCCCATACAATGAAGGTAAATATCATATAAATTACCTTCCCCTCAATTAGAGATGCATACAAGAATGAACCATTTTCTCTAGAATTAACTGGTATGCTACCCAATATGGCTTCCTTTTCATCAATTGCAATCTGAAATGCAGTAAAGAAGAAGAAGAAGAAGAAGAAAATATTTGAAGAGTTAACTATAGAATAGGGCTATTTCTAGCCTTCATCCCTTCACAACTAATACGCCATAAGTCCATAACCCATCATGCCCACTATGCACTAACTAAATAACAATCCAAAAGATACAGAGAATTCAACAACATCGTAATCCTTTGCCTCCCAAATTATTTGTTGCTTCAGAAAAAAAATTGTCCCAAAATAATTGTCAATTTGAATCCAACACATATTTTGCATTAATCACCCAAGTTTTCCCTTATTGAACTTCCCCATTTTAAATGCTATTTTTTCTTGAAAAGATTTATGACGCATCTATGAAGCACAAAAACTCTAGGGAAAGAGTATGTTTTCGTTTCGGAAAGTCTACCAAAACTCTTTGAAAACTATCTAAACAGTTATTTTTCTAGTAAAAGATTACGTTTCCCGTTTCCCTATGATTTCCACATTTCCGTGCAACATGGCTATACATTTCATGTTGAAGCCTTATATGGATAGAAATATCATTGCCAATATTCCTTGATATGTGTACACTTTTCTAAAAGGTAAATTAAACTGAGACAGAGGTAGTAATAAAGATCACAAATGGGCCCAGCCTGCCTGACAGGATGAATAGTGGCAAAACTGCAAGAGTTTACACCTTTTCATTTAATAATATGAATAAGAAAGCTCTTAGCCTATATTTCTTTTATTAGATGATCTCCAACATATATGCTCATCCTCATCTTATTAATGCAAAACGTAACAATGTATGCATTACCTTAAGAGCCTTCTTGACATTACTCTCCATTGTGCCATATGGTTTTCTTTGTGGAATCCGTAGCAAGTATGAAATGTCCTCAAGGGATTGCTACACCAGAAAGAGAGAGACAATTTGATTAATAACTAAAAAATTACGGATAATCATTTAGACGAACACACCGTATGACCACTGAGAATAGTGACAGACCTGTATAGCTTTCATACTGGTGTTTGCAGGGATTGCTCTTCTCAGAGCCAATTCACCTGTTCTGGGAAGGTTGGTCTCTGGAGAATAGAGTACTGCCTTAGCAGGTGAAAGGCCTAATGATTCCAAACCACACAAAGGCATTGGACATGCAACTTGAACAAATATAAGACAAACAGCTATTGTTGTCTCGAGTTTCACTCCATGTTCCAATAAAATTGACAAACTGGGGATAGTAGTAACTTTTTTTGACAAATCCTGCAAAACTGAAAAAATCATTTCAGTGGCCGGAAGAAATGAACAGTCATCACCGAATTATCTTAGATGCAGTGTTCTGTGCTACAAGCCGCAAAATTAGTTTGCACAAAGAGTGTTTTGAAGAGTTTGTCCTACATTGTCTAGATAAAAAAAATCAATATATACAATCTTAGTCTACTCATCTTCTCCCATCCTATCTTAATTAGGTGTCATAATACACTATAACCAAACCCTATATTGGTAAGTCCTTAACGTCATATCACCCAAGTACCCAACGACCAAATATGAGGATATAAACGTGCATGACATTGGACTACATTAATGGAATTTTAAAACAAGAGGCGTTCAAAAGGGTGGAGTAGTTTCCTATATGAACCCAGTTCATCCATTGAGTTTCAGGTGAATATATATAGCCAATTGTTTTAAGATCAATTGAGCAGTAATGCTACCAATTCTTTCAAATAACCAAATATTGCCTGCAGGGGTTTCAATTTTAAGAATTTTGACAAACAAAACGAAGCAAGTCAAAAGATCACATTTTTGGGGCGGCATGAGTAAAAAAGAGATCTTTACATCATTTGGAATGGAGCCAAAGATTCATTATTTTTTTGCCTGAGAATATGATGGAATAAAAGAAAAATGGCTCACTACCCCACAGAGGTGGGAGCCTGGAAAACCTGGAAAATGCGACCGAACAGATAAAGAAAATTTGAACTGAAAACATGGAATCCAACATTTATTAAGGATTGCAAATCTAAAGAAAACAAATTTCATTAAAGTACAGGGTTGAGAACTTGGCAATGCAGCATAGTTCAGAAATTATTATACCACGACCCGTTTTGGCAAAACCAGTCGCAAGCCCAGGATGCTTTGTTCTGGCAAAGGTTCTTCTACAAAGACTGCTGAACTGAAGCGTGAAATGAGTTGATCGAAAGGCTCGTTTATGGAGAGACGGCTGAAAGAAGAGGGTGATCGTCCCCTTGTGAGAGATAAAGGGACGGAGTGAAGGGTGTGCCATGAATCTGAGTGCTCGGTTGTTGCTCGGCTTTCAGGCGCCTCATCCAAAAGTCTATCGTTTCCTACGTAGCTTTTTCCACGTCTACGGCTTCTTCATTTTTTTAGAGGACGGCTTCTTGAATAAAAAAAAACGTAAAAATGATTTCATATGAACTACTCCTCCGTCCCTTAGACCATTTGGAGTAGTGTAGAGTCCAAAATGTCAAAAATGGATTCCATTCATACGAAAACAGTGTTTCGATTCCTATTTTCTGCATTCCTGCAACGTCAATAAAATACACTCTGCATATTTTTTACATGTCAACTTTGCAAAACATTAATTAAATTATTTTAGTTAATGTTTTCCTTTTGATTTCTTTTCAGTTTAATTACAAAATAAAAAGGTCACATTTCGATATAAAAATAAATAAATTTCAATAAAAAAAATTACGTTAAACCAAATTTTTTACGTTAAAAACACACAGATCTAACATTTTTTATAAAAAAATTGGCTTTGTTGTTGCAAAACAAAACAGACTTTATAGGTGCTAAGTGACGTCATCGCGACATCACTATGACATCACCCAGTCAATTGTATCCGTTCACACCCGGAGGCCACACCTAGCCTATTGGCCTTTTTCCCTCTGCACGCCATCCCATCCACCCCACTCCCATATTTTACTTTCTTTTTCATTTGCTTTTTGGGAGTCCATATCCCTCTAAATTTAACCTCTTCCCTCCTCATACCCATTTTTAATACCCCTTTTATAACACACCAATGTACTTCGTCCATTTCTATTTGTTTAACATAGTTTGACTTGTCTAAATTTAAGGGAAAAAAGTTATTGAGGGATAAATTTTACTGTAGAGTACACTGTTTGGCACTGTTTGAACACTGTTTGACACTGTTTGAACACTGTTTGGCACTGTTTTGCACTGTTTAGGTAAAGATTTGTTTACCAAATAAGGAAATAAAGAAGTGTGACATTAATTTTGAAACGTCCAAAAAAGGAAAGTGTGTCAAACAAATAGAAACGGAGGGAGTATGAAATTAGAATGTCCCACTAACTTTGTCACTTTCTCTTTTAAGTAAAGAATTTGTGGTTCCAACTAATTTTCTCTTTTCTACACAAAACTTTCGTGCCGGTCAAACTTGGCAAAGTTTTAAGGGACGGAGGTAGTAGTGTTTAATTATAAAAAAATGTCAATGTTTGAAAAATAATAATTTCTGAAAAAATAAAAAATATAGAAGTTTATTAAAATCTGGAGTTTCATCCTAAAATGTTATTCTAATAAGAAAAATAGTATGTAATCTTGTAATTGGTGCAAGACAAATCATTTAACATGTCATCTCAGCCCAAATCGAGTTGGATAATATCGGATTATATAAATGGGACGAACGAACATTTAACAAGATACTCTTAATTATTTGTGCTAAATAAAAGGTCAAACCAAAACAGAAATTGACTTTGATATCACGTCAAGACTTGAGGTTGGATCCTTTTAACCTCATAAGAGGAGGAGTTCGGGTTTATATACTCCCTCCGTCTCTAATTTTTTTTCAGTTTTCCCTTTTTTGTTGTCTCATTCATTAACATTGTCATTTCCCCTTGTGATTAAAGAATTTGTGGTTTCTGTTAATTTTATTTCCTCTGCACTAACCTTAATCGCATAGTTTTTACTTTATTGTTTCGTGTGTCGGTCAAACTTGGCCAAGTTTGGAGGGACATGGAAGTAGTATTTTATTGTTTTACAGCATCCACTGTGGGATTAATAATTTAGCACGCCCCCTTAGACCGCATAAAAATGTGAAGTAATAAAATGTAATTTTAAGTTCATATAATCATATATACCATTCCATGAGATTGACTTTTTAAGATGAAACTCTGAGTCTTAACATGATATTGCAGTCAACCCAATCAATAATCGTGATGTGGGCCTTCTAAGAAAAATGATGACGCAATTATTAAAACATGACAATGACGAACCAACGAAAAAATGAATGACTACATCATCCAGAGGGAAGTGTTTGATGGCGAGGAAAAATGTTGAATTTTCACACAGATAAAAATATGAAGTAATAAAGTGCAATATTAAGATCATGAATTACTTCTCGTATCATTTTGACCTTTTGGGACGATACCCCAAGTCAAACATGGTGTCATAGCCAAATCAAATCGTGATTTGAGTGCCTCATTAGCACTCATGATTATGAATAGCTTGTTAAAGGTTTGTTTCGTCAATTACATTTATAATATTGTACAACCCGCTTTGGATCAAGGGGCGTGTTAAAGCATTTGTCTTACACTGGATAACTATAAAATAATAAAACACTACATACGATTATGATGGGAGTAAAGACCAAGGGGCGTATCAGGTTGCACATTTAGAATGTAAACTTCAAGTCTTAACATGTTTCATAACAAACGTTTTTTGTGTAATACTAATTAGAAAAAGTGAAAAGTAATTTTTTTAGAGATATTACCCAAAATGGGACTAAAAAGTTTGAAAATTCCAAAATAGGACTTCCATGTTTTTATTCCCAAAATAGGACTAATTACTGTCATATTTTGGCAGTACTAGACTTCAAACGTGGCAGTATTTTCCAAATTTGGCAGTAATTAGTCCTATTTTGGGAATAAAAACATGACAGTCCTATTTTGGAATTTTCGAACTTTTTTAGTCCCATTTCGGGAAGTTTCCCTTTTTTTTAACGAAACTGACTTAATATATCATACCAAAAAGGACCAGACAGACCGAACTAAACCAGGTAACCTTGTGCCAACAAGTCCCCTGTCTACCTCCGCCCAAGGACTAGACTCTGAATTAATCACCTCCGTAGAAGCCATATAATTCGCTGATCCCGCTTTGGGCATACCTGAGCCTATGACTTGTAGACACAACACATCAGTACCTGTTTTAGCTTTCAAAGTATTCTTGCTGGAAAAACCCAACACCATCAAAACAAAAACAACATCCAGTACGTGGAAAAGAAACAAAACACAATAACTAGAATAAAAAAGTTCTTTAGCTAAAAAAAAATGTAATCAGCATCAGGTCCTCTGGCGGGGCTGGGGAGCAGCGCCCGCCCCATCCCCGTTTTTTGAAGAGTCCAGCGCCATAGCATCCCAACCAGCCCCCTCCCTCGTATGGTCCTCCTAAGTGCGCCTTCTCTTCAGCTCTCCAATCAGTCCACCCTCCTCAAGCTCGTCTGAGGCCGCCCCTTTCCCACATCTACTTTAATTCTCTCCCCCTTCTCCTCCGGGACCCACTCCCACCCTGATTTCGTCACCTTAGACAAGTGCATATCGTCACCCGAGGAACTTCCTTCCAAAGATACTTGCTTCCCAACTCAAATTTCGAGCTCCTTCCACTCTCTCTAAGCCACGGCCCAAATGGTTTGGTCATAGCTTGTCCCTCCTTTTCGAACAGCAAGGGGCAAAATTTCTCTGCATGGCCGATCATACCACAGCAAAAACAGAAGCTTGGCAGCTTTTCATATTTAAAATCTACCCAGTGCCCTTCACCCTTACTTTTCCTTAGCGTGATTCCAACCTTTAAGGCTTTACCAGTGTTCATATGAACTCGCACACGCATATAAGTCTCTTTTTTACTGCTAAACTTTTGTTCATCCCATGTGATGAACTCCCTGAGATAGTTCCCTATTCTCCTTGCTGTACCCAAATTTTCAAAATCATACGGCACATTATGGACCTGTACCCATATCTCAAATTCATCTAACACCATTTTAGACGGGATATCACCCGGTTTAACAGCTTTTAGCACAAGCAAACTTTGATCAAACAACCAGGGTCCATTTTCCAGAACCCGATTCATATCAACAAAATGAAAAAACTTAAACAGACACCTACGTTCTCCAAGTTCTTGTATAACAATACCTTTTCCCGGGTGCCATAGCTCAGCCATGAATCCTCGGAAGAACGGGAATCGGATAACCTTGTCCGTGAGAATCTTCCCCACAACCGGGAATTCCATCGCCCTCGCTGCCCCTGCTGTCAAGTCCCCATTTTCGTCATCTTCAAGCATCAATTCGTCCTCAACACCCCCAATTCGCAAGCCTCCATACATACCAGCAGCTTCCATCTCAACCCCTGATTTGAGGCCTGTCCCTTGTCCCGAAAGACGCCGCTCGCCGAACGACGACCCGCCGAACCCACCAACGTGTGCCACTTCCTGGTCGCGACCCTTCCTGCACACCTCACCTTCGATGTCTTCCATCACGCCTCAAGACCGCTGCTACGATTTCAGCCTTCGTCTTCGATTGGTCTGCACTTGCCTCGCGCCGCACGCAGGACGGCGATGAACCGACCCTCAGCTCTCGACTAGGGTAAAACTAAGTGAAAAGTAATTTAAAACACCCATCCTTTTACTTCCAGTATCATTTAGATTTTAAATGTTTAATTTAAGCAGAAATGATAATTATCATTTAAAAATATCAATTTCATCTTTATTAAGCGAAAATCACTTTTTAAGTTTCACAAACATCCTTTTTCAAAAAAAAAAGTTCCATAAACATCCCTTAAGACTGGTTGTTATCTAGAGAAAATTTTCTAAATTGGACTAAAATAAGATAGACATCCCTAAATAGGACTTAATTACTTCTTATTAATGAAATAAAGTTAAGTTTCCCAAGTTTATAGGCACTAGTTTGCCGTTGCCATGTGTGTAAACATTATGCTCATCGTATGGACTAGGCCACATCGCCCTACATCAAGTTCGCCGTTGTCATCCTCCGATTAAGTCAACGCCCTCCAAAATGTCGTTGCAAACCTCTAGCGAGATTGTCGTCTTTCATATCACAATGACATACTTTAGATGTGAAAATATAGAATTTTAATTAAAATAAAAAATAAAAGCATGTCTGGATTCATAATTGCGGCATTTTCGTAGGAAATTACGTAATCATCGTATTAAAATTGACATCTTTATACGTTTAGTATCATTAAAATTAAAATGACATAATTTGGATAATAATCAAAAAATAATGTTGTCTTCTTGAAAAATATAATGTAATAAAAGTGATATTTTTCTAATAAGTTGACATTCTTAAAATTCAAAGAATGACATTTTTCTAATAACCAACGGTTATGGCATTCTCATATTCCAAATTGATCAAAATTGATAAAGAAGTAAAATTTCAAACTCAAATGTTTCCTATCACCTAGCCATTCAAAGAAAAAAGGATCTTCACCTAAAACTTTCAAATCCACAATTTTATTTAGAATTTTAAAAGTCAACAAATTACCGAAAAACAGAAAGTAGAGGACCACGAGGAGGAGGAGGAAGAATAATACCCAACTTCATCGGAATAAATGAAGAAGAGGAGGGTGGCTAGCGGTGATGAGCAAAGAACTGCGATCTATATGATGGCGGAGAAGTTGCGGCCATACCAGAGTCGCAGGGGTGGGTGGGTGGGTGGGGGGTGGCGGCGGCAGGTGCAATCGATGGTGGTTGATGGAGAGGAAGTAATCTCATGGGCAAGGTCTGGGATCGATGGCAAAGGGGGTTGGGGAAGAGTCAATCAAAGATTTTGATATTAAGGGTAAAAATGTAATCTAAAATCACGTTTAGGGAATATAAAACTTAAACTCATATTTGAGAATTTTAATCATGTTTTGATATTTTTTTCACTATTTATTGAGTGGCGAAAATGAAAAGAAAATGACATCTACTTTTGAGATATCGTAACTTCCTTAACCACGTGAACTAATTATAATGTTATAATGAGAATATTAGCCGAAATAGAACTAAAAGGGTTTGAAAATTCCAAAATAGGACTTCCATATTTTTAAAAATTTATTCCCGAAATAGGACTAATTAATGTCATGTTTTGGCAGTATCAGACTTCAAATATGGCAGTATTTTCCAAACTTGGCAGTGATTACTCCTATTCTGATAATAAAAAACATGACAGCCCTATTTTGGAATTTTCAAACTGTTTTAGTCATATTTCGGGAACTTTCCCTATTATAATTGAATAATTTATATCAATTTAAATATAACCAAATGATAATTTAAATAACGATTTAGATCAATGAAATGTACAGTAAGCATGATATTTTTATTTATTTGTGGGGTATCTAATACTACAACAACCATAACATCCAAGTCTCATTCCCAAAAGATATTGAGTCCAGCTCCTCTCCATTTTTCCCTCTCCATTTCTCATCCATTTCTTTTTTTCTTCGTATCTATATCTACCTTTTTCTCTATCTTACTCACCACCATACCCCACCATAATTTCCGTCTTCTCTGTCTCTCTCCAGGCCAACTGGAAGCACCCGTTACTGGAGAGGATCCATATCAAAAGATATTTGGGGGTGTATTAAATTGGGACATTTTAAAACAATTTGAGATTTTTATTCAATAAAGATTTTACTGGACAATTCGAGATTTCAAAGACATTTCAAAACAATTGTGTAGGCATTTCAAGACAAAAGATCATCTGCAGAGCATGGAATCAAAGTTAAGAAGATGAGTAGCACTGCATGACCTCCATTCACTTGCCTTTGTTTCAATCCCTACAATCATTGAAATCCCTCTGCAGATCGTCTCTTCACGTTGGAATCCCCCTTCGTTTCAATTCTTGCATCTGCGAATCGGAGAAACCCACAACAAAGCTTCAGAAAACGGGTCAAGGAGAAGAGCTGCAAGGGGATAGGTGTTTCGATCTGCTGGGGAACAAAATCGAAGCAGGGGCTGATAAAAATAGCAATAACTAATAAATATAGAGATGTATATTAATTGGGAATTGAAGAAGCCGAGAGTAATCTAGGGAGAAATTATTATCATCTCTCTTCATCTGTTACAGAAGATACGTGCATGTATATATGCTTTACATGGAGTAGTCCTAGTTAGGTGAGAGGAAATAGCATTGCATGTGCGTGCATGTGATCTATGGTACTTTGCATGTCACATGCATGAATCCTACCATATGTACTACCTACATGAAGAGAAATGTCCAGCATGTGCATGTGCATGCATATGGACTTTGTTATATGTTTAATACGGAGGTAAATGAAAATAACTATAGTCTTCAATACTCCCCCTCAAGGTGGAGTGTGTAGATTTCGAACACCCAACTTGTCACGAAGAAATTGGAAGCGGTCTGTTCCAAGAGCCTTTGTGAATATGTCTGCCACCTGGTTGGTTGTGGAGATATATTGTGGACAAACTTCATTGCTCGCAACCCGTTCCCGTACAAAGTAACAATCCATTTCAACATGTTTTGTACGTTCATGAAAAACCGGATTTAGTGCTATATGACGTGCTGCCTGATTATCACAATAAAGTAATGTGGGTCCTTGTTGGAGAATTGTGAGGTCTTGTAGTAACCATCGTAACCATAAGATCTCACTGACTGTGACTGCCATGGCACGATATTCTGCTCCGGCGGAAGATCGTGAGACAACAGATTGTTTCTTGGTCCTCCAAGATATGGGTGATTGGCCAAGAGTGATAAAGTAACCAGTGCTAGAACGTCGGGTAAAAGGGCATCCAGCCCAGTCTGCATCACAGTATGCACTTAATGTGATATCAGTATCGGATCCCAAAAAAATGCCTTGTCCCGGAGTAAGTTTTAGGTAACGAAGAACACGGGTGGCGGCATCGAGGTGGGTCTGTCTTGGCGCTCCAAGAAATTGACTAAGTTGGCTAACGGAATAGACAATGTCAGGACGAGTGACGGTAAGATAGAGCAGGCGGCCGATCAATCTCCGATAAGAGGGTGCATCAACGAGTGGACTACCGTCGTCAGGGCGGAGCTTTAGATTCTGTTCCATGGGAAATGAACTTGGGCGGCCAGCTAGGACCCCACTTTCCTCTAGGATGTCAAGTGTATATTTCCGTTGACTTAAGACAAATCCTTCAGGAGAGCGAGCAACCTCAATTCCAAGGAAATATTTTAGGTTGCCTAAGTCCTTGATGCTGAAAGTGTCGTTTAAGTAAGTCTTGATGGTTTTGATGTGTGAGATGGTGTTGCCAGCTAAGATGACGTCATCGACGTAGATGAGGGCAAAAGTATGAATTTGTCCCTTTTGAAAGATAAAAAGGGAATGATCCGCTCGAGATTGTCTAAAACCGACTTTGATTAGGGCTTGAGTAAATTTATGGTACCAATTACGAGAAGCTTGTTTTAGTCCATATAGTGATTTTTGTAACTTGCAAACACGTGTGTCATTGGTCTTGGCAAAACCCTGGGGTAGACGCATGTACACGTCCTCTAAGAGATCCCCATGAAGGAAGGCATTATTCACATCTAGTTGATGCACTGCCCAATTTCGTTTGGCGGCAACGGCCAACACACATCGGACTGTAACGATCTTGGCGACAGGTGCAAATGTTTCATGAAAATCAATGCCCTCAATCTGAGTAAAACCTTTGGCTACCAATCTAGCTTTATAACGTTCCACTTCTCCATTGGGTTTATATTTAATTTTATAGACCCATTTGGAATCAATGGCTCTTTTTCCCGGTGGTAGCTGAACAAGCGTCCAAGTGTTGTTTTCTTCCAGAGCACTAATTTCTCGTTGCATAGCCTCTCTCCAAAGAGGATCTTGTACTGCATGTGAGAAGTATTTTGGCTCATCACGGGCAGTGATGGCCGCCAGAAAAGCTTTATGAGTGTGAGAAAACTTATCATAATTAATGAAATGTGAAATAGGATATACCATTGACTTAGCATGACTGGCAGTGGGTGGAGCCGGAGCAAGAGACGGTGGCAAGTCAGTTTCGAAGTCCGCTAATCGTTTTGGTTGCTTTCTTGGACGTTTACTTTTTCTTGGCTCAATTTGTGGCTGTGCGGTGCATTCAGCTAAATCTGGCAGATTAATGGGGCCATGTCTCGCTGGATGTGGCTGGAAGTTTGTGTTGGGAGTTGTTTTGAAGGTTATTTGATTGCATGGTTCGGTGCTTATCCTATTGTCGGCCCCAATGAGCTGGAGCGAGATGTCAGAATTTGTTTCATGAAGGTTGGCATTGTGATGTGCAACTGGATGGTCTTCGTCATCTGATGCAGTGTGTCCGGCCAGCTGGGAGGTGATGTTTTCGTCGGTTGAGGCTGCATGTGAATGGGTGTCATACGATGCACCCATGGTATATTGTTTTGAATGTTGGTCATCATTAATGAGCACCTGCATGGGAGATGGGCTGATTTTGTCCTTTAGTGGGATATTTTGGTGATCAACAGATGCATCTGTCCTTGAGTATTTGGTGGACATGTGTATTTGTTCCATTGGTTGGTGAGGTTGATGGAACCCAGGGGAAATATTTTGAGAACCTACGGGTACTATCCCCGATCTCACAATATTATTATAGACCTGTTCAATTTTGGTCACCAAATCAGCTTCCTCTTTCAACTCTATTTTGAACGGAAAAATTTCTTCAAAAAACGTTACATCCCGAGAGCTATATGCTGTATGGTTTTGCAAATCAAATACCCGAAAAGCCTTTTGTCCATTTGGGTACCCAATAAAAATGCAAGGACTCCCTCTTTCTCCAAATTTATCTTTCCGCTTATTATTATGAGCATATACCAAACATCCAAATACCCTCAAATGATCATAATTTGGTAATTTTCCAAATAATATTTCAAAAGGGCTTTGTTCAAAATTGAGGATGATGGTAGTCTATTAATGAGGTGGACCGCTGTGAGAATGCACTCCCCCCAAAAATCAACAGGTAAACCAGACTCGAATCGAAGAACTCAAGCTACCTCTAATATGTGTCTATGTTTACGCTCAACAACCCCATTTTGCTGTGGTGTGTCCGTACAAGATGTTTCTAACAAGATCCCATTTTTGTTATAATATTCAAACAAAGCATTAGTTTGAAATTCTGCGCCATTATCGGCCCGTATGCGTTTAACCTTTTGCTCAAATTGGGTACACACCATGTTGAAAAATTGAATCAGAATTTGAGGAAAATCGGATTTATTTTTTATTAAATAGACCCACACAGCTCTAGAGAAATCATCCACTATGGTTAAAAAATAACGTGCACCAGAAATTGAGTCACACCGATATCCTCCCCAAATATCACAATGTATTAATTCAAAACAGCTACTTGTTTTAATAGAACTAATGGGAAAGGGTAGACGGGTCTGCTTAGCTCGTATGCAAGAATCACAGAAATTATTGCTCCGTCGTGAGCCTCAAAGAAAACCAATATGATGTAATTGCTTATCTGAAGCATGTCCCAAACGTTGATGCCATAAATTAAGATTAGCAGAAACTGACATTGCCAACCCCTCAACGCTCAGTGGTTCCAAATAATATAGACCGTCACGGCATTGACCCACTCCAATCAGCTTCCTCGAGAGTAAGTCCTGTAAGATACACAAATCATTAAAAAATGTAAGTGTGCAGTTAAAATCACTTATTAGGCGATTAACTGAGAGCAAATTGCATTGAAATTTTGGAATGTATAAAACTCGTCGGAGACGAAATCCCTTGAACAGATCCACACTCCCAATAGCTTGGACATGGGCCGTATCACCATTTGGAATTTTGACGGATAATATTGAAGCATGTGTGTGAATATCAACGAGACCATCATTATTACAAATGATATGTTCACTTGCTCCGGAGTCTATTATCCAAGAACGACGCCTTGATGATATACCTGCCATATTAATCTGGACACCAGAAGAAGATTGGATGTCAGCTGGGTCTTTTATTTCTTGCTTCATGAACTTGGCTAATCGCTGCAACTGGTCATCAGATAATCCAAACTCAGATTTTTGCTGGCTGTCCACGTGTGCAACACGTGTAGGAAAGTGCTTAAATTTCTCGTGTGTCACCTTCGGTAGTTGAAAAAGGATATTGGGTTCATGACTTCCTCCTATTAATTTATTCTCTTTAGGCTTTAGATTCCAATTGGGAGGATATCCCACTCGCATGAAACACGTTTCATACGTATGATTAATCTTTCCACAATATGAGCAAGTTCTAGCCTCTTTTGCATTTGGACGCCGGTTTGGGATAATTTCCTTCTTTGGTCGTGTGAAGAAAGCCACGCCGTCAGTGCCCGGTTTGCGGGAGGATGCAATGGACCGGTGCTGTTCGTTTTCTGAGACGAGGTGGTATGCAGCAGTGAGGGTGGGAACTGGTCTAGTGGCAAGTATTTGACCTTTTAGTTGACCGTAAGTGTCATCTAGACCCATCAAAAAATCGTAAAGCCGATCTCTGTCGCGAGAGTCCGCCATTTGCTTAGAGAAGTTGCAAGTGCAACCGTCACAAGAGCATTTCGGTTGAGTGTTGATGGAGACCATCTCATCCCATACACGGCGTAGTCGGCTAAAGTAGGCCGATATTGACTGACCTTCTTGCTGAATGGAACCAAGGATACATCGGAGTTCATAAGCTCGAGGTGCACTCTCTTTCTCATATCGTTCCTTCAAGTCTACCCATATCTCACGGGCCGTTTTGAACTTCACAATTTGCCTAAGTTCCACATCCATGCTACTGTTTAACCAAGCTTTCACCATTGCATTTGCTCGTTGCCAATGCGGGAGATATGGTGAGTCGGATTTGGGCATCGGAATATCACCATTCACGAAGCCAAATTTATTTTTTGCATAAAGGGCGTTGCTCATCTCATCGAGCCAATCACCGTAGTTACCGTCACGAAGAATTGAGGTGACGAACACATCTCCGGGCTTATCTCCGAATTGAATAAAATAAGGTGACATAGAATCAATTACTAAACTCTCGGAATCTTGACTACTAGCTTTGGTCTTATCATCGACCGCCATAGTTTGATAGGAGGATAGCAAATTTGGAGGAAAAGAGTGTTTGGAAATATACTATTTTCAGGATTTTTGCTCTGATACCATGATAAAAATAGCAATAACTAATAAATATAGAGATGTATATTAATTGGGAATTGAAGAAGCCGAGAGTAATCTAGGGAGAAATTATTATCATCTCTCTTCATCTGTTACAGAAGATACGTGCATGTATATATGCTTTACATGGAGTAGTCCTAGTTAGGTGAGAGGAAATAGCACTGCATGTGCGTGCATGTGATCTATGGTACTTTGCATGTCACATGCATGAATCCTACCATATGTACTACCTACATGAAGTGAAATGTCCAGCATGTGCATGTGCATGGATATGGACTTTGTTATATGTTTAATACGGAGGTAAATGAAAATAACTATAGTCTTCAATAGGGGCAGGTTTCCGTTCAGCACGGAGGTTCCCAGGTGCGAACGAGTCTCACAAATCTCAGGTCTGCTCATGCGATTTGATAATAGGATTTCACAGTGTACTTTTGTGATAAAGTCCTGCCAAATCTAGAATCCAAAGTTTTTGACTCTCCAAATGTCCCGATTGAATACACCGGATTTTAAAATGTCTTAAAATGTCCCGATTGAATACACCCGGTTTTTGAGAATCCTAAGATGTCTTAAAAAGTCCGAAATGAATACACCCCCTGAAAAATATTGGGAAAATTCTCAAAATATTAGTAAATAGAATTTGTCAAAATATGACTGTTATGTTTTTCTTTTTGTAATAAGAGTAACAGACGATACTAACTACCATCTTGGAGTCATTACTGTCAAAATAATTGTAATACTCGGCATTAACATGACAATATTTTTCAATCATGACAGTCATCATCATCCTCATCATCCTGACAGTAATGACTCTTATTTCGGAAAGAAAACATAGCAATCCCATTTTGAAATTTCAAAACTTATTTACTCCTATTTAGGGCAATATTTCAAAAATATTACATCTCAATTTTTCTTTAATTATAAAATTTATAAAGGCATCTTGTCTTCACAAAGGTTTTTCTACGTTTTAAGTTACTTAAAATCAAAATGGAAAGCACATTTTTTTCAATTTAGACTTTTATTTCTTTCTTACGGAGTATTTTTTTTATTTTTATTTTTATTTTGTACATAAGGGATGATTTCACATTGTGCAGTTTTACATTTTTTTTGTCAAATCTTTGTACACTTATTTCTGGATTCGCCCCAATCAATTTTGCTATCTTATTCGGTTCATCAATGATAAAGAGAAACCATTTCTTTTCTTATTTAAATGAATGTTCAAGTCATTCTTAAATTTAAAATCGATAATAATGTAATATGAAACACAAAATCTGAAAATCAAATACAAGTTTGATGAAAATGGTTTTAAACATTAGATTACAAAAAGCCGTGTCCTTTATAACAAATATTTTTGTCTTATAGGTCGGGCCTCATTAGTCAATTTCTTTTTGACAAACATTAGTCCGTCTCCTTATGATTAAAATAAGTAAGATTGGAGTTTTTAACATAATTTGCTGAAAAAAATCTAATTTAGTTATTTTTATTGTGATTTTTTGTGATTTTTTCTTTATTATGTTAATTATTTATTATTTTTTCCATATTTCAATCCATTTAGACAATTCAATTGTGCTAGCTATGAGACCACTAATTTCAGTGGATTCAATTATTCTCAACGTTAATAAAGAACCTCTAAATAAACTTTTAATACATGTACTGCAAATTTCAGATAATTGTGCCACACTTGTAATAAAAAAAGTATACCTTTCAGCCGCAATCCACTAAATTAATTTGGAGTATATTTTTATGGTTTACAACTCTTACTTTAACTTTTCAAAATTAACCAGCTAAGGTCTAATATGAAAAATGAAAGAAACATCAGGAATATTTTTGTTAAAGTCAAAAAAATTGACAAAGATATTTTGTTCGACTTTTCACCCTGTATTGAATACTCCGTATTAGAATATTTATAGAAGTACTATAGAAAAGCACCATGGGGAAAAAATCTAGGAGTATATAGTGATGACATGAGTCAAACCTGACCATACCTCTTCTATTTTGAAACTAAAATACTAAAACCTCTTATATTATGTTTTTACTTGGACTGTAATTTGTTGGTTTGGTCTAATCTGTCTATTTAAGTCTGATCTGGCCTAATCTGGTCTGAACTGGTCTGGTAAATGTCTGGTCTCTGTGTATTTTATAACTATGAAAGTCAAGTCTGGTCTGATCTGGTCTGATTTGTTTAAGTCTGGTCTGATCTGGGACTGAATACAGTCCAAGTAAAAACATCGTACGTCCTTATTCAATTAAGGCCCACAAAGTTAGGCTTCTCAATGAATCGGATTCGAATCGGAACACATTACCCTAGATTTGGACTCGTTAATTTATTTATAATCCAAATCTGGGTTCCAAATTTGACATGCCCTATATCTATCTAGAAGACTAGAACCAGTGTTTAAAAAAAAACGACTCATATGTTGGCATAATTCGGACGGAATGAAATATGTTGGCATATTAGGCCCAAGTTTAGAACCAGTGCTTCAAATTCGGACTGAATAAAATATGTTGGCATATTAGGCCCAAGTCCAGGCCGAAGACCAAATCTGAATCATTCCAATTCGAGTCAGTCCAGGAGTGCCGCTCGATCACCCCACATGAGTAGCGCCGCTCGGCCCAACTCCCTCACTTGCACTTTCCATTCAAGGCAGAGCTCTTCCATACAGTTGGTGGAAAATCTGAAATTGACAGGAAATACATTTGATGCACAAGATATTGAAGATTTTATGGTTGGAGACTGTCCACTAAGGGTTGAGCACATCACTCCCTACACCTACTACCTTGTGGTATAAATATCAACATTCATTTCATTATAAAATGTTGAAAATTTTGTATTCTTATCAATAGACTTCTCTCTAAATTTCCTATAACATTCAACTTGATCTAGGGGGTCGCAGTTTGGACTCGACATTAGTGTTGTAACTGTTGTAAGGACTTCAATAAAGCTGAATCCACTTTGTCTCTTGTATATTTGCTTATACTTTATGTCTCTTTTTTGCTTTTAAACGCTCACTAACTAACTCATAAAAAGGAATTCTTTTTTTTTTATCATCAAAACGACTTTCCATTAAAATAGAGCAAACACACGAGACCAAATCCAAACATATATTACAGATCCGATCGTAAGCCCTTGGAATAGACTTAGAGTCAGCCACCCATACAAAGCAACATGACTCTCTAGACACTAAACGGGCAAGAGGAAGCCTAAAACGACCGAAAATGAAACACTGTCTATCAAGAGTTTATCAAAAATCAAAATATTCCGACCATACCTACTCGAACTGAAATAAAAATAAGCACTGCGAAAAGAAAAATAATACGAAAATAAAAACTTTCCCCAAATTACTTCCTCGCAGGGAGGTAATTCCGGAGGAGGGAGAGCTGTTGTAGTATGGTAGAAGAGAATTTCAACCTCCAGAAAATTCGTCTGAGAACCTATCATGCCAATCACCGCAATGGTTACCTTGCCTTTGCTTGCCACAGTTTCCCCTCCATCGTCATCGTCGAAGATCAATCCTTTGTTGTCCTCGTCGATTGTCATCTGTTTGTACTGGTTTACAATCTCTTCCATCGAAGAACCCCGCTTGTACCGTCGATGCAGACCTTCTTAGAGAGCCGAAAGGACTTTGTTGGGCATTTGAACCTGTAAGAGTAAATCTCAACATAATAGGAAACGAGTCATGGAATCCCATCTAAATTGATATTCACATCATTGACCATATTTTTAGAGAAACCCCAATGCCAAAGAGTAGAGTTCAAAATGTTAGAGATATTTATTTTGTTCAATTATTCGATTTATCTTTGTATTTTTTTTGGAAGTATGTTAGCTATATCAATGGTCTACGTTCGATCGATTGTTGTTATCCGATAAAATTAGACCTTCTACCAACTCAAAGGTATCAGATGGCCTATGCCGGTGCAAAAACTCCATCTCCCTACTTTTTTGTTTACGTAATTACGTTATTGTCTTTAATAATTGAAAATAAATTAGAGTAACAAACTCTCAACTGATTGTTGAAGCTGAAAAGGGAGCTTCATGAGTTAGCATGTAACTTTCCATCTTTATTGAGAATTAGACTGCTGAATGTGGACAGCCCCACATGCCAATAATGTTCCTTGGAGTCTAGAGCCATGTGGCTCTAGGAGCTACTACTCACCTAGCAGCTACACACTTGAATTCAAACTCTAATCATTCTTAAAGTCAATCTTTCCATATGAAGTTTATGACCTCTTTCCGAATGGACGCTTTTATTCTAATTGTGGTATGTAAGTTTAAGGGAATTCTAATTGTGGTATGTAAGTTTAAGGGAATTCTAATCGTGGACTGTAAACGTCTGAGACTATGGGAGTGTTTGCGAGTGCTTCAACTTTAAAAAAATGATTTTTTAAAGTGATTTTGAGAAAAGTGATTAATAGTAAAAGTTGGTAGTGTTTGAGAAAAAAGTGATTCTGAAAAAGTAAAAGTTGGTAGTGTTTGGTAAAATAAGTACTTTTTGTGTAATAGAAAAAGTGAGAAGCAGTTTAAAGCACCCTTCTACCTGCTTCCAGCTTTTAGCTTTTAAGTGATTAATTTAAGGAGAAGCTATCATTTGAAAACGCTCTTTTCAACTTTTTTAAGCCAAAAGCTGAAAAACACTTTTTTTAATCAACCCCAAACACTCCTTATGTTTGCGTTGTTTGCGTTTCCTTCTGCTTATCACACATGATTTTTTAAGTGATTATTGAAAAAATGATTTATAGTAAAAGTGAATAGTGTTTGTAAAGAGAAGTAATTTTAATCAAAAGGTAAAAGGTGAAGTGTTTGATAAAAAAAGTGATTTGTTATAGTATATGAGTGAAAGTACAAAAATACCCTTTCAATTATTATTTGTAGTACATTTCTTCTACTAGTCCTGGACCGCCAATGATTTCAAGCTTCAACCGTTGCTTTTGGTAAGATCAGGAAAACAATCTAAAAAAACCATATCCAAACAAAATTGGGTTTAACAAAATTCTCAAAATCAGGATAAAATTAGTGAATTCAAGTTTGTTTGTGTTGGCGTGTTGCTTTGTTCCCGCTGGACTGACCTTCGGAAATCAAGGTGGAGCTTTATCGGTCGGGAAATAGAGAGATGAAGAAGACCCGCTTTTAGATCAAATGAGAAGAATAAAATTAATCAACGCATCTTGAGTGACAAAAGAGATGAAGAAGAAGGGTACCATGGACAGAAGAGCAGAAAAGTGAAGGGATAAAAGTCTCCTCAATTTTGCATTTATTTACAGTTGTACCTAAAAGCTGATAAAAGCACCCTGAGGTGCTTTCAGCTTCTACGTAAAAAGCACTTAAGTGAAGCTAAAATTTGTAACAGCAAACACTCCAATCAACTTTTTTTTAAAAAGAAACGGCCTTTTTATTCCAATATTACTAAAATGAATGAAAAAGATAAAAAAGTGACTTGTTTTAAATTTTTCAAAAAATGTGACTAAAAGCCATTTATTACTTGTTTTTAATCATATAAGTATTTATTATTTTAATATTTCTTTTTCTTTTATGCATTTGATTACTAGTCCTAACCACCGGCACTCGGGACCACCCACCCCTGTACAACCACTGCCGACGCCGGCGCCGCCGCAGCCGCCGCCGCCACCGCCGGGAGTCACTATCTCAGTGACTCCGGTCAAAGTGACTCCGGTCAAAGTGACTCCGGTCAAAGTGACTCCGGCCAAAGTGACTCCGGCCAAAGTGACTCCGACCAAAGTGACTCCGGCCAAAGTGACTCCGGCCAAAGTGACTCCGGACACAGTGACAGTCTCCAACTCCGGCCACCACCGCCGCTTTCTGACCGCCGCCGTATGGCCCACCTGACTTACCACCGCCGTCGTCCGCCCCCTCTCCAGCCCCCAAACTCCCCTCCACAGCCCATAGCCCCCTCCTTAGACCCTTCCCTACCTTTCCCTGGCAAAAATCCCACCGAAGCCATCGCAGTACCTTTGCCTAGGTGAAACCTAGCTACATCATCGCCTATGTCGACTAGATCTAAAATCCGTCGTGAACTATGCACAGATCTGGAAAACCTAGACGACAATCTCATTCTACCATGGTGGTCAATCTCTTCACCGCTTCATCAATCGGACAAAGATTAAAGAAAAAGAAGGAGGAGGAGGAGGAGGAGGAGAGAGCCGGAGCGGACATCGATGAAGGCGGCGACGTAGAAAATCGGTGGAGACGCCGACATGCGATGCCGACAGAGGCTGCGAATTGAAGGTGGAGACGACGACCGATGGAGGTGCGATGATGTTCGATGGATGCTTCATTGGGAAGAAGACGGAGAGAAGTTCGTTTGAGGGAAGAGGGGAAGTGTTCGATGGAGATGCTTTGCTGAATCGCTGTACAATCCGTATGTTTTAAATGGATCACTTTTTTGGAATATGGGAAAATTGTCATATTTTATGAAATGAAAACTGTAATAGTGATATGCGTGCAATTTTGAAAGCCTAAAGTGCTTTGTAAAATCAATAGCAAACACTGCCTCAAACCCGCTTTACCAAACTACGTTTGGTAAAATTCTCAAATTCTAGAATCAAAACAGTTTCAATCTCCCATCCCACGAGCCCCCAAACCCCGACTCAACAGAATGATGGAGGAATAAGAGTCACGGTGACTCAGTCGGTCCAATGGTGGTAGACCTTATACTCGTGTACACCAGAGGTTCAGTTCAGCACACATGAGTTGTAACATCCACACGACCATTGTGAGTTTCGATCTTTGGTCATTGTTTCAAATTTACCACCACTGGACCAACTGAGCTACCTGTGCCGATTAATCAAAGTAGTTTCAAATTTAATATCAAATGTAGATCACCCACTATAAAGTAATGGGCTAAAGGGTCAAATAGGCTCTTGAACTAACTTAAAGTGTTCAATTAGCCCCTTATATAGGAGGTTTTTCCCGGCCGTCGCCAATTGGGGCGTTTCCCTGTGGAATTTTTTGATGAAATTTTTTTAGCATCTTCTTCATTAAGTCTAGTTTACCCATATCAAATTTCAGCTAAAAATTCAATCGGGAAGACAGTCAAATGATTTTCCAGAATGCAATGCGTTGTTTAACTGCGCGGTTATCTTTAAAAATTCATTTGTCTGGCTTCCCGGTCGAATTTTTAGCTGCAATTTGGTATGGATAAACTAGACTTAATGAATAAGATGCTCAAAAAATTTCATCAAAAAATTCAACCGGGAAACGCCCCAATTGGCGACGGCCGGGCAGAACCTCCTATATAAGGGGACCAATTGAACACATTAAGTTAGTTCAAGGGCCTATTTGACCCATTAGCCTAAAGTAATGTATTGTTACATTTAAGGGTTTAAAGAATCACATGTTCATACTTGGATTTAATACACCAAACTATATATAAAAATTCAGTATATTAGCTACGTGCGATTTAAAAAATGTAATACCAAGAAACAATTAAATACCAAGAAATTAAAGGGAACATATTACTAAGGATATAACGGATAAGCTATATGTAAAAATGATTGATAAGACCGATATAACGGAACATAGGTTACGAAACAGATTCTAACCGAGCGTTCCAGCCAGATGGATGCAAGGTTACCTTGCTTAGCGTATGATCTCGGGTTCGAAACCCGCTAGGCACTTTAGGGGAGATGGGAGAGGTCTTGCTTCCAATTATTCTTCCTACCTTCACAGAGTTGCTCACCGGCTAAGAAGGGGGGTGATGGAAATTCAGGCTCAAGTTCGCGTGGTGGGGGTCCCTTCTGGATTCAGTTGCAAGGTTAACGACCCTTCTGGATTTAAGGAGTGTTTGTGGTTGCTTAAAAAAAGCACTTTTCAGCTTTTGGCTTAAAAAAAGTTGAAAAGAGTGTTTTCAAATGACAGCTTCTGCTTAAATTAATCACTTAAAAGCTAAAAGCTGGAAGCAGGTAGAAGGGTGCTTTAAACTGCTTCTCACTTTTTCTATTACACAAAAAGTACTTATTTTACCAAACACTACCAACTCTTACTTTTTCAGAATCACTTTTTTCTCAAACACTACCAACTTTTACTATTAATCACTTTTCTCAAAATCACTTTAAAAAATCACTTTTTTAAAGTTGAAGCAATTGCAAACACTCCCTTAGTTATAAGGAACTAAGGAAGTCCTGCTGGATTCGTCATGTACTACCAGTACCGACGAGGCTGACTGTGATCGATCAGATCCGGATTTACATGTCTAGGGGCTTTGGAGGGTAGTCAATAGACTTTAGAATTAGGGGAGCACAAACACCAACACCACACTTGGATCAACAAAAAAAATTAAATACCAAGAAAGGGACATATTACCACGTTTCAAATATGCATGCGATGGGAGAAATGCTCCTTAAAATGGATGAACAAAAAAATGAAAGAGTAACAGTTAGATCGGAATACTGAAATAGTAGTTCGATCGATGTGGAAATCTGAACACTATTTCTCAATTACTTGGGTGGTAATGTGCATCGACCATATGCGTCCAGACGAGCAACAAGCTTAATACGAACTGGTTGTTGGATTTCTAAATGGGTAACCAAAACAGACCAGATATGACACACTACTTTATTACCATGACTAATTCCACTATGGATCATTATTAAAAGCGTGTTTATACGTTTGCTTCTCATGCATTTTAAAAGCTTAGCTTATACTACATACTCGTATAATATTATTATAGGTTCTTTAATTCTTGCAACATTTTCACTTTCACGTTTGTCAACGCATAATTTTTGTATTAATAAACATTATAGAAAATTGAAATTTTGGAAATTCACATTGATAGGAATTCGATAATATTTTATACGTAATAATTTGATTATGTATAATTGTATATTAGTATAAAATCGTGATCAAAGTAAGATTTGTGAATAGTGTAAAAATTGCAATGTTACTGATGGGATTAACGGACTAGGCCCAATGCCTAATCGGCCCAGGCCCCAGACATGGATCAGCAGGCCCAACCGATGGACCCGACAATCCGGATCTCAGGTCGGCCCAACTGATCAAACCCGTCAAAGAGCGCAAGTCCAACTGAGCGGAAGCCCAAAATGACCTGCCTACCAGCCCAGCCGGAAGCCTGCCTTCCGGCCTAGCTAGGAACTTGCTTTCCAGCCCAGCAGAAGCCTACCGCCCAGGAAGCTCAAGCGTCCGGCCCTCCAGCCAGGCCGACCTGCCAGCCAGCCAGGAGGCGTAACTGCCGCCCCGCATCTTTTTTCTCCTTGGGTCGGCGGAAGTTCATGGATGCATAGAATAGGCATTCCGCCCTCCGTCATACTGCCGGCTGCTGGCGGTACGGGTTCCCCCAGTTGGGCGATGGGCCAGACTGGATTTCACATTCCCAGGGTCCCGCGTTGTCCGGCGGTCTCCCCGGCGCTCCTCTTCATACGGACGGCAGGGTGGTTGCAACCCCCTTTTCCTTCTTGCTTGCCAATGACGGAAACCATGTGTGCGCGGGGTCCAGCTTTCTTTCATGAAAGCATCTCGCGGGCCCATCACAGGCTGCTGCCCGGCGCCCCACGCGAGCCGTCCTCCCAGCGTCCGGCTCCTCCTTGGCCGCATAGAGTTGGTTGGGGCCGGCCAGCTGGCCAGTCGCCCTTTATTGGCACGACATCGCCCAGGAAGTCGACGGTTGTCCTGTTGCTGACCGGCTTCACCCCCCATCCAAGTGGTCATGTGGGTGTGAGCCCCCTGTTGGCGCACTCCAAGTTGACGGGCAGGCTTGACGCCTCGTATACACTAACTTTCTTTTGTTTTATTTCTGATGTGTAGGTGCGCTCCATCCCATTTGACCATGCAACATGGAGGGTGCTCTTCTAATCAAAACAATGGTCGAGGTTCTCACACGGCAATGCAATTTGAAGTTCAGCCCCTCCCCATGCCATCGGACTCGGGGTTGCCGGCCATCACTGAAGGGAAGCATGGGGCGGCCGTGAAACCCATACGGGCCAGCCGCGGCCCCAAACCACGTATGTATGTGGGGAAAGTTATCGGTCAGTAGGCTGAGGTTCTCCCAGAGTTAGCCCCAACTAGGCGGGTCACCGTTTTCGAGGGCCGACTCCTCAATGTTCCGGACAGAGCGCGCACCCAACCCGTGGATGTGTCAGACTCTGATGATGATTCTGGCACTCGGGAAGACCCGAATTCTTGGTGGGACCTCGACAATAGTGGGATAGTGAACCTTCCCCCTTGCGTCCAAGACGAGGACCTTGCCGTAGCACGTAGTCTGATCGGTGCTGATTGTTCATCGAAAATTCCGGAGGCCACTGAAGTACTGAGTGATCCCCCGATCCCTTATTTCGGGGTCCATATCCGCTCTCTGGAGTTAGGGATGGTTGTACCTCTGCATCCTTTTCTGGTTCGATTTCTTCACTTCCTGGGTGTGGCACCGGGCCAACTGGCTCCGGCGGCTCACATGTTCGTGGCAGCTTTCGTGGCGCGATGTGAGGACGTGGGCCTCACTCCCACGATCGATTTGTTTTTTAGCTGCTTCCAGTGGCGCGCCTCCAGCCTTTTTGCCTCAGTTTCCCAGAGGCCGGTGTGCAAGTTATTCCGGCCGGGTTACCCTGACTCAGGTAGCCGATGGAAGAAGAGGTGGATCTGGGTGTCCGACCCCACCCTTCAATCACCTCCGTTTCAGTGGGGTGAGCGGCTCCGGAAGTGTGACCGGGTCGCCCTTTCTCCTGAACTCAAGTCATCCATCGAGATGTTGTCCGCAGGCGGTCCTCGCTCCATCAGCTCATACTTAGGTGATCGTCACTCCCTCAGTCTAGGTTTGGCTATTTTGTATTTCACCTTTTTTATCCTTACGTTTTCCTTCCGCAGATGTGCCGGACAGGCCTGAGAAGCACATCATTGGTGCCGAATCCGATGACGATGATGAAGAAGCCCAGCCATTCACCGCTCGTGTAGCTCCTATGACCACCGAGGAAAACAAGCATGGGGCTTTATTCGGAAAATTCGGAAGCTGACCTGGATTCTGAAGTCTGGAAGAAAGCTGACTGGTGGAATGCTAGGATGCTGAATGATTTAATTTGAAGCCTTTTTAAAGCTGGAAGCTTTATTTAAAGTTGGAAAATTTCCATAAGTTGTGGGATTGACAGAATCCACAATTATTACTCCCTGGTATGTGAACGTTTTTAAATTGGCAGCTGACTTGGACTACTCCCTATTAGCCGAGTCTACTACTCGACTAAGGGAGTGGGGGACTCGTGATGGGATTATCGGACTAGGCCCAATGCCTAATCGGCCCAAGCCCCAGACATGGATCAGCAGGCCCAACCGATGGACCCGGCAATCCGGATCTCAGGCCGGCCCAACTGATCAAACCCGTCAAAGAGCACAAGTCCAACTGAGCGGAAGCCCAAAATGGTGTGCCTACCAGCCCAACCGGAAGGCTGCCTTCCGGCCTAGCTAGGAGCTTGCTTTCCAGCCCAGCAGAAGCCTACTGCCCAAGAAGCTCAAGCGTCCGGCCCTCCAGTCAGGCCGACCCGCCAGCCAGCCAGGAGGCGTAACTGCCGACAATTAATGCGTCATTGATTATGTATTTAATTCGTTGTTAATGTTATAATTAATTAGCCATTAGTGTCTTTGGCAGTTACCATTTGTAATCGCCTATAAAAGGCAAGTTCGATTCAAATTATAGATATGCTATTCTTGGCAACTAAAACCTCTTGAGCACTTTCCGTATTTGTACTGCTTTCTACTTTCCTGCTTGAGTGTTCTTTCGTAACTTTCTTAAAAGCCTACGAGCGTCCTATTTTGGACCAACAGTTACAAGAATTAAAGAGCGGAGGAATTAGCGAGTTTGCTTTGGTTGTAAACTTTACAAAGACTCTCAATAAGACATTATAAATTTAACTTGTCTCATATTTTCCTCCAGATTTCCCCGTATAAAATAATCTTTGCAAAACATGTAATGTGTAATTATTATTAAGATGTTTTCTTTTGGATTGTTTTGAATTTCAGACTAGACCAGATCAGACCGGACCAGACCAGACTTGACTTCCGTAGTTATAAAATACACAGAGACCAGACGTTTACCAGACCAGTTAAAACCATACCACACTAGCAAATTTTAGTCTAAAAGTTAAATCTTGTAGAACGCACAAATGACTACTAAAATTATACGCGTTTTTATTACGGAGTACATTAACTTGTAAATCTGTATAAATTTTAATTGAAGTAATTCGGTAATATCCAAATTGGCTTTATTAGTTTATTCTGTTAAAATTTATAAATTCTGGTTGAATTGTTTATGTTATTTTGTGAAAAAATATTTAAAATATATTTTATTAATTAAACAAAAAATATATGAAAAGACGTCTAAAATGATTTTATCGTATTTTCAACCAAAATAGTCAGAAAAGTAAATTCATCTTTATTCCTTTTTATTATTACATAATTTAGAGCGTGAATTTAAAAATTACATGTATGATAGCAAAGTTAACTGATTAACGGGTGTTTGGAACTAATTCTGTTTCTACTCTTTTTTTAATCAGAAGCAGAAACAGAATCATTTTTTAAAAGTTGGTCTCCCCTAATTTCGAAAAAACTAATTCTAGGAATAAATTAGAACATTAGAAATGTTTCTACACTTCCATCTGAGCACTCCAATTTCTGTGCTCTCTGAAGGAATAGAAGCATTTAAAAAATGAGATTCAAACACCCCAATACACAGAAAAACAAGATAAACGAGCTACTTGATTAGTTGATTTGTAACTCCAACTTCGCTCTTACTTTATTTAACCCTCATTAGATAAAGAACATTAAAACCACCATGTTCCGTATATCTATCTCAGTGCCAAATCGCTTTCAATTAGGCGTACGGAAATTTTGGTTTTGGAGGAGCGTGTAAAACTTATTTTTGGAATTTACAATGCCTCTGGTTCCACTTCGTATCCCCAGATATTTATAATGGATTACAGTAATTACAATCTATATATGCAATATAATAAAAATAATGATAATAAAACGATCGAGGACAAAAGCAAATTACGCCAAATCCTTCAATTTCTCATCCAATGTTTATTGTTCAGCTTCAGGAGTTGAGAATCTGCATATCTCTGAAGCTTCAACAGATATTATTGAAATCTCCAATCCAGTCGGACCTCATGGGGCCCCACAAGATGCTGACTCGGCTTCCGGAAAGATACAATATGGCTACTGACCATGTACGCCGTGACCCGCTCCGAGATCCGGATGTCCTCCATTTTCAGAACTTGGAGCCTCTTCACGTACTCCGGCACGTGCACCAGGTCCCACATCACCCCTACGCCGCCGGGCTTCAGCACCCTCACCATCTCCTCCACCACCCTCATCCGCTCCGCCTCCGCCGCCGCGGTCCGCTGCCCGAACTCCTTCCCCACCTTGTGCACGAACGCCGCCGACGCCACCACGTCGAAGTAGTTGTCGCCGAACGGGAGCGTCCTCGGGTTCCCCGCCCGGCACGTGACGTACTCCTGCACCCCCTCCATTCCCGCCGTCCGGAGGATGGAGAGGGACCGGTTTTGGTCCGGGTGTAACCCGACGACCCGGCCGGAGGACCCGGTTTTCTTGAGCTGGAGAGCGACGGCGTTCAGCAGGATCCCCCTGTCGCAGCCGAGGTCCAGGGCATTCTTGACGGAGGACCAGTCCCCGACGGCGTTGACCATGCGCTGCGCCATCTCCCAGTGGAGCGGGACGGAGGAGTAGAATATGTTCCCGGCGGCGAAGAAGAGGCAGACCGCGGAGAGGGCGGTGACGGATCCGGTGAAACCAGCGGCGAATCCGGCGGGCCCGGGGCCGGGAACGAAATGCTGGAAAAAGCCGCAAATTGGTTCGAAGTATACGAGGAAGAACACAGAGAGAGCGGAGAAGAAGACGGCGTGGATGAAGAGAAACAGCGGCGTTTGCCAATCGCCGACGCCGTAAATCCCATAGATCTGCGTCCAGTCTCTGGCCGCCTTCCCCATTAAAACACAACCTCTGCAAAACCCAGAATTTTTGTTTGAACAAAATGGGATTTCAAATTTCAAATCTGCAATTAAAAGTAAATCTGATAATCGCATGATCCCATCTGAAGAAAACAAAGAGAATTCAAACAAAGAAGAGCAGAGTGGGAGTGGGATTTAATGGGATCTGAAGACTGATGGATTACAGGGAGAATAAAGATAAAATGGAGATCCCAACACAACACGGTAAGACTGAACAGGATAGTTCTGTACCAAAAGATCACAAAAGAAGAAGATTTACATGTCAGGGTTTAATTGGGTAAATCGAAATCTGTCAGCAATTTCACGCGTTTGGGTGAGCCCTCAGTATGAAGCTTCTTCTTCCAACTTGATTCCAACTTTTATACGAGTGGAGTGTACTGGGCAGGGCAGGCAGACAATATATGGAGGAATATATATGTAAACATTCTATATATAGATTAGCGTGATTTGCGTGCTATATTCTTATTTTTTGTACCACTAAACATAATTATAAAAGAGAGGTTAGATGCAAAGAATATGAGACAAGTAGTGAGATCATTTTAGTTGTCCTTCATTTTAATTACTTCACAAGTCATTATAAACTAAGAGCTTGTATGATAACACTGAAACAAGCCGAATGAGTTCAAATCGGTTAAATTTCAACTGAGACAACTGAATTAGCCTAATTGTAAGAAAAAATTAAATACATAGTTGTGGACATTAAAAAAATACTTAAAATTTGTTTCACAGTAGTACATAGTTACTTTATTCATACTATGATTAAATTCGGATTCTAAAAATTCAATTTGATAAGAGAAGTAACTCGAATGACGTGTTTGGCATTCATCGTTTAACAGTTAGCGGATTATGCTAGCAGGTTCTCAACAGCGGATTCAGTCAGCGAGTTTAACTAGCAAAATAAGTTGACGAGTTGTGAGAAAATGTTTCGTAATGTAGCTGTATGGTCATAAAATTAGTAGAAAACGCCAACCCCAAAACCCTAGTGTTAGCAGCGTTTCCATTTCAACGTTTCCGTTTGAAAACGCCAGTGCCAAACAACTATTTATCAAACAACTTTTTCACTTATTAAAAACGTCAAAAGTGGTCAAACCATCATTTTTGGGCTGAAAAGCAATTTACCAAACGCTCCAAAATCTAAATATAGTTCAACAAGTGTAAAAAAACGTCCATTTTTCTAACTCTAGCTCATTTGTTGCACCTTGTTGAATTTGAAAAGGAATTAATGTAGGTGAAATGCAAAACAGAGAGAATTGGATTGGATTGGGCTAGGAGGGACTAGTAATGACTAATGAGTGAGAGACACGTAGAGTAGGGAGTGGTGTGGTTGCATTAAAGACGAGTACTTGCCATTCATGTTGTTTCTTCCTCCGAATGGGATGTTTTACCTCCTCCTGCTTTCAAGGTCAAACCCAGTATTAATAGGCTGCATAGTCGGATCCCGTTTTATTGCTTTACAAAATTTGTTGAATCTTAGCATTAACTTGGTTCATTTATTATATCATTAATACTCCACAACACCTTTTACAAATGTGTGTCCCGTTATGATTAAGCTGATATTAAATCAATTAGAGATATGTGAATACCGCATAAACCAGCAAAGCCGAGTTGCTCAAATATACTTAAAAATGTGTAATTCGTGATGCACACGTCATTTATTCACGCTTATATTTTTTTCTATGGATAACTTTTGCATTTTAAGACGAAGTTTCTACAATACCAATACAATATAGGGTACATTTACAAAATGTGTACAATTGTGCAAGTGCAAGCACAATTCTTCCTGTAAAAATCATATTGAAATTGTATCCTTAAAAAGATACTACCTCCGTCCCTGATTGTTCTTTCAAATTAAAGTGACACGGTGATTAAGAAAGTGAGAATTATGTGGTGGAGAGTTGTGCAGAGTAGAGAAATGCTGTGAACCACAAATTCTTTGCCAAAAAGGGAAAACAAAATTCTTTTTGGGACGGATAAAAAGAGAAAGTTGAAAGTAAATTTAGGGACAGAGGAAGTACTAATTTTTACGAAATAGATCACATTTCAAATCCTTTACGGCTATAAAAAAACTTCATACTTCTAATCAAATTAAGCTAACCACCTCTACCAACTAAATTGAAAGAAATGTCGGCATTAAAGCCATTAAAGTTATGGATAAAGCCTTAAATTCTATCATATTCATACTTGTTCATGGCATCAACACTATCTATGCGCTACCTGCCCTTAAGAAGGCTATTTATAGAAGAATTGTGAATTGTGTTCCCAGGCTTGGGTCTGGGCAGCGCAGTTACAACGACGGACTAGGTGTCTAATAAGCACGAGATAGATTATTCTAATAAGTGTACAAGAAAATACTCCCTCCTTCCCTTCCCTGAAAGAAGTTTCTCCTTTCCTTTTTGGGTAGTTCCTGAATTAAGTCCCCCTTTCCTTATTTGGCAAATTATCTATATCAAAATAGTGCCAAACAGTGTCAAACAGTGTCCAAACAGTAAAATTTACCCCCTAGTAATTTTTTTTCTTAATATGTGTGAAAAGTAACGGGGAACTTCTTTCAGGGACGGAGAGGGTAGATGTTAAATGTTTCTTGCCATGGTGCCATGTATGGATTGGAGCTATTGGCGTTGTAAGTGTGCCATGTTTGGCCTAGGCGCTCAGTCGAGTTGGGCAGTCCGGTAACTGAAGAGTGATGTGTCCATTTAGTGAATGTGTGTTTACAATTGTTGAAATATCATCTTGATATGATGTATTTAGTTTTGATTTGGTTTATTTAGATACCGTGTATTTATAGTTGAAATTGAAACTATTGCAACTAAAAACATCATAATTCAAAACAATAGGATATTTTGCCCGGTCTGCCTCTCGTTATTCCATTCTTTTTTCATCCCTGTCAATAAAGCAATTTTACCTCCGATCACTATTCACAAATCTCTTCTTCCACATCTATAAACTGTAGTGCGACTTTGGGTCTATAGTGGGAGAATATTCTCCAGCCTTGGGAAAGGCCTTCTTGTAAATAAAAATAAGTGTATTAGTAAAAGTTGATCGGGGCATTCTATTTTTGTTACTGGAAATAGAATACTGATTATTCTTTTTACCAGAATGCGGAGTACATTTTATGACTAAAAAACAGGCATTATTGGGCATGTGCCCCATCATTCAAAATATCTATACGCCCATTAAGATATTTCATGGAAAAAGTCTCGCTTTCAAAATTGAGATAAGGTCTTCCTTCATACATGTCATTCTTACCTACCCCGTTTTCAAGTGGGATTCAATAGGCAATTGAGTTTGTTTGGATTTTGCTTACGAATTCCAAGTACTTAATTCGTATTTTATAACAAACATTTCCAGTGAAATTAATTATTGCTTTCAAGAGAAAAGCATGGTTGATATAGTGCTCTCAATATCATCACGCATGAAGTATTTATTCCCGACATTATTTAATGTACCAAAATCATCTCAAGTTTTCCACTTCGTCAAATATACATGTAACAAAATGACGTTCACATAGTTGAATGTCGATAATGTTTTTATGTCGTGATTTATGTGAAGACATTGTTATATTATGTAACCAAAGATTATGTCTCATTTCATATCACATCCAATAAAATACCATATGGATAGAAAATATAGAGAAAGGAAAAGAGTTACTCACATGAGTAGCAACGGTGGGTGAGTAAGTTTGTTGGATTAAGGCATCAAGTTCAATTTTCGACAACGGTAGTGTGAGATTTCACCCAATGTGGTGCTCCTTGTACGCACCTGATCCTGAACCACCCCACTCAGAAATAATTTGAGATCATACCGTGACTTACTCATTTATCATTCTGTCGGGTCGGGTGTGAGGGCGCCTAGAGTGGGTGATTCCACCTTTTTTTGGATTATTAAAGTAAGGAACAGAGTCGTTAATTAGTAGCGTCTCATGAATAATTCAAACTTATAAATGATGTTTTTTCACTAGTGTATCTAAAAATGTATGAATGACAAGATATGCTTCCTCACATTTAAAAGTAATCTTCCTCACACTCTTCATTGAAACTTAGATCCTCCAGAGTTTCTTAAAAAATGTATGAATGAAAAGAGATGTTTTCACACACATAAAAGACACCTTCCTGACACCCTTCGTTGAAACTTTTTCCAAATTTCATCACATTTTATTTGCTTTTTCAACTAGTATCTTTTGTTAAAAACATACCGAAGTATTCAGATTATATGCGTTGTAAGTTTATTTTGTTGAAATCTCTATCTAATTTATCAATTACTTGATATTATGGGAGCTGTTAATTATTTTTGTAATAAAAATATATTTAGAGTTGTAATGAGTGTATACGGTTATCTAGTATTGGTGGTATATATACGTTTGTATATCTACTGTCAATTTAATCATTTGACACATTGGTGGTACAATATGATCAATATATGTTTTATATGGCCACAAATGTTGCGGTAATAAATATTGAAGCTCCATTACTAGGACTTACTTAAACATAAATTTATGAATAAATATTTCTTTTACTTCAGTAGTTCAGTGGGTATTTAGCAGTTTAGTCTTTACTCAACATTTACTTCTATCCAATTTTAAAAGTGAAATGAATATGATAAGAAAAATACGGAGTACTATTTATACTCACCCCTATATCTGTGAATCTTGTTCAAAATTAAAATTAAAATGTCTTGCAACTCATATTAAGGGTGTGTACCTACAAATATATAGTCAAATAGTATGGCTTATATGATATCCCCTGCTCGTTAAGATTGTCTTATTTTACGTTTTCGGTCCGTTCCACTAAGATTATCTCACACCAAATTGGATAAAGTTTGTGTCGCTCTAAGCCATTCTCACTTTAAAGTTTAAACTTACTTTATCAATTCAATATCAACCACATAAACCATTTTTTATTTGTTTACGTGTAACTCCCCCTATCCCATTATTAGTAGGACGGAGTAAAACACTTATTTATAAAGGAGAAATAGTTTGCATGATGTGTATGTGACTTTCTAAAAATAGAAATAAATAATAATATCAAGACATATGTCGTTTTTTATTTGTCACTTTGCTACCGACTTGATTAAGACGCCTAGTTTATGTGTATACCGACGCTAATGAAGACATTTGTTCTCTTCCGAGAAAATTAAAAATACTCTCCGTATAATTGAAGACTTATTTACCTTTTTCTTATCTATATATCTATCTATATATTATATAATTGAGAGTCACATTGACATGTGTCATTTCATTATTTACTATTGCCATGTGTCACTCTATTGTCTATTATTAGCCACATGTTACTAGATTATTTGCTCATATTAAAAATCTAACAACTAACTTTATTACCTTTATTACTATTATTATACTCCGTATATCATTGGGTAGGTTTCATACATGTATATATTACCTTACTTATATATTACCTTATATGTATACATACTACGTATTTATTATCTTTATTACTATTGCTTTGTAATTGATATTTATGTTTAGTAAATAGATTCCATTTCATATATATGGAGTATTACCTAAATGATTGCCTTCGTACACGTTTTTTTATTTGTATAGTGATTTAGAGCCCGTTTGGTGACCTTAGTTTTCAGTTTATCAGACTTATCAGTCAACTTTTTTACCAAGCACATACTTTTTTTAGCATGCTGAATTGTGTAATAATAATAAAAAGTAATGTTGGAGTTTCTTTTCTGGTTGTATTGGCTGAAGTTATTGTAGAGAATCAGTTTATCTATTTTTCATATATTTTTTTTCTTAAATTTATTGATAAAATTGTTTTTATTATAATTTCTTTTATAAGTCAGCAGAATCGGTCGATTTGGCCAATCTATATCTATTGACACTTTCGGTCAATAAATAAAATGTTCACTTATTGCGGAATAAAATTGCGTTACACAATCATGAGATTTTAGAGCCCATTTAGTGACCTCTATATTCGGCTTTTATAAGTCATTCTTTTCACCAAACAGGTAATGTTTTAATTTCAAGTACTGAATTATATGATAATCAAAATAAGTGAGCTTAATTTGAGTTATTTTTTTGAATTAAGTTACTATAGTTGAACCAAATTCACCAAATCACTCAATTAGACCCAAATTAAAAAAATCTCTCTCTTTTCACACCGCTCTATATAACTTTTTTTATTTATAATTGAGTTTTTATAAAAAGAAAAGTAAAATTCACTCAAATATTGCATATAAAAATAGAAATAAATATGAAAACCAAATAGGTGGAAGGTTTTAGACTCCTAACTTTTTAAGTGCACCCAAGTTCTAAAATTAAGATTTCATGATTGCATAGTCTGATCTAATGTTGCAAACAAGGGACACTTTTATATAGGGGTGGGCATGGAACGGTACATGACGGTTATTTCAAAAAACATGTCCCGTCCCAAAGTACGGTTCTTTTAAAAACCAAGAACCGGTACCGTCCCACACATATATGGAACCTGTCCCATTCCGTACCAATTTTCAGCACGGTTCGGTACGGTTCTTCGGTGTTATTTGGTTCGCAAATAATTAACCCCCATGAAATATAATTAACCCTATTTACATAGCATTGTTAATATCATTTAGTATTGTTTTTGTTTTAAAGCTAACTTTTAGTGCTGTCAAGTCTTAATAATTGGATTACACCCAAATAATATGCAAGATTGCATATTTGTAATATATGGACATATGATTCCTGACACTTATACTTGGTAATATGTTATATATAATATACGTAGTATTATTACTCGTATATTATAACACTAGTTTTCGGGACATATGGTCACTAACATTTATACTCGGTAATACATTATGTATAATATATTATTATAATCTAACACTAGTTTTCGGGACAATTCGGGACGGTACGGGACGGTTCGGGACAATACGGTTCCGGGTCGGTTCCGGAACGGTTCTCACTAAGAACCGGTACCGTACCATATTATTAAAAAAGTTCGGTACTGTACGGTACGGTTTTACATTTTTTCGGTTCTATCGGTTCTGGAACGGTTCGGGACGGTTCTTTGGTACGGAACGGGAATTCCCAGATCCGTGCTCAGCCCTACTTTTATATTGGCTGAAAGTATCAATACGGGGCATTAGGTTCTAAAATATTTTATTTAAAAACAACTCAAATTGAATCAACCGAATAAATAAATGTCACAAGCATTCTATATTGATACTTTCAGTCAATAAACAAAATGTTTCCCTTATTGCAAAATGAAATTGCGTTACACAATCATGATATTTTAGAACTCATTTGTTGGCCCCTATATTCGGCTTATTAGTTTTATAAGTCATTATATTTATTTCACTAAACACGTAACTTTTTATGTCACATGCAGAATTGTATGATAATCAAAATGAGTAAGATTTGAGTTACATTTTTGACTGAAGTTACTATAGATAAACATTTTAGCTATTTTTCATATTTTTTCTCTTTATTTTATTAATAATATGCAGAGTATATTTTAAATATGATTACTTCATTATAAAGCAAATGTCAATTCAGCCAGACCTTCATCAATTTCAGTAGAATCGGCCAATTTCACTGTTATCAAACAAACTCTTAATTTTAGAACTTTGATCAAATTAAGAAAAATTTTGAGCTTAAAAACCTCCACCAACCGCATATTTAGATTCACTTTTATTTTTATAGATGCAATATTGGTGTCATATGAAAGTTAATTACAAGTTATGATTTTGATATATTTTTTTTTTGTAAAAATCGGATTAGAAATAAAAAAAGTTCTAGCAATTTTTTAAAAAGAGAGTTTTTGAATTTGGGTCTAATTAAGAACCTGTTTGGTAACACTAAAATTGGTTGAATCGACTGATTCTGCTGAAATATTTTAAGTTCTGGCTTATATGGTTGGATTAGCTGATTCTGTTAAACTGTGAAAATATTATATTTAAAATATGTTTTATTCTAAAAATAAAGAAAAATATATGAAAATAGCTAAAATGGTTCTCTACAATAGTTTCAACCAATCCAGTCATACACAACTTTAAGTTGATCATTACACAACTTTGCGCACAAAAATAAAGTTACGTGTTTGATGAAAAAGTTGGATGTTGAGGCTGATCAACCGAAAAACTAGATCACCAAACCAGCTCTAGCTGATTTGATTTGCTAGCTTTCATATGCTAGCTTCATAACATTCGCTCCCTAATTCGGCGATTAAGAGAAAGTCGACAATTGAGTTAGGGGTTTTAATTTATTAACCAGGGTTCGTTCTAGCAGTATTTTGAGAACTACTTTTAACTCGATACTAATTTGGTAAATAATTTTGTATTTAAAATTATTTTGGAAAAACTCTTTATTATCACATAGTGATTATTTACGTGTAAGTATTAAATTACATAAAAAACCATTGACATCTAATTTGTCATTAACACCTACGATAAGGGATTCGTGTTATTTAAAATCCAATTTTATAATTTGAATAGTTATGCAATGCAATCAAATTTCTAAAAATATCAAATTTAAATAATAATGATTACTAACCATGCAATTATGACTGTTGTAAATTGTAGATATCGTTTACACATAGAAAATATATTTTTTGTAAGCAAAAAAAACATCCACATATAACATGATATGACAAAATATGTGTTCTTATATGAACACATTGTTTATGTTAATAAAATTTTCTCGTGCATCGCACGGGTAGAATACTAGTATTATACACTTCTCTTCAATTTCTTCCGTTCTTTTCGAATGAGCAGATTTTCCATTTCACTTTGGAGTCCTAAGCTTGTGGTTTTTAGTTAGCAAGGGCAGGAGAATGTTAGAAAATATACAACCTCAACCGCTCCTAATTCCTATGCTGCTGCACTGCAAGAGAGACTTTCAACCCGGCCCTTAGATATTAGAGCATCTTCATTGCATGTCTTTCTAGTCTAAAAAAGATGTGCCAAGTGTCAAATAAATAAGTGGATTTCTAATACACATAATACAAAGTGGGATGAGTAGATATTAAACTACCAAGAAGGTTTCCAATGCATCACTTCTTAATGTCCAACCGTCCGTCCAACCTTAGCACTCTGTAATACTATCAGTTAATTATCATCATTGGTAATTATAGTCTTGGTTAATATATTACCGCTGCCATTTACAGTAAAAAAAAATCAAAGCTGCTGTTCATGGAAAAAGAAGCCGGCAAGCACCTTCCTTCATTTTTACTCCGTAATACAGATGCATCGCAGTCATGGAGCTCCTCTCACATACCAGTAGATTTTTTTTTTGCTTCCTTAAATATATAGATCGCAAGGGTTTTATTTATTCATTCTTATGATTAAAATTTAAAAGAACAAAATCAAATCTTTGTTTTACCGGTATCATCTTTTATATATATGGCGCCGCAGGGACTGTCGGGGCAGGCGGTGCGGTAACCTTGTCCGGCAATTCGATTTGGCCGCTTAAAACTTTTAAATCTGAATCCATGAAGTTTTTGGGGAACATCGATGCTTCAGAGATAATGATTTATGCGGTTAGACAAATGGATTCATGTTCTTCTAATTTTTCGGTGAAGCCGGTCCTTATTTTTATCCAGTCAGCATGTTTGGGAAGCAGTCTACACTCAAACATTTGGCCTTCACGATGTCTAAATTTATTTTGCCAGGTCAGCAAAAGACTACAAGCATTGGGGGGTTACATACAAAGTGAATGTCTAATTTTGATGACATAGCACACTAAACCTACACTAGAAAGGGTGCGTTGCGGTTGCTCTTAGTACGCCCATTTGGTAAGAAATTGATTGAATCGGATGAATCATTGTAACCAAGAATTGACTAAATCCGATAAGTAATAGAAAAATTAAATTTAAAATCTACCCCGTCCTTTATAACATTATCGCCTTTCCTTTTTTTGATTGATTTAAAAACTTTGTCACATATCATTTTAATCAATTTAGAGGCCGTTTGACAACACTGTTTTTTGGCTTATCAGACATATCGGCCAATTTTTTTCACCAGGCACGTAATTTTTGCTTTCGCACTCTGAATTGTGTAATAAAAAAAAAGTAAGGTCGGAGTTACTTTTCTGGCGGTATTAGCTCAAGTTATTGTAGATGACCATTTTAGCTATTTTTACATATAATTTTTTCTTTATTTTATTAGTAAAATATATTTTGTAAAATAATTTTTTCTTAAATCAACAGAATCAGTCAATGCAGTCACTTCAGCCAAAACTTCATAAATTTCAGTAGAATCAACTATGGACTGATTTAATTAATGAATTTCTAAATTCATTTAATTGTTGGTGAATCAACAAAATTTAATTAAACATTTTTTTGGGAATCACCTATCTTCGGCCAGTAGAATCAGCTGTTTTTTGGGAACCAACAGCAGCAGGCTTTCGGCCATGACTGATCACCTATCTAATATCACCTATCTATAGTTGGTGAATCAACAAAATTTAATTAAACATTTTTTTTTTCCTAAATTCATTTATTAGTTGGTGAAAGTGATAATCTAATATCACCTGGCCGAAGCCCTGCTGCTGCCCCTGGCCGAAGTTCTGCTGGCCATGGCCGAAAGCCTGCTGCTGTTGGTTGTACTAGGTTGGTCCGCGGCCTGCTGCTGCCCCTCTGCCGCGGCCTGCCCTGCCACGGCCTCCTCGCCCGCGGCCACCGCGGCCACCACGGGGTGCGACACCTCTTTCTTGAACGGCAAATGCTTGATAAGTAGGGGAGGCATTTTGTTGACGAAGATAAAGAACACTCTGTTCAGCCTCTAACAAACTCCGATGAAGTACATCCGGTGGAAATTGATCAGGAAAAAGGGAAATAGTACCCATGGTGGATTCATACTCTGGTCCGAGCCCCATAAAGGTGGTCTGAAGTACCTCTTTATGGGACACAGGAGAATTAATTGCAGCCAGTTCACCAACTAATAAATGAATTTCCCTTAAATAATTTTCCATGGACTGATTTTCCTTCTTTTTCATATTAGACAACAAACGTCTAAGGGTCATAGACCTAGCCAGACTAGCTGATCGGAATCGATTTTGCAATCTTTCCCAAATCTCAAAAGAATGTTTAAGTTCATGTACATCAATTAATACATCACGGGTAAGTGTAGCAAAAATCCAAGAACGAATTGTTTGATCAACCCGTAACCAATGAGAATAATCAGTATTAATGATTTGGCGATTATTAAAATCAACCGTGTACATCGGAGGTACCTGTGTGGAATCATCCAAGAAGCTAAACACACCTTGAGAGACCAGGAAAGATTCAAATTGAGTACGCCATGTGATGTAGTCTTCTACCGTCTTGAGTTTGATTGTAACAATTTGTGCGACATTGTTGGCCGGAGAGATTGATTGTGCAACCGCTGCCATCGGGGACTGGAAGAGAAATTGATCAGGCGGCCGAGACAGACCAGGGGCTCCTGAAAACGTGGAGCCAAAATACCCCGGACTTGAGTTGGGTAATTGGGTGGCAGCAAAGGCAGGAGTCAAGAAGGGGCTGCCTGGATACATCAAAGGAGTGTTTTGAAACAGGGAGGATGTGCCACGATCGAGTGAAGAAGATGCAGAGGTCACGACCAATCCCGGCTGAGAGGTAAGCACCTGCGGCGGCTCGATCATGGTGACCGGGGCGCTGGTGATGACTACGGCTGCGTCGGTGAAGGTAGCGGAAACCGGCGCCGTAGTTGAGGAAGATGAAGGAGTGGTGAAGGCTTCCATGGATGAAGAAGTAAACTCGGCGGAAGAAGAGTGCAGATTCTCGATACCAGAACCTGCGGCCAAAGACATGGCGTAGGAGAGAAGAAAAAAATCGAGGGTTTGGAGGAAAGAGAGAGAAAATTTTTAGGCTCTTGATACCATGTGAAATAGTGGGAAAGGTTACCCAATAGGGTACCTGGCAGATATATTTATACTAATAAAAGTTTCCAAAAATACAAAGGATTCCTAATTTAATATTAGGCTATTACTATTATGCACAAACTCTTTCCCATTACAACAGTTTCAAGAGTTGGCTCATGATTTCATCATGACTATTGTTGGTTTATATACTTTTCCTGTATGATGTGAACCAGGTAATATTGCTAAATGATTCAAATTAGAGTATTGCATACTCTATCATAATATTCTCAATTCGATTATAATCGTTAGCAAAGGATTTATAGTATATACCTCGGAACTCCACAAGGAGTTTACGTGTGCGGCCCATGATCAAATATAAAGTTATCGAAAGGGGGCAATTGTTGGGCCACGAAATAATTGACGGATTAAACAAAGGTTCGGCCCATGATCAAATATAAAGTTATCGATCCAGTCCATCAAGCCACACCATCAGATAAATATGTGCGGCTAAATAAAAGAGGAGCTTAGTGAAAAGGTCAAAGAACTAACTCCCAAATCCAGCAAAAATAGGAGCCGATTATGATGGGCAGTTAGAAGTGGGCAAAAGAATCGGAAGAAAATCTATCCACTATTGTCTATAAAAGCAAAGGTCTAAAGTGGAGCAAGAGGGAGAGGAATTACGTAATTGGCATTTAGCTAAACACAAAAAAGCTCTATCATTGATCATCATTGTAATTTCTTATATTTTATTTCTTGATAGCTAGATATAATTCTTGTACGTAGCCCAATTATTTATCTATTTGATTGTTTGAATTAGCACAAAAATTGCTAAAACAGACTATTGTTGGTTTATATACTTTTCCTGTATGATGTGAACCAGGTAATATTGCTAAATGATTCAAATTAGAGTATTGCATACTCTATCATAATATTCTCAATTCGATTATAATCGTTAGCAAAGGATTTATAGTATATACCTCGGAACTCCACAAGGAGTTTACGTGTGCGTTTGATAAAAGATAAGGATGAGTTAAATGAAACATAACAGATATTTCAGAACTTAACAAAACAATAAATATAAAAGAAGGTATAGAAAAGATAGATCGAATATGAATTCTATCTCATTAGATACTAAAATTAAAATCAAAATTCCCATTTAGATTAAAATTGTTAGCTTATTTTCGTCTAACAAGATAAAAATCTAAATATGCAAAGCTAGATTGAGTCTCTCTCATATCATTACCCAAAACTAAATCATTCAAATTTCTTGTTTTCGGAATTTCAGAATAGCTTGGAGTGAATTTGATTCAACGTCTATAATCGTGACCATGGTTTCCAACGCAGATTATAAGCTTATTTCATTAGTAGTAAAGTGAAACTTTTTTGGGAGAGACAAATACGGAGAATTGAAAAAATATCGTGACATGGAGAGAGCTTAACATTGCTTCGGGTAAGAAGTATGGCCTCAATTCTTCACAACCAAAAGCTGGTCACCACTCACCATACCAGTCCCATCTTTTCTCCTTTTCTTACGTACATGAAGTACTCTGGAAATACACAAACAACTGTCACCAAATAGTGGGATGCTTTACGCATTAAATTTGAACATTTTAGGAAGACATTCTTTTTTGGAAGAATTTAGGAAGACATTCTTATTTAACATTGTTTTAGGATCCCTGCAACTTACAAGGGTGGAACTATTTTTATTATTACAAATTTGATGACATATCTCACTCACATGGAGAAAATCTCAAAATATATGGGGATTCCCACAAGACACCGACGCCATTGATTTTGGCTAACAAAGTATCCAATTCTTACTAGTTGAATGTTTAACCAATATTCTTCTGAGTCACCGGACATTTTCCCCTTCTTCAAACAAGCAGTGGCAATTATAGTAATTTGATTGCAGCTGCTTCAAGACAATATCTACAGTACTACCTCTGCAATCAACAGCATTATGGTCAAGTTGAACTTGATATCCTTACGTTGAATATGTTTCAGAATTAAAAAGCCGAAGAATGCTTTTAAGCTGCAACTTATGACGAACTGCTCTAAACAAAGTTGTCTGGTCAAGCAAGTAGAAGGCTATATTCAACAATCCAGATGACCACAAAGAGACACAAGCATTATGGTGCCAAAGTTCAAACTATTCAGGATCTTTGGCAAGCGATTGAAAGTGTTGGACCATTGCAGTGATATATCAGCAGAGGGTGGCCTTAGAGATTAGAGGATTCCCAGCTTGCATAAACAGCTCGGATAATAGCTTCATGTAGCTTTGTTCCAGAGCAAGCAACTATCCCCCTGTCAAGGCCTTCAAGGTATACCCCTCTTGAAAAGTCAAGTTGGCGCCCTCCGGCATCTGTCACCACTCCCCCGGCCTCTTGTACAAGAAGAACACCAGCTGCATGGTCCCATACCTTTTCCTTATATCCTGCTCTTGCAAATTTCATAAAAATTTCTGCATTCCCACATGCTATGGCAGCATACTTCACCATGCTATAGACACGCAAGGGCTGCTTCCTGTCAAGTGACCCACATTATTATTATAAGCGGCGTGTACAAACTTGAAAAACGAAAACATCTCTACAATCACTCAAATCATGAAGACAGAGAAGGAGCTTCACAAGTGTATTGGATAGCATTGTACTCAACAATTCATAGCTCGAATTTCAGAGAGGACACCTCACCCTCCCTAGAACCTAATTCCGAGTGGGACACACCAGGTATATTTGGTTCGGTTCACCTAAAACTACCATAGGAGAACATGTCCAGCGTTCAGAAACAGAACTTAGGGCAATTTCATTTTGTCAATTAATTCAGTTCGGGGTTCAATTCGCACCAGTGCTATTCTCAGTCATGGTATTGAGGAAAACCAATGTAAGGATGTTTTTTAGTTGGACTAATTTTAGTCTCAGACCATATCATAGCAGACAGGACTTCCACAATAGTAAAATACATAAAACAAACCTTACCGAACCAGAATAGACTTAAACAGGCCAGACCATACAAGAAAATTTCAGTCCAATTAAAAACATCCTATGACTCCACATCCAAAGCCATTACTAGTGAGACATTTGACAAGAATAACTAGTTCAGCACTTTATTTACACTAATTGGAGGTTTCTGATGAACATTAAAGTCTTACAAAGAGAGAGGTAAACCATTAACACGTAAAAGGAGATATTGCGTAAACAGACCTGAGCCCAACAGAATGTGCAAGTCCGGCTGTAAAGGAGTGGTTTGTGTTAGCTTTCTCAACTGGTTCACAAATAGTAGCCAGTTCTGGATCATCAATACAAGAAACCCGTATTTGTTTTGCAAAATTTGGCCACTCAAGCTTCTTATCAACATCAACAAGTGGCTGCATCCAAGCATGGCCACTACCTCGACTTGTGTACATGACACAGCCTTCTTCATGCTTACCCGCGGAGGTCCCCTGTAGGTCCGGCATGGTATGATTCTGTTGCTTGTGGTTATGATACTGTCCCTTCATTGGATAATTAGGACACCCCAGCACTCCGATAACAACTGCTCCATTGTCAATTAGTGCTAATGCAACAGCATATTGATCCTGGCGCACAAACCCTAGAGTTCCATCAACAGGGTCCAGGACCCAATGCCTGCCAACGGCCCCTCCACTTGAACTGCACCTGCTAATAGCTTCAAGAACTTGTGATTGATCCAGAGCCACATCAGGACTTCTTAGGCCATATCTAGGAGCTTCCACCAAGCACTCGTTAACTGTGCTGCTGACTTTTTCCAGTATACCAGCTGATTCAGACGTTGAAAGAGAGTGGACATCTTCTTCAGCAACTATTGAAACATTATCAGGACCAAAATGTTCAGAAAGAATCCAACTCACTATCGCTTGGACGCTCCAATCTATTCACACAAAAGAGTAATGCAAGAGTATGTTAAAAATATTAACTTGCAAAAATTTAGAGACTCAAATAATTAGTTCGCAAATGATACCGGACAGAAACACTTATGCAACTACAGACCATGCCTGGGGGGCCAAGTCACACACTTTATGGGATGATAAGATAAAGATCAAGGAAAAGCTTAACAAGAAAATATCTGGCAAAACAGCAAATAAGGACATAACATGGCAAACAACACTTTTAATTGCGAAAAAGTGACTACCAACATACTCTTAAAAAAGTAGATGTCCAAAAACATGCTCAATACAGAGGAGCTAAACTGATGAGCCATGTGCATGGAAATCTATGAGAGTAATTAAAATAAGATAAGGGAGAAATTCAAATATATCAGACAATCAGTACAATTTTATATTTGTAAGCAATGAAGATGCCTTTTTAATAAGGTAACTAATTGAGAGCTATCAGACGAATTAGAAGGACTTACATATAGTGTTCATAGACATGGGAAATTACATTATTGACTCTAGTTTTATGGAAAGTATTGGAAACAAAGGTGTATGTGTGGGTCTATATTTAGCTGATGAAGGATATGCATGAAAGAGTAATGACTAGTTGAGGACACTGGGAGGATAATCTAGTCTATTCCTCAATACAATAGGACTGCATAAGAGCTTTTCCCCTTAAGTCCCTACTTATTCATATTAGTCATTGACAAACTCACTAGCCAAATTCAAGAGGATGTGCCTTATTACATTTTCTCTAGATGAATCTAGAGAAAATGTAAATGCTAAGCATGAACTATGGATTTCATCTTTACAATCTAACGGATTTCAGTTGAGAAGATCTAAGACAATGTATATGGAACCTACGTTCAGTAAAACTAAATCTAAACCAAAGAGTAAAGTATCGATACAAGATTAGGCTAAGAAAGATTACAATAAATTGGGAGTTTTCGGTATATATGGTCTCTGATTCAACAACATGGGCAATGTGATGCACACGTTGAGCACATAATTGAGGTAGGATAGTCTGGATAGAAGAAGTATATGAGTGCACTAAGACTCTTGTAGTATAACTATCATAACAGCTGAAAGCGAAGTTCAATTGGATGGCAAAACTCGGGTGTTAGACTGTGAAATATCAACATGTTCACATAATGCCAATGGGGAAAATGAGTACGTTGATATGGATATAAAGCAAAACTAGGAAGTATAATATCAGGAAAAGGAGATGCGAAAGAAAGTATTACTGCATGAGTAGTCTAAATTGAGGAAAATGCGAGAGATAAGGACTTGATATTCTCTAAACATACCCCTATTAGAAGGTGGGAATGCATAGAATGATATATATAAATCTAAGATGGGTAAAGGAGGAACAGAGTTGATTTGTTTAAAGACAACTAAATGACACCTTATGAGCAATCTTCTAAAAAATCCTAGCATGTGTGAGTTACTACTTGGTTCCTAGGCAAGGTAAGGCATAACAAAAAATGCAAAGACAAGATTAGGCAGGGTACAGTAAAACACAATGAGGTCAAAGGAATAGCAACACCTAGGCATATGCTAGATGAGTGGAGATAAGATTTTTTAGAACAAAGCTTAAAAGTGTGGGGGCTTAAAGAGGAGATGACTCACAACTGGAGCAAATGGTGTCCCTTGATCCACAAAACAAGCCCTACCTAGTGAGGAAATCCATAATTTGGTTTGGTTTAGATATATCTTCTCTGCAGAATGAATGAAAAGGATAAAAAAATTTAGAGACACTTTGTTAATTGAGGTGTTACCTAAAACCAGCCTAGCTCAAATCCGGCTTGGTTCACTTAGCTCGAATAACATCACTATTTGTTCAGGTTTAGCTCGAATAACATCACTATTTGTTTCAAGACAACAAAATAAAAATCCCGTAAATAATACTCCACTCCGTAATAGCCTAGCCAGATACATCTATCTACCATCACTTCAAGCAAAAGTTAGTTGAAATTGAAGGATTAAGTATTAACTTTATGGTTGTTCGGTATAGAGAGGATTACAAGGAGGAGCGATTGATGTAATCAGCTACCCTATGATGAATAAAACAGTGCAAGTGGTTCGCGTAAATGGTGAAAAGGAATTTTAAAAACAAAAACAAAAACATCTATCTCATCTCATCCTCAAAAACCGAAGGACTAGAAAATTCAAAAAAATGAGGCGTAGAGAACACAATGATTCGACTGCCATTACATTTCATTCATCACTCTCAGGTAGATGAAAAATAAACAAAAACTGGAAATTGTACCTGCCACAGTGACAGGGGAGTTGTCGTCTTTAGACAGAACCAGCTCACCGGAAGTGGAGAAAACGAGCCCCTTCTGCACTTTTTGACAGAGTAAACAAGCCATATGCACCGCCCGGACCGCCACATTCAACTCCTCCGAGTATTTACCCCCGTCCATGGTTAAGATTTCTTTTCTACACTGTTTTGTCCCCTGACCATCAACCTGCTTAGGTCTTCAAGTCCGTGAAAATGTAGAGAGTGGAAACAAAATCAGCAAAATCGCATCACGGTGTTTGGAGAAATGGAAATCCTACTTTTCAATGTCCATGATATGATACCATTTTGGATTTATGGGTGAGATATTTATACAGTCGCCTCCATTTCCCAGTTTATAGTTCACTGTGTTTACCTATCTCTTTTCTCAATTTCTTGCACAATACTGTAATTTCTCAAAATTGATTTTTAGATGTTGACTTGGTAAATTGATCTTTTGTGGATTTATATGGCGCTTTTGGCATTTAGATAAACAACAAAATAGATGAATCTTTCTTTTAAGATATACGGAGTACTTTTCAGGCCTCGCCTTTTCGGGCGGTTCCCGGTGATATTTTCTTCTGAATTTTTTTGTGCATGTTCCTCATCAAATCTAGTATATCCATACCGAATTTCAGCTAAAAATTCAATCGGGAAGATAGTCAAATGATTTTTGGAAAATAACTGCGCCAAAATATACATATAAAATGCAGTTATTTTCCAAAAATCATTTGACTGCCTTCCCGATTGATTTTTTAGCTTAAGTTTGATATGGATATATTAGACTTGATGAGAAACATGGACAAAAACATTCAGCAAAAAATACCATCAGGAACTGCCCCAAAAGGCGGAGGCCGAAAGCAATGGCTGACCCACTAAGGATCCCATGGGGTCCCGGGACCCCGTGGACTTTAAAAAAAATGCCTATATATATTATATATATTTTACATAAAATTAATTAATCACGGTATATTAAACAAAAAATCTCCTTAGTCGGAGATTATGGGTTTGATTCCGGTGGCACTAATTTTTGTTGTTGCACTTACTCTTCTAAAACACAAAAACTACATCGTTTTGACCCCTTTTTAAAACCCGATGACCCAATTCAGCCAGCCAAAGTCACACAAGCCCGAGTTTTATTTAACCTTTGCATAATTTATTTATTTTTTGGATTAATTACTAAAATTTCTTTGAATGTTAAGATTAAATTAATAAATCTATGCATTTATGAATGTTTTTTTCTATATTTTTACGATTTAGGGTGAAAATATATTTTGATAGTTCAGAAATTGGGAGTACCGGAAGTAGTTCGGAAATTGGGAGTACCGAAAGTAGTTCATATATTAATTCAAATTACTCGCCATTAGTAAATGAAGAATTGGATCAAATAATTGTTGATAGTGAAACTAATTTGGCTTATAATTTACATAACAAAATGTTGTTTTTGAATATTTGGAAGCTAACTCTTGATTGTAATGGTGTCCACGAAGAAGTATCTCACATATCAGCATGTGTATAAGCTTAATAAGTTATTTCTACTTCTCACTGTAGCCTACAATAAGTGTTGAATGCATGAGTTTAAGTATGAAGTCCGTGAAGAATGAGTTGCAAAATAAGATATGCAATCAATGGCCGGTAGAATTGTAGAATGACTTTTATTTTCAATTTTTTACTTTATAAAATCTTAATGTTTTTATGATGTACGTTAAGTATGAAACGTTATGCTTCTTTAATATTTTACATATTATTTATTTATTTATTATTAATTAGAACTACGTTAAGGTAGGGACCCCGTCGTTCTATTTTTCTGGGTCCGCCACTGGCCAGAAGGCGCTCCAGTCAAGAACGGAGGGACATGAATAATCCTCTCTACTTCCAGACACCTAAACCTTTTCAAATCTAAGGAGTATGATTTGCGGACTTCTAGTGATGATAAACTTAAATTTTTCATTACAAATTTCAGATTAATTTCAAATCAACATGGTTAGAAACTATGGCTATGTTTGGCAGGAGCTTTCAGCTGATAATGGGCTGGAATTTTTAGAATCCAACCAATAAATATAAATGTAATACTGTTTGGATAGAGGGCTGAATTGAGCTGAAGTTGGAAAAACATAACTTATTCAAAACGTTAACATGTGAAGCGTTTGTGGTCAGACGATGTATTCCTGAGTTCCCTACCCAAATTATCCCATAGTCGACAACGCTTTTTTTCGTCGGATGAATTTAAATAGGCTACGGTGCTCCTATTTCTGTAATAACTGCCGACTATAAAAATTGCCTAGGCAATTGCCAATAATGAATCAAACATCAAGATATGAGAAGCATCTCAAATTGCCGTCCTCTGGTCTATCCTTTGTGCTTCAAAAATTTCTGTATTTTTGGTTATAATTGATCCTTTCCTTCCCAATCAGACAGTGTGGAGTTGGTCGTTGATTACCCTGCTTTTCATCTGCTATTCATCTGTTAGCTTTGTTTTGCATTGCTGCTTGAATTTTAATATGAACTCATCTCAAACAATACGAAAAAGGAAGCTCTCGTACTTAATTCGTTGTAAAAAATATACATTTTTTAAAATATAAATACTATAATCGTAATAATTATTAAAATATACGGAGTATCATTTTTTAAATAATTTGTTACATTGATAATTATATGCCCTTTCCGGTAATTTCATATTATTCGGGCACTTTTTCAGCTCTTTTTGCCAAACGGGCATACTTCATTCAGCTATCATTTCAGATCCAGCACATCAAAGTCATCAACCCCAGACAATAGTCTATGATTCAGACAATAGCTCCTAATTAGCTCCTAATTCAGACATTAGTCTTCTGTTCCAGCTCGTTGTGCCAAACATAACCTATATTGGTGGTACAAATCGGTACATATATATAGGGGGTGTTTGGTAAAACCCTTTCGGCCAAAAATTGGCTGATTTGACCAATATCAGCCATTTGACCATCTCAATCGGCCATTTTGGGGTTGTTTGGTAAACAGCTTATCAGCTGTTTTTTAGCTTGTTTGATTCAAAAAATCTGTTTGACTGGATTAAAATGTAAAAAATTAATCAGCTTATTCATTAGGATGACTAGCTTTTTGAGAATAGCTTTTATCCCCGGCCAAAATTAGAAACGCCAAGCATTGTGGCGTTTTAACCTCATCCATTTTAGTTTCAATTTTTAAAAGTCTAAACTAACCCTTTAACTGCTCCCCGTAAATAGCATCCCTATTCTAATTTGATGTCTGCTCCACGTAAATAGCATTTCGACTCTAATTTTATGTTTTATAATTTTCTATTTGAAAGTTAGATGCACGGCGTTTCAAGTTTACTTTTTTTTTTTCGTTTCCTTCAAAAAAGAAGTTTACTTTTTATGTTAGCAAAAATGATTTATACGAAATGCTTAGTAATTAAGTATATATTAGTAACAAGTTAAAGACTACTAATTGTAATGATTAACAAATTAACGAATTAAACATTTATATAACGAATTTTGTTCCTAAGGAAGTTGAAAAAATTAATTACATTTATTAATTCAGGAAAAATGTTTAAAATAATTACTACTTGTGTTAATACATTATATATTTTTAAATTCATAAAGACGGTTTATGTAGTTGTACTAATTACATTAATAAAAATTAATTGATGTTCTTAAAAGTCATTTAGCAAGCTATTAGCTGATTTAAAACCGCCAGTTTACCAAACACCATTTTATCAGCTAACCATAATAGCCGATACAATCTGTTGTTGTCAATCAGCTAACCCGATCAACCAATAAGCCAACAGCAACATCTGATTGCTAAACACCCCCATAATGAGGATAAAAAGAGGGAGACTCAAAATAGGAGTAAAATATGATTTAAGTGTAAATATAAGAGTCATGATTTTTTTTTAGATAAGAGTCATTTTTAGTGTTAGACAAAAATACCCCTACAAGAAGTGTATTCATGTTAGCTAAACATGAAGGAGCGAGTGGCGAGTTCTGTCAGCTGCGAGTGGGCGAGTGACCACGGACAGCGGGACGATTGACAACGACGGATTTTCCGCGAGAATCATTGGGCTTCAAAGCAGTTCCGGCTTAATTTCCGGTGGCCGGTAGACAGTGCTCCCATCTCTACAGTCTACACTTCAGCAAAGCCGCTTAATGCCTTAACCTAATCGTTTTCTAATAATTTCATTTAAAATTGTTTAGTTGTTGAATTTTACTATTGAAATCAAATAAAATGTTAAACTATTGAATGTTTTGGCAATTATATTCTGATAATCTCATAAAATGTTAAGTACAGAGTATATTGTAATTTTTTAAATTGTAGATTTATTGGTTTACTTAACGTTGTTAATTTGTTATAATGTAAATTATACAATTATACTCATATTTCAATTGTAGTTCGTCTTGGTTGTTTGATAAACAATCACTATGTTACGATATTATACACCGAAACCTAAGCGGCCGAGCAATGGTGTTTTGTTCATCAAATAATGTTAAAAAGGCTCGAATGGATTGCGTAAAACGATTGACACTTGTGATGTTAATATTAGACACGGGTTGAGGAGGCGTTATGTGACAAAAGGCCCTTGCCAACCGCGTGAGTTTAAATTTCCACCGACTGATTTTAATGGGTGCAACATATCATTTCAAAAGCATTGGTTTGAAGAATTTAATTGATTGTATTATAGTGATTTTATTTAAAGCTTATAGTTTTATTTATTTCTATATTCGTGATATATATGATTTCTTTGTTAATGAGCCTCTTCAAGTCACGAGTCCTGGTTCCGCCATCGAGTATAAGTTGCCCATCATCATAATTTTAAACCATAAAAATGTTCGAGACAAATTTATAAATTCCAACTTCTAAGGAGTTCCAAAATATGTCAGTTAAACACATCCAAAATTTAAAAAAGTGATAAATGTTTTCAAATAAGTACGTTTCCTCAGCCCAAGCAAACAGCTCATCCCCTGCATGTATACTTCGCCCATTTAAAAACTAAGAACAGCCTAGAATCTCTCCTTTCAGATATCTCCCTGACGAAACGCTCCTGCCCTTGAAAATGACGATTTTATTTCACAGCGCAAGCGGCTCCGCTCTCCTTATCAGAATCTTACTGATTTCCACCACCGTCGTATCCGCCGCCGTGATGTTGAAGATCTTCGAATCTCCTATCACCGATTTCCTCGTCCGCGACCTCCCGTCCACCTGGAACGCCGTCGTTTCATGGCTCCGTCCTCCCTACCTGTACCTCGTCATCAATTGCATCATCATCACCATCGCCGCCACTTCCAAGCTCCAGGTCACGACTGATGATGATGAAATGCCAACTCCGCCGCTTGATACGCCGGTCGAGGTTCACTCCGTTACGCCTCGGACCAAGGAAATTCAAACTCCGGCCGTCGATTTCCCCGGCATCAATCGGCACTACGACGATTTCATTTTAGACAATCAGGCGCCGGTAGTGTTGCCGGAGGTTTCCGCCGCAAATAGGAATAGCGTCTACCCGGATACGGTGGAGAGTCCGCCATACGGACACATTAATTCTGTGGTTCAACAGAGAGTTGAAGCTTGTAATGTTCCAGAAGACGAAGTGGATGGTGATGAGAAAGAAGATGAGTTTATAATCTCGAGATCGCCATGGATGCCGTTGAGCAGGCAAGATTCGTCTGGATATGGGGAATTGGCTGAGAAACCACTGGCTTCTTCCAGATTCAGTCACCGGAAGAATGCCAATAAATCCGCTCCTGACGGTAACCCTTGAACTTTCAATTTGCTCTTCCCTTATTGCTACCAACGGTCCTATTTTTTGGTACTATTTCAAATTAAGGTTGGATTTAAGTCAACTTTATTTTAATCAGCTTTGGCAATTAAATTTGTATTTTTTGAAATTATGCTAAATATTTTTGAGGAGTTCTATAATCTGTAAAAATATCGAAAATGAAAACAACACAATTTTGTGAAGTAGATTATTTTAGAGTTGCTAGTGAATTTCAAATACGGAGTATATGTAATAACGGCAATATATGTACGGTTAGTTAATGTTACCGTTGGATCGTTTGAGGGCACAAGTCATTATCAATGTGTCAAACTCAGATTTCAAATCTCCAAAATCAAATAAATTTAAGATTGGAATTTACATTTACATTATTCAATTGACTGGCTAATGCTTATTTTCTCACCCCCCAAGTATAATTTGTAATTTTCTCTAATTTTGTCATTTTGTGTATCAAGTTATTTTGCTACCTACATGTATTGTTTAAGGTACTACTAGTTGCTTTCTTCTAAATGAATGTCATTTATCTCTTTCGGACCAACTATGGCCATATGGCATTTATTAGAATAATTGTGACATTTTATTAATTGAAACATCATAAAACCTTTATTCGGAGTAGCCTATATTTCTGTTTTTGGTTAACAAACCGATAACTGATTATAAATCTTACGTTTAATCGAATAATTGATCTCTTTAAAAACAGTGATAATGACTGATTGATAATTGATTTTTTCGATCGGTTTGCGACATAAGTTTTCAATTTCGTTGTTTATTTGCACACCAAGGTGTTGGCTAGAGCTGAGAGTGAATAAAGTAGGACTCAAATGTTTTCTTTTGGACGGTTTTCAGTCCCAGATCAGACCAGATCAGACCAGACCAGACTTCCGTAGTTATAAAATACACAGAGACCAGACGTTTAACAGACCAGATCAGACCAACAAATTTCAGTCCAAAAGAAAACATCCTCACTTAAAAAGTAACGAAAGTACGACGAAACTACAGATGATCGGTGGTCGTTCAGTACATTTAAAAAAAACGCCTAGGGCCAACAATGGCCATACGAACCGGTGAACGTAGCTCAACTGGTAGCGAGGGAGTGCCACAAGGGTTAGGTCCCGGGTTCGAATCCCGGCAACTGCGATGAGAGGTTACTATACTAAAAATGCATAGGGTCTCTACAAGTACCGGGGACGGAGCCCCACTCTCTGTCAGATTGTGAATCTGTGGTTATAGTCCAATTTACATCCTCTCATCGTGCCGTCCGGTCGGTGTTGGGGGTCCTCATGAATGAGGTGTCATCCTTTTCGTTCAGTACATTTGAAAATCTATCCTAAATAGTGGACTGTATTTTCATAAATTGTATGTAGGAATAATTAATGATATATTAGGACAAATATCCCTTACCTCACCGTAGGTGGGAGCCTTTGCGGCATTGTGGTAAATGAAATTTTAGGACATATATATAATAGTAATTTTATTTTTAATTTTGAAATCTCTTTTTTTATTCCTATTATTGCCAACTTCGGATGTAAAATGCTTGTTTAGATGATAAAAAATGCTTGTTTAGATAATTCATTCCATCAATGAATTCAATAGTTGCTACGAATTAATTCTGAGTTGACCATTTACCCAGTTCAACTGTTGCAACCAAACAGGCTATGTGGGTCCGTGCATCATAAAAATCTCATTTGATTTATTTAACATTAGCACAAGCCAATTTTGTGGTCTCAATTGTGATCTAATTGTGTGAATGTGTGATCTCATATGTGATTTCACCTTTTCACTTCTTTTCTTCTTTTTTATGTGATTCATTTTCACTTTTGTGATCTTATTTCCTTCAACTTTCAATGATCCCAATGAGATCATTTTCAATCATTTTCGGAGTTCTCTATTTCTAGTTTAGAAAATGATCTCATTGCGATTTAAGTTTGTAATCCGAAATATGACCAATACAAGTTCAATATTTTCTTTCATGAGTGTACGTAAAATGGGTCTTTGATTTGTTCTCAGGTGGCAAATCCCCTTTGGCAGTGTCAAAGCCTAAACGGCAGGATACTCTTGAGAGCACATGGAAGATGATAACAGAAGGGTGGGGGATGCCGTTGACAACGCGGCACTTGCGCAAGTCAGACACCTATGGCAGCCAGAACCCTTTGAGGCCAACCTCACCTCAGAAAAAAATGACAAAGTCTGAAACGTTCAATAATGACCGTTCACCGGGGAACGGAGACGTTTGCAAGTCATCCCCGAGTCCCCGGTCGAAGTCAGGGAAATTGAAAAGAGAGCCCTCGTTGGGTCAGGATGAGCTGACCCGGCGAGTGGAGGCATTCATAAAGAAGTTCAACGAAGAAATGAGGTTGGAGAGGCAGGAATCGCTAATCCAATACAAGAAGATGATAAATGGCAGAGGACATTAGAATTCCGAGAATATGCCCTATTGAGTCATCCGCCCATTTGAAGGGATGTCCGCCAATTTGAATGCAATACAGAGCGGCAGAATGTAGTCCCTCCTTTTATATCCCTCTTATAAGTTACCTGTGAAAACAAAACAAACTATCTTTTAGTACAGAGTTTCTTGATTTTTATTCCGTAACAAGGTGCATGTATTTTAATGATAATACCATGTGTGTTTCTAAAGAAGTTTTGTCACCTATGGAATTAGATTGTAGAGGGCTCCTAAAAAACTTCATGATTCTCAATAATTTCATGGATTTTAATTATATTTTATTTGGCTAAACATCGATAGAATTGCATATCAAAGATAACACTAATCTATTCAACTCATCGTCTTACCCTCACTTCTTAGATTTGAAATCCTGTGAGTTTTCAGCAGACTTTTCTTCTTCTTCTTCTTAGCTACTTCTACCACTCTTCTTCTTCTAGGTTTGTCTTCTTGAGCATATGTGGCTACTTCTGCCACTCTTCTTCTAGGTTTGTCTTCTTGAACATATGTGGGTATATAATCTCGACTGCCCACAGTCCAAACATGGGATTCCATTTTACAGTATTTTAAAATTTGGGACATTAGGCATTAGCAGGGGCGGTCCCGAAGAAATGTAGATCCTGTGCGAGAATAAAATTTGGGCCTTTTTTCAAGTTGCAACACAAGCAAATTGTCTTAAAATACAACTTACGAATAAATGTTAATGATAAAAATAGTCATTAATAACTTACAATTTATTTAAAAAGGGACATTCTTCAAGCATATTTAGATTTACGCAAGAAATTTTGGGCTGAGGCGTAATACTAATTTTTTTTTTGGGCCCTTCAAAAATCCGGGCCCTGTGCGGTCGCACTGGGCAGCCATGCCCTGGGCCGGCCCTGGGCATTAGTATTGATTTTTGTTCACAGATTGGTATGATGATATGAGTAAGTGTGTAACTAGTCAGTTGGTCTTTGTAGGTTTCAAACTGAATTAACATTGTTCAAATTGTTTTCCATTTGTACAAGCTCATATAAAAAATATAAGTTGTAATAGTAATAATTAATAACCACGCTTAGTATTTATAAATACTTGAGAATATTTTAGATACAAATAGATAGCTTAAAGTAGTATTCATAAAACACTATTAAAATTTAAGTACGGAGTATGAGATTCTATGAAACAGTATTCCGTAAGATGTCATTATAATCCATTAAAACCCGTGGAATTATGTACTTCAAAGTCTAGGAAAAATGTGGAATTCAATTAGAATTTTATGAAATCTACAATTCTTATAAATCTTTCAAAATCGGAATTAAGAACACCCCAAAAGTGGCCAAAACTAGTAGTCTTCGATAACAAAACGATCTATTAGGTTTGTTTCTAATCGCATTATTCTTTGAAGTTTGAAATACAGAACCCTAGTTATCTTTTCGCACTTGTAGTGAAATAAAGAACCCTAGTTTTCTTTTTTGGAAAATCGCACTTTTAGTTTCTGCTAGGGGTGAGCAAAAAACCGACAAAACCGACAAAACCGAAAACCGATAGCCGAACCGACCGAAAAATTCGGTTATCGGTCGGTCATCGGTTATTACTTATTAAAAGAAGTCGGTTATTCGGTTATTCGGTTAACGGTCGGTTATTTTGATCGGTTATCGGTCGGTTAACCGAAAACCGAAGTATATTCTACTCCATATAAACATTTCCATGTACTTCTTTTATGCTATGATGTTTCACTTAATAATATATCACAATTAGTTTAAGAAATAATGTCAAATATATGACCAAATTGAATATTGTGGATACAAATATGTATTTTCATACTTTAATGACTATAATTATAATTTTAAGAAAAAATTACACAAATATAACTACTTTTAACCCCACTAACTAAAATATGACCTTTTGTCTTTTTTTACTCTCATGCTCTTGAACGTGTTGCCTTGTTCATAGGCACTTTTTTGTAACCTCAAATACTTTTGGTAATATTTATGTAAAAAACTCTAATTTTAATATGCATGATTGTGTTCAATTTTATATTATAGTAATCATGAAAGGTAAACTCATGTTAACTTTAGTCATATTTAAGTTTACTTTAATAAATTTCATGTACTTAGTATTTAGTGGTTGACTCAAAAGAGATAAAATAACACTCATGCACAAGAAAAGCTACCAGCATCATAAGAAAACTAATTTTATTATGAGGTAATTCAATTCATTTCTTCTTATTTATTTCATGAATAGAGAGAAATATTTTATATATGATCAATTTTTTTCATTCATTTTGTTTTGTAGTGTAAAAAATCAATTATTTTCAACCATTTTTGTATCAAATGTTTTTTCTAATATGTTTATTTAAAGCATTCAAAATTTTGAAAAAAATTTGTTTAAAAAATTTATATGGTCGGTTATTGTCGGTTATTCGGTTACCGACCGAAACCGAACTACGTTTTTCGGTCGGTTATAGTGATGTTGTCGGTCGGTTTTCGGTCGGTTATTAGTGTGGAAAAACTTGGTCGGTTATTCGGTTATCGGTCGGTTATTTGACCGACCGACCGAATGCTCACCCCTAGTTTCTGCCTTCCTGAAATAATCACCATATTGAAATGTCAGACCCGTGTTCCCCAATTTGTAAATGTTACCCCTCAATTATCCAAATGGTTGTAAATGTGATCTTTCGAAGGGTGAAATGTACTCATCACCCACATCATACATTTAAGTCTCAAAGGACAACATTTACTGCAATTTGAACAATTGAGATCTGACATTTACAATCTCAGAAATACGGATCTGATATTAAAGGAAAAACTAGTACAGAATAAGGGAAAAGAAGTATATTTACAAATGTGAATCAGTGGAGCCATATTCATAATGTTGACTGTGTATACTCGAGTAGAACTTCTACATTTTTTATATATAAAAAGAGGGAAAATCGCACTTTTAGTCTCAGAAATAAAAGTTAGACCAAGAACTTAGAGTTAGACCAAATGACCAATGTCATTCTGCTAAAATGATAGAAAGAAATCATGTCTTCATCTCCCCTTGAGTAAAATTCCTGTTATTTCGTTATCTTCTAAATAAGTTCTAATGTCTTAACAAGCCTAAATCTCTTTTAGTATATCTATAACACCCGGCCGCTAATTGGGAGTAATTGCAACCAAAAATCTGGATCTGTATACCCATCCTTTAAATCAAGAAAACAACCATGGTTCACTTATGAAATCATAAGAAATCACATTTACAATTCATTTTTATAAAGGACCATGGACCAACCACATTGCCCATTCGGTTGATTAAAATTTCGGCTGGAACAATTATGACTGAAATCACTGAACTTATTGATGGACTTGACTCGCTAAACAGATACTAGTATTTTAAAACATTTTTACTAAAGAAAACAACAGTAAAAGATACATTATTTCTGAGTTTGACCTTACATTTTGTAGTTATGCGAAGGATAAAATAGCGGGGATTCAGATTTAAAAATACATTACATCATCAAAATCATGTATAGTTAATCCTAACATGGTTATATATCACCCTCATTTTACCTGAACATCTTCACTGGTCTTGCATATTAAAAATTCAAATGGTGCAATTTGACGAGATGTATCCTGATCAACCTGAATCTCTACATTGTCATTGTTACAGGAAAAAGCTTATCCAAGATGGTATATACACCGCCACCTAGTAGGAGTGCACCACTGCCATATTTTATACAAAAAAAAAAAGACAGGGTTACATTTTCTCCAAAGTGTGCGTGTGTTAGACTGTTGTCACTTTGATGAGTATTATTGAAAATAAATAATATAGGAAAAGATTAAGCATAACAGCATTCTTTTGTGCAAATAACCTGACTGGGTTTATCCATGCTGAGAACTTGCGCACAGAAAGCAGGCTCTGTAAATTTAGGCATTATTACAACTCAATGATAAAATAATGAAGTGACACCGCTCGATAAATAATTCCACCTCCATCCCTCTAAGATTGGGACAAGACTACAAGATTGGGGGTTGTGTGGTTTTTTAAGAAAAGTAGAGTTGGGTTGTTGATATTGAATTGGTGAAGTAAGAACGAATTAGAACTACACAAGTATTATCAAATAGGGTACGGGACAAATTTAGTGGAATGAATGAAAAAGGAAAAAATGAACAATCATAGTGGATCGGATGCAGCATGGAAAAAGGTACTTGAAGAGTCCCTAATCAGCATATTGTAATTTTACTCCTTTTCACAGCACATATTAAAGATAATCCAGTCATTCTTTATTATCTTTCGAGGCGGGTGTTTTGGTCCTTTAAATAACAACATGAAGGACCAATACACCTCAATAAATTTGTGAATAAAATTGTGACACTTAGTATGTTGTGGAGTGAAGTTACAAAATGCTATTATTTTACGGACCAAAATTGCCTTTTCTTCCTGAATAAAACTCAAATATTCTCCTATGTTTCACTGAATGAAAAAGTTTCTTGAAACTAATATTACAGACCATTGAAGTTGAAGGTCTTTATCTTGTGGAAACATGTTTCCTTTAAATCATCAAGCAAGCAAATAAGTTTATATCACGTAGTGTGGATAGTACCTGTAATGCTCCAGCAAAGGAAGCTGCAAGAAGTAATGGAGCAACATATCCGGTTGTATATGTCAGCAGTACGCTGCCTCCTACAATTGGATCCTATTATACATTCTGGTGTTAGAATCCTCCTGAACCTTAAAACTTAGGAAAACCATTGCAATCTGATTCTATTCATAACTTGCCCTAATAGAACTGTGGTACCTCTTTTCTTTTCTATGTCTTCTCTTTTCATTTTTTTTTAATTGGGAGTGTGGCATTGGTGCTGAAGAGATTAGTGGAAAAGGGCAATAAACCTAAACAGTAAACACACAACAAAAACACATAAATGTTAAAAAAATCAGCTAAAATTTGAACCTTAGATGCAGCAACATATCCAAGTAAGGTGGCCAGTACTGGTGTGCTGCAAGGTGATGCAGCTAAGGCAAACGTAAGACCCGCCAAATATGCTTGCACACCTGAAAGATTTTTTAAAGGTATCAACTTTATTAGTGCCGACTGCCAAGAAGTGTCCGAGGAAGTTATGAACGCATCAAGATCCAGCGGTGTAATTTAACTTAAGGTTATGTACTTGAAGGGAAATTGGCAGCAGCTGTACGCGGATCAAAATTATTGAAAAATGAGGGAAGCTGCAACTCTACTACCTGCAGGACGCCCAGGATTATCCCTTAGGTAAATACACAGAACTGAAGACAGCAGAACAACAAAAAACGGTGTGATAAAGTGCAAACATTTATAACTTGAGTTACCCCTAGTTGCTCAAGTACTTCTGACTTCAGCGCGGTTAGAACTTGATAGAGTTTAGAGAGCTCTATATAAACTTTAGCTACCCTTTTAAATTGCTTTCCTTCTATATGGTTTGGCCGAAGTGACCTATGGGCAAGCTAAAGTGACCCAATCTAATCCTGTATTCTATGATTCAATCACATGGAAACAACTTTTTTGGAATGATAAGATTGCTTTTAGAAGATCCTATGTTACTTTGGTAAACCCAAGAGTAAAGACAGTTTACGTATTTCCCTTAAAAACAATACTCTGTCTATAGAAATGATGTTATTTTCTAAAGATAAACTATACAAGGACAAAATAATAGCATTATCACAGTCTGCCACCTCTAACAAATTAAGGCCCATAACAATAGCAAGACTAGAGGCAGCCACAGGTAGCCCACGGCCGATCTGACCATATGCCTTTCCAGCAAATGCAGCGGCAATGCCAAGTAATGCAAGTGTTGTGGCCAATCCTAATGCAAAAGCAACAGAGTCTGCAATAACCTGTCAAAAAATACTACTTGGATTATATATGTATAATGAAATATGGGAAAGATAACAAGTGTGTATGCCAATGACAAATTGGAGAAAGCTAATGAGAACAGACTAAAGCAGAATTATAAGATATTGCGGAGTTCCCTAAATTACCTATACTTGAAAATATCCACTCAGATCCCTACTTATTGAAAATTTGGGAAAATTTTATTTATATACACCATAGTTGTAATGCAATGTTGACTAATTATGACACCCAACATATCTAAGCACATTGAAAATGGCATGTTTCTGTTACTGATCAATTCTAAGGCTTCATGCATAAACAAAGAGACCGGATCAGAAACTTGGATGCAAGTAGAGATGGATCAGGTTCCCAAAGTGGCTGAGGAGAAAGCAAGGCCCTCTGGAATGACTTGCAGCTCAAGCAAGCAGAGGAGTATTCCTACTATTATTAGTATAATTTATTCCTAGTTTAATTTACCTTCTTTAACTCGAGTTATATTCATATTGGATTCTATCTCAGTTTAGGAATCCTAAATAACTATATCATGGGTTTTCAGTTAAATTACTAAACAGCTTTGCAGAATTATTCTGGGATCACTTGATGAGATCAGAGATCAGACTAATTCTACTAAGCCTTTTCTTTTATTTCCATTCATTTCTTTCAATTAATAAATACAAGATAGATCTGAAGCTTCCTGCTTCCCTCTGCTTGAAATGCCTGTCAGTCTTCTGCTACCTAGTAAGTGTGCCCTTAAGAGTTTCAAACAGGAAAGAAAAGTTTTATGGAAGGACTGAGGTGCTCACCGCTGCACGACTCTTCCCGGAGCCAAATGCCCCTAGGGGAATTCCATGATATAAAGGACAGTAGTCAGACAAGAAAGGAGATGAAATAGCACATCATTCAGATAAAAGTTAAAGATCAGAGATTCTACCAATGTAACCGAGGGTAAGTGGCAAAACGCTCAACGTACAAGGTGAAAGGCTGGTTACGAGCCCTGCTCCAAATATCACAGCTAAACTGCAAAACAGAATATGTGACCCTTCAGTAAGTAAATCCTGTTGAGTTTAGTTTAGCAGTACCAAAAGCACATACTAACATTAGAAACTTGACCTAGAAACATTCAGAGCTGACAACTGGCCTTGAACAGCCTCATTAGCCTGTTGACCTGCAGAGTATAAAAAGTCTCCAAACCAATCTGTAATGCCTCCATCAGCCAATGCATAAAGAGAAGAAGGAAGCTCCAGATACAAATAAAATAAGACTGTTATCAGTATCACCAAATCTTACAATATAGCAGAAAATGACAGTCCACTCTGGAAGTATACAAAAAATATGAATATACCTCTATCCATGATCAGAGGTCACACACATCCTTAAAATAGAAAGGTGAAAATAAAACTGTCAAAGAGAAATACTCACCATGTTGCCTTGCATGGTCAAAGCATTTGCAGTACTAGTCATAAGCATATTTGATGCTGAAACGTTAAACAGGGAATTCAGCCATTGTCAGACTTATCCATATGTAAATCATTATATAGATAAATAAAAATAACTTAATTAAACAACTCATCAAACATAAGATAAAAAACTGCTAAGAGCTAGTTGAGATAATTCAATGCTACTAGACCAGGCCCAAATCTCAAAGACAATACTAAAAAAGATCTGATACACATCATGTTAAGCAAGTTTGAGCTATACTACAAAGTTCATGGATGAATACTTGTGACTTGAATCACAAGGAATAGAGTTAATTCCATTTTATATCCCTTTACCATGACATTCTTACAGCTTTGGTGCTTTATTTAAGACTACCTAGGTTTAGTCCCCAATGATTGAAAAGGTGTCACTGTGAAATTAAAAATGTATTTTGTAGCAACTAAAGCCAGTCCATCATATCCAAGATTCACGCATTTGAAATAATCAAGGGAGTATATGCGGTCAATATTGAACTGCACAACAACAACAACATCCAAGCCTTAGTCCCAAAAGATTTTGGGGACAGCTAACATGTATCGATACATGATACCAGAGCCAAAAGGAAAAGAAAGATAAGAAAGATTGCAAGACAATGTATGATAACAAAGATAAAAAAAGATATGATAAAGATAAATATAAGATAGAGATAAAATGATAAGTCAAAAAGGATAAAAAGAACATCATCATCATCACCCTAGTGCAGCAAAGGCTCCCACCTACGCTGGGGTAAGGGGGGTCGGATGTACGCAGTCTTACCCCTGTACTAAAGCATAGAGAGACTGTTTCCGGATGACCCATGGTGAAAATCGCGTCGGACATTGCATGAGCTGGCTGCTGCTTCATAACAAAGAAGCGCAGACAGTTTAGTGAACCATTTTGCTTTATTCCATCATATTCACAAGCCAAAAAATAGTGAATCTTTGGCTCCATTGCAAATGATGGGAAAAAAGAACATATAAATAAAAAAAAGATAAAAGGGTAAAAATATAAGAAAGATAAAGAAGATAAAAGAATAAAAGAATGATAAGAGATCAATCTGCCACATGAATATCCGCCCACCACTTTGCTCTCTCCAAAGTCATACTCTCATTCAATCCAAGAAGAAGCATATCACTCCTGACTCCTCTAATCACATCTGTATGGGTCTTCCTCTCCCTCTCTTTCCTTTCTCTTCTCCACACCTCTCCAATCGTTGAACATGTGCATAACTCGGTCTTCTACGCTTGACCAAAACACCGCAATCGAAACTCCCGCATCTTATCTTCAATAGGTGCTACTCCCACCTTTTTACTGATGGTCTCATTCCTCAAGCAATCTTTTCTAGTATGTCTACACATCCAACGCAGCATACACATCTTTGCCACACTCATCTTTTGAATGTGACATTGTTTCACCGCCTAACACTCTACGTCATAGTAATGCAAGCCTAATTGCTGTCCAATAAAGTTTACCCTTCAATTAATCCGCATACCTCGATCACATAGAAATACTGACATGCTCTTTCATTTTATCAACCCTATTCTGATTTTATGGTATACATCTCCATTTATCTAGTTCACTGTCTTTATGAATTATGGAGTCTAAGTAACAAAATATATCACTACCCGATATCTCCTTACCATCTAGGGCAATTGAACAGCATAACCTAAACTGAAAATGCACATGTTCCAGTTTCATGACTTGGAGATACAGAATAGACTATTGAGGACTAAATTAGCTTACGTGCCCTGCCACAGCTTCTCTCTTTGGTTTGGAGAAGGATCCTTCAGATTTATGGACTTATGGGAATGCATATGAATGGGTACTGCAAAATGTGATGTATTGTATTTGGAAGGCTTCAGTTTCAGGTACAGAAACTAAAATCTGTTTATGATTAGGATGTTCACATCTATCATATTTTCCGACAAGTTCATTTCAATCTCCAGCATGTCTACCCAGGTTTTTGATTTGGTAGAAACGTAAGGATAAAGAATAGTACTCCATAATAATTTATGTGTGTTGAATAGAGGGATTGAGACCCTATTTATAAAAAACAACGATGCTATTATAGATTTATAGGAAATAATCTTGCGAAATTTCATCATACACTAAATTACATAAGAGTATAATATAGGGAGTAGTTCCATATATATTACTACCAAATATGGTATGAGACAATCTTAGTGGGACGAACCGAAAAGAAAAGACGGGACAATCTTAACGAAATGGAGGGAGTATTACCAAATATTTCACTTTTCAGTTTTAGATTTACTTTTATCTTCCTTTTCATATTTTCCCAACTGCTTTTCATTTTTCTACACTACTCCGAACTCTTACAACTTTACACTTAATTCTATGGAAGAGTTAAGGAACGGAGCCTTAACTAATTATCCTTGCAGTTAAAGGGATGCCCTAGGCATGATGCAAATAGTATAGCACTTTGTTCATAATGTGGCAGGTCAAGTTAGAGCACATTGGGGGCGTGGATGAGGCATGCCGTGCGCGCGCCCATCTAATTTCTTTTAGCTCAAAATATCAGTCTAAGATTAATGATAATTGATAAGGGTTGAAAGAATGTGACTTTTCTTGGTAGAACTTATCATTGCAGAAGCAGTCTGGTAGAGATCCTTTGACTGCACCTCCATCATCCGCCTGTGGAGTGCTTAAACCTCCGTTAGCATCACCTGTAGGCCAGCATATTTCTTTGTCCTCTCTATCTCTATCCTCTATCCATTGTTTCCCTCTTTACCTCAGGCTTCTAAGAGCATCTCTAACTCTAGATCCTATTCTTTTTTTCTTCTTATTTATTACTAATATTAAGACATCAATACGTCTTCGTATTTCAGTCGTGTTTCTTCTTATTTCTTGTTTGGAGTTCTCTATTCCTAGTCTATGATTCTTAATAAAATGTAAAAAAAATAGCCAATAGAACAAAACAAAACAAGAAGCCTAAATATGTAAGAGTGCTACACTCCAAATAAGAACCGTACCAACAAAAGCTGTTGTAAACCCCTCAAGCTGGAGCGTCTTCACAAATAATCTGGGCTCTTCCGGAAGAGCCTCGCATGAAATTTTCCGCTCAACCAGTTTCCTATGCTTGTCACAGTACCACGCTTTCAAAATTAAAAAATTAATTTCGTCAATGCCATCAGCCTACCATTAAAAGTGAAAATATGAGCGCAAAGCAGGATTTTGAAAATTTAGTAGCTAAATTGCCGAAATGTTAACTAACCGAAAGGAGCAGTTCTGCTTCGGTGCAGGTAATTGCAGCTGGATATTGGGATCCAACCCACGCCATGACTGCAACCCAAACCATTCAGAGCTGTTAAGCTCATCTCTTCTGCTATTGATTGTGATTATGCAAATTGAACAACGGTCGAGCGAATGGAAAGTTGGAAACTTTTCCCTTTTTCTTTGGAAGGATTTACACTCCGTAACATGAATGTAACAGTACCTTGGATGGGTGGTGTGGTTCACTCCAATCAGGGGGAGAGAGATGACTAGATGAGAGGAAATATTTAAAAAAAAAAAAAGAGCTAAGAAATAAAAATATGAAGGGAAAATTCTAATTTCAACTATTTTTGGTTGAACCGCAGTTATTGAGAATGTTACTTATCAATGACGGTTTCTCACGAACGGTTGGACTGGATTGTCATAACTTTACTCCATTTTTTTGTGGAAATATCCCGTTCAGTCCACAGCTTCTAATTGCATTTCATTTATATCACCTCATAATTTATTTTTCAATTAGAGACTTTTCCCTTTTCACTTTTGTTTTTTTATTTAAAAAATGACCTCAATCTTAATTCACGACTCATACCAGAGATCGATCGGCAATCCTCAGTTCCTCACAACCTGTCGAGCTCCAGCTCGATCGTGTGTTGCTCTTCTCCTCCGGACCAGCTCCAGCTACGCCTCCGGCCCCAGCGGCTCCGCCCTCCGCTCTTGACTTTGCCTTCCGTCCGGCTCCGCGCTCCGCTCTCCTTCCTCCTCTCTCTGACCTCCTTCCTGTGCGGCTCCACCCTCCGCCCTCTGCTCCCCACCCTCCGCCCTCTCCCCTCCTCCCGTTCATGCGTGGCAACTCTACTGCTTGCTGAATCGAGGCCTAACTACACGCTGATTTCCTATTGGCAGGTGTGTATTTGAAATTCGAATGAATGTTATTATAATGTCATCGGTTTCCTCAGAGTGTATATAGATTTTCTTAGCACTATCATGCTCCTATTTTAAAATATATACTCCTATTGCAGTATTTTTGCTGGGGTTTGGATTAGCAGGGAGTCAGGGACTGACTTTGACACTTGTCATCCTTGTGGCCCTAATCAGTTTGGGGAATTTGGGATCTAAATAAAGTATTCCTCTCTTCTACATGTTATTTTCATACATAAATTTTGTGTTTAGAGGATTGATGTGCTCAATTTTTTTAAGCATGTGACTTGAATTGAAATTTTAATATCAAACTGTTAAGGACACATATCGATCCAGGTCTCGGTTGGTGATCATGTTTACTTCTTCTTTTAGTTCATAGAGTTGTGTTTTTGTCCTCATTTCATTCAACCACAACTTGCTCTGTATTGAATAAATTTTGATAAAATTATGTGGGAACGTCTTTGGCAACAGAGTCATTGTTGAATCACAAGTCATCAATGGAAAGTTTGCATTAGCCAGTAGATGGGTTATTCAAAAGGTGACATTTCTAGGGTTGGAGCATGTAAGACAATTCAACAGCTATAAACATGGCCAAAGAATCGGATCAATATGGAAACAGAATAGCAGAATGATGAAATGTATTAAAGCGGGGCAATAAAATGGTGCTATGGAAGTCACTGGAATGACAATATCAGCTGGGCACGAGTTCAAACTTGAGCTAGAGGCCAATGCCTAGTAGGAGATTTGTGCAAAGATGGAGATGAGTGTTCCCAAGCTAATAAACGGTCAGTACTTGCTTTTGGCAGTTAATAATGTTATAATGATCAATAAAGTATATATGACGCATGCGACAGTTCATCCGTAATGATTCAGTGTAATTTATATCCCACACTTGTATAGTTGAAGGTATGGTCATATTTTATTATTATGTTACGATGTTGATCTTTTAATAACACAATAGATTTCAAGCTAAGAAAGTATTGAATAAGTTTTTATTCTTCTTCTTCTTCTTCTTCTTCTTCTTCTAATCTGTAGGAACTTATATAAGCTTCAAGGAAAGTATTCATTTTAGTCCTAAACATTAGTCATTCAAGTAGAAGAAGGCTTCTTCTACTGTAAGCGTTCATTCTTAACTTATAATTCTATTACATGCTCTACACAGACTATAGTTGAACCATACGATTCATGACCACCTGTTTCTTCTCATTGGTTAAGTTACTAATATAGTCATGGTTTAGCAACTTTCATTTTTCTGAGTGAGCAATCTGTAAACTGTAGAACATAAATGCACTTTACAATTTTTATACAAGAGAACATTTTATTTAAGAAAAGTACAATTCTGATCATGAATAAATATATATTCGTTGGATACTACTCTGTAATATATACTCCGTATTGTTTTAATTGTTTTTTCGCTTTGTATTCTATTATGTTGCTCTTTGTTGCATTTTGTTTCTTTTTGTTGAATTTTGTTGTATCGTGTTTCTTTTTTGTTTCATTGTATTGCTTTCATTGACCATTTTTAATAAGATTAATTTTTATTGCTTTGTTGTAGCAGCACATGGTGCAACAGATTATTGAATTTCCTTCCATGAAAGGTTTTTGTTTCTTTTTGTTGAATTTTGTTGCATCGTGTTTCTTTTTGTTTCATTGTATTGCTTTCATTGACAACTTCTGTAAGTGCATATGTTCTATGCATAAAAGCCATGAATAGAATCTGTAGAAAACTTGAAATTTTATTCGTAATGTATTTTCTGGCCAATATAGAACAGTTTCCATTATTAATTATGAATAAAATCCATTTGATATGCATATATATAGGTAACTATTGAAGGAAAGAAATAGTTTACACTTAAAATAGAATAAAGAGAATATTGTGATTAGCCGTTACAATCTTTTGTCATTTAGTGAGGATTATTATTTACCTTATATACATGGTTAGGATGTGTATAAATAGCAGCCTTGTAAACCAATTTCATATGAGTGAAATATACGAAAATCATTCATTCTCTCCTCTTTGTTATGGTATCAGAGCCTCTGAGCTCTAACCAGCCCTCCTCCCCTCTTCTATGACAACCAACGATGATAGCCAGACCGAGGTTATCCTCAGGCAAGGAGACCGCAACAATATTCCTACCAGTACACCTATCACCTCTAATATCCCTCCCACCACAGTTTCTTCTCCTTTCACCCCAGATGGGTTAATCCTGCTAAATCCCAGTCACTTCCCAGAAAAGTTAGATGGTTCGAATTACCTTGTCTGGAGAGATCAGATTCTGGATCTTCTTTTTGGCTCTCATCTTGATCAGTTTATATCAGATGACGCTGCCCCGCCACCGAAGACTGATACAGATGATCATCTCCGATGGACTAGGCAGGACCGACTCATCCGGCACGCCCTCATAGCGTCTCTGAGTTCGGCCTGTAAACCTCTCGTTGGAGCCTGTCGTACATCTGCAGCAGTTTGAAAGGCTCTTGAAGACCTCTATGGGACTCGTTCGCCATCTCAAATCCGAAATATGAAGGACACCTTCCGCCACACCAAACAGGGCTCTCAACTGGTGGGGGTGTATCTCCATCACCTGCAAACGCTCGCCAACGAACTGGCTCAGGCCGGCCGCCCTGTAGACGACGAAGATTTCGTCGTTCAAGCTCTGGAGGGACTCCGACCCGAGTTTGCATCTTTTGCGAACTCGATTCGTACCTGCGGCGATAACAGGTTCAAGACCATCTATACTCTGCTCATAGGCTTCGAAGCCTCCATGAAGCGGCAGGAAGATATGAACACCTCCGTTGGTGTAGTGACGGCTAATAATGTCGCGACTGGGGAGCCCGTAGCTCTTGCGGCTCGCAGGGGAAATCCAGCCCCTTCCATTTGGGGCCCAGGACCACCAGCCCAATTTCAACAGCAGCCCAGTCACAATTATTATCCAGGCCGCAATTCTAATAGGCCTCAACCCAGAAATCAGCGGCCCAATACTCATTATGGTCCCAACCGACGTAGAAATAATAACTTTGGGGGTCCTACTAGCAACCAGGCAGCCCGCAACAGCTCGGGGAATAGTAATTTTGGGGGCAGTGTTACATGTCAAATTTGTGGAAAACCAAATCATTCTGCTCTCAACTGTTGGCATCAGTTTGAACAACAAACTCACCCCCCTCAAGTCAATACGGCTGTCACTCGGCACAATGGTTGGCTACTCGATTCTGGGGCAACCAATCATGTCACCAACAACCTGAATAATCTTACCTTGGCATCCGATTATACTGGCACTGATTCTCTCGTCATTGGTAACGGTAAAGGTCTTGCGATAGCACAAGTTGGTCATATGACCCTTCACTCTCTTTCTCTACCTAATACCCTTTTTGTCCCTTTTATTCATACCAATTTAATTTTTGTTGCCAAATTATGTCGTGATAATGATGTACTAATTGAATTTCACTCTTCCTTTTGTCTTGTTAAGGACCGGTGAACGGGAGCAATTTTGTTACGGGGTATGAATAAAGGAGACGTCTACAGCTTACCAGATGCCCTCCCTCCACCATCTCCATCCGCTCACATCACACAAAAATATACCCTTAATAACTGGCATTGTCGTTTAGGACATCCTGCCCTCCCTATCACTAAAAAAAATTCTGTCTTCTTTAGGTATTTCTTTTTCTGATGTTACTACAAATACTTCTCTATGTGTCTCGTGTGCTAGTAATAAAAGCCATAAGCTGCCATTTGCAAAATCATCTCTTTCGAGCTTTGGACCTCTTGATTTAATATATACAAATGTTTGGGGTCCTGCTCGTATTAATTCTGTTGATGGCTTTCGTTACTATGTTATCTTTGTTGATCATTATACCAAATACATTTGGTTTTACCCTATGACTCATAAAAGTGAGGTTACTCCACTCTTTCAACAATTTAAAAAGATTGTTGAAAACTTTTTTCAACGCACAATTAAAACAGTTTATTCTGATGGGAGAGGCGAATACATAACCTTAGGGAAAATCCTAAGCACATGTGGTATTTCTTATTTATATACGCCTCCCTACACTCCAGAACACAATGGCTTTGCTGAACGTCGGCATCAGCACATTGTGGAAACTGGTATCACCCTTCTTCACCATGCATCCATGCCTCTTAAATATTGGTCCTATGCGTTTCTCACAGCAGTTTATCTCATTAATAGACAACCTGCCCTTTCTCTTAACTTCTGCACCCCATATGAAAAACTCTTTCAACAAACTCCTAATTATTCTAAACTTGCTGTTTTTGGGTGTCAATGCTTCCCTTGGTTACGTCCATATACCACTCATAAATTAGAACCACGTTCTAGACCGTGTGTTTTTCTAGGGTATTGTGATCAACAAAGTGTCTATCGTTGTCTTGATCTTACCACCAATCGTATCTTTGTCAGCAGGCATGTTGTGTTTGACGAGTCCGTCTTCCCTTTCTCTACATCCTCACCACCCGTCTCAAATGTCACTTCTGAAGTTGATCACTGGCTTCAACCTTCTATGTCTTATCTTCCTACTTCAGGTAATCTGGTCGTGGGGGCGTCTCCCACTACTCACACCTCAACTCAACAATTGGCTATTGACGCATCACCCAATACCTCCATCCAAACTGATACACAACTTTCCCCTCACCCTAAACCCACACCACCACAAATTATTACTTACCAACGCCGACCCAAACCCAATCCGCCTATCCCCACCCCTCATCTACCCACCACCACTGACCCCACTACCACAACACCACCCCTTGATACTCCACCACCTAAACGTACCCATCCGATGACCCTTCGACCCCGCAAATAGGCTAATATTGCCACTAATGTCCCTTTACCCATATAATTCCCACTTGTGCTTCTCAAGCTATGCAGGTACCAGAATGGCGGAGTGCTATGACAGTAGAATTTGATGCCTTGGTTAGACAGGGCACTTGGGATCTTGTTCCGGTTCAGCCTGGTCAGAATATTGTGGGTTGTAAATGGGTATATACTGATCTTCGTGTAATTTCCGATTGTATGTTTGTATTTTTAACTAGTTTTTATTAGTTGTAGTTGTGGAAATTACACACTTTTGGTGTAATATTTTATTTTCATTTTTATTTGTAATTTGTTTAGATTAGGATTATTCTGAGCTAAACAGGTCAAAGATCATCGAAGGGATCAAGATTGGACCTTAAAAGATTAAGGAAAGTGCAAGGAGACAAGAAAGATTTCGATTTGGAAAAAATACTCATGTACCCGGTCGGGTATTGCCTATACCCGATCGGGTATTCACTTGATTCGATTGTCCAAATCAAATCCGGGAACAAATGATCGTGGGAGCAAATTTTTGTGAAGATTTGTCACATACCCGATCGGGTATGCCGACATACCCGATCGGGTATGCCCAGAAAAGTGACTTTCTGGGCAATTTCCTAAGATACCCGATCGGGTATCCTATATACCCGATCGGGTATCAGACCCTGCAGCTCCCAAAAGCCTATAAATACACTCTTTTCCTTCACATTAAGATACCAATTCCTATACACTTCTAAGCTCAGTTTAGTTAAGTACTTTCTTTATATTTTTATCATGTTTAGTCTCCAAATGAGGAGCTAAACTCTTCCATCTTGGTTTTGCTACTTTGGAGCTTAATGAATTTGTAAGTTGTGAGTTATTTTCTTTAATCTTCTTCCTTGAATATTAATTCTTTCTTTAAATACTATTTCTATATCAATGTTGGGGAGTGTTACTAAGATGACAATTAGTTAACATCTTGACATTAGTTATAGTAATAGTTATTTCTTCCTCTACGTTAATATCGGGGAGTGTTACTAAGATGACAATTAGTTAACATCTTGATATTAACTATAGTAGGATTCATCTTCTTTAATATTCTTTCTTGAGTATTAATTAATTCCTATTCATATTTCATATTAATATTTTCAACATTACTTAAAGGATCAACTAGTTTTGTTTCATATATTAATTATTACTAGAATCAATCGGTTAATACACTTGTTATTAATTCGGTTCTTTCAATGGTAGTAAACTTGGGTTGTTAATGCATGCTTCTCATGGTTAATAAGCCAAGGGGAATTAATTATATTGATTAAACCAATAAACCGCTTGTGTTGAGGTTATCAATCTCAATCGTTTTCATCTTAAGTTTATTGCTACTATCAAGTTAATATACGGCGCTTGTTCTATATTGACTCGATAGTAAGTTTTATTAATGAACGCTTCTCGTTATTAATAACTACCCTCGATGAACTGGATATACTCTTCGATTGAGTATTCGAGAGGAAGATAGTTAAAGATATAACCGGGATCGACGAACATTTCATTAAGTGGATAAAAGCAAAGCCAAGTCTTCTTCTCATTAATTAAACCACATAACTCGTTCATCTTCGTGCTTAAATATAATTTAAGTTCACTCACTCAATCTAAAACTCCCCCCCTTGTTACTAGTTTATAAAAAGAGAAGTGTTCCTTTCCCTGTGGATACGAACCTTACTTCGCTATACTACGTATTAGTGTCGTATTGATATTTGTTTTGAGTGCACCTCACGACAAGTACACGTCAAATTTGGCGCCGTTGCCGGGGAAAGGCAAATATTTTTCTTTTTATTTTATCTCCTAAAAATAAAAAAAATAAAAATCTTAGTTTTCTATTTTCTGAGCTTTCATGAGTATATGGATACCAACACATCATCCCTAGAGAGTCAAATTTCCGACTTGACTTCTCTAATAAAGGAGTTTATTTCATGTTCAAAATCTCAAGATGTCCATACATGCAACATTTGCATGTCACACAGGCATCTTACGGATTTTTGCCCCGAGCTTCAAAAAGAATACTTTGAACAAAGGAATGATGTTGGTTTCCAAGAGAGGTATGATTCATTCTCCAACACATATAACCCATACTCAAGTTCTTATTCCAGCATGTCCACTGAAGACATGATCCGAGCTCTCACTATCAATGTGACGAATATGCAACAAAATATGTCACAATGCCCGCAAGAAACAGTGTCCAACGAACAGAACTTGGACAATCAGTTGAAACAAATGCCAAGCATTGTGAACCACATGGACAAGGAGGAGGAGGAAGAGGAGCTTACGGAGAAAGCTCAACCGGAGGAGGAACCTCAAAACTCAACTCCACCACCAGCCATTCCTGAAATCATGCCACCATTTCCTGAGACTCTAAGGGAAACACAAAGGGTGGAGAACGACAAAGACATCTACGAAATCTTCAGCAATTGTGAGTATCATTTAGATTTCTCTTCGTTCACAAATATGCAGGGAATAACGGTGGAGTTACGCAAACATTTCATACTCCCTCTTATACCACCCAGATCAAAACCCCTTCGATTGACCATGCTAAGTGAAAATCATGGACCCTCACTCTTACAATATGAAGTGATAGAAATCCGGATATTTGATCCTGGAAAGATTGTCAAAATAAAGGGTTGACAAATTGAGCCTTTCTATAAGAGTCACTCGGGTGAAAATGTGAAGAAGAGGGATCATCACGATCCAAGCCTAAACGACTGAAATTAAAAAAAGATGGTGTCGTGCCACGACGTTAAATAAGGCGCTTTTTGGGAGGCAACCCAAGTGAGGTACATCATTGTGTGTTTATTTTATTTTTTTTTTCTTTTTCTTTCCCCTACACAACCTCCTTTTCACCTCTTTTCATCTTTAATCTTTCAAAACACCATCCAATTCCACCCCAATCACCCCAACCCTCATAACCATATCCTTCTTTCTTAAAAAATCTATCCAAATCCTCCACCAAACCCCACACACAAAACAATCATAATCTTGTTCTCATCACTTTCCTCTTACTCCACATACCCTCTAATCCATAAACTCTTACACTCACCCCTCTCCCAAACCACAATTTTATATCTTCAAAAAAACCCAAAAAAAGTTATGGCGATAACGAGCACTGGGGACAGTGCTCCGAGCTAAGTGAGGGGGAGTCACTCATTGGTACGCAATTAATTTTTCTACCTTGTAACTTGCATTATTTTTTTCACAAAAAAAAAAAGAAAAGAGAAATGCTAGTTAGGTTGAAAACCCAAAAATGGGCAATCTAAACAAAAAGGGCTTATAAAAAAAATGAGTGAGTTGGAAAGGATGGAAAAACAAAAAGAGATGCTAGGATGAAAACCTGAAAAGGCTCCTAGGCAAAATGAGAGATATGAGAGATATATTTGTTTTTGCAGAACATCATTTAATCTCTTGACGGAAAAGAAGAATAAAAGAGGTGAAGAAAAAAATGAGCATAGAAGGCCATGAAACCCAAGAAGATGTTTTTTTTATTGAGCTAAAAACTCAATGTAAAAAAAATAATGTTTTATCCTTGGTGGTCTTTTGCTTTTTCTTGTTGATTGTTGAACTTTTGAGGATTTGGAAGTGTTAAACATTTGACTTTACTCGAGGACGAGTAAAGAAGCTAAGTGTGGGGGAGTTGATATTCGTGTAATTTCCGATTGTATGTTTGTATTTTTAACTAGTTTTTATTAGTTGTAGTTGTGGAAATTACACACTTTTGGTGTAATATTTTATTTTCATTTTTATTTGTAATTTGTTTAGATTAGGATTATTCTGAGCTAAACAGGTCAAAGATCATCGAAGGGATCAAGATTGGACCTTAAAAGATTAAGGAAAGTGCAAGGAGACAAGAAAGATTTCGATTTGGAAAAAATACTCATGTACCCGGTCGGGTATTGCCTATACCCGATCGGGTATTCACTTGATTCGATTGTCCAAATCAAATCCGGGAACAAATGATCGTGGGAGCAAATTTTTGTGAAGATTTGTCACATACCCGATCGGGTATGCCGACATACCCGATCGGGTATGCCCAGAAAAGTGACTTTCTGGGCAATTTCCTAAGATACCCGATCGGGTATCCTATATACCCGATCGGGTATCAGACCCTGCAGCTCCCAAAAGCCTATAAATACACTCTTTTCCTTCACATTAAGATACCAATTCCTATACACTTCTAAGCTCAGTTTAGTTAAGTACTTTCTTTATATTTTTATCATGTTTAGTCTCCAAATGAGGAGCTAAACTCTTCCATCTTGGTTTTGCTACTTTGGAGCTTAATGAATTTGTAAGTTGTGAGTTATTTTCTTTAATCTTCTTCCTTGAATATTAATTCTTTCTTTAAATACTATTTCTATATCAATGTTGGGGAGTGTTATGACAATTAGTTAACATCTTGACATTAGTTATAGTAATAGTTATTTCTTCCTCTACGTTAATATCGGGGAGTGTTACTAAGATGACAATTAGTTAACATCTTGATATTAACTATAGTAGGATTCATCTTCTTTAATATTCTTTCTTGAGTATTAATTAATTCCTATTCATATTTCATATTAATATTTTGAACATTACTTAAAGGATCAACTAGTTTTGTTTCATATATTAATTAATACTAGAATCGGTCGATTAATACGCTTGTTGTTAATTCGGTCCTTTCACGGTAGTAAACTTGGATTATTAATGCATTCATCTCATGGTCAATAATCTAAGAGGAATTAATTACATTGATTAACCAACAAACCGCTTGTGTTGAGGTTATCAATCTCAATCGTTTTCATCTCAAGTTTATTGCTACTATCAAATTAATATACGGCGCTTGTTCTATATTGACTCGATAGTAAGTTTTATTAATGAACGCTTCTCGTTATTAATAACTACCCTCGATGAACTGGATATACTCCTCGATTGAGTATTCGAGAGGAAGATAGTTAAAGATATAACCGGGATCGACGAACATTTCATTAAGTGGATAAAAGCAAAGCCAAGTCTTCTTCTCATTAATTAAACTCATTTAAGTCATTCATCTTAGTGTTAATTAAATCAAATCAAATCTAAAAACCCCCCTTTGTTACTAGTTAATTAAAAAGAGAAATATTCCTTTCCCTGTGGATACGAACCTTACTTCATTATACTACATATAATTGTTGTATTGAATATTATTTTGAGTGCACACCACGACAAGTGCACGTCATATACCATGAAGTATAAACCGGATGGCTCCTTGGATCGCTATAAGGATCGGTTAGTGGCTAAAGGCTTTCATCAACGCCCTGGAATTGATTATTCTGACACCTTTAGCCCGGTCATCAAACCGGTCACTATTCGCATTGTCTTGACTATTGCTCTTTCTCATAGTTGGCCGGTACATCAGTTAGATGTCAATAACGCATTTCTACATGGCAATCTTCAGGAAAAAGTTTACATGAAGCAACCTCCTGGCTTCAATGATGGTTCTGGGTTTGTTTGTCGTCTTCGAAAATCTATTTATGGCCTTAAGCAAGCGCCTCGGGTGTGGTATCAATCTCTTAGTGGCTTTCTTCTCTCACTTGGGTTTTATCAATCTGTTGCTGATGCCAGTCTGTTCATCTTTTCATCCCATCCATCTTACATCTATGTATTGGTGTATGTGGATGACATTATTGTTACGGGCTCTACACCAGACTTGATACGTCAGACTATTGACTCCTTGGCACACCAGTTCTCTATCAAAGATTTAGGAGCCTTACACTATTTTTTGGGCATGCAGGTTACTCCTACACAGAGTGGACTCTTTCTTGACCAACATAAATACATTATGGACTTATTGAAGTTGTTGAAGATGGATGAGGCTAATCCTGTGGCTACGCCATTAACACCCTCTGCTTCATTAACCCTGTTTGACAGTTCAGGCTCCTGTGATGCCACTCTCTATCGTCAGGTCCTTGGGTCACTTCAATATTTGAATCTTACCCGTCCAGACGATGCCTTTGCAATTAACAAACTGGCTCAATTCATGCATAAACCCACGATTAATCATTGGCAGCTTCTCAAACGCCTTTTGCGCTATCTACAGGGCACTGCCTCTCATGGCCTCCTTCTTTGTCGCAGTACATCCCCCTCTCTCCGTGCCTTTGCTGATGCTGACTGGGCAGGGAATCCTGATGACCGTTCCTCTACCAGCGCATATGCCATTTTTCTCGGGGAGTCTCTTATATCTTGGAAATCGGTCAAGCAGCGCACCATTGCTAAGTCTTCCACGGAAGCTGAATACCGAGCTCTTTCCACTGCTGCCTCTGAAATTATATGGATTGAATCTCTTCTGCGTGAGTTGCGACACCCACTCCTTTCTCCTCCACTCCTCCTTTGTGATAACAAAGGTGCTACTACATCTTCAACAAATCCTGTCTTCCATTCTCGCATGAAACATGTGGCTATTGACTTTCATTTTGTTCGGCAGCGGGTTCAACGTGGACTTCTTCAAGTTCATCACATCCCATCTTCTGATCAGATAGCTGATGCCCTCACCAAACCGCTTCCCCGGCAACGCTTCATCCTTCTTAGAGACAAGCTCAGGATTCTTGGCAGTGACAGAATACCTGGCTTGCGGGGGCGTATTGAAGGAAAGAAATAGTTTACACTTAAAATAGAATAAAGAGAATATTGTGATTAGCCGTTACAATCTTTTGTCATTTAGTGAGGATTATTATTTACCTTATATACATGGTTAGGATGTGTATAAATAGCAGCCTTGTAAACCAATTTCATATGAGTGAAATATACGAAAATCATTCATTCTCTCCTCTTTGTTAGTAACAATGTCAATTATATAGGTGTATTGGTTCCTTGTATTGGATTTTGTGCCATAGTAATTGCATTCCCATTGTAGGCACATGATAGAAAAGAAGTACATGAAGATGCAAGGTTGAGAATATTGACAGAGAAATGAAGACTAAAGAGACAACCTTTTAAATTGTGTGTTAAGATGCAATTTAAAGGGAACAAGAGCATGGAGAACCAAGCCAATAGATGTAATATATAAATGTAATAAATTGTAATAAGAGATTGAATTATTTATATGTTGTGATGTATTTATACGGAGTATGTTATTTTTGTTGCTCTTTGTTGCACTCCACATGTTGCTTTTTGTTGCATGGGGTTGTTTTTTGTTGCAATGTGTTATTTTTTGTTGAATGGTGTTGCTTATTGTTTTTATTATTGATTATTCATTTCGATTCTTTGTCTAATTAGTTTTAGATTTATATTTATATTCCTTACTTATTTGGAATATAATAAAACTATAAAAAGTCTTAAATATAAAAAGATAAATCTGGATTTATGAATAAACAAAAAGAAACATGACGAAACAAAAAAAACAAAAAGAAACACAAATAAGCAATATACAACAAAAGTAAGATAATAATAATAACTAAAATATATGAGTATATCATAATTAAAAGTTTTTCAATTATAAACTTCATTTTTGTTATTGTATTTTTCACCCTTTTTATTGTATTTCTTCACATTTCTATTTTAATTTATTAACATTTATACACTTGTTAATTGTCTTTAATTTACTGATTTTATTCTAACAATTTTTTAAAACATTATTTTGATTTTTTATGTTATAATATCTCATAGATTTACTTGAGACTTGAGAGCATTTTAGAACATTTTCAAATCACATAATTCATATTCTTTAATATTTTTTCAGGTTTTAAAATTTTTTAGTATTTATTTTAGCATAAGTTTCACATTTTTTTTAGAAAATATACTCCCTCTGTCCCACTGGACTTTGCCACTTTCCCTTTAAAACAATGAATTTGTGGCTCTATTCATTTCTCTCTCGTCTGTACACATCTCAACCATACAATTTTTACTATTCTAATTTCCCACCTAACATCAACTTGGCAAAGTTGAGTAGGACGGAGGTAATACTTTTTTTCAACATTATCTTAAACTGTTTAGATCTTTTGTATATTTCTGAAAATTTATAGGATTTTTTTTTTGTTTTTTTGCTTTATTTTATATTTTGCTTCAATTTATAATTTTTATTATGTATTTATTTTTGTTTTCTAGAATATTTTAGATTTTTAAACTTTTTGGTCTTTTATATTCATATTTTGTTAGCGTATCAGATTTATTGTACTTTTTCGTTTGTATATTTTAAATTTTAGTTCACATATTTTAGCATTTTAATAAACATTTACATAATCAACTTTCCTGATTTTTACATTTATGTAATTTTGAATACCTTTTTACAATTTTTATTAGTCTCTTGATTCCCAGAATTTATAAACGTGCATTAATATTTATGTTTTTGACATTTTTATATTATATCTGCATGGGTATTGACGTTTGACTGACTTTTTTATTTTTTAGTTAATTTGAAAGTGCCATCATAATGTATTACGTGTAAAGTTTGAGCATGACTGAATTTATAGGTTTATTCCGACATCTGTTTCCCAAATTAACATGGATTAGTGTTAGTACAGAGAGGACTATACCTGAAGCGGTGAGGCAATCCACACTCCGCAGTGAAGCGTGAAGGCCAAAGGTTTATCAGTGAAAAGAAACGCGTGTCCAGTCTATTTTTTTGAAAAAAAAATTGAAACATGACAAAAGTGATACTCCCTCCGTCCCAGAATTAACTTCGGTTTTGACTGGGCACGGAGATTAAGAAAGTGGGAAATGTGTGGTGGAGAGTTGTGCAGAGGAGAGAGAAATGTGTAAGAATGGTTGTGAACCACAAATCCTTTGCTAAAAAAGGAAAGAGGAGATAAATTTGGGACGAACCAAAAAGGAAAGAATGAAGATAATTATGGGACGGAGGGAGTATTAATTTCACTTTTTGGTCTATTTGCGATAAACTCCCTTTTTTTTCTATTGTCATAACTTTACTCCATTTTTTTTCTTTTTGTTGTCATAATAAATTTCTCACACATTAGAGGTCATAGTGTAATATTCTTGTCAATCCAGACTGGCGGTAGAGATTGATGAGAGTATTACTTTCAAAGTCGTCTAGTGAATTTGAAGTCCCTTATAACAGGAAAAAAAAATACAAATTTAGCAACGAAATACAAATAGACTAGACAGTTCAGTGAAATCTAAGTTTTATCATGTTTAAATTACATAAATTAGACAATCTAAAAGTTATACACCTTTTGAAATCTCGAATAATAAATAACGTCTAGAAAAATAACCTATAATTAATACGGAGTACGTAGTAGTGCATACTAAATTTTTTGAAGCACCCTATATAAGTAGGCATCGGTGTCAAACACCTATTGCACCTCCTAAAAGACGGTCTTGATTACTTTTAATTCATACTCCTCACATCTCTTAAAACTTTGTCAACTTTTCTTTTTTATTGTCGCACTAATTTTGTGACCTTGTCTTTTTAGTAAAAAATTTGTGGTTCCAGTTAATTTTCTCTCTTCTTCACAATCCGCAACCACACAGTTTTTATTTTATTAATTTCTCTGCCTGTCAAACTTGATCAAGTTTTAAGGGATCAAGAAAGTATTATTATTATTATTATAAACTCCTACTACCTCCGTCCCTTTTTATTGGGATGGAAGAGAGTGGCACGGGTTTTAAGAAAAGTGAGTTTGTGTGGTTGATATTAATTGATAAAGTAAGAATGAAGTAAGAATGATTTTGAGTCACACAAACTTTACCAAATAAGGTACGGGACAATTTAAATAGGACATCCCAATATGGTAAAATGAGACATTTAAAAGGGGGCGGAGGGAGTATTTTTTTTAGAGTACGATGTTTATGTGAATTTAGTACACTTTTAAGAGTGTTCGTCCACTTTTAGGCGAATTTAGGGTCTGCTTACTAAAACAGATATTTTCCAATTTTATAGAAATCTAGAAAAAGGAAAACATAAAACGTGTTTACTAAAAAATTGTTGGAAAACTGGAGAAAGGGAAACAGATAAACGCGTTTATCTGACTATTTTTTTCTTAATGAATTGGAGAAATGAATTTTACTAGTTTTTCAAATTTGAAATACGCGGCTGTTGCATTGCCGCTGCAATGAATTTGCATACTTACGGCTACTGGTGGACAGACCTCTAGTACTGTCCTCACAAACCACCACGAGCCTTTACCACACACTTTGTCCTCACTCATGCGCGCCCTGAGAAACTTCCCAGGGGGTCACCCATCCCAAGCCTACTCCCGTGCAAGCACGCGTAACTTTGGAGTTTTTGGGAGATGAGCTTCCTTAAAAGGAGATACATCTTTGTTGGTATGAGTAGCACTATTAATCCGTTTAAATTAAATCTCAAGTGTTACAATCACCCCCACTTAGGAACGCAACGTCCTCGTTGCGCCCATGAACCAATCTCAAATCTCAATCAAATCCCAGAATCCTCCCCCGCTAAGTGCCCGCTCGATATCCAACGGGTCAGCGCACTATCGCAGGGTTGCTCTGATACCACTTGTAACACCCTGGCCCTACAGGACCCTGGGTAGTTACTCCAGACCTCTAGTACTGTCCTCACAAACCACCACGAGCCTTTACCGCGCACTTTGTCCTCACTCATGCGCGCCCTGAGAAACTTCCCAGGGGGTCACCCATCCCAAGACTACTCCCGTGCAAGCACGTTTAACTTTGGAGTTCTTGGGTGATGAGTTTCCTTAAAAGGAGATGCACCTCTGTTGGTATGAGTAATACTATCAATCCGTTTAAATTAAATCTCAAGTGTTACACAATGACCCGGCGATCCCTGTCCGGTTCGATCAACAACCTGGCGGTCCCCGTCTGGTTGGATTAATGACTCGGCAGTACTTGTCCGGTCCGATCGAAGGTCGGGCAATCCCAGTCCGGTCCGGTCAATGACCCGACGGTCCCAATCAGTTCCAGTCACTGACCCGGCGGTCTCAGTCCGGCTCGGCGGTACATGTGTGGTCTGATCAATGGTCGGGCAATCCCAATCCGGTCAAGTAATTGACCGACAGTCTCTGTCCGATCAGGTTAATGACTTGACGATCCCTTTCCGGTCCGATTAATGACCCAACAATCCTCGTCCGGCCCGATCCGGTCAATGACATGACGATCCCAGTCTGGTCCGGTCAATGACCCAACAATACATGTTTGTCCGATCGTTGGTCGGGCAATCTTAGTTATTAGAATGATAACAGATTGAACATTTGAAAATCTTATTAGATCAAGGTCTCAGTACAAGTTATATATAGTAGCTGTGTGTGTACATAACTAACTGATCTCAACAAAAGTAGTAACAACATGTAGTTAAGTAACTAATACAAGCAACCAGATATATACTCCTAATACCCCCCCCCCCCCCCTCAAACTAAGTGTTATATGATGGAACATTCAATCACATTGAGTTTGTTTTTCAACTCAAGGAATCTGGTACTAGAGAGGGGTTTTGTCAACCCATCAACTACTTGATAAAGTGCGGGAACGTGAAAAACTTGAAGCTTCTTGTGGAAGATCTTTTCACGAACAAAATACAAGACAAGTTCAATGTGTTTGATCCTATAATGAAACACATGATTATGTGCCAGATGAACAGTACTGAGGTTGCCACAATAAACTTGAGGCACACAAACTGGAAACTGAATTTCCTGAAGAAGTTGTTGTAGCCATAAAATTTCAGCAGTAGTATCTGCCATGCTTCTGTACTCATTATCTGCCAGATGAACAGTACTGAGGTTGCCACAGTAAACTTGAGGTACACAAATTGGAAACTAAATTTCCTAAAGAAGTTGTTGTAGCCATAAAATTTCAGCAGTAGTATCTGCCAAGCTTCTGTACTCAGCTTCAACTGAGGACCTGGCTACACAAAGCCGTTTTCATGACCACTAAGAGATCAAATTAGATCCTAAGTATATGCAAGCACCAGAGGTAGATCTTCTATCATTAGGATATGAAGCCCAATCATCATCACATAATGCTAAAAGCTGTGTAGGTACATTGGAAGGAGTTGGTTGTAAAAGAAGTCAATGTTTTATTGTTCCTAACAAATACCTAAGAATACGTTTTACTACTTTCCAATGTTCCTCCAAGGGGGAAGCCATAACTAACAAACTTTGTTAATAGCATAACTCATCTCTGATCTTGTTAAGGTAACATACTGCAAAGCTCCTACAATAGACCTGTAATGTGTAGAAGTTTACAACTACTGAGCATTGGTGTTGGAAACTCTTTAGAGTTTGTCATGCCTGCCCTGTCCAGAAGGCCTCTCACATATTTTGCCTGAGAAAGATGTAAACTGCCATTAGGTAGTTTTTGAGCTTCTATTCCCAAAAAGTAATTAAGCTCTCTCAGATGTAGAAGACTGTAATGGTGTAGTTTTGAATTGTTCAGTGTTAGAGGTAGTAGTATTAGAAGAATTAGGAAAGATAGTAGAAAAAAGAAATCTAGATTAATTGAAAACAACATCTTTAGAGATGTATATTTTTCCAGTAGCAGGAAGACAATTGTATCCTTTATGCTTAGATGAGTAGCCTAAGAAGATACACCCTTCAGAGTGGTAAGCCAGATTGTGTTTATTATATGGTATGAAAAGGGATAACAAGGACAACCAAACACCTTGAGAAAAGAATAGTCTCGGATAGAATTGTAGAGTTTGGTGTAAGGAAGAATGGGATGTACTGCAGTGGCAAAAGCAATGTCCCAAAATTTGAAGGGTAAAGTGGAGTGAGCAAGAAGGGTGAGTCATTTTTCCACTATAGATCTGTGTTTGCGTTCAAATACACCATTTTTGTGATGAGTATGAGGACATGTTAGTCTGTGTAATGCTTTTTTTCATTGACAAATCGACCGAAGGATCCGAATTTATCACCCCAATCAGATTGAATTGATTTAATAGAGGTAGTGAATTGGGTTTTAACATATTCATATAACTGTTTGAATGCCAACTAGGCATCTAATTTCTTTTTAAGAAAATAAATCAAGGTGTATCTAGTGAAGGCATCAATGAAGGATATGTAGTAGGAATAACCATCAAAAGATGAAATGGAGCTAGTCCCCATATATCAGAAAAACTAGTTTAAAAGGAAACGATTATGTAGTTGAGGTTGTATGTGATGATAAGCGATGTGCTTTACCCAGACAACAAGATGGACAAAAAATCATTACATTCTTAGAATGACAAGGGATATTACATTGTATAAGAACATGTTTTAAAGCCTCAAAGTGAGGATGTCTAAGTCTGAGATGCCAAATATTACAATCGTTACTGCTAGACTGATTAGAAGATAAGTCTAAAGATGATTTACCACATATGAGCTTATTATTTGAACAAGATGAAACAACATTACGACTAATGGACTGATTAAATGCAGAGGCTGGAACATGATTGAGATTGCAGTCTGGAACATTGTTGACTGAAGTAAGGTCATGAAAAGAGTCAAATCTGTATAGACCATCATTGCCAAGAACACCATGCAAGAGAACTTGTTTAGAATCCTGATATTTCACAAAGCACTTATAGAGATAGAATTCAAAGAAAACATGGTTATCCTCTAGTTCTTAGTTCAAAGAAAAACCAACAGACTTGAAATCCAAACATTGACCATTGCCCATAAAGAGTTTGTCAGTAGGGGTGATGGAAACATCATGATGTTGTATGTTCAATGGATATATTGTAACATGATGTGTGACTTCAGAATCTGGAAACCATGGATGAGAAGAGTACTGAGTAGGTCCAAGTCCTAGTATTGATGAATTAGCATAAGCCCATGCAGCAGAGGGATGAGGTTTTGAAGGATGGAATTGTGGTGTCCAAGAAGGTGTTTATGTTGTAGCAGAGGTAGGAGTAGGTTGCTGTGGGGAAAGGTGTATGGTACATGCATTTTTGCAAATGGAGGATAACGAAAATTAGATGCAGGATGATAGTTTGTGTAAGGTTGTTTGTTCCAGTTACCTGAAGAACTGGTATTGGTCCATTGCTTGTGAGAATTGTAGATATCAACATAAGTTTGTTGTTGATGATAGCACATGAGAGCATTATGGCCTCCTTTTCCACAAACTTGACATACACTAGAAGTACGCCCACATGATCTTCCTCCTCCGCGAAAACCTCCTCTGGGACCAGTGTTACGACCTCTTCCTCTGAATTGATTACCACCTCGAAATGGAGTATTGAATTGAGCAATTTGAGCAGAGTATTCATGTGAGTTTTGTGATGAAGATGTATTCAGCGAGAGATCTTCTAGACGAGCGTCATTTGCTAAGAGTAAAGTTGATTGCGAGGAATCACGAAACTTGCGATTTCGTATTTCTTTAGCCAGAAGTGAGGATTCTACCTCGGATATTGTAGGTGGCTTGAGAGCACTCTGAGAAGATATAGATAAGACGAGTGACTCAAGTTCTTCAGGCAATCCTCCGAGAATGACATCTATATGATTCTTATCCGAAATTGGCTCGCCAATGGACAGAAGATTGTCACAAATTATTCGAATCCTGTGAAGATACTCGGGTATAGACCCCTCGCCTTTAACAATTGAATAAAGCTCAGATTTCAATTGCTTTGCCCTCACAATGATGTTCGATTGAAAAAAATTGTGAAGTTCATCCCATAGCTGAAACAAGCGAGTATAGTGAATCACACGAGCATGTAGATTCTTAGACAGTGAAGATTGAAGCCATGAAAAGTAACATCTGATCATGTTGCTCCCATGAAACAAAGGCGTCATTAACAGTTCCGTTTGCTTCATCTTCATTGTTCAATAAAAGAGGTGGAATCTCCGGATTGATGAAAAATCAAAGTAATTTGTGTGCTCGAATACCGGATTCAACGTAATGTTTCCAGAACAAGAAGTTGTTGGAGTCAAGTTTTAGAGAAAGAGGATGTGAGGTCACCGGAAAAGTGTTATTTTCGGTGGATATTATGGAAGACGACAAAAGCGCCATGATCGGGAAAAAAATTCAAGCTCTGGATACCATATTAGAATGATAGCAGACTGAACATTTGAAAATCTTATTAGATCAAGGTCTCAGTACAAATTATATGTAGTAGTTGTGTGTGTACCTAACTAACTGATCTTAAGAGAATTAGTAGCTAATACAAGAAACCAGATATAAACTCCTAATAGTGGTTTAGTTCGGTCAATGACCCAACAGCCCCTGTCCGATCAGGTCAATGACCTGGCAATCCCTTTCCAGTCCTGTCAATGACCCGACAGTACCTGTTTGGTCTGGTCGACAATCCAGCGGTCCTTGTCTAGTTTGATCAACGACCAAGCGGTACCTGTTCAGTCCGGATGACGGTCAGGCTATCCCGGTTTGATCCAGTCTGATCAATGTCTCAGCGATCTGTATCTGATCCGGCCACCAGCGGTCCCTGTCCGGTCCGACTAAACAACCCGGCGGTCCCCGTCCTGTTTGGTCAACGACCCAGTGGTCTATGTTCGGTCCGATCGTCAAATGGGCGGTCCCGGGCAGGTTTCGTCAACAACCCGGAAGCTCCTGTCTGAACTGGTCGATGATCTGGCGATTCGGTCCCTAATTTAAAATCATTTTTAAAGTAAAAAATGTTTAAAGAAGAAGCAGTCCAGCCCAACTGGTCGCTGACTCACTCTCCCTTACGGGAGGCCTTAAGATCGAAACTCAATGGAGTGAGTTTCAGCCCTTATTACTCCCGGCCCCCAGCCCCTCCCCCAGACCCCCCCCCCCCCTCCGGAGTAAAAAAAGGTAAAAAATGTTTAAAAAAGTCGTTAAGTTGCCAATCAATAAGAAAAAGGGAAAAAATAATCAAACTAGCCGTTGCCCGTTGGAATCAACCGAGATCGATCGGGTTTGATCCCGACTTTCCTATACTCAGGACCCTATTTGGGCTGTACTAGGTTTGGTTCCGGACCGAGACTGTACTTTCGATCTTCTGGTCGGTCCCACGACTGGGTGAAAAAATTTGATGAACATATTTTTAGATTTGAAAATGGGAAACTAGAAAATGAAAACAAAAAAATGGAGATAGGAAAATTGGAAAATGAAAATAGAAAATTGGAGAAGAGAAAATATAAAAGAAAACTAGAAAATATATCTGTTCAGCTTTGCCCTTAATCATGACTTGCTATTATGCTCTCTCTTTATTTTTTTTTTTTTGCAGAAATATCATAGTACTTCGTAAGATTTACTTCTATCACTATTTATCAGAATCTTAGAATTCTATTTAGTACCAATCTTATATTTCAATTGCTTAACCAAAACAAAGCAGGGTGGAAATGTTGTCATACAAAGCTAATGAAACTGGAAGGCAGAATCATGAGAATAAGAGTTAATCATCTTCCTTTGTACCTTCCACACTGGGCAGACCAAATATTCTGAGGTTTCTATCCATTGATCCAACAGCTATGTATTTCGCATCAGGACCAAATTTTAGACATGTGGCTTTACCAGTTCCTGACAGGTCCGGGAGCGTTTTAATGCCATTCCATTTTGACTTCACACTAGCTATGCAGTTTGATACACCCTTATATCTGAGCCTCCTGATGCAAGGTAACTTCCACTGTGGACTGTGGTCGAACTCCACTGTTTGGGTTGGTGTATTTTCATCATAAGGAGAGAAGTTCCCGAAATTCCTCAATTTGCGTAAATCCCAGAGCTTAACTCCGTCTCTAGCTGCAGTTGCCAAGAAATAACCGTTTACAGAGAAAGAAAGAGCATTAACAGCTCTAACATGGCCATCAAATTGTGCAACTACTCCCTGACTCTTTACATCCCATATCTTACAGTAGACCCTGTTGTGCCAGTTCCAATAATCAGGCCACCAGGATGAAAGGCTGCAGACGTATAGCCATCACCTTCTGAGGGATCTCCAATCTGAGCAAGGCATACACCTGAAGCAAGCTCATAAAAGCACCAAGTGTTGTCAAGAGAAACAGTCACAAAATAATTATTTGTTGCATGAACAGTAACAGATTGCACCTCTACTGTATGATCCTTCATAACATGTCTACAAAATAATTATTTGTTGCATAGTCCCCCGACGGGGAAAAGGTGCAAATAGGCCTATGTACTAACAAAAAAAGGTCAAATAAGCCCTTATTTAAGAGACTCTGTCTGGGTGTCATCATTTGGGATGGTTCCCGGTGGAATTTTTTGATGAAATTTTTTGAGCATCTTATTCAAAGTCTAGTTAACTCATACCAAATTTCAGCTAAACTTCAATCGGGAAAGCATTCAAATGAATTCTTGAAGATAACTGTGCTTCTAACTGCGCAGTTAATTTGAAGAATTCATTTGAATGTCTTCTCAAATGAAGTTTTAGCTGAAATTTGGTATGAGTAAACTAGACTTGATGAATAAGATGCTCAAAAAATTCCACCGGGAACCATCCCAAATGAAGACGACCGGACAGAGCCTCCTAAATAAGGACTTATTTGACCCCTTTTTTGGTTAGTACATGTGCCTATTTGCACCTTTTCCCAAGAATGCTCTGATTCGGAACTCTTGCTCTTTCATTCTTTCTCACCAATTAGAACCGAGTACATTCTAGGTACAATATATGGTGGATCAAATGTTTGAAGATTTGATTATACTTTTATGAAAATTGATCCTGTGTATATAGAAGTTAATGGTATACGATATAATTACTATCCATTACCGGACAAATCGGCCTAGCTTAGTTAGTTAGTTACTCCGTATTTAAAGAGCCACGGACCACACGTCCACACTGATGTACAACACACTGCTCATAATTACTATCCATTACCACTTTGAAATACATCAAAATTTCTATTTTATATTTCATCACAATTTCTTTGATTCTTTATTTTTTTCTTTGATCCTTGTACATTATCCAATTGATTTGTGGTTTTCAAGTGTTCAAATCATATTTACTTAGTTTAACTTGTGATAAACAACTTCAACGATATAATACCATAATTATTGTAACGTACTACGTAGCATGCATTCCCCTAATTATTAATTCAACACTAGCAGTAATTTGCTAAGAACACTCAGCTCCTTAGTCCCAAAACCTTATAATGTTGTCTCTAGTATCATTTTTTTTTGTTCACAATGAGTCTTACCTTACCACGTCACGCTATTAATGAACAAATTCGTTCCTACTTCGTAGTTTATTTCACAACGGTGACAAATCTAGAATTCAAGTTGTATTATGTACTTCCTATAAATAAATACTACGAAGTACGTATTATTTAATTTTATCCTTTTATTTTTTTAGTTTATGAACGTTTGCTAAATTTTACAACGAATGCCAAAATAAAAAAGATAAAAACAATATGACAATGAAACATGTATACATAGTTACTCCATTCCCTAAAATTGGATCAAATTCAAAGCTCATTTACACGTAAAATAATAGAATAAAATGTTATTGTATGATTTTTGTGCAAATGAGAGAAATAACTTGCAGATATATACTACGTATTTATTACTTTAAATTAAATGGAAATAATAATTCTTTTAGATTGACCAAAAGAGAAATTCAATAAAGTTTTGTGGTACTAGGTATAAAATTCAAATTTCCAGATGATTTCATATATCTCATTGGTAATTGAAAAATGATCTTTTTTTGCATACATATCATTATGTATAGACGCTTTAGGGGTGTTTGAAATAGCTTAAAAAAGCGCTTCTTGACTTTTGATTTGAAAAACTAAAATTAATGTTTCAAATGACAACTTCTACTTAAAAAAATGTTTCTCGATTTTTGTGCGAAAAATGTTTTTTACCTTTTCAATTACACTAAAGTGTTTTTTTTTTTTAGCAAAAATAGTTGCAAACCGTCCTTTAATGGCCAAATGTCTCATTTTCCTTAACTTTGTTTTAATACGAGTACACTATTATAACAGACCAGATACATTTAATGGAGATAAACACAGACAATGATGTACTCCGAATTTTAAACAGGATAGGGACAATTATTATGTCCATCGATATTTTGATTAACGAACTAAGCTCCTGCTAACGTGTGAGTAGGTTCGGTCATATGATTGATCATTTGATATTTTGATGACCCACAAAATTATGGTCTCATTCCCGAATACGTTTTATAGACACAGTTTCGAAGCAATTTCGCCCCTTTTGTTTGTTTGCTTATTAACCATATTTCCTCACTCTGCCAAAAAAAACACAACCATTCTTTAACCCGAAAAAAACATTTTTTTTGAGGAGTCAAATTGTATATACTCACAAGCAAAAAGAAAAAAAAAACTAAGTGCTCATAAAAATGGCGAGTGAGTTTGATGTTTCCAGATACACCTACTCTGACACCGAGGAGGTGGAAGAAGAGGAGGAAGAAGACGAAGAAGAAGATGAGGAAGAGGACAGAAAGTTGTTGAAGTGCAATAGCATTTACAGCGGTGGGTCATTTTTGGGTAAGGTGTTGGACCGCCGCGGACGCGGTGGAGCCACCGCAAAAGGGTGGGTTCAGGAATGGAACCGGGTGTTCCTGCTGGCGTGCGCCACCGGGCTGTTCGTGGACCCTCTCTTCTTCTACACGCTGTCCATCAGCGACAACTGCATGTGCCTGTTCGTGGACGGGTGGTTCGCCGCTACGGTGACGGTGCTCCGGTGCATGACGGACACGTTGCACCTGTGGAACACGTGGCTGAAGTTCAAGGCTCACGGGCGGCGCCGTGCTGCCGGGAGGGAGCATTCAGCAGACAGGAACCACGTGACGGCGGCAGTAGGAGTGGTCAGGGCAAATAAGAGCCTCATTTTTGATCTTTTTGTCATCCTCCCCTTGCCTCAGGTAAATGTTGACCATTTTGACGTACTAAATTGCTCTCTATAATCTTTGTCACCAAATGCTCTCTATAATGTGTAGGGATAAATTAGGTAGGGTCACTTTTCTGATCCATATTTTCCACCAATTCATTATAACACCAGATTTTTTGATAGAAATTTCTCAAAATTGTCAAAATATGTCAAATTCCTGCCAAAATGTTTTGACCCCAGTTATTTGGAACAAAAATATCGGACAATCTTTGCCAAATTCATGTCAATCCCATAATTGTTTTGTAGCTAATGTTGATCAAATTTTGTTACTCTCTCCGTAACTTAAAAATCTTCTCACTTTCCTTTTTCGTCCGTAACACAAAAATTTTCTCATTTCTAAATCTTCCCATCATACCCTCAATAATTCTTAAAATAATACACTATTACAACTACTTTTTTGGATTTATCCTACATTCCACCACATTATTCCACTATTTTCCCATCATACCCTCAATAATTCATATCATCTTTCACTATTCTTAATCTACCTACTTTTGAAATGAGAAGATTTTAAAGTTACGGAGGGAGTATTTTTTTTAATTTCAATTGTATACACATTCAATTGTGTGTAGGCTGTTTAGAGCATCTCCAATGCTAAAACGTTAACGGTGCATACGTGGTATGAGAAATAACCAATTAAAAAAACAATAAATACAATATCTCTCTCCTTATTTCAAGGATCTTACATCATTTTGGTAAGTTTATCTTCACAATGTCAAGCACAATGTCTAGATGTAGACATTGTGATTGACATTGCAGGCAAATACTTACCATAAACACGTAAGACCGTGGAAAGAAGGAGAAAGATATTGTATTTATTGTTTTTTAATTGGTTATTTCTCATTGGAGATGCTCTTACCATTTAGAATGAATTTGGTTGATTTTAACATTTTCCTCTTTTTTAAAAATTTTGTGTGTAAAATACGAAGTGCAGTATATTTTTAATATAATTTTTCCATATTTGAAATATATATTCAGACGTTTTAACCCTAAATTTTGGACTCTTCAATACATTTAGGTAATTCATGCATTTCTATAATTACCAAACATGGCTATAGGAGTAACGACGAGTACATTAGTATGGTAAGCATAATCAATAAAATGAGATTTTAAAGGGTACATTTTCCCTCAATAACGAGTAGGGAACAAAATTATTTAATTGAAGTTTGTATTGGTAACAAAAGAGTAGGTAAATGAGTTTTTTTCTAAAATATAATTGAAATAAATCTAAAATTTTAGTATTCATCCGTTAAGGTGTTAATCCGTGAGTCATATGAACAAGTATGTTTTCTTTTGGACGGTTCTCAGTCCCAGACCAGATCAGATTTAAACAGACCAGATCAGACCAGACCAGACTTAAACAAATCAGACCAGACCAGACCAGACCAAACTTCCGTAGTTATAAAATACACAGAGACCAGACGTTTACCAGACCAGACCAGCAAATTTCAGTCCAAAAGAAAACATCCTAATACTACGTAATTACATACGGAGTACGATAGATATATATAGATACAATAACTATTGTCGTGAATAACGTGATAATTAATTATTTTTATCTCTACTTGTATCTATTTTTATTTTGTTTGTCACTCTTTATTTCCATATATATTTTGTAAAAAAATCCTAAGATCAATTTTCTAGTTCGAACTTTGATAGGGTGTCAAACTTAGGGGTGTTTAGATCTGATTCTTAAAACTGCTTCAACTCCCTAAAGGAGCAGAAGTAGAAGTTGGAGTGTTTGGGTGAAAGTGCAGAAGTGATTCTGGTGCTACAATTTGCTCCTAAAATCAGTTTTTTTTAGAAGTGATTCTGATTCTGCTTCTGCTTCAAAAAAAGCCGAAGCAGAATTAACCAAGCACTCCCTTAATTGATGTTTGAGCATGATTATTCAAAACTATACATGTTTATAATTTTTTTAACAAAACTGATCAATAATCTATATGATCAGAAATAAATCGAAGTATCTTATGCTATAACATACGTAGTACTACGAGTATAACTTTGAACTACTTAACAATTAAAGTTTATACACTTTGAACTCACATCGTAAATTAGGAAATTAGTGAAGGGATTGACTGGTTGATGAGAAAAGTCATTAGATATGGAAGTATCTTTGCGGTATATTCCGAATGACACATTAATGACTCTTGTACAAATTTCGAAATCGGGTCAATTGAGAGACGGAACCTACCCGTACTTTGTCTGATTTAAGGAGCCAGCTAGAACGTGCACGTACGTCCACAACAAACGGTAATGTATTTATGTATGCACTCCCGTGTTTTGATTTGATGTATTCCATACGTACATAAGAATAGTAATGCTACGGCATTGTGGGGTAGGAAAATTAGTTTTTTACACACCATTTTTTAGAAAAACTTTTATAGACAAGTTTTGTTTGTGACAGACAAAAAACTCTCATTCGAATTTTTGTAAAGGTGCATACAAGAAGAATTTTTGTGGTAGGGTATTATCAACCAATAAGAAGAGGGTTTCATATGGAGCGCAATGTTCTCATTCGAATCTAGACAATGTTGGAGACATGGAGGGGTCGAAAGGAGTCTCAATCTCCTTTTATGTGTTTTCTCACATATTATATTTTATTCTAATAAATGTTAACATCTTTTAGACTTTTACTAAGATGAATGTCGAATATGTGATCTATTTATTGGGAGTGTGTCGGTGATGTCATTATACCACATTCTCAATTGGGAGCGGTTGGAAGTTTATACTTTTACAGTATCATTTTGTAATAAAGAACATTTTAGTATAACTAACTAAAGAATAAGAGAGAGTGTGTGATTTAATTTGATTAGAAAGGAGAATGTGCTAACGAAAACATCCTCAATTTCACATATGCATTTCTAGTCCTAGCTAGAATGAGGGGAAGGGACATTGGAATAGACATAAAGGGGTTATTAATTGTTAAGGAAATGCATGTGCAGATAGTGCTTTGGGTGGCAATCCCAGCATTGTTGAAGAAAGGGTTGACAGCTGAGGTGATGACAACGTTGTTGATAATGTTTCTGTTGCAGTACCTCCCCAAGATCTACCACTCCGTCCGCCACCTGCGGCGGACCCAAAACTTCTCCGGCTACATTTTTGGCACTGTCTGGTGGGGAATCGCTCTCAACATGATCGCATATTTCGTGGCCTCCCACGTACGTAAAAACTAACGCCTACCCCACCCCAGTACTTGCTCAGGCTTTAATGATTCCCATTTACTCATTCCGTCATCTCACTTGACTGGTAGCTAGTAGCTACTTAAAAATTAGCTGAGTTCGTGGACTGAACTTGTTTGGTACCATGTGACATTTTAATCAAATGCAACATCCAAAATTCATGTTCGTTAATTTAAAAAGGAAACTTAATTTAAAGGGAAAACTGTTAAATAGGTCCTCGAATTTTCATGAAAAGTCAATTAAGTCCTTCTATAGGAGGTTCTGTCCGGCCATCGGGATTTGGGGCAGTTCCCGGTGGAATTTTTTGATGAATATTTTTAAGCATATTATTCACCAAGTCGAGTTTATTCATACCAAATTTCAGTTAAAAATTCAATCGGGAACACATTCAAACAATTCTTGAAGATAACTAGGCATTTTTGTGTTCTCCAATTAATTTGAATACGCTCCCGATTAAAATTTTAGCTGAAATTTGGTATGAGTAAACTAGACTTGATGAATAAGATGCTCAAAAAAATTCATCAAAAAATTCCACCGGAAACCGCCCCAAATCGCGAAGACCGGACAAAATCTCCTATAGAAGGACTTAATTGATTTTTTTATGAAAGTCCGAGGACCTATTTGACAGTTTTCCCTAATTTGAATATCCCAAATTTTCAAAGGGCGTGACATGAAAATTCCAAACTTGTTCATGTACTCCTCTTTCTGTACTTCAAAATTCTTTACTTAATTTAATAAAGTAAAAACTGTGTGGTTGAAGTTTGTGCACAAGAGAGAGAATTAACTGAAACCATAAATTTTTTATCTAAAAGAGAACGTGGCAAAGTTAATGGGACATCCAAAAAAGGAAAGTTAAAAAAGTTTTTAAGGAATATATCGCTCCGTCCAGAAAAGGTTGGCCAAATTTCCCTTTTTGGATGTCCCAAAAAGACTTGCCATTTCCATTTAAAGTAAGGAATATGCGGCTAAAGTTAATTATCTCTCCTCTACACAAATTTCAACATTTTTTACTTTATTAATCCACGTGAAAGTCAACTTTGGTCAATCTTTTCGGAACGAAGGGAGTATAATTCAAACTTTATATAAAAAGTTCTACCACTATGAGTATATTTTTTTCCACAAAGGTAATTTATGGTGTTATACATAATTTATAAAATACACAAAACATTTAAGTTGATGCAATAATTAAAATTAAATTGTGCTGAATGTAATATCATTTATTTTATTTATGTCTTAAATTGATAAAATTCCTAAAATAATTGATATGCATTCCTTTTCCATTTAATTAATACAAACTACGGAGTAATAATTAAATATTACTCTCTCCACCCCGCTGAGATTGTCCCATTTTTCCTTTTAATTCATTCCACTAAGATTGTCCCATAGCAAATTTAGTAAAAATTTCATGGTTCTAAATCATTCTTACTTTAATTTTACTTTATTAATTCAATATCAACAATGTAATCTCACTTTTATCGGTATGCGTGTCACTCCTTGTACCATTGCTAGTGGGAGGAAGGGAGTAATTCCCGAAACAAGGTTGTTTTTACTTGGACTATTTTCAATCCCAGACCAAACCTGACTAGACTTAAACAAATCAGACAAGACCAGACCATACTTAAACAGACTAGACCCGACTTTCGTAGTTATACTCAAAACACACACAGACTAGACATCACCACATCATACCAGACCAGAACAGTTAGACCAAACCCGACTTAAACAGATTAAACCAACCAACAAATTTCAATCCAAGTAAAAACATCTCAAATCCCCACTCCTTGGCGAACGAAGGACACAATTTGGCTCTTGGTGTTGTCGACATCATTATTGTTTTACATACTTTCTATTTATAGAATTTTTACATAAGTTTATTTCAAGATGGCCGTTTGGCAACAAGTTTTTTTTTACTGGTTTGACCTTCTATCCGCAAATTTTAAATTGAGTTTAATTTTTCCCTAAATACTACGTAGCACCAAATTAAAGTAAAATTCTAAAAAATGTGACAACTTTTAAATTTTGACAAAAATGTGATTAACAAGATCATATATTTAGAGAAAATGATGTCACTGTAAGATTTTTGTGTCATTGCAATTTTTTATGTTTCTAAGAATTGTCACTGTCAAATTTTCATGTCACTTTTATAATTCAATCGGGAAGGCATTCAAATGAATTCTTGAAGATAACTGCGCTTTTAACTACACAGTTATCTTCAAGAATTCATTTGAATGTCTTCTCGATTGAAGTTTTACCTGAAATCTGGTATGAGTAAACTATATTTAATGAATAAGATGCTCAAAAAATTTCATCAAAAAATTCCACAGGGAACCGCCCCAAATGGCGACGGTCGGACAGTGCCTCCTATATAAGACTTTGACCTTTTTATGTAAGTTCGAGGGCCTATCCGACCCTTTTCCCATTTCAAAATGCTTATCAAGATCAGTGGTATAAGCACAAGGTTAGTTTGGCTGGGCAGATATAAAGATTTTTTTTAGTTTAAGCCTATGAAAGGTTGTTTTAGCCTCTTTGCTCTATAAAAGTACAATCCTAACTGCATAGATGATATAACTACTATTACATGATATTTCATTCTAGAAATATAATCTTGCCAAATTAATACACAAATTTATAAAACTAGCAACTTAATAAAAATCCTGGTACAAAAGAAACCATTCTGGCAATTCCGAATGATAAAAATTTTCGATTTTAAAATGTTCATGTTCGATTTCGATGTGCTTATCTGTTTACACATAATTTATATTCAAACTTATCTCCATAGGATAAAGCTAACAATTCTGGCTACACCCCAACAAGCTAACTGGTCTGCAAGAATGCAAGATGAAAAGAGTGACTATGAGCTAACATATACGTAGTATTATACTACGTACTTGACTATATACGATAGTATATGACAGTCTACAAATGTCCATCACTCTATTGCTTGGATAAGTAATATATATGTGGCCTCGGCGTGTTGAGGAAGATGTCAAACTCTAATTAAATATTTAATTTCCCAACATTATTCTAGTGACATACTCCCTCCGTCCCGCTATGATTGTCCCATTTTACCTTTTCGGTCCGTCCCACTAAGATTGTCTCATACTTTATTTGGTAAAATTTGTGTGATTCTAAAACATTCTTACTTTATTCTTACTTTATCAATTCGATATCAACCACATAAACTCACTTTTATTAATAACCATGCCACTTTCTTTTGTCCCAAACTTAAGGGGGCGGAGGTAGTAATATATATTGCATTGGATGATCTAATTTAAATTATTTTGGGTTTCAGGCCGTAGGTGCATGTTGGTACTTGCTGGGTATCCAAAGGGCTGCTAGATGCTTTAAAGAACATTGCAGAATGACAAATGGATGCAGTGTTAAAATGCTGGCTTGTGAGCAGCCAATATATTATGGAACTACAAACTTGGTGAAGGACAGAGGCCGTTTGATGTGGGGGGAAAACGCCCAAGCAAGAACAACTTGTCTCAGTGGAGACAGTTCTGTTTATGGTGCCTACAAATGGACTGTCCAACTTGTTACAAATGAAAACCGTTTGGAAAAGATTCTTTTTCCGATCTTCTGGGGACTCATGACTCTCAGGTATGTATACCCTTTTCTCAATTAAATCATTTCCAATCTTATCGTGATACTTTAGAGCCCCAAAGTTGGTAAGACTAGATGTTCATCCTGAAAGGATAATCTTATACAAGGAGTAGCCCGATATATTTATATTGTAGTTTATACGCCAACACGGTCCGGTACCGGTTCTCATTTTATGAGAACCGGACATGGCATGGTTTGGAACCGGTACGGTCCAGTTCGGAACAAAAATTTCGAGATCCATTTGAAACCAACCCCTTTGTTCGGTTTAGCCCACCCCTACTTTTTTAGAACTGTCCTTTAAATGTGGATTTGAGTGACCCTGTAGTGGTGTTCATGTAAAGAGGCTGTTTCCAGTTCCGCTTTCTTCACGTTCCTCCAAGAAAACAAGCTCCACCTTCACACCTCACCTCGGGCCATACAACTCAGAGGGGCTCCACCACTTAGTCGGTACCACTGCCAGTGCCTTCTCAACACATGCACCAGAGGAAAGGAGAAAAAGGGACGAGGTAACAAGAGGTCTCACACACATGGAAACTCTCTAGTCTCTCTGCCGTGTTCTCTCTCTCTCTCTCTCTGTAGCACTCATACAACGGCATACCCAAGGACAAAGGAGAAGGATTGTATAAGTATTTTGGGCAACACAAACCAACAAAGGGGCAAAGCCCTAAGGGGCTGGTCAGACCACAAAGGAGACCAACAACCGAAATAAGCGGACAGATCCAACAAGGAAAAAGAACGGGCTACAATAGGCGCAAGGGGACAATATCGCCAACATTACCCACTTTATTGGTCCTATGAGGTGGTGCAAAGTAGCGGTATTGAAACGTGAGAAATCATCACTGCTCATTCATATGTAAAACCACTTAGAAAAAACAACAGGAGAACAAAAATGGAGGGCCTGCACTAAGCATTCTTCCTGAGTACCGAGATCACAAAAAGGTAATAAAATCAACTTCAACGAGCACGAAGGAAGTTATAAGCAAAAAAATGAATGTAAGGAAAAAACATAGGGATAGGGACACCTAGTCCACGGGAAAAATGGATAGGTGTTAGCACAAAGCAACCGATACACCTAGATGTGCAAAAATAACCAGAGTCAACCGATATCAAAATGCAGGGTCCTCTTGCAGGACAGTGTAGCTTCACAGCAGATAGCTAGGCACTTGATACCCATATATACTGGCATGCATCAACAATATCACGAATAAAGTGGAAACTAACACCAATTGTTTGGTTCTATCATGAAATACATGATTTTTGCTGAGTTGAATAACCGATTGAATATTAGAAAACACAGTAATATCCTATTTGAGAAATTCAATCTCAGAAATAAGGTGTTAAATCAAAATGGATTCCTTAAAAGCTTCAGTGGCAACAACATATTTAAATTCAATGGTTGATAAAGCTACAATGGGTTGAAGACGAGACTTAAAGCTAACCCAAGCACTGAATCTGAATATGTTGCTAACATATTTAGATTCAATGGTTGATAAAGCTACAATGGGTTGAAGCTTTATTCAATAATGGAGGCTGGGATGATGGTAGGCTGGAATATTCAATAACTTTAGGATACTTATTTTCTAACAAATCAAAATAGAAAAAGAGAAACATAATGAATAGAGGAAGTATTATACATGGCGAATGTACGATTACATGGTTACTATAATTTATTGGCCTTTTATCTAAGAACCTAGCTTTATTTGACAAGTTTATTTCTTTTCGATAAAAATAACGTATGTGACATGAAACCAAGTGTGAAGTTTTGAAACACAGGCTATGTAGAAGTGGACTAGCTTTAATGTAATAATGTCTAATTGTATATATGTTTGAACATTTGTGAAACAGTACTTTCGGTAATTTGGAGAGCACAACAGATTGGCTTGAAGTGGTTTTCATTATTATCGTGCTAACTAGTGGGCTACTTCTTGTCACCATGTTGATTGGCAACATCAAGGTAACTTAAGTTTTATTTCTATTTGTATACATTTCTTGTAATAGAATAATTTTTTTTATACAATACATACATATATATATATATATATATATATATATATATTAGTGACATATCTACTATGAGGGCAATAAGGGCAGCTGTCCCCACTAGATTTTTTTAACGAGACGCTAAATGCCTCATGTTGTTTCGGCATTTTCTTTGAAAAAAAATCTTCGCCATGGCCTGAAAGGTATACGACTGTGTTCCAAATTAAATTTAGAAATACAAATACAAATTCAAATTCAAATTTATTAGAAATACAAATTGTTTGATGATGCAATATGTGTGTGTGTCTATATATGTGTGTGTGGAACATAGAGGATTATTTTCAAATGGGATAAGCGTCAGATAGGGCCTCGAACTCGAAAAAAAATGTCAAATAAGGTCATATTTCGGATGCTCTGTCTGGCCGACGCCATTTGGGGCGGTTCTCGATGGAATTTTTTGATAAAATTTTTTGAGCATCTTCCTCATTAAGTCTAGTTTACCCATACCAAATTTCAGCTAAAAACTCAACCGGGAAGGTAGTCAAATGAGTTTTTGAGATAACTGTGAAGTTAAACAACGCCGTACATTTCGGAAAATTATTTGACTACCTTCCCGATTGAATTTTTAGCTGAAATTTGGTATGAGTAAACTAGACTTAATGAGGAAGATGCTCAAAACATTTCATCAAAAAATTCCATCGGGAACCGCCCCAAATGGCGTCGTCCAGACAGAGCATCCGAAATATGACCTTATTTGACATTTTTTTCGAGTTCGAAGCCCTATCTGACCCTTATCCCTTTTCAAATAGATTGTGTTAAATATTTTAGGTTAATTTTTAATATTTTTCTAAAAAATATCGAAATATCGAATCAATGATACTGTATTATTTATGTTTTGATAAGTATTTTTAATGTTAGAATTTTATGCAACTTTGCCCCCACTAAGTAAAAATTCTGGAGAAGCCACTGGATATATGTATAAGTGCATATACATCATTTGGACTACCCTTTACTCTTGCATTTTTATTTTCTTTCACTATTTTTATTAGTTCATTAGTTATTTTTTGCGAGGTATTAGTTCATTTAATGTTCTTTCTTCACTAGCACTAGGCTCTTAGTTTCATTTGCTTAATCTCCTGAATGCTTATATATATATATATATTGATGGATAGTCTACCCGGGGGGTATCTTATCCGAAGGGTTATTGCGGGAATAACTAGAGAGAAGTCAGAGTAAATAGGAGGAGAGAGAGTCGATTTTATTAAATGAACTCAGCGTGGTTTACAAGGAGAATAAGGGCTGCTATTTATAGCAGTAATAAATGCGATGAGAGGACACGTGTCAGTAATCCAACGGCCGAAGGGTCACATCAGCCTGATGGCACCGGCAGTGGTACGTCAACCGCATTGAATGCGGTTGGCGGATGCGACGTGGCATTAAATGCGGTGGTTGGCTGTCTCTAAAAGGAATCTTCGATGATTGAGCTTGTTCAGCCGAAGGCTCCTCGTGTAGCCGAGGGCTCCCTGTGCAGCCGAAGGCTCATTGTGTAGCCGAGGGCTCCCTGTGCAGCCGAAGGCTCATTGTGTAGCCGAGGGCTCCCTGTGCAGCCGAAGGCTCATTGTGTAGCCGAAGGCTTCCCCTGGTGCCGAGGGCATGTGAATGCCGAAGGCTCATGTCTTCGCCCGTTTTTCTCCCAGCAGCTTCTTATGCCAGAGAAGGCTATCCTGTGAGTTTTGGAGCCTTCGGCCAAGGAGGCCGAAGGCACCCCAGTGTGTATTCTGGGCTACTTTGAGGCTTGGGCCGTTGTATTTGGGCCTGAGTTGTTTCTTGGGCCCAATGGACTTGTGTAGGAGAAGTAGGAGTCTATGGGCCGGGGGTTCCTGGGCCATATACTCCATCAGGAGTCCCTCACTCCTTTTGCCGAAAGGTACTTGAGGGAAAAGGAGTAGATGTGTTGCTTCTTCTGGAGGCTTCATCATTTCGCTGGGTGCTTTTGCTGGAGAACTTGTCTTCTGCTGACTGCCGAAGGCTTCCCTCAGTCCCTCACATGCCGAGGGCTTTCTGAAGGAAGTATAACACTTGTGTGAATGCCGGAGCCTCTCCTCAGTCCCTCACATGTCGGGGGTTTTCTGAGGGAGGTGTAAATAATATCCGTATGTGTTGTGATGGAGGCTGTTTCATTATTGTCAGTGACTCTGTGGAAAATTTCTGACATTTTGCTTTGCCGAAGGGGTTCCACTTTGATGTTTGTCTGGAGGCTGCACGCGTCAATTGTAAATTGTTTGTATGAAGAAATTTTTGTTGTGTATGATCCCCGAGGGGTGTATCCCAGTCCCCCACTCCTTTGGGCCGAAGGCTAGTTCGGGCTGAAGGAGTTATGATGTGTTGACACAAACCCGAGGGGTGACAATATTTACAAGCCGGGGGCTGATGCTGCCGCAAGCTCGAAGGCGTTTGGTGGAATTCGTCGTCTGAGGGCTGAGGAGGGCGGTAGCCGGAGGCTATCATTCGAGGGTACTCCAATGCTTCTGAAATATAGCCGTTGCAATATGCCCGTTGGAAGAGGGGTTGACGTGGCGTGTCCTTATTGGCTGAAGCGAGCGGCGGTCATCCATTGGTCGAAACGGCGGCCTGTAATGATGGGCTTTCGAGTTGAGGCCCAGTTCTCGAGGCCCATCTGCCTATAAATACCCCAAGGCAGAGCTCAGTCCTCCTTGTGCGTTCACAAACTCTAGCGAAGCTCTGCCGAATTTTCTAGAGAGAGAAAATCTTGCCCTCGATCAGACTTTAATCCCAAAGGTCAGTTCTGCCTCCGTTCTTCGTTTCCTTAGTGCTTTGCTCTTCGTTCCTTTAGACGTTGTGTTAGAGATTTTAGGAGCCCTCGGCTAGATCGTTAGTTGCCAGCCCTCGGCTAGATCATTAGTAGCCTTCCTCATCCAGAAATCCTTTCCCTTAAAAAAAAAATGTCTTCGCAAACCGATTCCCAAAATATTTCGAGGGAGGCCCTGGTGCAATCTGAAAGCATCTTTGAGGTGGAATCCTCTAGCGAACAGTCCTCGCACATCAACGACTCGCAAGTGGCTGCCGAGGTCCAAAACCGACTCATAACCGAGGCCGAAGCCGAGGAGTTTGAGCAGGTGATAAAAGATGAGGAGATGGCCCTGGCGGTCCAAACTGCCGAGGAGGAGGAGGAGAAGGAGCGGATGAGGGTGACCGTCGCCGTCCCTCCCCCCTCTCGCAATGATGCTGAAGCCGGGAGCTCCAGGCCCCTGGACCCGGAGCCCCTTAGTGTAGCCCCCGGAAAGAGGAAAAAGAAGGTGAAGGCAGCACCTAAGAAGAAACAAGCCGCTGCCGATGCCGGGAGGCCGGTGGGAATACCCGAAGGGCACTCATATCTGAACACTGCTGCCTTAGAGGTGAAGACAAGGGCTACGCATGCGGAGTATATGGCGACACAGTTCTTCGTCGGGCCTTCAGCGCAGGTGGTGGAGCCGGGACCAAATGACACGTTGTTGCACGCTCCCGAAGGCTGCTTCGCTGTCCATATCATGTCGGTGGAGTTGGGCCTCCGGTTCCCTCTTCACTCCTTCGTCCTCCAGTACCTTAGATTCATCAAACTGGCCCCCTGCCAGTTGACACCCAACAGCCATTCCTATCTGGCGGGCTTCCTGTCGCTCTGCCGAGAGAGGGGTGTAGAGCCCTCCTTAGAACAATTTTTCTTGTCCTTCAACTTATGCCGGGGGGGTCACTCCAATGCCGGAGGCTTTGCCAACCTGCAACAGGTACCGGAATTTAGGTTGTTCTCTGAGGTCCCTTCGTCTCACAAGGGATGGAAGGATAAGTTCTGCTACATCCGGATGGAGGAGAACCCGTTTGCTGCCCCCCTCCGCGATAACTTCAAGAGACATCCGAAAGTCGGAAGTGCCGCTCTCGCGAAGAATGGGAAGAAGTTGGCCGAGAAACTAGAGGGGTCCGACAAGTTGAAGACTATCAAGGACGCGACCCTTCCGGATGAACTCCTTAAGCTGGGCTTCCGGCGGTTCCGGCTAATGGGGGAGAGAGACGAACAATACCCGATGGTAGACCGGGTGTACCGGAGCGTTGAAGGTGGTTACCGGGGGCTCGTATTTCCGTACTTAGGAACTTTCGTCTCATTGTCGTATGTAGTCTGATGTTTGTATATTTTCCTCTTTTTTTTGCAGGACCGGATATGGACGCCAAGAATTTTGCTAAGCTGAAGAAACAACTGGCCAAGGAGCCGAAGAAGAAAAAGGAGGGGGGGCCCTCGCAGCAGAGGCCCGTGGATCAGTTTTTCCCGAAGGGAGATGGCCCCCAGACTCCGGAGGGGGAGGTGCCGTCGAAAGATGCCGGTGCTGGTGCCGGCACTGGGGCCGAAGTCCTTCGCACCGATGCTGCTAAAAGGAAGGCACCGGGCAAAAGCGTTGAGGCCCCCGGGAAGAAGGCTAAGAATGCTGCCGGAGCGAAGGGGGTGCCGGTGGTTATATCTGAGGGCCATTCCTCCTCCGGTACGCCGACGATGATTGCCGCTTCCAATCCCTCTCTGGGCCAGGGAGCCGAGTTAGCATGGCCTCAGGATCATGTGCAGTTCTCTATCACAAAGGGAACCGCAATTATGCATGGCACCCTCAACCCGAGGGAGTTCTTGACTGGCGCTACTCCCCCGACGGATAAGTCGGTACTGTCCAGGCTGAAGGACGACGCCCTCGGCAGTAAGGTCCTCCAAGCCTCCGTCACTGTAAGGGCTTCCCCTTCTCTTTTCTAAGATGCCTTTTCTGGACTTAGCACATTTTCGATTCTGATGTTTTAACTCTTGCTGTTTGATGGTTCAATTTTGCAGGCTGCCCTCGGTCTTGGTGAGCTCCTCAAGAGGTTGGAGGATTCACAGGTCCAGAAGAGGCAAGCCGATGAGGCCCTGGCAGAGTCCCGGAGGCAGCTTCGCGAGGCTCGGGAAGCCCTTCGGCTGGAGAAAGAGGCCTTCAACAGCATCCTTGAAAACAACAAGGTGATAGCCAGAGCCAAAGGCAGGGCGGACGCTGAGAGGGCCGCCGCCGAAGCCGCCAGGGTTGCTGCGGAGGGGGCTGAAACCGCCAAGAAGGAGGCCGTTGCCCAGGCTGAGAAGGAAGCCATCGCCGCCTTTCTTGCCGAGGGATGGAGGGCCGACGAGCACAAACAATGGCTGTCCTCAGTGGTCGAGGAAAGTGTCGACAACTGGGTTGGTGGCCCCGGGGCAATGTGGCTAGCTCGGAAGGGGAAGAGCTATTACGAAGGTGGTGAGTACTTTACTCAAGCCAACATCTACCGGAAGCTTGCTCGGCATTTCAACGTTGATCCGAAGGTGTTTAAGCCAGAAGCCTACGGCCTTCCGCCCCTCCAGCCCGATGTGCGGGTCCCTCTGCCCGAAGGCGTGGAAAGAGAGCTGCTCGAAGATTCTGAGCTGGCGAAGGAAGCCGATGATGATGAGGATGAAGAGGCCGGGGAAGACGCCGCCTCAAGGCCGAAGGAGGATGGGGATGCAAATGTTCAAGCTTGAAATCCCTCTGAGTACAATTTGTAATAGCCTGTAGACTCCGGCTTCGGCCGTGTATTGTGAATGGACACCTATTTTGTACTTTGAATATTTTTTGTGGGTGAATGAATGATCGCCTCCGGGCTTCTTATGTGAATGCCTTCGGGTTTTTCTTTTTTCTCTTTTCTTTGTGCAATATGAATGTATGCCTCCGTCTTTCGTTGTGTATATGTATATGCTCCACCCTTTCTGATTTGATGTATGTTTGCTCGAATGCCGCAAGTTCGTGGATTTAGAAATTTTTCTAAGTAACCTGGCAGCAAGCCTCCGGTTGTAGTGCGGAATTATCGGGGGCTTGTTGTTGTGGACTTAGAAAATTTTCCAAGTAAACTTGATCAGAATCCTTCGGATGTAGAGCAGAATCATCGGGAGGTTTGTGATTGTGGACTTAGAAAATTTTCTAAGTAAGAACTTTTGTCGTGAGCTTCCGGTCGTAGTGTAGAATAAGCCCCCTTCGGATGTTCGTAGTAGTGGGGCCGAGGGATGAATTGGAAGCCTTCATTTAGTAGTGTAGCTTCTGGCTATTGCCAAGTAGTTTGGGAGGCCATCGGCCATGAGTCTGTAGGTGAAGAATTGCCCTCCTGAAGGATCCACATTTGTGGACTTAGTCGTTTTTCCACAAAATTTCAATAGGTGTTGTAGTGGACCTTCGGGCGTAAGGGTCGCTTGGGCCCCCGGTGTGTACAGTTGCCGAGGGGTCCCAGATTATGTACTCAGTGAAATTCTGAGATTTGTTGAGATCGTTTGAATGAACCTGGTGATCCTTCATCCCTTGGCATGAACCCTCCGGTTCGTGTAGATAATAGATTTAGCTCGCCTTAGAACTTTGTGTAGCCTTCGGTATGTAACATGGTGTCTTCGATTCGAGCCAGATTTAGGACTTAGCCAAATTTGGGTGAAGCTTTGATAGTAAGCCCTCTTCTTATGCCTTTGGGAATACTTTGTGTAGCCTTTGTGTAAGCCAGCTTCTTATGCCTTCGGTGGAATTCTTGTACTCCAAGGTTTTACGCAGTGAAGCCTTCGGCCTTGTGGCCAGATGACTTGTTGCTTGCGAGATTTTCTTGTGAATTTGTAGGAGCCTTCGGGAATGTATATCCGAAGTGTTTGAGCCTCCGGGGAGAATAGTATCCGGGGAGTTCCTTCCCCCCTACACATCTTTTTTTTTTTTTTTTTTTTTTTTTAGATGGTGTAGGAGAGGCGTCTAGAAACTTGGTTTCTAGGAAAGGATTGGCCTATATGGGAGGCAACGGAACAAACCGTTGGCCCCCCCTTCGGGAATGACCTTCCGATATCCCGAAGGGTTTGAGGGTCGTTTCCTCGGCCCGAGACATCGTCTGTTGCCTGCTTCCCCTTGGGAGATAGCACGGAAAGCGCCTCGGTTTTGAAAGTCGTCCCCTCAGCCCGAGACATGGTCTGTTGCCTGCTTCCCCTTGGGGGATAGCGCGGGGAGCGTTTCGTTTGTGGAAGTCGAATCCTGGGCCCGGGACATGGTCCGTTGCCTGCCTCCCCTTGGGGGATGGCGCGGAAAGCGTTCCTGGGAAGGGTTTTATTTGTGTGTGGAACACAAATAGCCGGGGGTACTTGGTACCAGCCGGAGCCGAGGGGTATTGCACCCCCCAGTTTTTTTTTTTTTTTTTTTTTTTTTTAGGAGGAGAGGATATGTCAGAGTTTTTGAAAACATCAAGTGTTTCAAAGAGTGATGGGGGTGGCCCATACACTTGGTACTTGGTACCTAAGTAGTTGTTCCTCCTCATAAGAGGGAGTGGCCTTGGGCCTTTTATGGTGAGAAGATGAGGGCTTGGCCACTCACGTGTAGGAGAGAGGGGGGCCTTGGGCCGTTTGTACAATATGTAGGTGATGAAGGCTTGGCCTTTTGATTATTCTTCAAAAACAGATGGGGCCTTGGGCCATTGATCATTTACACTTTGTTGAGGATGAGGTCTTGGCCACTCATTGGTAAAACTTCACTAGGTGGTGCACATTCCAATGTCTAGGAATCTCTGTCCCATTAGGACGTTTTAACTTGTATGTCCCCGGTTTGATGATGGCTGAGATGATGTAGGGGCCTTCAAACTTAGGTGCCATCTTTCCTCCTTCGGTGGGTAGACTGGCCTCCCTTCGTCGGAGGACGTAGTCACCCACCTGAAATTCCCGGGAGCGGACCTTGGCGTCGATGTAGCCTTTGACTTGTCTCCTATAGTTCTCGGCCCTGAGAAAAGCTTGCTCTCGGCGTTCTGAGATGAGATGAAGGTCGAGGGCCATGTTGGCATCGTTGATCTTGGGCTCATATTGTTCCACCCTTCGGGTGGGAAGGGTCACTTCTGTCGGAGCCTTTGCCTCAAAGCCATAGCACAGGGAGAAGGGTGTCTCACCAGTTGCACGCCGAGGGGTGGTGCGGTAGGCCCATAGGATGTTATGAAGTTCTTCTACCCAGCCTCCCCCTTCGGCTTCCAGCTTCTTCTTCAACCCCTCGAGGAGGGTGCGGTTGGCGTTCTCTACTTGCCCGTTGCCCTGAGGGTAGGCAACGGAAGAGAATGTGTGCTTGATGCCCCAAGCTTCGAGAAGGGCACAGAAGGGGGCTGCCTCGAACTGAGTCCCGTTGTCGGAGATAATTTGTTGGGGGACGCCAAACCTTGTGAGAATATTTTTGAGAACAAAGTGGTGGCACCGGGCCTCAGTGATGCTGGCGAGGGGCTCGGCCTCTACCCACTTGGTGAAGTAGTCAATGGCCACGATGATATATCTGTTGTTGGAGGTACCCCTCGGCAGAGGGCCTACTAAGTCAATTCCCCACCTGGAGAAGGGTATAGCGGTGCTGATGGGAGCATAGTTGACCGCGGGCCTGCCGGGGGCCTTCTGAAAGTGTTGACAAGCGGTGCACCTTCGGGCTAGATCAGCACAATCTCTAGCCATCGTGGGCCAGAAGTAACCTTGAACAATGAGCCTTCGGGACATGGAGAAGGGTCCCTGGTGAGCTGAGCAAGTGCCACTGTGCACTTCCTCCATGGCGACTTCGGCCTCATCTTGATGAAGGCACCGAAGGAGGGTGCCGTTGTAGGATCTCTTGTAAAGCCTCCCGTTTTCGAGGGTGTAGCTGGGAGCCCTCAGTTTTGCTAACCTGGCGCGGGCTTCGTCTTGGGGCAGCTGCCCTGTGGTGATGAAGGTGATGATGTCAGAGATCCAATCCTCCGGTCTTAGGTTAACGCCCATGACGGGGCTCGCGTGGATGCTTGAGAGGCTAAGTTCCTCAATTCTTGCAATTTTTGAGAGGTGTTCGGGGGACTCATCCGAAAGTTTGGATAGAACGTCGGCCTCGGAGTTTTGAGCCCTCGGTATTTGGGTGAGAGAATGTGCCTCAAACACCTTGAGCAACTCCTTAGCCGCTTCTTTGTACTGTTTCATCCTTCCTTCCTTGGCCTCATATTCGCCGGAGAGTTGACCCACGACGAGTTTGGAGTCACACTTGACGTGGATCATTTTAGCCTTCAGATTTGCCGCCAGCCGAAGGCCACAGAGGAGGGCTTCGTACTCGGCTTCGTTGTTGGAGACTTTGAAGGAGAAGCGGATGGCGTAATAGGCGCGGAAGCCCTCGGGTGTGATGAGAACTACTCCCCCTCCGCATGCTTTGGTAGCCGAGGAGCCGTCGGTATAGAGGGTCCACCACTCATCAAGGGGTGCCGAAGGCTCCTCATCCACCGCTGATCTCGCGGTGCATTCTGTTACGAAGTCCGCCAGGGCTTGGCCCTTAATGGCAGGCCTCGGACGGATGTCTATGTTGTATTGACTGAGGAAGATGGCCCATTTTACCATCCGGGAGGAGCTAGTGGGACTTCTCATGAGGGCGCCGAGGGGTTGATGAGTGAGCACTTGGACCGGATGAGCTTGAAAGTAGTGGCCAAGCTTCTTGACGGTCCAAACGATGGCTAGCACCGTCTTCTCGACGGGAGAATACCTGAGTTCGGCCTCCCGGAGGGTTTTACTGACGTAGAAGATGGCATGTTGGATGCCGTCCTCTTCTCGGATTAGTACTGAGCTGATAGCCGCAGAGCTAACACCGAGATATAAGTATAAAGTCTCCCCCACCTTTGGTTTGGAGAGCACTGGGGGAGAGGAGAGGTACTTCTTGAGTTCGTCGAAGGCCTCTTGACACTCAGGTGTCCATTGAAAACCCGCCGTCTTCCTCATGATCTGGAAAAAAGGGAGGGCCCTCTCGGCTGATTTGGAGAGGAATCGGTTGAGGGCCGCCAGACGGCCCGTCAGCCGTTGAACTTCTTTGACGTTGCGCGGAGGCTCCATGTTGATGATGGCCTGAATCTTCTCGGGGTTGGCCTCAATACCCCTTCGGCTGACCATGTAGCCCAAGAACTTTCCTCCCTGTACGCCGAAGGTGCATTTCTTTGGATTTAGCCGGAGGTTGAATTTTTGCATGATGGCAAAAATCTCCCGGAGGTCGTCGGCGTGGGTGCCTGCCTTCTTGCTTTTGACGATCATGTCGTCAACGTAAGCCTCCATAGTGCGTCCTAAGACAGCTTGGAAGACCCTAGCCACCATGCGTGTGTAGGTGGCGCCTGAATTTTTGAGGCCGAAGGCCATCACAAGATAGCAGAAGATGCCTTCGGGTGTCATGAAAGCAGTTTTTTCAGCGTCTTCCTCATGCATGTAGATTTGATGATATCCGCGGAATGCGTCGAGGAATGACATGATCTCGCATCCCGCGGTCTCATCCACTAGTTGATCAATGTTTGGCAGAGGGAAGGGGTCCATAGGGCATGCCTTATTCAGATCCGTGTAATCCACGCACATGCGGAAAGTAGGAGGCTTTTGTGCGAGGACTACGTTTGCCAACCAAGAAGGGTATTTCACCTCCTTGATGTGTTTGATGGAGAGGAGCATGGATACCTCCTTCTTCACGAACTCCCTTCTCTCGGCCGAGAGGGGTCTTCTTCGCTGTTGCACTGGTTTGGCCGAAGGGTCCACCGCTAGGCGGTGGGTGATAACCCTTCGGTCAATTCCTGGCATGTCCTCCGGCCCCCATGCAAAAACAATGGAGTAGGCGCGGAGGGCGTCGGTGATGTCGGCCTTCAGGTCCTCGGGGAGCTTGGCTCCAACCTTCAGGACTCTCTCCGGCTTGGCCGGATTGAGTATAAAGTCTTCGGTTTCCTCGGCAGGCTCAGCCCTCGGCCCGCCTTCTTCCTCTTCCAAGGCCTTGGTGGCGATGGTGTCAACACGAAACTCAGTTTTACTAACCTTCTTGGTAAGCTGAAGGTAGCAGGCCCTGGAGAGTTTTTGGTTCCCCCTCGAGTAGCCGATGCCGGTGGGTGCGGGGAACTTGAGGCAGAGGTGCCTCATGGAGATGACGGCTTCCAAGTCCTCGAGGGCAGGCCGGCCGAGGATGATGTTGTGTGCGCAGTCGAGGTTGACGATGACGAATTCCACTTCGAGCTTGGCTCTATGGGATCCGTCGCCGAATTCAACCATGAGAGTGATGACGCCCTCGGCGTCGATGCTGTCCCCCGTAAATCCGGAGAGGGGGGTGTTGATGTGTCGGAGGGACCCCCTGTCGAGTCCCAACTCTTGAAAAGTACCAAGGTACATGACGTTGACAGAACTCCCTGTGTCAACATAAGTTCGGTGGATGATGGCGTCATTGATTTCAGTGCGGATGACGAGGGCATCCCTATGCGGCAGGGAACCCGAGGGGAGGTCCGCATCTGTGAAGAAAATGGGATCCGCCCTCGGCCTCTTAGTTGGGGGCATGTGATTGACTTCCCCAATGTAAAGGGACTGTGCCCACTTCTTTCGCTGGCTGGTGGAGTCTCCACCAGTGTTGCCACCATTAATCATGTGGACGTGGCGCTTGTATTGTTGATGGGAGCCTTCTCCCTCATCTTCGAGGCCGCCGATTTCACGTTTCTTCCCCTGTGGGTTCCCCAAGGGGATGGTGTTGGGGTTCACCCATTTGTTTGCCTTCGGCGGAGGCCCTTGATGATGAGGGGGCCCCTGGGGAGGAGGGCCCCTGATAAACTGCGATAAGTGGCCCCGCCTGTATCAGCCTCTCAATCGCGTTCTTCAGCTGATGGCAGTCGTCGGTTTTGTGCCCATGGTGGCGGTGAAAGCGGCAATAGGGCTCATCCGGGCCGATGGCATAGATCTCGAGGGGTGTACGGGAGTCTCGCTCAACGAGCCCCCGTTCCTCCGCATGGTCAAGAATGACGCTGACGGGATGCGTCAAGGGAGTACGTGGGTGCTCAAGGAGGACGGGTTGCGCCCAAGCCTTCGGGTTGTTTTTGTAACCGCCCCCGGTTCTGGCTTGGCCACCTCGGGGGCGATCATTATACTGAGCCTCGCGGTTGGCCGGAGGAGGAGGTCCTCCGGGCCGATTCCTGCCTTCATTCTTCTGGGAAGGATCCGCGTTGCGGCGGTCCTTCTCGATCTCCTCCGCTTCGGCATATCGGTCCCCCCGCTGGAGGGCCTTTGTATAATCGCGGGGGGGATCAGTGATAAGGCTCCGAGAGAAGTTACCGTTGCGGAGGACGGTGTGGAAGAGGGCCATCAGCGTCCTGTCATCGGCGCCTTCGACCTCGAGGGAGGCCTGCCTCCAGCGTTCCAGGAAACTCCGAAGGGTTTCCTCCTTCTGTTGTCTCACGTTTAGGAGGTGGGAGAAGTGTTTCTTTGAGCGATGCCTCCCAGCAAATTGCGTAAGGAAGCGGTGGGCAAGTTCTTGCAAAGAATCAATGCTGCCTTCGGGCAACCGGTTGAACCACTCATACGCCGGTCCCTCCAAGGTGGAAAGGAACCAACGGCACAAGTATTCATCCGATGCCCCCATCATCATCATGCTGTTTTGATAGCGGCTATAATGCTCTTGGGGATCCGTCTTCCCCTCATACGGCTTGATGGGTTGCCCCCGATATTTGTGGGGGATTTTGGCCGCCAACACCCTTGGGGTGAAGGGTGTCCTAGTACGGAGTTGAATGAGGGGCTCGCCTGAGCCCTCGGCAAGTTTACGTTTCATTTCCTCCACCTGTGCCCGGAGGTCAGCGTACTCTGGATCTGGCCTCGCTGTGGAAGCCGTCGGGGGTGCCTGACGGTTCTCCTCGAGCTGACGGAGGAGGGCTTCAATGATTTCGTCCTTGGGATCCTTCGGAGCAACCCCTTGGGAGTTGGCCCGGAAGGACTGCGCCTGATTGATCTGGTGTCTGGCGTCATCGGCATGGAGGAGGGCTTTGCCCTTGCTTCGGGGCGGAGGTATGCCCTCGGCTCCCGAAGCGGAGGCTCCGCTCTCCTGAGGCCTGCTGAATTCCTGTTTGCCGAGGCGGTCTTGGACCCCTCGGCGTATGGGAGCTCCCCCAAGCCTCTCAAGTGCAGAGGTCCGGGGTCTCTCCTTTATCAAGGGACATTTGACCCTGGATTGGGCCTCTTGGGAGGCGGTGTCCTGTGCCATGACCCCTTCGGCGTTTCCAATCCCCGGGGGAGGATTGGTGAACAGAGGAGGGAGCGGTGGTAATTGAATAACATTCCCTCCAGCGTAGGGCTGGAGGGGTGCCTGAGAGGCGAGGGCTCCGGAATTGAGAGCCATATTTTGAACAAAGGCCGCAAAGGCAGCCTGAAGATCGATGGCCGAGGCCGGAGGGGGAACTTGGTTCTCACTCCGATCCCTCCTTCGATTATCAAGGCCAATGCGGGCATCGGGGGTGTTCTTCTGCAGCTGCTGACGTAGGTCAGCGGTGGCTTGCTCCAATTCGAGGATGACACCACCCTCGGGTACTAAGAGCCTGTTGGAGGCCTCAGCCCCGTTAGTTTCGCCGGGGGCTACGTAGTTTTCCTCAAGGGTCTTGGATTGGGCACGGGTGGTTCTTCCCATTTTTGGTAAAGGTTTGTGTTTGGTAGAGGGGGAGGGTTTCTTACTTGATTTGTTCTGACCTCTCAACGAGAGCACCAAATGATGGATAGTCTACCCGGGGGGTATCTTATCCGAAGGGTTATTGCGGGAATAACTAGAGAGAAGTCAGAGTAAATAGGAGGAGAGAGAGTCGATTTTATTAAATGAACTCAGCGTGGTTTACAAGGAGAATAAGGGCTGCTATTTATAGCAGTAATAAATGCGATGAGAGGACACGTGTCAGTAATCCAACGGCCGAAGGGTCACATCAGCCTGATGGCACCGGCAGTGGTACGTCAACCGCATTGAATGCGGTTGGCGGATGCGACGTGGCATTAAATGCGGTGGTTGGCTGTCTCTAAAAGGAATCTTCGATGATTGAGCTTGTTCAGCCGAAGGCTCCTCGTGTAGCCGAGGGCTCCCTGTGCAGCCGAAGGCTCATTGTGTAGCCGAGGGCTCCCTGTGCAGCCGAAGGCTCATTGTGTAGCCGAGGGCTCCCTGTGCAGCCGAAGGCTCATTGTGTAGCCGAAGGCTTCCCCTGGTGCCGAGGGCATGTGAATGCCGAAGGCTCATGTCTTCGCCCGTTTTTCTCCCAGCAGCTTCTTATGCCAGAGAAGGCTATCCTGTGAGTTTTGGAGCCTTCGGCCAAGGAGGCCGAAGGCACCCCAGTGTGTATTCTGGGCTACTTTGAGGCTTGGGCCGTTGTATTTGGGCCTGAGTTGTTTCTTGGGCCCAATGGACTTGTGTAGGAGAAGTAGGAGTCTATGGGCCGGGGGTTCCTGGGCCATATACTCCATCATATATATATATATATATATATATATATATATATATATATATATATATATATATATATATATATATATATATATATATATATATTTCAATTTTAATACTCCCTCCGTCCCGTTGAAATGTTCCCACTTTCCTTTTTTGGATGTCCCAATGGAAAGTTCTCATTTCCCTAAATGGAAAGTTATCCTACATCAAAACAGTGTCAAACAGTGCAAAACAGTGTCAAACAGTACCAAACAATGTCAAACAGTGTCCAAACAGTGTCCAAACAGTAAAATTTACCCCCTGGTAAGTTTATTTCCTTAATATGTGTGTAGGTCAAACCGAGAACATTCCAACGGGACGGAGGGAGTATAATGTTTTCTTTTTTTAGAAAAAAATGCATGCATGAATGTGCTTATATAAGATATATAGGACGATACGAAGAATTATTTAAACATCTATATTCTATAGTACTAATATACTCCACTAAGCAAATATGAAATACACGATATAAATTCATACTATAAAAGAAGTAATGTACATACTCCACATAAACAAATTGCATGTCTCTCCGATATCCTAAAACTATAGTTAGCAACCTAGTACTTTCTTTATATTTAATCTCTCCGATATTCGAAAACCCACAAAATGCATATCAATTTGGGATGGAGGAACTACTGCACCATGTACTACGTTTTTTAAAGCAAGTACATTAATACTTAATAGTTAATGAATATGATTTTTGTGAGTACGAACAGGTATTTTTGCACGCGACGACGTCAAAGAAACAGGCAATGCAACTGAAGATGAGAAACGTAGAGTGGTGGATGAGGAGGAGGCGGTTGCCGCTTGAATTTAGGCACAGGGTAAGAAATTATGAGCGGCAACGTTGGGCAGCAATGCGCGGAGTAGATGAATGTGAAATGATCCAAAATCTTCCAGAAGGTCTTCGAAGAGACATTAAATATCACCTATGTTTAGACTTGGTTAGACAGGTAAGAAGTTACATACTCATAAGTAGTACTCGTAATATTTACAACTATGCTTAGTGTACACGCCACTTTGTACACGTCATTTTACACGCCGAGTAATTGTCTGTGTACGAACAATTTTTTTCGTTATGTGAAGAGAATTGTTGGTGTGTCACACAATTCTCTTCACAAAGCGGAAAAAAAAATGGTCTGAAAAATATGGAGTATAATACTGCGTATGTAGCTGTACAATGTCAGTAAGGGGTGGGATCGGTCCGGTCTGGGTCGGGTTTTTGCTAAACCCAGAAATTACCCGGAATGTCTCGGGTTATGAAAATTAGGGACCGGAACAAAGCTCATTATATTCGGTCCGAGTCGGGTTTTTAGTAGCCCGAGTTCGGTCCAGATTCGGGTTGGACCGGTTAAAGCCCAGACGTGAAATATGTCATTGTTCTTTTATATTTTAACACTTATTTTCAAATAAAAGTAATAAAAAATACAAACCGCAAATAATAACACAAATATTAGTCTCCAAAATCACCAACAATTCAAATTTAAAGAAGATAATTATCTTAATATTTTATGTAAGATGTATATATATAAATAATATAGGTTTCTTAAAAATATTACGAAATAAATTTTATAAATAAAAAAGTTACTAGAGTTGCTATAAATATATTCTCATGGTCATCATCATTACGCTAAACAAATTCAACATATTTGTCGTCACTAAAAGTTACTAAAGGTGTGTTTGCAGTTGCTTAAAATAGGCACTTTTCTGCTTTTAACTTAAAAAAGCTAAAATAGGTGTTTGCCAAACCTAACTTCTAATTAAAAAAAGCACTTTAAAGTCAAAAGCTAGAAGTTGGGGTAGGGCTGCTTTTAACTGCTTCTTGGTTATTTTGTAATTAATTCAAACTTTGGTATGATTATGATGATGTACTTCGTATTTGTTTTGTTTAAACCAAAATTACTCTCATCTCTTCTTCACGTGAATCTGACCCAGCGTCCTCTGCATCCTATGTACCTCCTCCTTCGAACACCACACATCCAGAGAAGCTGTGCACACCAGCCTCTCCGGCGAATATAGCTCCGGAGGCGGCAAAAATCTCCGGCAAAAGCAGCCAAGAGAAGCACCTTGTGATGAATTACAACCATACTTCGTCATCTTCAGCAAATCAATAGCGATTAGATGGTCCGTCATTGAACCTTATCTTCAAGAACTTCATCGACTACTTCTTCCTTTCCTTTTCAACTCTCAAACTGTGTGACGGATTGAATAATTTTTTTAACTCTTACCATCTGGTGTGAAAACTTGTGAAAACTTGGGTATTCAATTCTAGCCCTAGCGTAGTTTTGGAACTCGCCGGTTGAACACAGAGAATGCTTGAGGCGATGAAACAAAGGCTGAGGAAAGAGACAACCTTTGGTATGTAATTAGGAAGGGTAGATTTGTACTTCTACAATCTACTCCCAAAAAATCACTTTTTTATCAAACACTACAACTTTTACCTTTTAATAAAAATCACTTCTATTTCCAAACACTATCTACTTTTACTTAAAATCACTTTTCCAATAATCTCTTTAAAAAATCACTTTTAAAAAGCACAAGCAATCGCAAACACTCCCTAAATCTTTTTTTATCCACCGTGATTATAATCATATATTAGGAAATCTTTTATTTATATTCATATACTATATTAATTTTATATTAAAACTAATTGTTTCGGGTTTTTTCGGTCCGGGCCGGGTTATAGATTTTAAGGCCCGTTAATGAGTCCGGAATTTTCGGTTCGGTCCGGTTTTTTTTTAATTCGGGCCGGTTAAAAAGAAAAAACCCGGACCGGGATCATAATTCGGGTCGGTCCAGGGTCGGTTTCCGGGTTTCGGTTCGGTTTTCCCACCCCTATTTGTCACCATAAGTGTCCAAAACAGGACTGTACCTGAACAATAGGACTATGTCCAAACAGGAGTGCTTAGAAAAACAGGATGGTGCTAAAAAAGGAGTATCAAAACTCAATGAACATAAATTGGACTAGTCAAAATGAAGAGATTTCTCCAAAATATTACCCGTAGGCAGTACTAAAATGATAATCACAAAAATTATAACCAAATTGCTATCACAATCATATTAAGGAAGTCAAAATTTTGTCCATAACTTTTATTTTAATAATATGTTTGTCATTATTTCTGAAAATTAGTTCTATTGGCTTAAAAAAATCTCTTTTGCATGAGTGAGAAAAAGTTTCCTCTACAGAACAGTTTAGGAAATATGTAATCCCAAACCTATGTTTCAGGTACCTCTATTTCAGCATATGGATAATTTGGTTCTTGAGAACATCTGTGACAGGGTGAAATCTCTTATATTTACAAAGGGAGAAACTGTAAGTTTCTTACAGCATCATTTTTGCAAATTTAATTTGCTAGATCACATCTATGAATATTTTGAAGACGATTCGCAGTTCTTTGCTTGAAGCCTCAAGTATTACCATTTTGACCATGATGCATTTTGGGAAAATATTAGTGATGTTGGCATGACGTTATAATAACAACTTGGGCCTTTTCCTATAATAATATAATTAAAACAAAACAATTGATAAAATATGAATCCATATTTATCATGGTTACTGCTAAAATACTGCTATGTGCCCATAGCTAGCAGCTACACGCTAAAATGAAATGTGGTCACACTGGTCAGTCACTAGTAAGCTCAATCAGAAAACAATTTGTAAATTATACCAAAAAAATACAAAAACAAACAAGGAGTATTGAATATTTAAAAGCTGCCAACCAAATAATTATACTCACTAAAAAATAGGCTAGGTTGGTATCATAAACTAGACTGTAAGTTTGTAACACAACTAAGTGAATTTTTGTTAATGCAACACTAATTACCATTATCTGGACAAAGAAACCAAGCACCACTAATATGTAACATATATACTTCTGTCTCTGTTTTTTTTTTAATTTGTAGATAACAAGAGAGGGAGACCCAGTGCAGAGAATGTTGTTTATAGTAAGAGGTCACCTTCAAAGCAGCCAAGTACTCCGAGAGGGTGTGAAAAGTTGCTGCATGTTAGGCCCGGGAAACTTTAGCGGTGACGAGCTCCTATCATGGTGTCTCCGACGGCCATTTGTGGAGCGGCTTCCCCCGTCATCGTGCACCCTGGTGACACTAGAGGCCACAGAGGCATTTGGGCTGGATGCCCAAGACGTTAAGTATGTAACCCAACACTTCAGATACACCTTTGTGAATGAGAAAGTGAAGAGAAGCGCAAGGTACTATTCTCCTGGGTGGAGGACATGGGGAGCAGTTGCTATCCAACTAGCCTGGCGGAGATACAAACATCGCTTAACGCTCACTTCTCTCTCCTTTATCAGGCCAAGGAGACCACTGTCTAGGTGTTCCTCACTCGGAGAAGAAAGGCTCAGGCTATATACGGCTTTGTTGACTTCCCCAAAGCCTAATCAGGATGATTTTGATTTCTAGGGAAAAATTGTTTTATTCATTTTGATTCATTACATGCGCATATAGCACATTATATCTACATACGTTCTTTCACTTGTGGACCGATATTATTGTCTCGAATCCAATAATGGCTTAGCTTTGGTTCAACTCCTAATGATTAAGTTTTAAGATCGAGGTGTTGTGAGCCTATGGTGCATATAAAATACAAGGTATTGACATTGGTTACCAAAATATCATATAATATTGTTACATTAAATATTGTACATTTGTGTTTGTCCACAAAACTATAATATAACAAGAAGCCAGTCTTCTACGTAGGTTTATTTTTTTTTTTTTTTGGAAAAATTGACAAGAATAATCCCACCTTTTACTGGTCTTCTCATAATAATCTCACCTTTACATAATCCCAAAATAATCCCACCTTTTCACCCTATCTTCTTTCATTGGACCCTGATCATGTTTTTTACCTTTCTTTGAAAATCTTATATAAATAATCTCATACTTATAAAGATATAATAAAAAGTGAAAGGTAAAATTATTTGATTTTTCATAGAAAGAGTAAAAAAAATGGTCAGGGTCCAATGAAAGAAGATGGGGTGCAAAGGTGGGATTATTCTGGGATTATGTAATGGTGGGATTATTATGAGAAGGCCAGCGAAAGGTGGGATTATTCTTGTCAATTTTTTTTTTTTTTTTTTTTTTTTGCATTTTGACATCATAACATGCAATCACATGATTGTGGCTCATTAGAGCATAAAAAGTTAGAAGTTCATATTTTCATTGCTGAGGTTTATATATGAATTCATATTTCTGTATTTGACAATATGTGATGACTTAAAAGCACTTTGGGTCTTGCATAGTGCATCATTCATGCAACTGTAAGCTACTTTCTGTTTATATCACAATGAAGGTAAGAATGCTTATCCATTTGGACTTTGCCCGGAAAAGGTATTTACATTTGAGAAATCAAAGCATTAAAAGCATAAGATTGGGGACAACAATAGACCAAAAAGTATCAGCAAAAAAAAACCCCAGATGTGTGCTAGCGTGGCTGTAAACTAGTAATGGTCATTTCATTTGTTGATATTAAATGATTGCGACAACAAGTGATGTTGTCTTCTGTGAAAAAACCTGGTTGTTTAGGTTGGACCAAAACACCTTCATTATTCAACATTAGGATGACGGCAGACATGTTTGGTCTGTCTTCAGGACGCTGCTGAACACATAACAGAGCCACATGAATTGACCTAAGCACTTCGGATGTTGAAAGAGTTGGTGTGTCACTTAGATGTGGATCTACTATTTCCATTGACCTACCTTCTTTATGCAGCTTCCATGCCTAGAGAAAGTAGTAGAGTTGTATTAGCTAGTGAAGTAAAAATATTTGCAATGGTAGCCATACTCCATCTCATAATAAGGTTCTCATTCACCATTGCTGCGATCAACTAAACTACCTTTTAATATCTGCTTTTATTATATGATGTTATGTCTCCAATTTTTATCATATTGGCAGATTTTTTATGCTCAAAAGAGCTTTCAGTGTATTTTCTTTTTTTGTGTAATTTCTGAATAGGTGAACTTCAAATATTACTCGGCAATAAAATGTTAAATATCATTAGAAGGTTAACTTTATCGATTATCACCAACCAAATATTGTAAACCAAGGCGAGAAACATAACACCAGGGAGTAAAACTTACATGACCAAGAAGGTTGTCATCACTCTCGGGTTGACAAAAATTTGTATTCCTCTTCCCTGTTATAATCTCCAATACCAATACACCAAAGCTGAATACATCTGATTTTACTGAGTAGAGCCCGCGTACAGCATATTCTGGTGAGATGTAGCCACTGTGTTGAAAAATGAACATAAATGTTAAAACTTACAAGTTCAGAAGATAAAGTGCATGTTTGGTAGGCATAAATGATCATCTTGTATCTTTCTTAGTATTTAAAAAAATCTATAAAACTCTTATTTGAATGTTTGGCAAACACACTTTGGAAGCTATTTGCCTATTTCAAATATTTAAAACAGGACGACATCAAACAGTCAGTTTTATCAAATAACTACGATCTTTTTATTTTAAGAACTTTTGAGTTACTAAAGCAAACAATTATTAAAGGAAAAAAATATCTTTTCAACTAGTTATGCCAAACATACACTTAGTATAGTGAAACCGTCTAAATTCTTACTAAGTTCCAACTATTTTGTTTGTCTTGGCTTCTATCTCATTCCCTCCAAAAGATCTTGCTATTCCAAAGTCTGAGATCTTTGGCTCCAAGTTCGTGTCCAATAAAATGTTGCTAGCTTTTAGATCTCTATGAATGATTCTTAGTCGTGAATCTTGATGGAGGTATGTAAGTCCGCGAGCTGTTCCATTGATTATACAGAAGCGCTTTGGCCAATCTAGATGTCTGCTTTGTTCTTCGTCTGCAAAAAATGTCATATATTATGATAACATTGTGCCAAAGAAGTTGCACAATATTTCCATTTAATAATATAACTTATGTGTAGCTCATAATCCCGTGCACCATTCAAGGCTCTATTTCAAATGGCTGAACCTTTTATTCGCTTCTCTTAAAACAATTATGGTGTTTGCGATAGTTGTACAAAAGCCTCACCAAACAAAAATGCATCAAGACTTCCATTTGGCATGAATTCATAGATCAAGAGCTTTTCCTCTCCTTCAATGCAGCATCCTAGCATTTTTACGAGATTTCGATGTTGGAGCTTAGCAATGAACAATACTTCATTCTTGAACTCATCATCTCCTTGAGTAGAAGTTTCCGAGAGCCGCTTTACAGCTATTTCCTGTCCATTATCTAGAATGCCCTAGAGAATTTATGTATTTGAATGTACGGCTTGATAATCAAAATCTTTTGGAAGAATGTAGGAAAGACATTTGTTAAGGAAATTGAAAGGAAACCCATAATCACGATAACTCGTGCAAAAACAGTGTTCTCCCTAATAGCTATGCTCTTTTTAAACCAAATGCTCCTCCCTCTTTCCAGTAAGATCATCTCTAATACAACAATCTATACAGAGATAGGCACAAAAAATGTAAAGTTTTCTTTCTCTTTCCATTATTTTCAATGTTTTTGGTAACTTTTCTCCACAATATTAAGCACAATGTGTAGAACTAGACATTGTACTCAACATTATTGAGAAAGGGTAACCAAAAACATTGAATATTGTGAAAAGGAATAACAAAAAAATAATTCATTAGTTTGTATCTACCATCTATTTCTTTCATATAATGTGTGCACATCATTGCAATGGGGATTCAAACACAAAAGTATAAAGGTGAGATACAAAAGTATAAAGTTAAGACACAGATCCATAAGACATAGTCATAGTTTTTCAAACGCAAAAATAAATTAAATACCAATCAAGGACTAATATGATCCCTAAAATTATGCTAAGACACATAGATCCATAATGCAGGCTAATTAGATCCCCAATTCGCTCCATAATTTATGTGATAACTTTCCTTATCTGCTATAAGTTTCATTTAAGAATAAGTATGGCACATTGAAGATAAAAGTGATAGCTTTATACATGTTTTACCTTGTAAACAGGTCCATATCCACCCTCTCCGATCTTGCTCATTATTGAAAAGTTTTCAGTAGCCTTCTTTATTGTCGATAAGTCAAACACAGGTAACTCAAACTCACCATTGTTGCTTTTATCACTGTTATTCCTCTTGCTATGCCTTCGGCTCACTGAAATATGATAGGCATGGCGTGGCATTAGTTTGAGATAAGGTAACCAAATTTTAAAGTTATCCAAAGATGATGTAATAGGGATTGGATTATGTCCTTTATTCAGAAATCAAGAAGAAAGGTTTGTTGACCTGCTTACCTTTACGTTTGAGCCCTAAACATTTCTTCGATCTTAGACAATATACCACAAGAAACAGACTCAGCAAAAACACTCCAGCCACAGGAAACAGGGTAACCATGATCTTTCGTTTCTTTCCACTAGATCTGACTCCAGATACTGCAAAGGTCAATGCAAGAGATGAATATGGGATTCTTTTATCTCCAAATCTCACCGTGAACCAGGGTTCACATCATTAGGTCAACACCGTCCCACATCGTGCTACTTAAGTATTGATATGCAGTTGAAAGGTATTATCTTGACAATAAGTTTTCTAATATTTTAGCATCCACAATTTGTAGGGTTATGTTATATAGCATTATAGCATCATCAAGCTCCTATACAAGCAGCTTTAAACAGTAGTTTCATGAATCATTGGGCAACATTACGCATACTTGTGTTGCTTGTTCTCATTGGGCAACATCACACATACTGTGGAATATTACAGAATGGCATTTTCTTTCCTATAAGCTTTATGCATCTAATACGGGCTAAGTTAATAAGGGCAAACTTTGGATATCGATACACAATGTGCATTGACTTCCTAAAATGCAAAATAATTTAGGATGGAGTAGCAATTATCAGATGTGCATGTGTTTATAGACAATGGACGTACAGTTGATCAAAATGTATGAAGTGAATATCTTACCTAACTCTGGGGCTGCAAGCTTGATATATATATCTTGCCCTACTTTTGCCAATCTAATGTCTAGCAGATCACCAAACCACATGAAGCACCCCACTCCTCCATTCTGTACTTCAATATTTGAGTATGCCATACAAGAGCAGTTTTTCAAGCAGTGTGCATTGCACTCTTGGAGTGTCATGGTCCTGTTGAACCAAACACTCTGCGTGTCTGGCAATTTGATATTAGAATACTTCATAAACCCTTCTCCTGCATTGCAAGTCAAGTGTGTCTTCCTCACACAACCACTTGACCAATCTGCTGCAAGCCATGCTGTTGGATTCTTCGGCACAAACCTGTCAAGACATTCACACAGAGGAGAGCTCTGAATGTTGCATTGGCCATATGCACCACATAGCTTATAAGTATCACATATGTCTGTAGGTACATTGAGGTAAATGGTCCAACTCCGAATCCGAGGAACCCATGTTGTGCGTTCTAGAACTCCATTCCCATTCAAAGTTGCCCTTGTTATGACAGATCCCAGAAGCCTATTAGTGAAGTATGCTTGACTTCCATTATAAACAAATCCAATTTCATAGAATGGACTCTGTCTTGAGTTTGATGACCCGCTGAAATGTAAACCATTCCATGGCCCTGATCTATATATCACATGTGAGCCTCTTTTCAGGAAATTTTGCGGATAACCATTGTGACTCATGAAATAGATATATTCCCCTGTAGCTGGATCTTCACTGCTTTTCCATGACGTGAGATAGATGTCACGCCCAGTGACCAAGTTCCAACCAATGTTCATTCCTGGTAAGAATGTATCAGTTGGGTTATCAAAGCTCTGCCACAGAACATTCTCCTCTCCATTGCCGCCCTCACCATCATATTTAAGGACAAGATTTCCAGAATCCAAAAGCTGAGCAGTGAGATTCTGCACAGATCTTGAGGTATTAGTTGACCAGATAGTTCTATTAGTAGCTTCATCCAGAAGAACAAGGGACCCGGATTTGATCAATTTCAAGACACCTGATTTACTGTTCAGCGGGGTTTGCCGGTTCGCAACCCACACAGCTGTTCTAGGAGATATGCCCTTGTACCATATGCCAACGTATCTGTTCTCAGACGAAATACTTGCACTGAAGAATCCGAGCTCGAAGGTTCCATTAGAAGAAACGATGCTGCTCTCTTCATCTCCATCTCGGACAGAGAGGGTTAAGGTTATGCTGTCGGTTGTTGCGCATGGAAAGAGAAGCGAGAAGTGCAGGAGGAAGAACAGGGAAAAGCAATTTATTGAAGCATTCATACTCCAAGGGGTCAGAGTTCAGAAAATTTAGTCATTGAATTGTTTTCTCTTAGCAGTTCATCCAGAATCAGGTGCAGACTGCGAGTGGCTATATGGTACACATAGGTGTATGTACCTTCCAGCCCAATTATTAAATTTGACTGGTGGGCTCTTAAAAAAAAAAAAATTAAAAATCCCAGTGAGATTCGATCCCACGACATGAAATAGGATAAGCAGCCTTCCAACCATCTCGCTAACTTGTCTTCTTGATATAACTAGTAAACTCACCCGTGCGATGCACGGTCAGAGAATTTTCCTTCAAATTTATTTGTGTTCATTAATTCGAATTACACTATCAATTGATGAAAACATCTATCTCCATGGAATATTTGTATAACTTCAAGCAATAAACAAAACACACTTATAATAGGTATTATAGTTAAAAAGAGAGCACTAAGTATTACTTAAAAGATCAAAAAACATCCAACAAATACTTATAAACCATAACATTGTACATATATACATTTCATGTAACCCTAAATATTGTTGAACACTTTTAGAATACAACATTCTGAGTGTTGTCAGTGGTTCCTTCTTCTTCATCAATACCCGTGTGATGCATGATTGGTGAAATTTCGTGGGTATAATTAACATTAGCCAACATTTTAATGAAAAATTAAACAAACTTATAATTTTAATTGAATTGTTTAGAATTATACTCCATACAATAATAAAACTTGATGTAAATGAAACATATAAAATACAATTTACTAATGATTACAGAATAGTCCATTATTTTTCAAGCTTGACATTAATTACGCCTATTTTGGCAATAAAAACATGACAATATTACTTTGGAATTCTCAAACTTATTTAGTCATATTCGAAAATTTTCTTTTATTAAAATCCTTCATTCAAGTAAATTTTTGACAAAATTTTTTTTCATTTTCAAATCAAAGGTCTATATATGTTAACTGAATGTATAAATTTTTATAATTACTAAATAATATGGTGACATTGTATCTATACGAATTGCATTATTTAGACGAATTGCTGATGTAACCTGGCAAATCAGGGGGAGTGTGCAGATATGTGAAAATGTGTTATGTCTTTATCTATACGAATTGCATTATTTAGACGAATTGCTGATGTAACCTGGCAAATCAGGGAGGTGCATATATGTGAAAATGTGTTATGTGATCATATCTATACAAATTGCATTATTCATACGAATTGCTGATGTAACCTGGCAAATCAGGGGGTGTGCAGATATGTGAAAATGTGTTGTCTTTATCTACACGAATTGCATTATTTAGACGAATTGTTGATGTAACCTGGCAAATCGGGGGGGGGGGGGGGGGGGGGGTGCAGATATGTGAAAATGTGTTATGTCATCATATCTATATGAATTGCATTATTCATACGAATTGCTGATGTAACCTGGCAAATCAGGGGGGTGTGCAGAAATGTGAAAATGTGTTATGTCTTTATCTGTACGAATTGCATTATTTAGACTTATTGCTGATGTAACCTAGCAAATCTGGGGGGTGTGCAGATATGTGAAAATGTGTTATGTCTTTATCTATACGAATTGCATTATTTAGACGAATTGTTGGTCTAACCTGACAAATCAGGGGGTGTGCAGATATGTGAAATGTGTTATGTTTTTATCTATACGAATTGATAATTTTTCTTTCAAATTTATGTGTGCTTAGTAATTTAAATCACACTATCAATTAGTAACATCATCTATCTTCATGTAATACTAATATATATGAAATCATTAAATGAAACACACTTATAATATTATGGTCAAAATGAGAGTACTAAGCATTACTTTAAAGATAAAAACATCTAACTAATACGTTGAAAGCACAACATTGTAAATATGGATTTAATGTAAACCTAAGCATTGTTGAACATTTCTTTGAATACTAAACAAAAACATTCAACTAATAGATTTCTTTGAACATTTTCTTTTAAAATGGGTAGAACCTATTCAATAAATTCCAATCTATTACGTAGTGTAATATATCTAAGTAGCAACCTTACAGATTATTTTCTTAAACAAATACTTCATACGTACTTACGTAGTACTTGTCACGCCCCGGACCTATCCGGACACGTCAACAACCCGCCGTACAATACGAATAGTCAACCGCAGTCCAACACATTCATATTATACAAGGCGTCTTGAATATCATTCACACATATACATCCATAAACAAACATAATAAGTAATTCATAACGCAGCGGAAACATTGTTTAAAACAAAAGGCCACACCGGGCTATTCATGAGCACGCAGGCTCCATAGTAAAATATCCATGAGCATGTTTATTAATATTTAAAATCCGAATGGAGGAAGCACGAACCAAGTCTTCCCTCCTAGATGATCACTCGAGCAACGAGCACAGGAAGCAAGCTCTAGCCTCAACCTGAAAAATGGTGGTGGGACGCCCCCGAAGGGGTCAGCACTCTATAGGGCTATAAAGTGCTGGTGTGGCAGGCATCTAATAGATATACAACAAGTATTTCACACACAAGACCCTCAAATAGGGTGATAATATAGTATAGGCCGTAATCCCAGATTACCCCTTTCAAAATACATACTTCCTTTATATAAAGTCAAGTAGTCGGCTCAAAGGCCCGTGTTTGTTATAAAACATTTCCCAAACCCCGTGACTAATAGTCACGACAATACATAGGGTCCAACCCTAATATAACTTCTCATTTCTAGAGTTAGGCTCGAGTACATCATCATGCACTCGCATCAAAGATCTCCTACTTCATATAATCATATCATAGATCTCCTACTTCATGTATTCACCCCATAGATCTCCTACTTCATACAATCCCACCATAGATCTCCTACTTCATATAATCACACCATAGATCTCCTACTTCATATAATCACACCATAGATCTCCTACTTCATACAATCACACTTGACACTTGAATCTTATTCAAGTTCATCACAAACAACTCAAACCTTAAGTTTGATTCTATCAACATTTTGAACAATCCTTAACTAGCATCACAATACTATTAAGATTATTCCTACAACTCATTTATCATAAATGGTAGCCCCTCCATATCAATAGATATGTGGCAGCCTCCCATGTGCTAAGCATCATTGATGTGTGTTTTCTCGCACTTAAAATAGATTGTAATATAGTGGTGTAAGTACGAGTATCGTCTCCACAGGGACGGACAAAAGGGAATCAAGAATTAATTAAATTCAGCGATTAAAAATAAATAAAATAAAAGCGTCGTGCGAGATTGGTTGGTTTGGAAAATAAAACAATTGCGAATAATTAAACTAGGGGGTTCTTTCTAATTAATGACGAAGGGAACAAGGATTGATTCCGGGGTAACCAGATTTCTGGCAGATCAGGCCTAATTACATGAAATTAATTTAATTGAGCCTAGCTAATCATTACTAAGTTCTTACCGCTCTCGCGGCGTAGAGTACAATACTTTAGGGGACCAGGCTGATCTCTCATGCGACAGGATCCTAAATTATTGCCAAGACGAGCGAGCTTACGGCCCCTTAATCGCTACTAAACTCTTAGCGAACGATTAAGTGTGTGTGAATGTGTCCTAGAACAAATTAGATCTCTCTTAATTTATTCTACATGCAATTGTAATTCTAGTCGCGATTCTAGGTTACAAAAGATATCAATTAAATTATTCAAACACAAATTAAACAGCATTCATGTAATTAAACCGAAAAGAATCTAGCCATACATCATGATTAACCCCTTCATCAATCCCAATCCCTAATTAAACTACTCACAATTCATAATTGAAGAATCAATAGAATTGGAATAAAAAGAATTAATTGTCATTAATTAAAAAGGTGGAACTTACAAAGAATACTAAAAGATTGATGAACAAGGCTGAAAAGCCCTCTAAAATTCGTGCTAGGCACTCTCTCTAAGCTCCCCCCCCCCCCCAAAAACAGGCAAAACAGGGGCTTATTTATAGAAAAATCCGAAAACGGGCCGAAAATCAGGCCGCGCGGTCGTCCGCACGTAGTGCGGGTCATCGCGCGGTCACGCGCGTGTTTTTTCCGTCTTCCGACTTTCGCTCCGCCCGCGCGGTGTGCGGGCGCCGCACTATGCAACCGCACGGGTACTTCTGCGGGCTATTTCTGGACCGCGCGGTGTGCGGTTTCGGCTGCGCGGTGTGCGGTTTCGACCGCGCGGTGTGCGGTTTCGGCCGCACATAGTGCGGTTCAGACTTCTTGAATTCTTGCTCTCAGAATCACCCGCGGGGCGTGCGGAACCGCACCGCGGGGCGCGCGGATTGCTCTAGAACCATTTTCTTGCTATTTTCTTCCTTGTTTGCTCCCGGATACTTCTTTAATCAATCCAAAGGCCGTTTCTTCATCAAATCTTCGCCGTGAACCTTCCAGTGGCCTCCAAAACTCTCAAATCTCTCTCGAATGTTGTCCAACTCTTCCCGATTGCTTCTCTAAGCGCCGATGTCGGTCTCTAACTTCTTCAAATCAACTCCAAATGCAATGAAACTCGATCCAACGCCTGCTAAACACAACTTGAGCCAAAATTGAGACTTGCAACGCCTCAAAGCCAGGAAAACCATCAAAATCCGACCCGGACACGCATCAAATGCGTGTCTAAATACGGACTTATCAGACTCCCCCACACTTAAGCTTTTGCTTGTCCTCAAGCAAATCGAACAACGGGACTTACGATAATCACCACACAAAATTTAAAATAGTTAGCATACACACGTAGTTAAAGGGATATTCACAGGACAGCCAATCTAAACCAAGAAAATTCTTCCCTAAACTACATCTTTGTACTCAAGCTAAACTATTTGACACAATTATTCACAACATCTTTAAAATAATGGCAGCATACACAAATAAGCTAGCTACTGATCAGAAGGACTTGTGAATGTGATGGTGAATGGATAATAATGATAGTCCCTTTATTTTGAGAGATCGGAATATTCTAACAAAGACTCAATGCATTCAGGAACTTCAGGGCTATTCCTAGGAACAAGGAACTCAGTAGGCCACAAATTAGGAACAATCATTTAAACCTATGCAAAGAGTAGACATGGTGTACAACTAAGCTAAACCGCCGCGGCACATTTGTGCTCTGACGTAAACTTGAAGTACGCGGAGGACTAAAACTAATTTTTGCAATAGCCTCCAAGTTCATTAATTAGGTTCAGTTTTCCTTGTCATGTTGGCACGAGAACGCCGTTTCTTTCGAAAGATACCCTAGTCTCATCTTACGTTTTTTGACCGGGGCTCCCATTCTCTTTTTCGAAAAGTAAGAGGTCTAGCTATATTAATTTTTCAATTTTCAGATTTTTACTAGACATTACCCCATTCTAATCTCAGCCTCACCAAGGAAAATTAGCAATTAAAGTTCAATTATTCAAGGTGAATCCATGCCTACAATGCAATCCTCGAAAATATCAAATTCCTAAAAAGTGACTGCTCTTACCCTATTTGGGGCATAGGAACAGTGCCAAAAATGGCTCCTACACAAATTCCCTAAACTTAGCAAATTAATCCCCTAATTCCCTAAACATCAAGACTAAGTCAGAAATATTCACGGGTAAAGAAAACAGGCCATTTGGCTATGGAGCTAAATTAATTGGGTAAACAAAGAATGGTCGGCTCAAAATGGCTTTTCCTAAAGGACTTTTTCAGGTGGGGTGGATGATTAATGGATTAATTCAATGGGTGACTAATGCCTTCATCCTTTCAACAACTAGATTATAGTGCAAGCAATTTAAGCCTAAACACTTCAAGGATGTTCTAAAAGTATAGTCAAAACGCTAGCCAGCTCACAAAGACACAGTTTAAAGAAAAATTTTCAAAAATTTTGCATGAATTTCCTATGAATATACAACTAACACCTGCGCATGCTAACTCTAGCAAATCACATGTAACAACTACTGCCCGAATGCCCAATTCACTCCCCCACACTTAAACTTTGGCATCGCCCTCGATGACCAAAAATGCACTATGCACAAGGGGGTAAAGAGGATAGGGTCACGCATGCTCAACTTAACTCAAGTCAATATTTCAACAAGCGAGTAAAAGAGTCAAAGAAACTTCCCTATAGCGCTGGTCGGTGCAGAACTAAATTGAGTCAATGATCCTCGGCACATCATCCCTATAACAAGACCCCTGATCTGCAACAAAAACACAAAGCAAAACAACCAAACAAAAAACAAAGCAAAAGCAAAACAAAAGCAGAAAAAAAAGCTCGGGTTGCCTCCCGAGAAGCGCTATTTTTAACGTCGTTTGCCCGACACAACTACCCCATAGGCTCTCCAATAGCAAAGACTGTAGTGGGGCCCTATTCATCAAAGTATCCAACTTTCCCTCAACAAATGCCATCAGGTGTCGCAGATCCTTAAATTCTTGAATACGCGTAGGCAACATATGGTCTTCATAACCCTCATTAGTGCAGAAGTGAAGTATGAAACTCTCATCCTCTTCAGGTGGATAGGGAACATGAGTGAAAACTTTGATTACTCTAGGCATCACCGGAAGCTCAAAACATGTCTCCAAGCAAGGAGTAGGAGCAACACCGTAATCAAACCGCACCATAGAAAAGTCTTCTTCCTCAGAAATATCATGAAAATTCACAACCTCTCCTCCAGACTCTGTATCACTCCCCATGAAGGCATCCCAACTCTCGTTAACACCGTTCTCATCAGGGTCTTCAAAAGCATCTAGGAGGGTATCATCCATCATATTTCCACCTTCACAGTCCGACTCACTCATATGATCATCCCTATTGGTCTCCTTAGGTTGGGCTTCTGTGTCGCTAGGATGGGATCTCTCGGACTCCTCAGATAAAGCCTTTGCAATCTGCCCCAATTGATTCTCCATGTTCTGCATCCTTGTCTCCATCATTTGCATCCTTGAGTCTGCTCTCAGCTGATTTTGTGCTAATTTGTTGAGTACTTCTTCCAAGCTAGAAAATCTCTTTAAATCTGCCTCCTCCAGATCCTCTTGTTGATTATGAGGCTCATTACCCGGGAAGTATGTAGGAGTGACTGAAACATTTGTGTCCGTAAATTGTGAGGAGGAAGAAGTGGGGTATGCAGTTGCCCAGTAAGGATGGTCGTATGGAGGAATGGGGCAAAGACATGAATGGTGACCACCTCCACAGAAGTTACAAATGCTATTTTTAGGAAAGCAATCAACCAATTCCTCGGGACTTTTAGTTTGAATGAGAAATTCCATAATGGAGCCTGATTTTGTCCGAGGATATTGTGGATATGGATATTGATTAGGAGAATGAGATTGAGAGTATTGCGTATTTGGAAGAGGGTAAGAATAGGAAGATGGAAACTTTTGTGGTGTTGGAGAATAATTTTGATGAGGTGAGTAATATTGAGTAGGAGGAGGAGGAGGAGTGTAAGAAGGGTATGGCGTATATGGTGAATATTCCATGGAGGTTTCAGGGTAAGGAATTCCTCCAGGAATTTGGCTGAATAGGTTCATCTCATGCCTCTTAGAAATTACCTGAAAGGTTAGCACAGAAAAATCCTACGAAAAACAAAAAGAAAACTAACTACAAAAAATCTCGCTGAAATTAATTAACCCTTAAAACCGACACCGTCCCCGGCAACGGCGCCAAAAACTGATGTGTGTTTTCTCGCACTTAAAATAGATTGTAATATAGTGGTGTAAGTACGAGTATCGTCTCCACAGGGACGGACAAAAGGGAATCAAGAATTAATTAAATTCAGCGATTAAAAATAAATAAAATAAAAGCGTCGTGCGAGATTGGTTGGTTTGGAAAATAAAACAATTGCGAATAATTAAACTAGGGGGTTCTTTCTAATTAATGACGAAGGGAACAAGGATTGATTCCGGGGTAACCAGATTTCTGGCAGATCAGGCCTAATTACATGAAATTAATTTAATTGAGCCTAGCTAATCATTACTAAGTTCTTACCGCTCTCGCGGCGTAGAGTACAATACTTTAGGGGACCAGGCTGATCTCTCATGCGACAGGATCCTAAATTATTGCCAAGACGAGCGAGCTTACGGCCCCTTAATCGCTACTAAACTCTTAGCGAACGATTAAGTGTGTGTGAATGTGTCCTAGAACAAATTAGATCTCTCTTAATTTATTCTACATGCAATTGTAATTCTAGTCGCGATTCTAGGTTACAAAAGATATCAATTAAATTATTCAAACACAAATTAAACAGCATTCATGTAATTAAACCGAAAAGAATCTAGCCATACATCATGATTAACCCCTTCATCAATCCCAATCCCTAATTAAACTACTCACAATTCATAATTGAAGAATCAATAGAATTGGAATAAAAAGAATTAATTGTCATTAATTAAAAAGGTGGAACTTACAAAGAATACCAAAAGATTGATGAACAAGGCTGAAAAGCCCTCTAAAATTCGTGCTAGGCACTCTCTCTAAGCTCCCCCCCCCAAAAACAGGCAAAACAGGGGCTTATTTATAGAAAAATCCGAAAACGGGCCGAAAATCAGGCCGCGCGGTCGTCCGCACGTAGTGCGGGTCATCGCGCGGTCACGCGCGTGTTTTTCCGTCTTCCGACTTTCGCTCCGCCCGCGCGGTGTGCGGGCGCCGCACTATGCAACCGCACGGGTACTTCTGGGGGCTATTTCTGGACCGCGCGGTGTGCGGTTTCGGCTGCGCGGTGTGCGGTTTCGACCGCGCGGTGTGCGGTTTCGGCCGCACATAGTGCGGTTCAGACTTCTTGAATTCTTGCTCTCAGAATCACCCGCGGGGCGTGCGGAACCGCACCGCGGGGCGCGCGGATTGCTCTAGAACCATTTTCTTGCTATTTTCTTCCTTGTTTGCTCCCGGATACTTCTTTAATCAATCCAAAGGCCGTTTCTTCATCAAATCTTCGCCGTGAACCTTCCAGTGGCCTCCAAAACTCTCAAATCTCTCTCGAATGTTGTCCAACTCTTCCCGATTGCTTCTCTAAGCGCCGATGTCGGTCTCTAACTTCTTCAAATCAACTCCAAATGCAATGAAACTCGATCCAACGCCTGCTAAACACAACTTGAGCCAAAATTGAGACTTGCAACGCCTCAAAGCCAGGAAAACCATCAAAATCCGACCCGGACACGCATCAAATGCGTGTCTAAATACGGACTTATCAATCATCATGAAATTATACATTTACATACACATAACATTCATACATGAGTTGGAAGGTCAATTTACCATATTAGCATACTTTTATCTCACATGACTCCATATTCATCAATATGGTTTCAATTCATGGTCAAGTCCATTACTTATCATTCATATCATGTTCAAGCATATTTATTCACAAAAACATGATTCAAGCATTTAGGTAATCTCATGTATAACCTACAAGTTGTAAGCAACTAGATGTCGGTCCTCACCTCAAATGAGCTTTAAAACTTTCCTTCTCGATCCAATGACCAAAGCCTCGGCCAAGGAAGCTTGAGAACTGATTCCTTGCTTGAAAATGGGTGTTAAGCAGCTTCCTCAAGTTGCTATTTCAACCCCTAGCCGTTGATACGAAAACAGCCCCTAGAACGGGTGTTTTCCGGCTAACTCGATTCCTAGTTTTCCAATATTTGCTCTAGGTTAGTATCTAACCTTTACATCAATAAAATAACTTTTCAAGGAAATATTATACACTTGGATTAGTGTACAATAGTCCCACCAATCGTTCATATCATTTGGAAAATGAATGGAAAGGATTTGGGGTTAACAACTCACTTAGAAGAGTAAATCCGTCCCTGCGAGGTCTCGTTCTGCTCGGACGATTTGGAAGCCTTCCTCTACTCCGATTGATGCAAACCAGACCTTCACGGATTCCTCGTCTTGAGAGCTTTCTTTTGGTATCTCACACGCCTTAATTGGATTGGTAAAACTCGAGATATCAACCAAACAGTCTCAGCACTCTCACAGCTCGAGTTCACAGACCACTGCTCGTTCCAGATCGATTTTTGGATGATTAACCTCTCCTCTCGAACAGAGACCACTCAATTATAAAAATAGACTTCAAACGCTATCCAAGGACACCTTATACACCTTATTTGGACGAGTACAACTCCCCTTGAGGAGGGAGACAAACCACACCCATAATTTGTGCGGAAATTGACAAGGTGGGTCTCAAGTTTGATTCCAATCAAGTCTTGTGCAGCCCTCCTCCAGCTTGTGCGGCCAAGGTAAGTCTCCTCACTTATTTTTCTTGTCTTGCAGGTACTAAAATCATGTGGAGTGGTTCCCCATTGATCCCAATTATTTTGGGATCCAAAATATCTATCAATACACCCAAAAATGGAAGGAATGGGTCCTATTGTTTTATCTTTGTCAAAAGATGTCTTTTTGTACTCATCCTAATTTATTTAGAACAAGTCAACTTCCTACATCACATTATTGATCTCCAATATGTGTAGGATCATCCCAATTATTTACAAGATGGACATTATAGAAGGAAAATCCTATTCCCATTATTTAGCTCAATAATGTCAAAGATGGGATCATAGGCATTTGTATTCATCGCAAATCATCCTATCACTTATTTTGACATTTGTTATCCATATTATTGAACTACTAGCCGCGTGGGTCGCCCCCGAGTGGCCTACGACGCCGTCCCCGAATACTTGTTATTTTAGCGGGTTAAGCCCAAAATAATATCTGGGCTGCCCGCCCTTCTTCAACTTGTCTTGAAACGTTATGCATCTCTATTTAGATAATGATAGGCCCTTTTATTTATTAATAAGGCCCGATACTAATATACGAGTTCGAACAGTATAATAATCGATCATTAATTACGTAGAACAACAATCGTTTCACAATTGTTTGGAAATCAGAAATTCAATACATAACCTTTGAATTTTTAAAATTGAATTTTCAAGGGCGTTCGGGTGCGGTGTCACAAGTTCACCCCCCCCTTAACAGGAATTTCGTCCCCGAAATTCACAACTCTACTCGAATAGGAAAGCATACTGTTTCCTCATCAAGGCCTCTGTTTCCCATGTCTCTTCTTTGACCCGGTCGTTCTTCCAAAGGACTTTAACCATCGGGACTTCTTTGCTCCTCAGTTTCTTCACCTTTCTATCGGTGACCTTGATAGGTTGAACAGCGTAGTTCAAATCCTCACGTACCTCTACAGGTGGCTTCTCCAATGCGTGAGAGGGATCATGCACATACTTCTTAAGCATGGATACATGAAACACATTGTGTATCTTCTCTAACTCAGGAGTCAACTGTAGACGATATGCTACGGCCCCAATCCTCTCTATAATTCTGAAAGGACCTATATATCGTGGGTTAAGTTTTTCCTCGGGTTTGAAATCGAATGATTCCCTTCCAAGGAGAAACTTTCAAGAATACCTCGTCATCAACCTTAAACTCTAAGGTTCTTCGACGCTTATCTGCATAACTCTTTTGCCTATCCTGAGCCGCTTTGAGTCTCTCTCGAATCAATTTCACCTTTGATTTGGTGACCTCAACCAACTCAGTACCCTCGAGTTTGGCCATGCCAACCTCGTCCCAGCATAACGGTGTACGACACCTCCTCCCATACAATGCCTCGTGTGGAGGCATGCCGATGCTGGCCTGATAACTGTTGTTATAGGCAAACCCCACAAGTGCTAAGTGGTTGTCCCAACTTCCTTGGAACTCCAATGCACAAGCCCTCAGCATGTCTTCCAAGATCTGTATGACTCTTTCAGACTGTCCATCCGTCTGTGGGTGGAAAGCAGTACTGAACTTCAACTTCGTTCCCATAGACTCCTGAAATTTCGGCCAAAAACGTGATGTGAATCGTGGGTCTCTATCGGATACAATGGTCACTGGGACCCCATGCAGCCTCACGATCTCATCCGTATACAATTTGGCTAACCTCTCAATTGGGTAGGTAGTGTTGATAGGCAAGAAGTGTGCACTCTTTGTGAGCCTATCCACAACGACCCAAGCTGCATCATAGTTCCTGATTGTCCGTGGTAAACCTACCACGAAATCCATAGTCCCGTGTTCCCACTTCCATTCAGGAATGGAAAGTGGTTGCAATAAGCCTGCTGGATGCTGATGTTCCGCCTTAACTTGTTGACAAGTAAGGCATCGACTAATGTATTCGGCTATTTCCCTCTTCATTCCAGACCACCAGTAACTTTCTTTCAAATCCCGGTACATTTTCGTGCCCCCTGGGTGCATGGCATAAGCCGATGAATGAGCCTCCTCTAAGATGGACTTACGGAGCTCCTCATCAGACGGTACACACACTCGGTCACGAAATAACAAGAGACCATCATCTCTTTCCCTGAAATCCTCCACCGGTCCCGCTTGCATGCGTTCCCGGACCTTCATAAGTTCTGCGTCAGTCACTTGACCCTTCTTGATCTCATCAAGTAAGGTCGGTCTCACTTCAAATCGTGCTAATAAGGCACCGTCGCTAGATACATCCAATTGGGCCCTAAGTGCCCTCAAACTAGTCAACAATGCCCCAGACGAACTCTTCCGACACAGGGCATCTGCTACTACGTTTGCCTTGCCTGGATGGTATTCAATAACTAGATGGTAGTCCTTTATCAACTCCATCCACCGTCTCTGTCTCATGTTTAACTCTTTCTGAGTAAACACGTACTTCAAGCTCTTACGATCAATATATATGTGACATGTCTCTCCGTAGAGATAATGTCTCCAAACCTTCAGTGCAACCACTACTGCTCCCAGCTCCAGATCATGGGTAGGATAATTCACCTCATGCTCCTTCAGCTGTCGTGAGGCATAGGCGATTACCCTCCCATTCTACTTCAGTACGCATCCAAGCCCTTGGATGCTCGCATCGCTATAGACATCGTACCCCACACCCTGTTTGGGTAATGCAAGTACCGGTGCCTCAGCCAATCTCTTCTTTAGTTCCATGAACCCTTTCTCGCATTCGTCATCCCATACAAACTTAGCTCCTTTACGAGTGAGCTTCGTCAATGGTTGCCAAAACAGAGAACTTCTCCACGAACTTTTTGTAGTAGCCTGCCAATCCAAGGAAACTACGAATTTCCTTGACATCCTTTGGTCTCTCCCATTCGGTAATGGCCTCTATCTTCTTATTATCAACGGCAATTCCCGATCCCGAAACCACATGCCCGAGAAAGCCAATTTCCTTTAGCCAAAATTCACACCTGGAAAACTTGGCATAAAGTTGCTTCTCCCGTAGTGTCTCAAGAACGAGTATCAAGTGCTCTTCATGCCCTTCCTCACTCTTTGAGTAAATCAAAATGTCGTCTATGAACACAATCACGAATCGATCCAAGTATTTATGGAATACTCGGTTCATCAAGTCCATGAATGCCGTTGGGGCGTTTGTTAACCCAAACGACATAACAAGGAACTCAAAATGCCCATACCTTGTGCGGAAAGCACTCTTTGGTATGTCGTCTTCCTTAATCTTCAATTAATGGTACCCCGACCTCAAGTCAATCTTCGAAAACACGGTTGCTCCTCGTAGTTGATCAAACAAGTCATCAATTCTAGGCAAAGGATACCCATTCTTGATTGTGACCTTGTTCGGTTGACGATAGTCAATATACATTCGAAGTGTCCCATCATTCTTTTTCATAAAAAGGGACTGGTGCTCCCCACGGAAGTGGCCTTGTCCAATGAAACCATTATCCAATAGCTCTCGCATTTGGGTTTTCAACTCGTTAAGTTCAGCGGGTGCCATATGGTATGGCGGTATGGAGATTGATTTGGTACCAGGCTCGACCTCGATCACAACTTCAATCTCTCTATCAGGTGGAAGCCCCGGTAGGTCTTTAGGGAAGACATCCGGATACTTACAAGCCACCCTCACATCATCGATGTTCGTTTCTTCTTTGGTTTTGTCAACCACGTATGCTAGATATGCGTGGCATCCCTTTCTCATCATACTTCTCGCTCTCACGGCGGATATGATACAGCTATTTGATCTCCCTCGATCGCCCTCGAAGCGTAGGGTCTCCCCATCATTGCCTTCGAGTTCAAGAACCTTCGTGTAGCAATCTACCCTAGCATGGTTCCTTTCTAGCCAATCCATCCCTAGGATTGCATCGAATTCAATCATGCTCAGCGGTACGAAGTCACACGTCAAGGTTTGACCATTAACCTCCACCCTACAAGATGGATAGTAACAAGTTCTTTCCACGTCATCCCCTAGTGGTGTTGATACCACTAAGGTTTGCATCAATGGTGCGGATTGCACTCCCAACCTCTTGGCGAACGCTTCATTCACAAATGAACGTTGCGCCCCGATATCGATAAGGATTCGCGCATCCTTCCCATTAATCTTTAGTATCCCTACATCCATGAACCATGTAAGACATTTCTCCTACCCTCCCTACTCATTTATAGAAGGTTACAATGTTCACACGCATGTTAGGGATCAAGAAAAGGTCTTAACGTCGCAAAACGGTGCGAAAAGTCGCGTTTCGGCAATCTGGGTGCCAGGCACGGCGTGCCTGGGGTAGGCACGATCGTGCCTGGCTTGGAAAAAGACCCTGGGCGCTACTGCCTTGGAGACACGATCGTGCCTGCCTTAGGCACGATCGTGCCTGGGTCGGGAAAATTCACTGGCAGACACTGCCTTGCAGGCACGATCGTGCGTGCCTTAGGCACGACCGTGCCTGGGTCGGGGAAATGCGCAGGTACCTACTGCCTTGTAGGCACGATCGTGCCTACCTTAGGCACGACCGTGCCTGGGCGAAAACAGCCCGAAATGGTCCGAAATCTTCTTGGTTCGACCCTAAAGCTTCGTGCATTGATCCTAACAATTAGTGACCTCAATTTATGGACTAATTAAGGATAAAACACTAGTATACGAGAGGCGATACCTGCAACGGAATCCGGGTTAGCTTGAGCATCCGCCTCCGCCATCGCATGGACTCTAGCGTGAGTCCTCCCTTGATTCACAGACGGCGCGTTGCTCACACTTGCTCCGCCATGTTCCTTACTTGCTTGAGAGGCCCCGGCGTGACTTCGTATGCCTATAGTCGTACTACTTGAGCCCAAAGTTTGGTCGGGTACAAGTTGTGGGCAATTCGCATTCGTGTGCCCGATCTCTCTGCATCGGTAGCACCTAGGAGGGTCCCAACACTTACCCGGGTGGTGCTTCTTACAATTTGTGCACTTAGGTACTTTCGAACCTTTTGACCTCGAGCTCTGGCCACCCGAGCCTCGACTCCTCCCAAGCGATAATGTGTGTGCCCCGAAGGTTTTGTCACCCTCAACATTTGTCCTCCTAGGATGTCCTTGGGGGTCGTGGTCTCCCCATTTTCTTTTCCTTCCTAACGGTGCGTCCTTAGCTTGCCTAGCTTGGCGTTTTTGTATAAGCCTGGCACGTTCACGTTGAAGCCAATTTATGACCATGCCCATTTGTTCAATGGGTGCATTATCAAGGTCCTCATCACTCAAATCATCTCCTTCGTCACCCGAAGCCTTGAGTGGTTCAGTTTTGCCATAACAAGGTGATTCTTCCTTGGTCTTAACATGACCACCGCTCACGATTTGAGCTTCAAGAATTTCATGCACCTTTGGTCCTAAGGGCTTTTCTCGGTTGGCATGCCCGGTTCCACCCGGTGCAAGCCCTTCCGAGTTCTCCCTATTCATAATACCACCATCACCCTCCATCGCTGAAAGAAATAATTAGAATGAGTCATTAGACTCGTTTCAAATGTCAACTGACAGATAGGCACTTAAGACATCTTTTGAGCCAAGTCACCGCCATACCAATCGTTAAGGGCGCCATCTTAACAATTAGAGACCTTGCAACTCAACCACCAAAAGTTCTTAAGTACAAAACATTTTCTATGCTCATGGTTTTCAAAATCATTTTGAAAAAAGGAATTTTGAGACTTCGTTATGAAGTTTATGGACTAAGGCTCTGATACCAACTTAATTGTCACGCCCCGGACCTATCCGGACACGTCAACAACCCGCCGTACAATACGAATAGTCAACCGCAGTCCAACACATTCATATTATACAAGGCGTCTTGAATATCATTCACACATATACATCCATAAACAAACATAATAAGTAATTCATAACGCAGCGGAAACATTGTTTAAAACAAAAGGCCACACCGGGCTATTAATGAGCACGCAGGCTCCATAGTAAAATATCCATGAGCATGTTTATTAATATTTAAAATCCGAATGGAGGAAGCACGAACCAAGTCTTCCCTCCTAGATGATCACTCGAGCAACGAGCACAGGAAGCAAGCTCTAGCCTCAACCTGAAAAATGGTGGTGGGACGCCCCCGAAGGGGTCAGCACTCTATAGGGCTATAAAGTGCTGGTGTGGCAGGCATCTAATAGATATACAACAAGTATTTCACACACAAGACCCTCAAATAGGGTGATAATATAGTATAGGCCGTAATCCCAGATTACCCCTTTCAAAATACATACTTCCTTTATATAAAGTCAAGTAGTCGGCTCAAAGGCCCGTGTTTGTTATAAAACATTTCCCAAACCCCGTGACTAATAGTCACGACAATACATAGGGTCCAACCCTAATATAACTTCTCATTTCTAGAGTTAGGCTCGAGTACATCATCATGCACTCGCATCAAAGATCTCCTACTTCATATAATCATATCATAGATCTCCTACTTCATGTATTCACCCCATAGATCTCCTACTTCATACAATCCCACCATAGATCTCCTACTTCATATAATCACACCATAGATCTCCTACTTCATACAATCACACTTGACACTTGAATCTTATTCAAGTTCATCACAAACAACTCAAACCTTAAGTTTGATTCTATCAACATTTTGAACAATCCTTAACTAGCATCACAATACTATTAAGATTATTCCTACAACTCATTTATCATAAATGGTAGCCCCTCCATATCAATAGATATGTGGCAGCCTCCCATGTGCTAAGCATCATCATGAAATTATACATTTACATACACATAACATTCATACATGAGTTGGAAGGTCAATTTACCATATTAGCATACTTTTATCTCACATGACTCCATATTCATCAATATGGTTTCAATTCATGGTCAAGTCCATTACTTATCATTCATATCATGTTCAAGCATATTTATTCACAAAAACATGATTCAAGCATTTAGGTAATCTCATGTATAACCTACAAGTTGTAAGCAACTAGATGTCGGTCCTCACCTCAAATGAGCTTTAAAACTTTCCTTCTCGATCCAATGACCAAAGCCTCGGCCAAGGAAGCTTGAGAACTGATTCCTTTCTTGAAAATGGGTGTTAAGCAGCTTCCTCAAGTTGCTATTTCAACCCCTAGCCGTTGATACGAAAACAGCCCCTAGAACGGGTGTTTTCCGGCTAACTCGATTCCTAGTTTTCCAATATTTGCTCTAGGTTAGTATCTAACCTTTACATCAATAAAATAACTTTTCAAGGACATATTATACACTTGGATTAGTGTACAATAGTCCCACCAATCGTTCATATCATTTGGAAAATGAATGGAAAGGATTTGGGGTTAACAACTCACTTAGAAGAGTAAATCCGTCCCTGCGAGGTCTCGTTCTGCTCGGACGATTTGGAAGCCTTCCTCTACTCCGATTGATGCAAACCAGACCTTCACGGATTCCTCGTCTTGAGAGCTTTCTTTTGGTATCTCACACGCCTTAATTGGATTGGTAAAACTCGAGATATCAACCAAACAGTCTCAGCACTCTCACAGCTCGAGTTCACAGACCACTGCTCGTTCCAGATCGATTTTTGGATGATTAACCTCTCCTCTCGAACAGAGACCACTCAATTATAAAAATAGACTTCAAAAGCTATCCAAGGACACCTTATACACCTTATTTGGACGAGTACAACTCCCCTTGAGGAGGGAGACAAACCACACCCATAATTTGTGCGGAAATTGACAAGGTGGGTCTCAAGTTTGATTCCAATCAAGTCTTGTGCAGCCCTCCTCCAGCTTGTGCGGCCAAGGTAAGTCTCCTCACTTATTTTTCTTGTCATGCAGGTACTAAAATCATGTGGAGTGGTTCCCCATTGATCCCAATTATTTTGGGATCCAAAATATCTATCAATACACCCAAAAATGGAAGGAATGGGTCCTATTGTTTTATCTTTGTCAAAAGATGTCTTTTTGTACTCATCCTAATTTATTTAGAACAAGTCAACTTCCTACATCACATTATTGATCTCCAATATGTGTAGGATCATCCCAATTATTTACAAGATGGACATTATAGAAGGAAAATCCTATTCCCATTATTTAGCTCAATAATGTCAAAGATGGGATCATAGGCATTTGTATTCATCACAAATCATCCTATCACTTATTTTGACATTTGTTATCCATATTATTGAACTACTATCCGCGTGGGTCGCCCCCGAGTGGCCTACGACGCCGTCCCCGAATACTTGTTATTTTAGCGGGTTGAGCCCAAAATAATATCTGGGCTGCCCGCCCTTCTTCAACTTGTCTTGAAACGTTATGCATCTCTATTTAGATAATGATAGGCCCTTTTATTTATTAATAAGTCCCGATACTAATATACGAGTTCGAACAGTATAATAATCGATCATTAATTACGTAGAACAACAATCGTTTCACAATTGTTTGGAAATCAGAAATTCAATACATAACCTTTGAATTTTTAAAATTGAATTTTCAAGGGCGTTCGGGTGCGGTGTCACAATACTCCATAAGTTTTTCTTCTTCTATAGTAACACATTTGTGAGTGTTGGGTATATAGCAACCATATATCCGCTTCTTCCGTTTAAATGGGTCTGGAATGAGCAGCCCATAACCTATGAGTCCTTCCTAGAAGGCTAGAAGGAACAACCTTCCTTTTTCCCAGCAAGGGATCAACCCCAATCGCCAAGTCCCTCTCCATCCAACCGACCACTCATACATTCCACCCAAAAAAAATCAAGCCTTCATTTCCCCCCAGAAAAAGCCAATCCGGCTGGCTTCTCTCCAAGCAAGCACACCAACGTACAACCCAAAGACTTCTATGGACAATTCAATCGTTCTGTCAAATTTCAGTCACGGAGCCTTCTCTCCAACCGGCAACATTTTACTATTTCAGCCGTCGGGGCTGGGGTTGGGGCCAGGGCCTTTCCTTCTCCTGTGAGTAAATTAAGGGTATTTATGGCTATGTATACATGTGTGCCCCAGAAATATGCTTTTATATGAGTGTATGTTAATGTTCTGTTTTGGTCCCATGTTCTCAATCTCCCTTTTAAACTCTTATACCAATTTTATTTAAAGGATTTTTCTCTAACGCTTTTGCCAAGGTTAGAAGCCTTATTTCAGCCAAAAAAAAAGGTTAAAAGCGTTATTTAAAAGTTTGCTTTCTATTTAAGCCTCCAATTGCATATACTAATTAAACTGCTATTCTTTTATAATGTTTCCTAGATTTTTAAATGTATTTCAAGCTAAAGTATTACCTTTAATTTATGAGTCTTGGAGTGTTCCATTAAAATAAATTACAAAAATTGAACCTAAGAAGTTAAAATAAAGTTAAAAAACTGGTCTTACACATGTTTTACTTTTTTTGAATGTTGCACATGTTTTACTTATAAAGCAGAAATCATTAAGTACTATTAGATAAATAAAAAATAAACACTTCTCAAAACTCTACTCATTTTTTATTGAAAAATTCCCTTTTTATATTCATCTGACCCTCCAATCGTTCATTAATACGTGAGAGTATGCTAAATGAGGTGTTATAAAATTGATACCCTATAACAAAGGATCTTTGATATAACTTGCTTGAGATGTTTCAAATCATAATAGTTGAAAGTAAACTCTAATACGAAGTATATTTTTATACAATCCCCAGGAAATGGTTCACACTTGTTTCTCATATACATTAAAGTTTTGATTGTGCACATTCTTTCACCTGATTCAAAGTACTTCTAGGATGGTTAAGTAACAACAACACTTAAAACCAATTAAACCTAGTGTGAATATGTCTCTAAAAATTCAAACATACAATTTGGTTATGTTTGGTTAGTTAGAACATAATGTAAAACATCAAAACCTGGGACTTTGAATGGACAGGAGGGTGAAATATTGTCCTACCACCTAATCGAAACCTGGGACTTCATAATTTTTTTCCCTACCACCTAAGTGGCTAATTCTTTTTTACTAACTGCACAAACACCAACATGCATTACTTATATACTCCGTAGTGTATATTGTCTACCAAAATAAGTCAACTCTGTGCACCAAGATAAGAATGTCACTGTGATCAAAATAAATGGTGTATTTAGATTTGATTTCTTATTTTACAACTGAAAGTACCCTGCTTTTACTAAAAAACTGACTTAGAGAAACTATCTGTTCATTTATTAGAACCTACATGACTAATTATGATGAAGTGGATTTTTCAACATAACATTAATAATACAACAACATTGTTTATTAGAAATAATCTGTTCATTTATTAGAACCTACATGACTGATTATGCTTAAGTGGATTTTCAGCATAACATTAATAATACAACAACATTGTTTTACTAAAGAAATCTATTTTCAATCTGTCCCCATCAAGGCCTAGGTCCACTCGCTTCTCTTTGTCCAACAAAGGAGTGGAGTGAAAGGATTGGTTGCACACATACCGGGAAGAATCAACCTGAAGAAGAAAACATGTGTTCGTTTAGAAAACAGTCAACCTTTAGCTCAAAAAATTAAAAATAAGTAAAAGTTAGAACAATGTCGTTGCCAGAAAACTCCCCTTCAATCGACTGAACTCATCATCCTCCTCCTCTCATCCTCCTCCTATAGAAGATTAGATACAATTTTATTATATGTTAATTTAATCGAGGTACATGAAACAAAACTACTAAATCTGAAAAACAAACCTGTGGAATGTGTATTTCAAAACGGTCTATCAAAACCCAATGTTAAACAATGATAAAAAAAAAAGATTTCAAAGCCTCTTCACCATGAAAGATGGTGGGAAGCCATCATGTCCAAGTCCTTGATATTTTTTCTTGCTATTTTAGGTTGATTGGTGAATGGGTGGGAGCAGTGTCATGCTAGAATGTTGCTTTTATAGCTGAAAATAAAGACGTAGTTGGTGTGGGAAGAGTTGTCCCCGATGTCACGTTTTTTAGGTGAGATGAAAAGTCTAATTATGGTGACCACCTCATTTTCAACCAATAGGAGATTATATCCTTTGTTGTGAATAGTGCATTTTCAACTTGTATTGCCTAACTATTCCACCACCCTAATCGACCAATAGAATCTAAGCATTTTTGCCTAACTTTTCGTACTACAACACTATGCACCACCCAATTCAACCAATAAGACATTAAGACATTAGCCAATTGCAATCCGCATTAAATTTTAACAATGCGTACGTAGCAACAGTTTGGTCTAAACAGTGCCACCGCATTTCTTGGCCAATATCAACACCGTACGTAAAAGTTTTAATTTCTGGGAATAGTGTCCTAAGTTTTTATCAACCAACCGGTTTAATCCAAGCTACTGCACCGTTTTTTTTTAGCCAATAGGCATTCAATAGGAACTGTTTTCACCGATTTGTTGGCCATTAAAATCTGGACAACTTCCATCTCACCAAGTTGAGCAACTATTAAATTCCAGATCCTTTAAAAGTCTATACACATCATATTTTTTTTGCAATTATTTTTCATGAAAAAATGAAATAAATCTTGATGTTGACATTTTTGGGAGGGAACACTATTCACAAAAAAAGTGTTCCTTTAGATAATAATAGATTAGTTCATTTATTTTACTTATCCTATATAGTTTCATACTGCGTATTATTAATAGTAATTATAATATTAACTATTCTTTTGCTTTTGCTCATTATTACTATATTAAAAGACTAATTCATATTTTTGAAGTATTTATTTGATCTATGTATCATACTATTACTTTATATACATATGTTTATAATTTTTTTATATGGTGTTAGTGAGATGAAAATCACGACTTCTGGAGATTGAGTAATAATGAACTTTTAATGAGCACCAGACCTATTCTGTTGAGCATACTGAATATACAAATTGATATGTAAGCATATTCGAGATTTTAAAAGAGCTTTTAAATTTTTTCTATGCTCATTTCGTAAATTAGATATGCTCATTTGATATTGGTGTAATGCTCATTTTAAAATGAGCATTACACGAGACAACTTAAATGTCATATCCATGCATATTGGCGTAATGCTCATTTTGAACTTTTTGATACTCATTTCACGTTTTATATATTCACATTTAATATTTGAGCATCAAACATCCGTTATTGAGATGAAATTCACGGTTTCTAGTGAATGAGCAATAATAAACGTTTAATGAGCATCATACCCATTCTGTTGAGTATTAGGAGTCTAATATTGAGAATTTTGATCTCCGCTTCATAACTTCTAATTCACTTTCTTTTTGTTATTTTTTCTTTTATAAATTTTTATTAAATTATATTCATAATCAACTCCTGTGAATTTCAATATGTGAATTAATGTAAAATAGTACTTTAAAAAATGCATCGATATGACATTTAGAAAATGAGCATAAAATCTCTGCCAGATGAGCATACGTAACTTACAAAATGAGTATTAATGAATTTGTTAGCTGCTTTGTTATTTGAACATCACGACATTTTCATTGAGTATCAAACATCCTCTATTGAGATTGATGATAATCATGATTTCTGTAAAATGAGCATTAATGACTTTTTAATGAGGATTCGACCAATACAAATGAGCAAGCGTAACTTACAAGATGAGCATCGATATGAACATTGTAAATTTTTCGTTGAACATTTTACACTCGCATTGATATGTCATTTTACATATGAGCATAAAATTAGTACCAAATGAACATGTGTAGCTACACAATGCGAATTGATAAAAAATCGTGTTAATTGGACATCACTATATTTTCATTGAGCATCAAACCTCCTATATTGAGATGAAAATAATGATTTGTATTAAATGAGCATTAATGAATTTTTAATGAGCATCAGACCTATACAAATGAGCATATGTAACTTACAAGATGAGCATTGATATGGAAAATATAAGTTTTATTCGTTGAGCATCAAGACATTTTCAATGAGCATCAAACCTCCGTTATTGAGTATTAGAATCTGCAATTGAGTATCATGATTTGTGGTCTCGTGTCTATAATGAACTCTTATATAAATCTAATAATGTAATATGAGACTTTTGAAATGAGCATTGCTAAAACATTTTAAAAATGATCACAACAGATATACTAAATGAGTATACATAATTTACAAAATGAGTATTCGAAAATTCAAAAGCTCATTTACTCATTTGAGTTTAAGGTAAAACTCATTTCTAATTTGCTTAGTATAATGTATAAAAAAGAAGAACTAAACAACAAAAGAAACGAAAAGAAGCAAAAAAGTAAACAACAACCCTAAAACGTAACAATCAAAATGGATGGCGGCAGAAAATAGAAACGAAAGGAAAGAGGATGGCGGAAGAAAAGAAAGGAAAGAGGATGGGGGAAGAAAAGAAAGGAAAGAGAACGCCGGAAAAAAGAAAGAAAAGAGAACGGCTGAAGAAGAGAAAGAAAAGACAAATGGCTGCCACGTCATTTAAAAACCGGGTGTACATACACCCGGATGTATAGTATAATATGCGGCAGACTGCAGAATGAGTTGGATATTAAATTATTCAGAATAAAAAGATGCTAAATATTTTTTTAATTTAATTATGGGTTACATAGGAAGTACTATCCCCTTCTTTAATTCTTGCAATAATTTGATTTTCATGTTTTTCAATGCACAACTTTGACTGTAATTATATTTAATTGCGTATTAGTAAACATTATAAAAAGTTGATATTTTGGAAATTCACATTGATAGGAATTTAATAACATTTTCTACGTAATAATTTGATTATGTATATTAGTAAAAAATCGTGGTCAAAGTAAGATCTGTGAATAGTGCAAAAAATAAAATGTTGCAAGAATTAAAGAACGAAGGAAGCACTAAATTTACAGCAGGTTACTTCCTTCTCAAGTAGTCAATTTGGTTTCTGGAAGAAAACTAGCTTGAAGCTGACACCAATTTAGACTTTTCTGTGGGTTGAAATCTATTTAGGAAGTTTGAAAGACTTAGGAAGTGTTTGCAATTGCTTCAACTTTAAAGAAGTGATTTTTTAAAGTGATTTTGGGAAAAGTGATTAATAGTAAAAGTTGGTAGTGTTTGAGGAAAAAGTGATTCTGAAAAAGTAAAAGTTGGTAGTGTTTGGTAAAAGAAGTACTTTTTGTGTAATAGAAAAAGTGAAAAACAGTTTAAAGCATCCTTCCACCTGCTTCCAGCTTTTAGCTTTTAAGTGATTAATTTAAGCAGAAGCTGTCATTTGAAAACACTCTTTTTAACTTTTTTTAAGCCAAAAGCTGAAAAGCATTTTTTTTAATCAAATGCAAACACTCCCTTAATAAAGGAAGTTGGAGAACAATTTAAGGTAAAGGAAATAATGGTGTCGGTGTTTTTTTGTTTCTTTTTTGTAAGTGCCCTTAAATGAGAACTTGTATTTCATCTCTCGCACACATTTGAGATAGAATTCAATAAAGAAATCTAAAATGGTTTGGTGAGCACTCTTTTATTCTTTTATTATTATATGGATTATTATTATTATTGTTGTTGTTGTTGTTGTTGTTATTAGTACACCATTGTATTGTTGTTGTTATCCATGTCCTTGTGTTGTTATGTTGTACTTTTTTGAAGGTGTATAAGACTTTTTCATAAGACTATTGTATCCTTTTCATGTATTTTGATAGTAATATTTGAATTTAATTCCTCGCAAAACAAACATATTTGAATTTAATATTTGTGTCATTTTTATTTCAAACTCATACACATAACTTCTCATATTTTAATAGTGAATATTATAAATTTGATGTTTTTACTGGTTTACTCAAGTTGACCACCACATTGCTTGCGCGCCACAAACATCAAGCAAGAGGAGTTTCCGCGAGGGCAGATGATTCTCAATGTTATTTTATGGATATAAAGGCTAGATACTAACCTAGAATAAACATTGAAAGGTTAGAAAGAGAACTCGCCGGAAAACACCCTTTCTAGTAACTGTTTTCACACCTCTTGTTAAGGATGAATTCATACATGGAGGAGGTATTCTAGCTACCATTTTAAGAAAATAATCATTTCTCAACCTTACTTGGCTGGAACTTTGACCATTGGATTGAGAAAAGGAAATTTGAAGCTTAATTGAGGTGAGGATCGACATCTAGTTACTTACAACTTGTAGGTTAAACATGAAACTACCTAAATGTCTATATCATGTTTCCATGGATTATGATGCTTAAATATTGATAAAATATGAATATAATTTATAAGGAATGAACTTTATAATGATTTGAGACCATATTGATATTATGGAGTTAAATGAGGTATTAATGGACTATTATGTTAAAATAAGCATTTTTACTCATGTACGAATTGTGTGGATATATAAATGAATATTTATATATTGAAATTGGATATTTAAGTTGCTGCCACATATCTCTAAATATATATGTTGGAACACACATATATTGATTTGATAAGAATAATCTTAATAGTATTGAGATACTAGTTATTGATTGTTGGTAGAATTGATCCTAAGGTTTGGATCGAATGTATAGCACTTGAATATACTTCAAGTGTGATATAGTTTGAATCTAAGATTAAGTTATGGGCAGTCCTTAAGGATGGCCCAAAATGATCTATTGAATTGACAATTCTAGACATAGTATTTGCTTAGGAATTGAGCTGTGATGCATGATGATGTAATAGAGCCGAGCTCTAGGAATGCATGGTGAGATGGTAGGCTTGTGTCCTATGATTGCATGATGATGTTTTGAGCTGAGCTCTAGGAAATGCATTGTAAAGTATTAGATTCGAGTTCTATGATTTGCATGGTAATGTACTTGAGCCGAGCTCTAAGAAATGCATGGTGAAGTGTTAGATTCGAGTCCTATGAAGTGCATGATTATATCAATAGCTCCAATACAATCCTAATATATAATAATTCAATAAACGTGATTATATTAATATTATCACTCATAATAATTTGTCATGTTTAATCAATTTATGCATTTACCTTGAAATGTGGCATATATCTATCATCAATGACAATTTGTGAGTGAATTTGTGACGATGTCCCGGCAAAGTCCATCCATGGCATTTAAAACTTTTAAATTCTACTCATAGTTTTCGCCAGAATGTTGAAAACGTTCTTGGGTATCTCTATTTGAAGCACCCTTACTTAGCATAAACGAACAATCCCACTTTTTCCAAAACTAAAACCCTATTTGAAGGCCTCAAACCATACTTAGTCTCTAAATCCGCACATAAATGACGAAATGTATTTTGTGTCATTCTAAATGCATTAAAACATCGTTTTTCATGACCATTTAATATTTCATTCATCCATCTTTTTTCAGTCATATAAGAAGTCATGCACGATTCCTTGTATATATTTTTAAAATAGTAGTCACACACATATGCTGTCATAGAAGTCATCATGTCCATATTTTCACTATCTATTTCAAAGTATTGTTGACATAAGAGATATTGTTGCTGAAATAGGAGAAGGAATTGTCTACTTCGCATGTTGTAATTATCCATGAACACCTACAATCAAATATGTATAATAAAAAGGTAAAATTTTGAAATTAGAGTTATAATTAATAACAACATTGATGTCACAAAAATGCTTAAAATATGTTTAGATCACATAACAAAAAGAAGTTCACAATAAGTTTTAAATGTCTAAACACATCTAATGAAAAAGTTAAGATAACACCTTCCCATGACTATATGATAATAGCCACACTTTTCTTATGCTCAATATACATAAACCAAATATAGGCAACTCGACTATCATCATGCAGCAAAGTGAACAAAATAGCCCTCTTTTGGGGATCATCCAGAAATGAGCAAGAAAATAAAAACTCGGGATCAAGTGCATTGAGATCAGGTAAAGTGCACAACTTTGCCATAGCATCTTCAATAGTATACTTTGACGTATGAGAATCCATTGAATTTATTACACTCATTCATGTTCTTCAGTGGAGTAGTAACTTCCTCAACAACTTTATTTCTCGCTTCAAATTGTTGCATCATACCACTAAACATTTCTTGAAAATTTGAAGCCGCACTGTTTTTTTACTTTTGCATTCTAGTGTTTTGAGACGAGTCGCCATCCAAAATTCTCTTACCCTTTTTTATGATGTCTCTTTCTATATAAGTATCATCGCTGGAGCTACATGAGCAGATGTAGGGCTAGGGCTAAGATCTCTCCACATATCATTCCAAGACTCATTTCTCGTAGAGTTATTGTCTCCATAATCATTCTCATATGTCTCATCAACGCTAACATGGGGAATATGAGTATTAAGTGAAGACAGAACATGCATGTCACAAACTCCATCTTGCAAACTTGGTTGTAGCAAATTAGATTCATTCGCATAACTACCAAAAATTTGTTCGAATTTAAATTCAAGCTCTGGCTCAATTCCTTCTTTTCTAAATTGTTTCAACTTTGGATTTTCCTATAAAAAAATACATAAAACTTTAAAATACATCGTTTTAACTATACGAACTAAATAAACTAAAAAACATAAATTAAAATAGAATGACACTAACCTCAATTCTTAATGTCCACCATTCATCAATAGCTCCAATAGTTCCCTTTAAATGATCCCACCCTAGCCCGGTAGCTTTGGACTTCAATTGCTTCCATAAAGTCCATCTATCTCTCATCCAATCAATCTTATTTTTGAGTTTGTTTTTATCCCATGATAAGTTAGTTTTTCTCTTAAACTCCGACTCAATTTTCTTCCACATCAACCTTTGTGATACAATTCCACCTTTTCTTCATTTACTCATGTCACAATGTATTGGATACAAAGATCACAAAATAAATGAAGCAATTCTTTAGACCAATTAACCCTCCCTCCATGACTTTGATCCTTATCTATTTGTGTTCCTCAACTTCCTTCTAAAAAATTCTTCAGCTTTAGAGTCATCTATAGATTAAAAATGGTTAAGACTTTTTTAGTGTGCTTAAAATTTTATGTTTATTCAATCCTTCTACATAATTACTACGAAGCGGGAAAGTTATACTAGACAGTTTGCATATAAGTATTAAATATTAAAAGATAAATTGGCCCACAAAAAGCAATCAATTTTATTGAATTATGTGCTACCATGCTTAAACTGTGAGTTATATACTTTCTTGATCTTACAATCACCTTTTTTATGGGCATTCGGTGGAGACAGAACATGCATGTCACAATCAATTTTGTCTAAAAATGTTTCATATTATAAAATAAAATTACTTTTTATACAAGTACTAGCCTTCAAACAATCAAACATGCAATATTGTTATTCACATAGACAAAATTAGAATAAAAGGAACAACCTTCGTCGACCTTCGTGCAAACATTACTATTTTCTGTTCCACCAATCATGACAAAATCTTAGCTGTGTAAATAAAACAAATTTTTTTGAAAAGATTGTATAGGTATGGCGAAAGTTTTAGCTTGCCCCATTATAAAATATGTTATACTTGTTGTTGGAAATTTTCAAAGTATTTCAAATAAACAAATTAATTTTAATAAATGACTTGGCTAAAAAATAAACGAAAGCTATTTATTAATTTATTTTGTTGAATGCTTGGAGCTTAAAGTAACGTTACTAGAGCTTTAATGGCTATTTTAATGATTGCACGTTACTTGGCTCTCCCTTTATTTCTCCATTTTAATAGGATCATCAGCAACTTCATTTTATATATAATATGCATGCTTCAGCTCTTTGGGTATGGCTTACGTTAAAACACTTAGGGGGACCAGCAAGAGTATATGTAATACCACATATAATTTGTCAAGAAAAACTTTTAGTCTTAACTCTGCTGGATTACATACAAATTTTTCTATCCTTGTAGTTCGGTGTCCGGCTACTTGATATGCACTAATTAGTAGTGCATAAGTGTGTGTTTTTATGTTTGATTTGTGTGGATTGTGTACCATTTTATTTAGTTTGTAAACATTTGTGTGATTTTAGTTGTAATCGTATTTTAGTTCTCATTTGTAAGTTGTAAAGTAGAGTTAGGATTTATGGTGTTGGAAAGGAAGACTTTGAAGTGAAGAAAAAGGGATTTTGACTGTCCAGGAGAAAATACCCGACCGGGCATAAGATGTCACCCGGTCGGGTCTGATTCAACAACTGAAAGTGCCTGGAAAGTGCACTCACCCGGTCGGGTCCCCTATTTCACCCGGTCGGGTCTGACTTGACCCGGGACACTTTAACATGCCGAAGATCGCCAGAACGGTCGGGTAGGCTATTTGATTTTGACATGCACCCGGTCGGGTGGGCTCTTTACCCGGTCGGGTACCCGGCCCAAGGTGTTGAAAAACACCTATAAATAGCACACTTTTCCTTCACAAATAATCATCCCTTCTTTCCTATACTTAAGCTCAGTCTAGAATAGCATTTCTTTATATTTCTTTTAGCATGTTTAGTCTCCAAATGAGGAGCTAAACTTCCATTTCTTGGTGTTGCTCTTGAAGCTTGTTGATTATTAAAGTTGTGAGTTATTTTCTTATCTTCTTCCCTTGAATATTAATTATTCCCTTAATCTATCTATATATTAATGTTGGGGAGTGTTGCTAAGATGACAATTAGTTAACATCTCGACATTAATTATGGTAGTATTTATTTTCTTCCTCTATATATTAATGTTGGGGAGTGTTGCTAAGATGACAATTAGATAACATCTTGACATTAGTTATTGTAGGATTATTCATATTTAATCTTCTTCCTTGAATATTAATTCTTCCCTTAATCTATCTCTATATTAATGTTGGGGAGTGTTGCTAAGATGACAATTAGTTAACATCTCGACATTAATTACTACTAGAAACGATCAACGAACCGATGGTTAATCGTTGATGGCTTCACAAGTAAGTAACTTCGGTTTATTAATGCACGGTCGTGGTTAATAAACTTAAGAGGGATTAATTTTGTTGGTTAAACCGAAACCGTTGTGTTGAGGTTATCAATCTCAATTGATTTCATCAAGGAGTTAAGAGATTAAATGCTACTATTAAGTCGGTATATGGCGGTGTTCTATACTTGACTAATAGTAAGGGTTATTAATGAACGGTCGTTGTTAATAGCTACCCTCGATGAATTGGATATACTCCTCGATTGAGTATTCGAGAGGGAATAAGTTATAGATATAACAATGATCGACTAAAATATATCAACAAGTGGAAAGTAGCAATGCCAAGTCCTTTTTATCTTTGATTTAAACCACGTAACTCGTTCATCTTCGTGTTTAATTTAATTAAATCACTCAATCCCAAAACCCCCTTTTATTTACTAGTTTATAAAAAGAGAATTATTCCTTTCCCTGTGGATACGAACTCTACTTCACTATACTACGTATTAGTGCTAGTATTGAATTTATTTTGAGTGCACACACGACAAAGTGCACGTCACTACTCACCGAAGGGCTCGTTATATCTTGGGGAAAGATTTCCGTCCACCGGAAATACTTTCTGAGGACAGCGACAACGCGTCTCGAGCCACAGTATTCCTTGTTATTGTTTTTTGCAGAATCAAACAAGCTGCGATGCGAGAAGAGAAGAAGACAACAACTTCGAGTTATCATGTAGCCACAAATTATCAACGATAATGGAAGAAGAATTTTACTGGAGTGTTATATGTCCGTCGGCCCGATTTGGACTTCTGGCAGAAGGTGGCGATATTTCCTCAATAATCTCAGAAAGTATTATCGGACAAACGCCCAATTGTATCATCACAGTGGGAAAACTCTCACTCCAGAAACACAATATGTTTCAGCTCAAATGTGGCCACAAACGTGCAATTCAAAATATGGTAATTTTATTTACCATTCCATTTATAATATTTTTATAATATTCTAGTTGCATGCCAGAAATTGCGAGCACTTTCGCTTTTAGAAATTTGGTATTATTAATTCTCACCCCATTCACAATAAAGCCTTATTTTAAACCCACTTTTATAATAACCGCCATTTTGTGATAAAAAGACAACAATGAAAAACAGCGCACCACTTAAATCAAATTTAAGCTTGGTTAAATGTGATAATATTTTTGTTGCGGTTGTTTCTCAAAGTTATAAAAATAATGATGTGGATGAGTGGATGGTAGATTTCGGGGCTACCAAGCATATAAAAACAAAGTTCTCTAACCTCCTATATTACTATAGGAGATGACAAATACCTTGTGTATTTAGCGGACTCGACAATACATGGTAAAGGAAATGTTATTTTTAAACTCACATCGAGATAAACTTTATCACTAATGGCATGCTCTTTGTGCCCGAGATTCGGACTAATTTATTTTCCAATTCCTTCTTGAAAAAAGTTGAGATTGAAGTATCTTTGGATTTGGATTGTGATAATTAAAATTGTTATGACCAAAGATGATATTTTTTTGTGGGAAAAGGCTATTCTAGAAGTAGTTGTGTTATTAGTGTTAATACGTTATTTTCTGTTGCTATTTTCCATCTTTTAATTTTTCTTTTCTTTCCGGTGTCATATTCCATACTTAGTATTGTTTCACCGCTATGATTTTAATTTTAGTTGAGTCTAATTGTGATAGTTAAAAATTCATAATTGTACTGAAGCTTAGTTAATTTGGTGTGCATAGTATAATGAGAATTTACCACGTTGGTATATATGCCCCCAATGCCCACTTGACTTTAATTATAGAAGTAATTGCCTAATTGGATGGTCTTATTTTTAATTCGTAAGGTGCGTTTTGGCATGTGTGCTGGTATTTTGTATCTGCATGCAATTACAGACTTTTGTTGAGAATTACTCATTTGCTCTGTAATAAATTGTACTGATTTAGATGTTTTGGAGGCTGTGATTCAGATTAGTACGCATGCATGGTATTTTCTAGTTTTGACACGCATGTATTGGATGGATTGATCTTGTACCTATAGCTTCTTTGCCTAACTATAGTAGTATGTTAGAGTTATGGGGTGTTGGTAAATTATACTCCGGTATTTGAATAAGTGAATAGTTTACTTAAAGTGATCTATATTTACATATCCAGACGTGTATGCTAATTTCTGTGATTTCATTCTCATGCTGCGTGAAATGCTTTATTACTCGTGTGTTTTTGTATAAATAAAATCATGTCTTGAATGTGGTTCACTTTTGGTATATGCCTCATGGGATTTAGTCATGGTCTTTGCACCAACCTTTAAATATTTAAAATGTGGGGTTTGTATTTAGCTTCATTCTAGGTGTACTGAGATTCTAAATGTGGGGGTCGGTTACTTCGACTAATTTCAAAACCTTTGCCATTATTTGTGGTTACTAATATATGATTTTCTCATTTTGAATAAATAGTGTGTAATACTTTAAGCTACATGATTGTTGAGATTAATGTGGCAAATTTTTGAAAAATGTGTACACACTAAATGATGAATGAGTGATTACTTGTTGCTGGAATTTTATTTAAATGTTGGGTGAATTGTATGATACTCACATGACCTTTCTCCCGTTTTAAAAATCATGGAGTGATTATGGATGATTACTTGGTTTATTGCCTTAGGGTGCTTTAGTGATGGTATTTGCATCTAATTATATACTCCGTATATATTCAAAATATGGGGTAATGTTTAGTTATATATGTTCTTTTACCTTTTGAGAAGGTAATAAGATGTACCGAGTTGAATGTCGCACAAGTAATATAGGTTTTCAAATTGGAGAAATAGTTTTAATGTTTGTTATGAATTGTAAAATATAATTGTGAGTTTGTTAAAAATAACAAAAAGTGTGAAACCTGACTCATGTCGAAAGATTGAGGAAAATTGTGAAAACACAAAAAGTGTATTTGGTGAGCTAAACCATTGTATCAAAGAGATACAATGATGTAATATTTTATTGAGAATTATCCATTGTGTTTTAATGATACAATGATGTTATATACTGTATGTCTTATAAAGTTTTTCCGTTGTACTATAAGGGTACAACGATGACACATTTTATCGAGAATTATCCGTTGTACTTGAGTGATACAACGATGTTATATTTGAGTGTTATCCATTGTACTATAATGGTATAATGATGTTATAGATTATCTTGAGAATTGTCTTTTAGGATATAACATATTAGTGAAATTATCCGATGTACAAAAGTGTCACATCGATGCTATATCTTGTTGAGAGTTATCCGTTGTATAGCAGGGATACAACGACGCCATCTGAGTCGACCCACATGAGATAGTATAATATAGTGGTTATCCATTCACCATGAAAAAATGGTGCACTGATGTTTGAGAAATATAAATTGTCTAAATGATGACTTTGAAGAATGGAATTATCTCCATTAATTTTGTGAAGTTAGAAGGAATTAGCTACTCCTTTGACAGAATCTGATAGAGTATATGGGCTTGGACCCCATGGCCCACATACTCAAAGTCAACGATGACCAGAAGAATGTCCACATGCCCCCCTTTGGACCAGTGGGACCCGCATCGGCCAGAAACCAAACCGGCTCAGAACACGAATCTGGACTTCCGGGACCGCGTCGGCCCATGGACCGCATCGGCCATGGGACCGTATTGGCCAAAGTTCACCGCATCGGCCAGACTTCGTCCTGACAGAACACATCTCTCTAATTTATTTACCAAGTATTGTACTCAGCCCATTAGTGGCCCTATTTCGCCCAAAGAAGGCATGATTATTGTAATGGGCCTCCTAAGCCTATGGCTAGGAGCCCAAATCCACATTTTTACCTATAAATAGACCCCTTGGGGCTAGTTATAGGGGGTTGAAAAATATAATTACTCACCTTCTCTCTCTAGCTCTCACTTCTCTCTAGAATTAATACTCTATCAGAATTCTTAGGACGTTAAATGATTAATTTAAACATCGAGGGAAATGGATTAATGTCACTTTGACAACAAATAGGGATGGGAACCTAACTTGTGTGATTGAAGATCCCATGACGCAAGTTCATATGTTTTTTTTTTAACCCGGAAGGTAAACCACCCATCGGTGGGGCAAATGCCGGGGAACATTTGCCTAATTTTATTAATAATCGAAAAAGATACCGGACGAAGAGGGGGACTAGACCAAAACCTCTTCTAGAGGGCATTCCCTCTAAAAATACACGCATCAAAACCGAAAATGAAAGCTCTATTGGGGGGGGGCTAGCTGACCCAAAAGAGAAAAGTTACAATAGAACTACCAAATAAAAACCTATATTTTTTTTAGTCCCAAACATGTTCTATATATATAGTGCACTGAACTCCGCAGATTAAGGAGTAGAATCAATTACATAACTTTTTTTTTTATTACAAAAATTAGAGTCTAAGCTCTAAAGTAAGGATAACCAAAAAGGTCAGCCAAATAGTATTTACGGGCTAAACCCGGAAGTGATTCCACCGTATTAAAAGTATTAATTGGATCCGTGACATAAGCCTGATCTGCCAGAGCATGCGCTGCCCAGTTGCCTTCTCGCAAGGTGTGTCTAAATGTAATCCCCTTTGCCTTCTCGCAAGTTCATATGGGTAATAACAAGTCTTCTATTTGTTCTGTTGGCCTTGTAAAATGTCCATTTCTATGGTGTGGAAGGCTAGACTGCATTTCTTTGTGAGGTTGGGCTAAAACTCTTAATGATTGTCATAGCCATTACGGGTGGTGTGTTAAGTACGGGACACACTTGATGATGTCACCTATATGAGTGAGAGGTGGGGCCGCCTCCATGAAGCATTGACGACACTTCTAGAGCACTCAAGAAAACCAGGCACGTGCATGGCCGAAAGGCGCACCACGGCGTTAACGTGAGGAATTGTGGGGGTGAGACATGACCATTAAGACCCTGATTTACCATAGTAGCTTCTTGGTTCATAGAAACCATATGTTTCACCAAAAGCTCGGTTTATTAAGACTTAATCGTCTCGGTTTAGTTCATAGTCTACGGACACCAGACTTAAAGTCTCATTCCCGTTAATCCAGCAGATTATCATATTATTTTTACTCTTAAATGTTTATTTGAAATATGTGGGGGATTGTTGGAAATTTTCAAAGTATTTCAAATAAAAAAATTAATTTTAATAAATGATTTGGCACAAAAATAACCGAAAGCTATTTATTAATTTATTTTGTTGAACGCTTGGAGCTTAAAGTAACGTTACTAGAGCTTTATTGGCTATTTTAATGATTGCACGTTACTTGGCTCTCCCTTTATTTCTCCATTTTAATAGGATCATCAACAACTTCATTTTATATATGATATGCATGCTTCAGCTCTTTGGGTATGGGTTACATAAAACACTTTGGGGACCAGCAAGAGTATATGTAATACCACGTATAATTTGCCAAGAAAAACTTTTAGTCTTAACTCTGCTGGATTACATACAAATTTTTCTATCCTGGTAGTTCGATGTCCGGCTACTTTCCGAAGGGCTCGTTATATCCTGGGGAAAGATTTCCGTCCATCGGAAATACTTTCTGAGGACAGTGACAACGCGTCTCGAGCCACGGTATTCCTTGTTATTGTTTTTTGCAGAATCAGACAAGCTGCGATGCGAGAAGAGAAGAAGAAAACAACTTCGAGTTATCATGTAGCTACAAATTATCGAAGATAATGGAAGAAGCATTTTACCGGAGTGCTATATGTCTGTCGGCCTGATTTGGACTTCTGGCAGAAGGTGACGATATTTCCCCAACACTTGTATCAAAGGATTCGAAGACTCAAAGTCAATGAAGCTTGATAACAAGTTAAAAATGAAACAATAATGAAATTGGTTGGGACTCAGGAGAATATATATTAATAATGCGCACCAAAATTAAGGTGAGTGTACTATTATATACTTGCCTTTAAAAACCTTGTTTTCTCTTATTTCTCTTTATTTTGCTCTTCCAAGGAACTGCTAGCAGCTAGAAAAACATATTTGAACTCATTTTAAAACAAAATATACTGTGACATGTATGTTCTGTCTCCATCTAAAATTACAAAAAGTAATTTTTGTGTTTAAACTGCCTACTTAACACAAAAAGAAATATATGTTGTATTACAGTCCCTAGTGAATTACAGTCCTTAAATATTAGCTTCTCGCCCTTTAAGATAACTTTTTTAAAGTATTGCCTACTTAATCACTTATGAAGTGACTATAAGTGCTAAGTATTACAATCATTCGTAAATGATTTCCTACAATCACTTAGCCATACGTAGAGACTAATTTCGGTAAATTTTCATAATGATGCCTGCTACTAATTTTGGTTAGTTTTCATACAAGTTTTCAACTAACAAGGAATAAAAAACATGACTTCACAAAAGAAGTAGCAGTAAAAACAATTATACAACAACGCATAATGAAGCAAAAAATATAAAAGGAGCAATTGTTATTTTATTCTTATTGGCCTGATCGTACTGCTACCCATGCAAAAGGCTGAAGGTAATATATACAACTTTGTCATTAATCAAAAAATAAGGAAATAATCCCCCCATATCACTTATATCTTCCTACTTTCCTTTTTTAATTGTAACATTCATATCTTCCCATTTATAAATACGGAAATAAATAAATACCCTCAAGTATTTATTTATTCTACCCTCATGTATAGCCTTTGTAATTCCCATGGTATCCTTACTTTCGAATTTGAAATCAGAATATGGTCAAATAGCCATCACATGTCGGACCACTGAAACCCTACCCCAAGTCCAAAATGAACGTTAGGCTACTTGTTTCCCGACTTTGTCTCTCACCTCTAACCTATTCCGCCTCCATAAAACAAATTCTGGCTACGTCTTCAACCTTCGACCTCAACAATTCAGCCTTCCACGAAGTCTGAAAATTAAAGAATGAGATCGCTACTCCCTTTGATGCTAGCGTCGCCCTCAGAGGAGGTCCTAAATAAATCCATCGAAGATTCCCTTCACTCTACGGAATCGACTTCATTTACCCCTCTGGTTTTCGATGCCATTGATTTTCTCTCTGATTCTGAAAGTTTTCCTTCCCCGGAGTGGTACCTTTCTCCATCTGACACGGATGACACCGACCCGACTTGGAAGTGGAGGAAGCGTTACGAAGGGGTGATTGTCCCTGACAGTGACGATGGCTTTGAGGGCCTTGACGACATGTGGATGGAGGTCTCTTCCAAGAGGGCAGCGACGCCAACACCTGTCTCTATTGTTGACGATGATGAAGGAATGTTGTAGTGAAGTTCTTATTACTTTAATTCATTTCACTATGGTTCGATAATTGCATGTTTTACTTTACCATTTAAGCAATGCTTTGTGTTGCTTCTGCTTGAGAAATAATTTTTGATTTCCCTTGATGAAGTATTGTGTGCTCCAGATTGATGTTATAGCTTTGAATAATTATTATGATCAGTAAATGTTGTGAAGAAAGTGTTTTGCTATGAGTTGTGATGTGTGTTTGTCTTGTGTGACAATGTAATGCTTATGATGAAGCTATTTAGAAGCCTCACTGTAAACTTTCAATGATATGATGCCTATTATGGCTGAGTTATTTCATGCTTTGTCTGTGATGATTGATTTCTGAGATAAGTGTAACCATTTAATGTACTCACATTGATGAAACTAATTTCACGGCTAATTTTACTCTTTCAATGGTATGACACTTATTTAGGCTTGCTGCTCTCATGACATCCTTGTGATGAATAAAATCTGAGGGCTTAAGTATAACATTTGAAGTATTTGATGTTTGTATGCCTGTAATACTTGAGATTTAATATAAACGGATTAATAGTACTACTCATACCAACAAGATGCATCTCTTTTTAAGGGAGTTCATCACCAAGAACTTCAAAGCTAAGCGTGCTTGCACGGGAGTAGTCTTGGGATGGGTGACCCCCTGGGAAGTTTCTCAGGGCACGCACAAGTGAGGACAAAGTGCGCGGAAAAGGCTAGTGGCGGTTTGTGAGGACAGTACTAGAGGTCTAGAGGGTGTGTAGGAGTAACTACCTCGGGTCCTGCGGGGACAGGGTGTTACAATGCCCTTAGTTTATTATTGTGAAGAAACTGTTTTGAGGCATAACTGTAAACTTTGAGTCTTTGAATTATATGAGGTTTATTTAGACTGAGTGTCATCATGTGTTTCCTATGATGATTGGTTTCTGAGGCTAAATGTAACCTTTGAAGCTAGTGGCATTGTTGGAACTGTTTCATAACTAAGTTTAAAATTTGAATGTTATGACACTTTTTGGCGTGACTGTACTCATGCCATGGTTGTGAAGAATATAAAATGAGGGCTAACGATAAACTTTGAATGAAATGATGTTTACTTTGGCCGAGTGTTGTCATGTCTTGCCTGTGATGATTGGTTTCTGAGGCTAAGTGTAACCTTTCAACCTACTGGCAGTGATGAAACAATTTTCATGGCTAAGTTTAAACTTTGAAAGGTATGACTTTCTGAGCCTGTGTGTGTAGCCTGTGGTGAAATTGTATTTCTGAGACTAAATGCTTATTATGTGCCTTTTGTGTGGAGCCATTTGAACTTCATACACGTAATTACTAATTAAATTTAAAATGAATCAAAAAGATATAACACTCAAGATAAAATATCTGGAAGTGAAATGTTACATTCATTCCTAAATTAAGATAAGGTAAAGGACCGAATGTTAAGCAATGTCTCCTCATATAGCTCCCTAGTCACCCCAATGGTCCGAGGTAATAGACCTTGCCTCTGTAATGCATCCTTTCCCAAATGATTCAATTTGTAATAGTCCCCCCCCCCACACACACACTTGAGCACATCTTGCATCACACATTGATAGGTTAGAAAGACCTTCTCTTGGGTGTTGGCTGACAGTTCATTATAAGAATCTTCCACATTTCCAACTAATTCTATGAGTGAATTGCTATGCTTAGGGAATCAATGGCGCGAAAAAACCCGAGATCTAACACATTTAAATCAGGGATGTTTGGTGGTTGACATTGCAAAGATATATTCCAACCATCACCAGTTGCTTTTCTATGAAAATCTGCATCGCCCATGAGCATATGCGGCTTCACATTGTCTTGTTGAATGATAATGTTCCTGTGACACCGCACCCGAACGTCCTTGAAAATTCAAATTTAAAAAAAAATTCAAAGTTTATGTATTGAATTTCTGATTCCCAAACAATTGTGAAACGATTGTGGTTTTAAGTAATTAACGATTGATTATTATACTGTTCGAACTCGTATATTAGTATCGGGCCTTTTTAATAAATAAAAGAGCCTAGCATTATCTAAATAGTGATACATAACGTTTCGAGACAAGTGGAGGAGGGGCGGGCGGCCCAGATATTATTTTGGGCTCAACCCGCTAAAATAGCAAGTATTCGAGAATGGCGTCGTAGGCCCACTCGGGGGCGACCCACACGGCTTGTAGCCCAATAATATGGATGACAAATGTCAAAATAAGTGATAGGATGATTTGAGATGAATACAAATGCCTATGATACCATCTTTGACATTATTGAGCTAAATAATGGGAGTAAGATTTTCTTCTATGATACCCACCAAGTAAATTATTGAGATGAACCTACACATATTAGGAGATCAATAATGTGATGAAGGAAGTTGACTTGTTCTAAATAAATTAGGATGAGTACAAAAAGGCATCTTTGACAAAAGATAAAACAATAGGACCCATCTTCCCATTTTTGGAAGTATTGGTAGATATTTTGGACTCCAAGTTGAATGGGATCAATTGTGAACCATTCCACATGGACTTAGTACCTGCAAAACAAATGAAAAGAGGTGAGAAGACTATATGGGGCGGGCTCTTGGCTCACATGCACAAAAAATTCCATGAGAAAACAAAAGAGGGAGGTCCACCCCATATTTGATTGCAAACCAAATACCTCCCATGTTCTTTTGTGAGCCACATACTCTTTTAGCATGTTTAGGGTCTCCTAATACACTCCCCCTACACCCCATTCGAACCCCCAAAGAGATAAGAGAGCAAGGGAGTCCACACAACCCAAGAGAGAAAGAAGGAGGAGAGCAGTCCGCAGGTTCGTTCTTCAGTGCGTAGCTCTGACTGTTTGATCCATAACTTGAGATTTACTCATCCAAATAAGGCGTGCGAGATACCAACAGAAAGCTCTCAAGACGAGGAATCCGTGAAGGTCTGGTTTGCATCAATCGGAGTAGTGGAAGACTTCCAAATCGACCGAGCAAAACACGACCTCGCAGAATACGTTTTTGTATTCAAAGTAAGTTTGAATCCAAAACCTTCCTCTCTATTGTCTAAACCATATAAGTGATTGAAGAACTATTATACACTGATTGAAGTGTATAAAATGTTATTATAAAGTGACTTTAATTGTTGTAAAAGTTAGATACTAATCTAGACAAAACCTTGAAAGGTTAGGGAACGATTTCGTCGGGAAACACCCGTTCTAGGGACTGTTTTTGTGCCTTCGGTTAGGAGTTGAACTAGCACTTTGAAGAGGCTGTTTAACACTCAATTCCAAGCAAGGAATCAGTCCTCAATCTTCCTTGGCCGAAGCTTGGGTCATTGGATCGAGAAGGAAAGTGTTAAAGCTCATTTGAGGTGAGGATCGACATCTAATTGCTTACAACTTGTAGGTTAAGCATGAGATTACCTAAATGCCTAAATCATAATTTTCATGGATTATTATGATTAAATATTGATATAGTTCCCAAAGAATGAAATTGGAAATGATTTGAGGATGTATGAATAATATGAGATTAAATGAGTTATAAATGAACTATTTTGTGAAATGGGGATTTTACTCATGTATGAATTATGTGGATACATAAATGAATATTTATGTATTGAAATTGAGTACTTAAGTTGCGGCTACACACTTATAAATATGTGGAGAATTACAAAATGAGGATATTTGTATGATGACAATAATCTTAATAGTATTGAAATACTAGTTAGTGATTATTTGAAGTTGTTGATAGAATTGATCCTAAGTATTGGATTGTATGAAATGCACTTGAATGTACTTCAAGTGTATAAAATGACTTAGCATGAAGCTAAGGGTAAGTTATGGGCAGTAATTAAGAATGACCAAGGTAGATACGAAGTATTTGAGATGCCAATTCTAGGCATAGGTTTGCTTAGGAATTGGACTATAATGAGGAATTAGAGCCGGACTCTATGATTTGCATGGAAATGTAGTTGGTCCGAGACCTTTCCATGTAAATTGTGATTTGCATAGAAATGTAGTTGGTCCGAGACCTTGCTATGCAAATGTGATAGGATGTAAATTGTGATTTGCATAGAAACGTAGTTGGTCCGAGACCTTGTTATGCAAATGTGATAGGATGAAATTGTGATTTGCATGGAAATGTAGTTGGTCCGAGACCTTGCCATGTAAATTGTGATTTGCATAGAAATGTAGTTGGTCCGAGACCTTGCTATGCAAATGTGATAGGATGTACTTGACATAAAGGATTGCATAGAAATGTAGTTGGGCCGAGCCCTTGCTATGCAATGGTAACGTGATGAACTTATGAATTGTCGTGGCCTATAGTCACGGGGAATGAGAATGGTGATTTTCTAAATGAACATGGGCCCACGGGCGGACTACTTGACTTTTATTAAAGTAAGTATATTTTTAAAACGGGGTAACTTAGGGTTACCACTATATTGTATTACCACCCTATTTGAGGGTCTTGTGTTTGAAATACTTGTTGTATATCTATTAGATGCCATCCACACCAGCACTTTATAGCCCTATAGAGTGCTGACCCCTTCGGGGGCGTCCCACTACCATTTTTCAGGTTGAGGCTCGAGCTTGCTACCTGTGCCCGTTGCTCGGGTGATCCTTTGGAGAGAAGACGTGGTTCGTGCTTTCTCCATTCTGTTTGAACAATATTAAACATGCTCATGGATATTTTACTTTAGAGCCTGCGTGCTCATGAATAGCCCTGTGTGGCCCTTTTGTTTTAAACAATGTTTTCCGCTGCGTTATGAATTACTTATTATGTTTGTTTATGGATGTTATATGTGTGAATGATATTCAAGACGCCTTGTATAATATGAATGTGTTGGACTGCGGTTGACTATTCGTATTGTACGGCGGGTTGTTGACGTGACCGGGGAGGTCCGGGGCGTGACAATTAAGTTGGTATCAGAGCCTTAGTCCATAAACTTCATAATGAAGTCTCGAAACTCTCTTTTTGAAAATATTTTGAAAACCATGAGCATAGAAGTTTTGTACTTGGAGAGCTTTTGGTACTTGGGTTGCAAGGTCTCTAATTGTTAAGATGGTACCCTTAGCAATTGGTATGGCGGTGACTCGAGCCAAAATGTGTCTTAAGTACCTATCCGTCAATCGACATTGATACGAGTCTAACGACTCCTTCCAAATTTCTTTCAGAAATGGACCGTGGTGGCAGGGTTACTAGGAGAAACCCGACGGGCCGTGTACCAGTGGAGACTGGACAGGGCAGTCGAAGGACCTCTAGGGCATCTAGAGGAGCTGGCCGTGGAGGCCGATCACAGACCGTGAGTGACGGTCATGTTGACACAGAAAGTGAAACCTACTGGTCCTATGAGGACTCGACTTACCAACCGGAGACCGAGCCGGTTGAGACCCCTTACGAAGGGGATGACGATGATATAAGTGATGAAGGGGAGAATGACTCCCTAGCCAGAATTGAGGCGCTGCTCCAGCAATACCAGCGGGAGCGCGAGGGAAGGAGGGAACGCCGAAGGCGCCGAGGAGGGCGAACTTCGGGTGGGGCTTCAAGAGGAAGAAGCCATGGCGACTCTAGGGCCCACATTGAACCACATGGGGGCCGGGGTGATGGAGGTCCGATCATAAGGATCTCCAAATACCTCAAGGAGGCACGAGACTTGGGGTGCAAACCCTTCAACGGAGCGGGTGACATCTCGGTCGCCGCGGAATGGATCAAGAGGCTGAACGAAGCAGCCCTTGATATGCAACTCACCCCCGAGTTTAAGCTAAGGGTGGCGGTGAGGTTGCTCGAAGGGATGGCATCCACATGGTGGGACGGAGCCAAGGGAAAGTATGGCAACACGGTGACTTGGGAGAATTTCCGACAGGAGTTCTTTGCCCAATATTATTCTGATTTTGAGGTGAACGCCAAGAGGAGAGAGTATACCCTCCTGACCCAAGGGGGCAAAATGACGGTGAGGCAACTTGAACACAAATTCAGGGAGCTCGCGGAGTTCATACCGGAGTATGTGTGTGACGAGAACCGGATGGTAAATCACTTCTGGGATGCCTTAGACCTGGAGGTGCGTGAGAGGGCAACACAGTTGCCTAACATGACCTTTAGCCAAGTGGTCGAGCAAGGGTTGAAAGGACAGAAAGAAAGGGAAGAGAGAAAGTTGAAAAACGCCGAAGAGGTGAAGAAGAGAAGGTGGGAGAACCATGGACCTCAAGGTCCTAGCAAAAAGGGGAACCATGAGGGAGGGGGATCTTTTCGGACACCCCCACTGCCATCTAGGGGAAGTCAAGGCCCGAACGGGCAAGGATCACGGACCTCAGGGGTAGCTCGATGCAATAATTGCAAAAGGAGCCACTTTGGCAAATGTCGTGACCCTCCTAGATGCTTCCAATGCGGGAACACCGGGCACTTAAAGATGAACTGCCCACAGTTGGGTGGGGCAAGGTCATCGGGACCAAATAGTGGGACTACGGAAACAAGAAACCAAGCCGGGGGTTCCCTATCATCTAGGGAACATGGGGGAGCAAGCGCGAGCAACGCACCATCGGTGAATCAAGGAAGGACTCAAGCAAGAGTCTATGCAATGATGGAGGCGGATGCCCGAGCTAACCCGGATTCGGTTGCAGGTACGACCGCTTAACTTCCCGTCATTTACCCATTCCCCATCCATAAATTGAAGTTATAAATCCTAGGATCCAAGTGGGATCAGGCGTAGGGTCGAATTCGGGAAAAGAGGGCAAAACCATGCTACCACCCGACCGGGTATGGCGATAAACCCGACCGGGTAGAGTGGGAAAATACCCACTGGAACCCATACACGACCGGGTATGGTGATAAACCCGACCGGGTAAAGTGGGAAAATACCCACTGGAACCCATACCGGACCGGGTATGGTGATAAACCCGACCGGGTAAAGTGGGAAAATACCCACTGGAACCCATACCCGACCGGGTATGGTGATAAACCCGACCGGGTAGAGTGGGAAAATACCCACTGGAACCCATACCCGACCGGGTATGGTTATGTTACCCGACCGGGTACACCTCGATGTGTTCGTCAAATGAAAAAGTTGTCATCATGAAAGTTGTAGATCTTTTCATTATCTAAATGATGGAATTTGAATCGAATCATTTGGTTAAGTATGTGAGGAGATATGATCAAAACGGTGAGACAGTGCCGATTTATATCTCAACTACGAACGTCATCCATAATTGAGCAATATGTCCACTCTAAGGACATAATTTCGAATCATGTTCTTCATAAGAATGGTTGGTATATTAGGGGGGCATCTTACATGGTTTATAAATGTTAGAACGATAAAGATTAATGGAAAGGATGCAAGGATCCTTATCGATACCTGCGCGCAACGTTCGTTCGTGAGTGGACGTTCGCCGAGGACTTAGAGTTACAATCAATACCAATGACACAAACTTTAGTGGTATCAACATCACTAGGGGATGACGTTGAAAGAACTAGTTACTATCCACCTTGTGAGGTGGGAATTGATGGCCAAACCTTGACATGTGATTTCGTACCGCTGAGTATGATGGGATTCGATGCAATACTAGGAATGGATTGGCTAGAAAAGCATCATGCTAGGGTAAATTGCTACACAGAGGCTGTAGAACTCGAAGGCAATGATGGAAACAACCTACGCTTCGAGGGGAATTGAGGCAAATCAAACAGTTGTATCATATCCGCCGTGGGAGCAAGGAGTATGATGTGAAAGGGATGTCACGCGTGTCTGGCATACATGGTTGACAAAACCAAAGAGGAAATGAACATCGCTGATGTGAGGGTAGTTGTAAGTACCCGGATGTTTTCCCTAAAGACCTGTCGGGTCTTCCACCTGATAGGGAGATTGAATTCGTGATCGAGGTCGAGCCCGGTACCGAACCAATCTCTATACCGCCATACCGAAGGGCACCTGCTGATTTTAATGAATTGAAGAGCCAATTGCACGAGCTATTGGATAATGGGTCCATTAGACCGAACTATTCACCGCGGGAAGCACCAGTCCCTTTATGAAAAAGAAAGATGATACCCTACGAACTCAAGTTACATTAGGAGTAGGCCTTAAGGGTTACTCAAAATGGATGGAACCTAGATTAAGGAGTTGTTCAGGGATTAGATGACGTGACTACGAGCCGAGCTCTAGCACGTGGTAGTATGACTATGAGCCGAGCTCTAGCACGTGGTAGTATGACTATGAGCCGAGCTCTAGCAAAATGTAGTGTGACTATGAGCCGAGCTCTAGCACAAATTAGTATGACTATGAGCCGAGCTCTAGCATGAAGGAACATGAGTTAGCTATAAAATAATAACATCCTAGATGGAGGATCTTGGAAATTGAAACTTTGATTAATCTAATTACTACAGAAAATTCGTGGAGAAGTTTCCAGTTTTGACATCGCCATTGACGAAGCTCACTCGAAAGGGTCCGAGAACGCATGCTAGCGTGACCCGTGGAGGATTTCCGTGAGAGAGACGAGGGTCTCTTGTCACTCCGTGGCCGAGTGGGTGTACCATCGAATGATGAGCTTCGAGAGTCCATACTGGAGGAGGCTCATTCACCGACATACACTCCTGAATTAGAGAAGATACATAATGTGTTCCATGTATCCATGCTTAAGAAGTATGTGCATGATCCCTCTCACGCATTGGAGAAGCCGCCTGTGGAGGTACGTGAGGGTTTGAACTACGCTGTGCAACCGATCAAGGTCACCGATAGAAAGGTGAAGAAACTGAGGAGTAAAGAAGTTCCAATGGTTAAGGTCCTTTGGAAGAGTGATCGGGTTGAAGAAGAGACATGGGAAACAGAGGCTTTGATGAGGAAGCAGTATGCTTTCCTATTCGAGTAGAGCTGTGAATTCGGGGATGAAATTCCTGTTAAGGGGGGGTGAACTTGTGACACCGCACCCGAACGTCCTTGAAAATTCAAATTTAAAAAAAAATTCAAAGTTTATGTATTGAATTTCTGATTCCCAAACAATTGTGAAACGATTGTGGTTTTAAGTAATTAACGATTGATTATTATACTGTTCGAACTCGTATATTAGTATCGGGCCTTTTTAATAAATAAAAGAGCCTAGCATTATCTAAATAGTGATACATAACGTTTCGAGACAAGTGGAGGAGGGGCGGGCGGCCCAGATATTATTTTGGGCTCAACCCGCTAAAATAGCAAGTATTCGAGAATGGCGTCGTAGGCCCACTCGGGGGCGACCCACACGGCTTGTAGCCCAATAATATGGATGACAAATGTCAAAATAAGTGATAGGATGATTTGAGATGAATACAAATGCCTATGATACCATCTTTGACATTATTGAGCTAAATAATGGGAGTAAGATTTTCTTCTATGATACCCACCAAGTAAATTATTGAGATGAACCTACACATATTAGGAGATCAATAATGTGATGAAGGAAGTTGACTTGTTCTAAATAAATTAGGATGAGTACAAAAAGGCATCTTTGACAAAAGATAAAACAATAGGACCCATCTTCCCATTTTTGGAAGTATTGGTAGATATTTTGGACTCCAAGTTGAATGGGATCAATTGTGAACCATTCCACATGGACTTAGTACCTGCAAAACAAATGAAAAGAGGTGAGAAGACTATATGGGGCGGGCTCTTGGCTCACATGCACAAAAAATTCCAAGAGAAAACAAAAGAGGGAGGTCCACCCCATATTTGATTGCAAACCAAATACCTCCCATGTTCTTTTGTGAGCCACATACTCTTTTAGCATGTTTAGGGTCTCCTAATACACTCCCCCTACACCCCATTCGAACCCCCAAAGAGATAAGAGAGCAAGGGAGTCCACACAACCCAAGAGAGAAAGAAGGAGGAGAGCAGTCCGCAGGTTCGTTCTTCAGTGCGTAGCTCTGACTGTTTGAGCCATAACTTGAGATTTACTCATCCAAATAAGGCGTGCGAGATACCAACAGAAAGCTCTCAAGACGAGGAATCCGTGAAGGTCTGGTTTGCATCAATCGGAGTAGTGGAAGACTTCCAAATCGACCGAGCAAAACACGACCTCGCAGAATACGTTTTTGTATTCAAAGTAAGTTTGAATCCAAAACCTTCCTCTCTATTGTCTAAACCATATAAGTGATTGAAGAACTATTATACACTGATTGAAGTGTATAAAATGTTATTATAAAGTGACTTTAATTGTTGTAAAAGTTAGATACTAATCTAGACAAAACCTTGAAAGGTTAGAGAACGATTTCGTCGGGAAACACCCGTTCTAGGGACTGTTTTTGTGACTTCGGTTAGGAGTTGAACTAGCACTTTGAAGAGGCTGTTTAACACTCAATTCCAAGCAAGGAATCAGTCCTCAATCTTCCTTGGCCGAAGCTTGGGTCATTGGATCGAGAAGGAAAGTGTTAAAGCTCATTTGAGGTGAGGATCGACATCTAATTGCTTACAACTTGTAGGTTAAGCATGAGATTACCTAAATGCCTAAATCATAATTTTCATGGATTATTATGATTAAATATTGATATAGTTCCCAAAGAATGAAATTGGAAATGATTTGAGGATGTATGAATAATATGAGATTAAATGAGTTATAAATGAACTATTTTGTGAAATGGGGATTTTACTCATGTATGAATTATGTGGATACATAAATGAATATTTATGTATTGAAATTGAGTACTTAAGTTGCGGCTACACACTTATAAATATGTGGAGAATTACAAAATGAGGATATTTGTATGATGACAATAATCTTAATAGTATTGAAATAGTAGTTAGTGATTATTTGAAGTTGTTGATAGAATTGATCCTAAGTATTGGATTGTATGAAATGCACTTGAATGTACTTCAAGTGTATAAAATGACTTAGTATGAAGCTAAGGGTAAGTTATGGGCAGTCATTAAGAATGACCAAGGTAGATACGAAGTATTTGAGATGCCAATTCTAGGCATAGGTTTGCTTAGGAATTGGACTATAATGAGGAATTAGAGCCGGACTCTATGATTTGCATGGAAATGTAGTTGGTCCGAGACCTTGCCATGTAAATTGTGATTTGCATAGAAATGTAGTTGGTCCGAGACCTTGCTATGCAAATGTGATAGGATGTAAATTGTGATTTGCATAGAAACGTAGTTGGTCCGAGACCTTGCTATGCAAATGTGATAGGATGAAATTGTGATTTGCATGGAAATGTAGTTGGTCCGAGACCTTGCCATGTAAATTGTGATTTGCATAGAAATGTAGTTGGTCCGAGACCTTGCTATGCAAATGTGATAGGATGTACTTGACATAAAGGATTGCTGATAACCGCTTTCGCGGCGTTGTAGTAAAACGGAGTCTAACCTTTCGGTCTTTCCCCGAGTATCGTGTCTCTCGAGGAATGGCGGAGGAGCTTCTTGATTTCAAGTCCAGTCACAGGTTATCGCAAATTATTGGAAGCTTTCCAAATTAAAACTTTTGATTGATTTTCTAAACTACTTTTTGGAAAAGAAAGTAAATTAAATTGTGCAAATACTAATGATGGCTCAAAAATAGACTAAAGGAAAAAATATAATATTAAACTTAAATGGATTGGTGCAAATAAGGGCAATGAATTGAGTAATTAGAAATGGATATATTCTTGGACCTAGTAATTAGGGAAATTAAAACTAAAATTGGACTAATAATTTCTTTCCTCATAGACAAGAATAGAAACTATTTTCATTAATTTATCCTATTTCTAGGTGTCATTAATGTGTTCAAAAATGGTTGGCTTGAATTAAATTCTAACCTCATAGACAAGGTAGAAATAATTCTCCAATATTTTAATTAATAAAAATAGCCGAATTCATTAACTAGTTAAACTCATTATTTAAGCAATTGAATTTATCTCTCATAGACAAGATGTAAATCCCTTTCATTAAATTATCCTATTTCTAGGCCTTATTAATGTGCTTGAATATGGTTGGCTTAAATTATTTTCTAATCTCATAGACAAGTTAGAAATAATTTTCCAAGAATTTAATTAATGAATATGGCTAACAATTATTAATTACTATTTCATCATTTCAAACAACTAGTCCAAATTATTAATTTTAATCCCTAATTTTCGGTCAACAAGTCAATCCATATTCCTTTAGTCAATTCATGCCCAAAACAAATTAGCTAATAAACATCATTTTTTCATTTAACAATACAATGAATAAATTCAACATTAACAAGGAATTAAGCATGTATAATAGCAAAAATTAAACAAAAATAATATTCTTCCAAAATAAACTTGTAGAACTAAAATATCACCTTCTGGAATTTTTCCCGAATTTATAACCTAAAATCCAATTTTAACAACTAATTGATAATTTTCCCAATATTAACTAGAAAATACAAAAAAGCAACTACAAATATTCTAAATTCGTTCTAAATTTTATATTGAATACTAGGAGTGATATTACTGTGAATTTAACTGGAATTAGGACAGAAACTAATTTTTTTCCTTTTTTGAGTATTTAATTTAATTTATGCAATAATAACAACTAAATGCCGGAATTAATTAAAATTTACTTCTACTTCATAAAAATTAACTTTGTTTTGATAAATAACTACCTTGAGGCTAGTAAACAACTATATAATTAATTGGAATGGATTTAATGTCAACAACTATTTTATTCAAATTTAAGACGAAAATGCGAAATAGTTGAATAATTTTCTGGAAATTTTAGAAGCACAGATAAAAAAAACTAAGTACAGATTCAGATTCTACTCATTGAAAGGATGAAAATACATATAAAGAACTCACAATTTGGAGCTAAAATGAGAAAGATATGAAAGATTGAAGTTGAAGGTGCAACAATGGTGGAAATCCGAGCTTTGAGGAGGAAGAAGACGCCCTTTTTGATCTGATTTGGGCTTGAAATTGGTGTATCTGAGTTGAGGAAAAAGCCTGGATTTTATAGCCTAAAAATTCCCGTAGGCGCCCGGGCAGGCGGCCGCCTTCTGGCAGCCTCTGGCCGCCTGCCGTCCCGTCGCCGGCAGACCGTCGGTGGCCGGTCCCGTCAGCCGTAGGCGGCCACAGAGGGCGGCCGCCTTCTGTCAAAAATGGCCGCCTGCCATCTTTTCGTTGGCAGATCGGATCCCGACGGATCCCGACGGATCCCGGCCGCCGCAGGCGGTCCAGCAGGCGGCCGCCTGCCGTCCTGTCTGGCCGCCTGCCGTCCTGTCTTGCCGACCGGTGGTTGGTTTCGTCCCCTTGTGCCGCAGGCGGCCACCGTAGGCGGCCGCCTTCTGCCCAGTGTCGGCAGCCTTCGGTCTTTTCCTGGTCCCGAGTCAAAGCGAGGTTGACTTCTGATTTTTCCCGTAGGCGGCCGCGAAGGCCTCCATTTTGGGCGCCTATTTGGGCGCCTTCTGCCACTTTTGTCTGGCAGATGCGGCTTTTCCTGCTCTTCATTTTTGTCTTCTGAATCACCTTGATAAAATGCTTGCTTCTTCCGGTATAAATGTATTTGTCACTCAAATTGACTCATTTTGTGCTCAATTGACCCGAAATCCCGCTAAACATATTATGGATGTGATTTTTACCTGATTTCATGAAACTTGAACCAAAATATATAAAATGTGTCTTTTCTTTCTATTTTCATTCAAAAATCGCTTAAATTTGATAAGAAAAATAAGTACAAAAATGGACTTATCAATCTCCTCACACTTAAGCGTTGCTTGTCCTCAAGCGACGAATTAGTTGTAAACACACTCAAAAGGTAAAGCCTAACTGTATTACAATCTAATTGCTATTTTAAAGAAGTAGAAACAAAAACTTCTTCTTTTATTCTCAATTTTTAAACATTTTAGAAAAATCACCCAAAATACAAGAGTTTAAAATTAGTATTACTTAAGAAAAACTATTTATTATGTTAAACCACCAATCAATTCCTTATCCCAAGGTTTTCATTATTTTAATTTGGACATTCATCTTGTTCACCATTTTTTTTTTGTTTTGTTTTTTTGCTCTTTTTCACTCTTGTTGGCGGTGTTATCCCATGGTAAATGCATATTTCATTCTCACAGACTGTGATTAACGAATGAAACAGAGCCCCTTTTCGGAGATGGAATTGTCCTATAACAATGAGTTTTGAAGAGGTTTATTAGTAGTAACATGTTTTTTTTTTTAATGAATAAAATGAATGTCCAATTAAAACAAATTCGGACCTTTACATTCGCAACCAAAAACCCATAACAATTTTAAGTTTTCAAAAATAATAATAAAAGTAAATTCTTATAATAAGGGTGATTATCTAAAGTATTTTATGATTTGATAACAAATTGAGAAATTAATGTTTCATATCAAAAATAGTAAAAAGATTGTTCTAAAACAAGGTTTTGACTTTTGAGTGTAAAACGCAACCTCCTCACACTTGAGCTGGACCTCGCCCTCGAGGTCTTCTTTTGAGGCACAAAATTGGGAAATAAAGGCACATTTTTTTTTGGTTCTTTCCTCACACTTGAGTTTTGAAAAGATTTTGTGAAGAGGAATAATGAAACAGGAATAAAAATCATTACATCATTCATAGTCAGTTTGTAAGAGCAATTAAGTCAAAAGAGCGGCACTATGTCCAACCTGAATAAACAAACAAACACAATAAAATGTTAAGGAAGAAAACTAAGCATCACTCGTGTCCTCCCGTAAGGCCTAAGCCAAACTTTTATTTCATCAACATTGAAGCACACTGATAAGGTGTGAAAACACCTTATTTGTTATCCAAATTCTGAGTCGTTGCGTGACAATTTTGCAGCATTCTAGCATGTTTTTCGTGTGGTTTTGGTTTGTTTTCGATTGCAGGACTAGAATAAAAGCTCCACTTGACTTTGAGGATATTTGGAGCAAATATGTGGGCAAAAGCAAGTTTTCAGACGAGTGTGAAGAGCATTGTGGATTCAGGAAAGAAGCTGGAGCTTAAAAGAGATCGAAAGAAGGAAACGGACGAGAGAGAGAAGTTTTGGACTGGACCGAGCAAAGGAAGGGCATCACGGGATGAAAATAAGAACTCTTTGGAGGCCAGGGAGGAGGAACGCCCATAGGAACGCCAATAGGAACGCCGTTCCTCTCACCTTTCCTACGCTGCAATTGATTCCGGAACTCCCAGGTGTGGGAACGCTGGGAGGGAACGTCGTTCCTCTCAGCGTTCCTGCAGAACGACGTCCCTGCTCCGTTCCTCACGGCGTCGAACTCTCTGCCAGACGATTAATTTATTTTGTAAAGAAAGGAACGCCCATGGGAACGACGTTCCGCCCGACGTTCCCCCGACTGCGGAAACATATAAAAACGCGAATTTTACCCTTTTTACGGAGCTTTTGGCCAAATTTCGACTTTGGAGAGCTCAAGAACCCTAGTTAAGCTTGTAAACTCTTACTTTACTACTCTCTTTCACTCTTAATCATTGTTTTATATTACAATTACATGAATTTACTCTTTAATCAATACAAATCTTAGTTCTTCTCAATTCTCTTGCAATTCCCTTTAGTTATTTAATCATGCATATGTTCTTATTCTTTGCAAATCTTTTGATTTCGTCTTCAATTATGTGTGAGTAGATTGTTTAGGGGTTGGGGGTGATCAAGGATCACCCCATCATGTGATCTTTGGGTTTAGATTCATTAGGGAAATCAATCAATATAATATGCATGCCAAGTGTTTGTGAAAATTCCTCAATGACTTTTTTCTCTTAATTGATGGCCACAATTTAGGTAGAAACTTGTTAGAACCCGCGAGGAGACTCGTAGGGTTTCTCTAGACACCTTCACACACACACACACACTATCTCCTCGCCACGAGAGTGGGAAGAGATAGGGGTCACATTAGTTGGTTATGCTAAATTGTTTAGCCTAGGAAAATCAATGGACCACGAGAGTGGCCGTTCAGTTCCCTTGGCAATCTCTTGGCCACGAGAGTGGCGAGAGAACTTTCACCAGACCCTCAAATGCATGTTTGTTGATTGACCTCCCCGATAATCATTTTTCCTAGTTGATTACATGATGGGACCTTGAGACCCCCCGCTTCCCTTTTATTTGAGATTATTAATTTCTTTCGTTGCTTGCTATTTTTTTCTAAAACCAAAACACTACTTGATCGATTAGCTTACATCTTAGACACTTAAGTCGAATTCACACTTACTTTCCTTATACACCGTCCCGAGAGACGACATCCGGGACTTCCATATCCCAACACATACACACACACCCCTTGATACTCGTTTGCATAAAATGAGCCATCAAATTTTGGCGCCGTTGCCGGGGACGGTGTGAAAGTTTAGTATGATTTTCATTTCTGGGTCTAGTGAGACTAATCATTTGTTTCTTTTATTTTCTTTTTTTTTCTTTGCACTTTATTTTTGTTTGTTCGGAATCACGTGGGTGTTGTTGTCTTTGAGTGCGTGCAGGTCAGATTTGTATGCAAACTCGCTCTCAGGGTGATAAAGATCTACTATTTATCCTTGAGATCGAGCAACTAGCAAGAGAGAACCGACGCGCTGCACGTTTGCCACAAACCGTATCAATGGCAGACGGCACAACATCAGCAACCCCCAACAGAACCACATCACCACACGCCACCCAACAACCTAACAACCAAATTCCACCCAACAATGCTCGTCCACCAGGGTTTGAACATGTGCTCAACGGGTTCCCGTTCATTGAAAACCATGACAATGAACAAGGAACCCCGGAAAGAATGTCACCGCGGGTGAACTACCAGCAGCCGCAGATGAGAACCCCGAGGACGCCGCAACAACCTCATAACCAAGGTGGGCCCCTCAATCAAGGAATAGTTGGCCCCAATCTTCAGGGTGGTGCTGAGAATTACTATGGAGGTGGGATGAACCAAATGGGCATGAATCAAGGGGGTGGTGGGTTCTACAACTACGAATTCAATCAAGGAGTCAATCAGGGATTCAATCGCCCTGTAAATCAGCAATTCTACCAAGGAGGCAACCAAGGGCTCAACCAGCATCCCTACAATCAACAGCTTTTTCATCAGCAATTCAATCCAGGATTTCAAGGCCAAAACAACCAAGGGAGACCTCAAGGACGCTCCATAGCTGAATATTTGGAGCCGCAGATTCAGTCTCATGAAAGCATCATGTACCCGAGGGTGGAGGCTAATAATTTTGAGCTCAAGGCGTCTACTATCGGATTGGTGTCTCAAAACCAATTCGGTGGTAGTGCTAGTGAAGACGCCCAGGGGCATATCACCAGGTTTCTCAGAGCGTGCAACACCATCAAGATGAATGGTGTATCCAAAGATGCCATCAAGCTCAGGTTATTCCCTTTTTCAGTGAGAGATGAAGCGCAGAGGTGGTTAGACTCTTTCTCACAGGACCACTTCCAGACTTGGGACCAGCTTCATCGAGAGTTCATCCAGGAGTACTTCCCTCCATCTAAAGCTTTGAAGATCAAGAAGCAAGTCCAAGATTTCAGACAAGGACCGCTAGAGAATCTCCCAGAAGCATGGAAGAGGTTCAAAGGGTTGAAGAGGATGTGTCCACCGAATCTGATGACACACTGGGAGATTATCTCCTCATTCTATGGAGGCCTGACCGATGAGGCAAAAATGATGATGGATAGTTCGGCTAGCGGAGCACTGATTCACTTGCAGCCAGAAGACGCAGAAGCACTGATTGAGAAGGTGACATCCAACAACGCGTACTGGTATAACTCCAGGGGTTCCCAAAAGATAGCCCCGGGGTTATTTGAGGTGGACAGCCAGACGGCAAACTCAGCACGTTTGGACAGCTTGGATGCCACACTTCAGAAGTTGATGAGCAAGGTGGAAAAGCTAAGTGTGGGGAATAGCAACTCGGGCCCATCTACTCAGGGCCACGCACACATGGTTGGTCAAGGCTCCGCATCATACTCTCAACCTTCTCAGATGCAACCATTCTGTGAAAACTGTGGGGGAGGACATATAGTGGCAGAGTGCCAGTTCTTGGTGGCACCAATGATGGGGCCAAGTACAGAGCATGTGGATGCCATCAACGCACCAAGGCCCCAGGGACAGAATCAGAACTATCCAGGAGGCTTTGGGCAAGGACATCGACCTTATCAGCCTCAGCCATTCAATCAGGGCCGCCCACAGTTTAGCTATCAACCGCAATATCAGCAGCAGCAGTACCAAGGAAGACCCAATCAAGGCTTCAACAACTTTTCAGGGCCTAACCAAGGATACAATGCAGGTTCCTCTCAGAACTACCAAGGCGGTTACCCTCAGAACTTCCAGGGCAACTATAATCAGCAAAATCAAGGCTACCAACAGCGCTCCAACCTGGAAGAAATGATGGGAAAGATGATGAAGAGTCATGAAGCTAGATTTGCTGAGTACGACAACATTCTGAAGAATCTGACCACTCAGATTGGTCAGCTTGCTAAAGACTCAGGGGAACGCCAGAAGGGGATGCTACCAAGCAACACTGAAAACAATCCCCGCGAACACTGCCAGGCGATCTCCCTGAGGAGTGGGAAGCAGCTGGAGGCATCTAAGCCTCTAGAGGAGGAAACCCCGAAGACGGATGATGCACCGTTGACTGTTCCGGTGGAAATTCATATCGACAGAAACAAAGAAGATGGAGATAAGGAGGTGAGCAATCCGGGAAAGAAGATTGATAGCACTGAGAGGGAGAGGGCAGCCCCAAAAGTTGTCACTTCCCATGTTCCTTTCCCAGCCCGACTGACAAAGAAGAATGATCAAGATCAGTTCGGGAAGTTTCTAGCTCTCCTCAAGCAGCTGCACATCAACATCCCATTCGTAGATGCACTATCAGAGATGCCCAAGTACGCAAAATTCCTCAAAGACCTGCTGTCCAACAAGAAGAAGCTGGAAGAAGCATCAACAGTGGTGCTGAATGAAGAATGCTCGTCGATGGTGACCAAGGAGATGCCTGCCAAGCTCAAAGATCCAGGGAGCTTCACTATCCCCTGCTTGATAGGTAATTTAAATTTTGATAGAGCTTTAGCGGATTTAGGGGCGAGTATTAATTTGATGCCATTTACTTTGTATGAGAAACTTGAGCTAGGAAATCTAAAACCAACACGAATGTGCATTCAGTTAGCTGACAGATCTACTAAGTACCCGCGTGGTATTGTAGAGGACGTGTTGGTTAAGGTTTCCAAGTTCATTTTTCCTGTTGACTTTGTGATCTTGGACATGGACCAAGATCTAGAGGTGCCCATCATTCTCGGTAGGCCCTTCTTGGCCACCGCTAGGGCCCTCATAGATGTTGGCGATGGTAAGTTAGTTTTGAGAGTTGGTGATGAACAAGCCACTTTTGACATGACCAAGATCATGAAACGCCCCTTGTCCCCTGCTGATGAATGCTTTTCTATTGATGTCATTGATTCTTTGGTTGAGGAGTGCATTCCTGACATGCTCTCCGAGGATACCCAGCTGTTTCTGTGTTCTCAAGATGATTTGGCAAAGGATCTTAACTCATCCTCATGCTTTAGTTGTGACTCAATTGTGAATAACAAGGAGAATGAGTTAAGTGATGCTGTGATTGAGCAAGGTGCTGGGGATGATATAGATAAAGAGATGGAGGAACCAGTTCAAACTGATTCCTCAATTGTGAGTCCTTCACCTCTTAATCTTAAACCACTCCCCAGTCACCTAGAGTATGCTTTTATTGATGATGATGTGAAGTTACCAGTCATTCTTGCTGCCAAGTTAGAGGCTTCTCGCCGAAATTCTTGTCTCGATATGCTTAGTGTCCAGCGAGAAGCCCTAGCCCGGTCCCTTTCAGACATGAAGGGGATTAGTCCCTCCTTTTGCACTCATAAAATTCTTTTGGAGGATGATGCTAGACCGGTAGTGCAACCGCAGAGGAGACTAAACCCCAACATGCAAGTAGTTGTCCGAGATGAGGTGATTCGATTGTTGGATGTGGATATTATCTATCCTATCTCGGACAGCCCTTGGGTCAGCCCTACTCAGGTTGTTCCAAAGAAAGGGGGGATGACAGTGGTAAAGAATGATAAGAATGAGTTGATACCCACGAGAGTAGTTACGGGATGGCGAGTGTGTATAGACTACCGTAAACTCAATGCCGCCACCCGTAAGGATCATTTCCCTTTGCCCTTCATTGATCAGATTTTGGAGAGATTGGCGGGGCATACCTTTTATTGCTTCCTAGATGGGATGTCGGGGTATTTTCAGATCCCGATAGCTCCCGAGGACCAGGAAAAGACCACATTTACTTGCCCCTTTGGCACTTTTGCCTATAGGAGGATGCCGTTTGGTCTGTGCAATGCCCCCGCCACTTTCATGCGTTGTATGTTGTCTGTCTTTGGAGAATACATTGGGGATTTCATGGAGGTTTTCATGGACGATTTTTCTATTTTTGGTGATTCTTTTGATGAGTGCCTCCATAATCTTGAAAAAGTCCTTATTAGATGTCGGGAGGTCAACTTATGTCTAAATTGGGAGAAGTGTCACTTTATGGTCCAAGAAGGAATTGTCTTGGGGCATAAAGTGTCCAACAAGGGGATTGAGGTAGATAAAGCCAAAGTTGAAGCAATCTCTACTCTACCTCCCCCTACCTCAGTTAAAGGCATAAGAAGCTTCTTGGGACATGTTGGTTTCTATAGACGATTTATTAAGGATTTTTCCAAGATTGCTAGACCATTGACTTTGCTGCTAGAGAAAGATGCCCCATTTGTATTTTCCAAAGAGTGTCTAGAAGCTTTTAATATGCTTAAGGAGAAGCTCATCACGGCACCTGTCGTGGTGGCCCCCGATTGGAGTCTACCCTTTGAGTTGATGTGTGATGCTAGTGACTACTCCATCGGGGCTGTTTTAGGGCAGCGTAGGGATAATCATTTCAAGCCCATATGCTACGCTAGTAAGACTCTTAATGGAGCCCAAGAGAATTACACTACGACCGAGAAAGAGTTACTAGCGGTAGTATATGCGCTTGATAAGTTTAGGTCCTATTTGATTTTGTCTAAGGTGATAGTATTCACTGATCACTCGGCACTAAAATATTTGTTACAAAAAGGAGATGCTAAGCCGAGGCTGATCAGGTGGATACTATTACTTCAGGAGTTTGATATAGAGATTCAGGACAAGAAAGGGGCAGAGAATTTAGCTGCTGATCACCTATCTAGGTTAGATAACCCCTTTCTTGAGCCTATTGGTGAGCGCGACATAGAGGGTACCTTCCCAGATGAGAGACTTTTAGCTGTTATTGATGATATTCCATGGTATGCAGACTTTGCCAACTACTTAGTTGGAAAAGTTCTTCCTGACAATTTTCCTAACCATCAGAGGAGGAAATTTTTGTCAGAGGTCAGGCATTATTTCTGGGAGGACCCGTACTTGTTTAGGATATGTGCTGATGATGTCATTAGGAGATGTGTGTCCCATAGAGAGGGCCAGGATATTCTGTATCATTGTCATTCGGGACCGACCGGGGGTCACTATTCTGCGAACCGAACAGCCCGGAAAGTCCTAGAGTGTGGTTTCTTTTGGCCCTCCCTATTTAAGGATGCACATCAGTTTGTGAGCACTTGCGATCGGTGTCAACGGATGGGTACGGTTACTAAGAGGGATGAAATGCCCCAAAATTTTATTCTTGCTTGTGAAGTGTTTGATATGTGGGGCATAGACTTCATGGGACCGTTTCCATCCTCAAAAGGCAATAAGTTCATTCTAGTAGCTATTGACTATGTGTCTAAGTGGGTAGAAGCTGAGGCTTTACCCACTAATGATGGGAGAGTGGTGATAAGATTTCTTAAGAAGTTGTTTACCCGGTTTGGTGTACCGCGTATAATACTCAGTGACAGAGGGACCCATTTTAGGAACGACCCTATGAGTAAACTTCTGGCCAAATATGGCGTTACTCATAAGGGTGGGGTCCCGTACCATCCTCAGACAAGTGGGCAAGTAGAGAACACCAACCGGGACATTAAGACCATTTTAGAGAAGACTGTAGAGAAGAACCGCATGGACTGGAGTGATAAGCTTAATGATGCATTGTGGGCCCTTCGGACAGCCTACAAGACCCCAATAGGAACCACTCCTTACAGGTTAGTTTACGGAAAGTCATGTCATCTTCCCGTAGAAATAGAACACAAGGCATATTGGGCAATCAAGCTTCTTAATCAAGATCTTGCTCTTGCCCAACGTGAGCGCCTTTGGCACTTGAACGAATTAGAGGAGTGGAGGTTCATGGCCTACGAGAACTCTAGGCTAAACAAAGAAAAGACCAAAGCGTACCATGACCTCCATATAAAGGGGAACAAAGAATTTTCAGAAGGAGATCAAGTTTTATTGTTTAATGCTCGGTTGAAGCTATTTCCGGGCAAGCTTAAGTCTAGATGGTCCGGGCCTTTTGTTGTGACACGGGTGTTCCCATTTGGGACTGTGGAGATCTCACACCCGGACAAAGGTACTTTTAAAGTGAACGGCCACCACTTGAAGAAATACTTTGGTGGACCGATTGAGAGAGCAAGGGAGGTATCATTCATTGCCTCCTTTGAGAGTTGAGCGTTCATAGCGTCGGGCATTACGACGTTAAAAATAGCGCTGCGTGGGAGGCAACCCACGGTTTGTTTTGTTGTTGCTTCATTGCGTTCTTTTGTTCTTTGTTGTTTCATGTGTTAGTTGCTTTGATCTGGGCTTAATCTTTGCTTGTTTGTGAGAATTTTCGTGGGGAAGCATGATGAGGATATCTATTTTGAGTTGTTGAGATGATTTGGGTTGTTTTGCAGCGTTTGTTGTTGGAATCTGGAGTATTGGGGAAGTGATTTTGATGTTCTAGGCTTAATTTAGCCTTGATTTTGAGCAAAAGTGTGATATAACGATTCCCTGACCGTTCCCCTCTCTGATTACTGATGTACTTTGTTTTGCTAGATTTTACTCTTGATTCCGTATTCCTTGATGCTTGTATAACATTGTATTTTGCAGCTTGTTTTGATTTGGGAATATCCCAATGCTAGATGTATTCGTTGATTGTTGTTTTGATTTGCTATGCTTGGATTATACTTGGATTCTTCTTGTATTTGGATTGCATGCTTTTGCCCTTGCATCTTGTTTTCTTTAGGTCTAGCCACACGGGCTGTCTGAATGGAACTACACTGAACGTGAGTGGAACTGCGCAGCTAGCGAGACAGAGAGCGGTAAATTTGTTCTTTAATTTTTTTTAGAAGCCCTCACGTTTTAGTACATTTTTCTTGCTTGAATGCCTGCATTACACGCGTGACCCTTCCCTGTTTCCCCTTTTGAGCATTTTTTTCTTTGCCTCGAGGACGAGGCAACACCTTAAGTGTGGGGGGGTGCCTTAGGCTTTGGGTAGCGGTGCGGGTATAAGATTTGAGTTTGTTAGAAAGCGACTAGACTTGTATGTATTTTTAGGGAATAAGATAGGATGTTGTGTATAACTTCTTTCTAAACCTCGTCTTTGTGACTCGTTAGGGTAACATACATGTATTTTCAGATGTTTTGTTGAGAAATCAAGGCTAGATTTGTATATACTCAGAATCTATTCCTTTGAGATGAAGAAGGCACTAGTCACCCATACTGTTTCCATCTTGACCCACCTTTAAAAAAAAAATTCCTTTAGAGAGCCATTTTGAGCCTGACCCAAATGTTATAGCCTAAATTGTTGAGCTCCATGACCAAATGGCCTGTGTTCTGACCCGCGAATAGAGTGTTCATTGTTTAGTTGTTTTTAGGCGTTGGTTGAATAGTTCTGAGTTGAGTAAGTCTTGTGATAGCTGTGTTAGGCACTGTTCCTATGCCCCAAACGGGGTACGAGCAGTCAATACTCCGGGAGTTGACGTTCTTGATCATTGCATAGTAGGCATGGATTCACTTTCTTAAAAAAAAATTCTGTTCTTAATTTAAACTTTCTCTGGTGAGGCCGAGATTAGAATGGGGTGAGAAGCCTAGCAAAAATATGAAAAAAAAAAAATAATCAACAGCTAGCTTCTCACCTTTCGAAAAAGGGAATGGGCGAACCAGTCAAAAAGCGTGCGTGCTATGCACAATAAGATGAGACTGGTTAGCTTTCGAAAGAAACGGGGTTCTCGTGCCAACATAACAGAGAAAACAAACGTAACTAATGGGATCTGGAGGCTTCTGGTCAGAAATTGAAATAAATTTGCAGACGTCCTCCCCGTACTTCAAGTATACGACGCAGCACCAATGCGTGTTGCGGCGGTTTAGCTTAGTTGTACACCGTGCCTACCCCTTGCATAGAGATAGATAGTTGTCCCGGTTGTGTTGTGTTGCTTGTCTTACTCTCCTTAGATTGTTTCGCGATACGCCTGATCATGCTAACCAATCTTACACTTTGTTCCATATTCTTAAGGAAAATACCCTCATTATTCTTCTTTGTTCACAACCTCTACCACCAAGACCTTCCGATTGAGGAATAAATTTTTGTATATTAGATCGCCTGAGCATTTTGAATTTTACAGATGAATCTGCGTGCATAGAGTCCTACGAGTCAGATTAGAAGTTGTTTAGGAAGAAGTTGTCGTGATATCCTGTACAGTTTCCTGTGAATACATTCTTGTTTGTCTGTTTCTGATTTGCTTGAAATTTGTAACCCGTACTTGCTGTCTGAGGTCTAGTTTGCTTGAGGACAAGCAAAGACTCAAGTGTGGGGGAGTTGATAAGGTGTGAAAACACCTTATTTGTTATCCAAATTCTGAGTCGTTGCGTGACAATTTTGCAGCATTCTAGCATGTTTTTCGTGTGGTTTTGGTTTGTTTTCGATTGCAGGACTAGAATAAAAGCTCCACTTGACTTTGAGGATATTTGGAGCAAATATGTGGGCAAAAGCAAGTTTTCAGACGAGTGTGAAGAGCATTGTGGATTCAGGAAAGAAGCTGGAGCTTAAAAGAGATCGAAAGAAGGAAACGGACGAGAGAGAGAAGTTTTGGACTGGACCGAGCAAAGGAAGGGCATCACGGGATGAAAATAAGAACTCTTTGGAGGCCAGGGAGGAGGAACGCCCATAGGAACGCCAATAGGAACGCCGTTCCTCTCACCTTTCCTACGCTGCAATTGATTCCGGAACTCCCAGGTGTGGGAACGCTGGGAGGGAACGTCGTTCCTCTCAGCGTTCCTGCAGAACGACGTCCCTGCTCCGTTCCTCACGGCGTCGAACTCTCTGCCAGACGATTAATTTATTTTGTAAAGAAAGGAACTGTAACACCCCCAAATTTCCCACCCAAAATACTGATATATTTTCAATAAAACTTTTATTTATTGATAAAGTCATTTGAAAAATACAGCGGAAGTCTTTATAGGGAAACGGGTGTTACCGCCACATCCGGTCATCTCCTAACCGAATGCACAGGCAACTAAATCAAGATAAAATAAAACAAATATTCGACATTATTAAAATGTTTATTCTTGGCTAAGTTTTTCTAAGGCATCTCTAATCCGCTCTCAAGCGCATGCAATCAACAATCAACATAGTCGTCATCACCTGCACAAGTAAAGTGCAGAAAACAAAACAAAGGAAAGGAAACAAAAATTAGCTTTAGAGCTAAGTAAGTACTACCCAACCCCGTAAAATAATCAAGTTTGGCGAAAATAGATTTTTATATAATACTATATAAAAATAACACACTCCATAAAAATTCTCTTCTTCTTTGATTATCTCAAAAATCACTTCTTCTCTAACTTCCTAGTAATTTAGAAGGGCGGTGCTCAGCCTTTCGACTGAGCCCGGTGGACCGTGGTTACGGACGGCCACCCCGAACAAGTGCCGGTACCACAACTGCTCTTGCGGAAACGAAACGACTACCTTAAGTGTGCACACCCCCTAAAAGGGATTCCAAGCCCTCCGAGTAGTAGGTCGTCACGAGTAATCGGGACTCAGTCTACCAACTACCCCACCTTTAAAATTCTTGAATGATTAGGGACTACTACTATTATAACTTCTTCTTAAAAGGGATCATAGATCCAAATGTCACTTAAAACTCAAATTGTACTTCTTAGTAGTAGCAGCCCTAATCACCCTCCACATTTATCCGGATGTGGAAAACCGACACCACGGATTTCTCCCGCGGTGCTCACCTCTTATAAAATCCTTAATTTTATCTTGAATTAAGTATACTTCAAAAATATTTCTTAATCTCTCTACATGGTCTCAATGATGTTAAAAATATTTAACACCCCAAAAGTACTTCATTTGTATTCCTCAAATACCATAGATCTAATATCTTCTCAAAATCACATACACATAATTCAAAATTCACACTTAATCACATAATGCATAATAAGCATATAATACGAGGAAACAATTTTGGATCGGCAGAGAAACTTACCTTAATTTCCAACACTCTCCTACTAAGCTCTTCTAGTAGCTTCCTCTCCAACTTGCCCCTCTATTAATTGAAATTCTCAATGTCAATATCCATTCTACATTATGGCTTAACTGTTCTACCCTTCTCCTTCGATTTGCCTATTATACTTTTCTATTTTATTATCGAAAGTCCAAAGTACAGTTATCTTGGTTTACTAATCATCGTTATCTTTAGTCCAGAAATAGTTGAGTGATACTATTACGAGTTGATTTGGATTCGAATAATTCTATTGGGTTTTTCAACTATAATTAGTCACTTATTCTACTTTTAATAACTTGTCCGATTATCACCTTTTATTTTATTATTCAAATTTATTAATATAATTAACTAATTAATTATTCAAACTTAGCTTATCCATTCATTAATCACTTTTATTAATCCATTACTTTGTTACTATCTGAATTCTGCCAATAATTTTTTAATCACTAATGATCATGTTATACTTTTCGAATTATATTTCAATTACATATCCAAATTTCACAATTTCTTTAGTTTATACTAATCAACATTAATTTACTCTTCTTATAATACATCCAAATAATTAATTATATATTATTAAGATATACGAATTATAAACATATAGATTATTACTAATATTTTCATACTTAATGACTATCTTAATTAAATTCGGTAATTAATTCAATAATCCTTTATCAATTTTAATCTAGTCCGATAATAAAAGCTATTAATTAACTAATCTCAGTTCGTCACAATTCCTTTAATATTATTAACACCTATAGTATTTACCCAATAATTATATAAAACAAAAAATCCGAATATTATAACAATTATTTAAACTAACTAATCATTATTAATGTACTCTGATTTTATTAATTACTCAAACACTTAATATTTCCGAGTCCGTAATTTAATTTTATTAATCTACTTCAATTAATCCAATAATTAGTGAAAATAATATCCATCCAATTTTATTTAAACTAATTATGGGACTACATCAATATGACTTATTATTATTTTAATATAATATTAATTAACCAACAATTCATTTCATCATTTATCATTATGTAATTATGATAACTAACAATTAACAAACTTATCTAAGTGATTACTATCAATCAACCAAGCCAATATCATTATTACTAATTCCATTCCAGATTTTATTAATAATTTTTGCAGATTATTATTATCATTAATAATATTATTATTATTATTGTTATTATTATTATTAGTATTAGTATTATTATTATTATTCAGCCCAATAGCTCTAGCCCAAACATCAAAACAAAAGAAACAGCCCAATAATAATAATAAAAAAAAGTGAACAGTTCATCCCCCTTATTTGATCGCCGGAAAACGGAATACGCCGGGGGAGGGGCTTACCTCGTCGGACGCGTGAACCGCGGCGGTAGCGGACTCCTCTTGGGTCGGAGATGGTCGGAAATAGAGTGGCGGCGCCGGCGGCTACTTCTTCTTCTCCGTTTTCTGTCGTTACGGTTAGCCCGGCGGAACTCCGGCAAGCCCGTTCTCCGTCGTTTCACGATCGTTTTCGATGATTCTTTTTCCGTTGGACTCCTCTCAAGCAGGGGAAGATCTCAGAGGTGTTTTAGGGGCTCGGTTATGGCTAAAACGATGGGTTGAAATTTGTGTACACATATATATATACTATTATATATATATACGTATTCATATATATATATATATATATATGTTGATCGAGCTTTGCTCTGGGTGAAGGGAAGTGAAGGTTGAGGCCAGTATTTATACAGTTCTTAAGGCATACTAGGGTTTCTTTTGAGCTCATCCGATCGGTTTGTATTACAACTCAATCTTCGTACGAAGTTTATCGGTTAATTAGGAGGCTTCGCCGGCTGTATGAGTTTTTGTTTATTCAGGATTCTGAATGTAGCTAGTTTAATTGTTCAGGTTCATGCTGCGCACGTTTTATAAGATTGGGGGAATTTTTCGATAGGCCAATGGAGTTTTTTTTTTTCGTTTGTATACTTGGTGCTAAACTTGTATTACTACATCTAGAGCTTTAGTTATATTATTAGATATACGAAGCTTTTTAAAGTTTCTTTTTTTTTTAAAGATATACGAAGCTTTTTAAAGATATACGAAGATATACGAAGCTTTTTAAAGTTTCTTTTTAAAAGTTATTAAAATATAACTTTTACTTGGTGCTTGATATAAAATGTTATTTTTATTATCGGATCGTTTTATCAGATTAAACATGTCACAAATGTTAAATTTTTGTTTGACTCACCTAATAATTAAGATGTCATTTTCGTAACATTTTACTTGACTAATAAGATTATTTATTTTACATTAATTTTTCGGGGTATCACAGGAACGCCCATGGGAATGACGTTCCGCCCGACGTTCCCCCGACTGCGGAAACATATAAAAACGCGAATTTTACCCTTTTTACGGAGCTTTTGGCCAAATTTCGACTTTGGAGAGCTCAAGAACCCTAGTTAAGCTTGTAAACTCTTACTTTACTACTCTCTTTCACTCTTAATCATTGTTTTATATTACAATTACATGAATTTACTCTTTAATCAATACAAATCTTAGTTCTTCTCAATTCTCTTGCAATTCCCTTTAGTTATTTAATCATGCATATGTTCTTATTCTTTGCAAATCTTTTGATTTCGTCTTCAATTATGTGTGAGTAGATTGTTTAGGGGTTGGGGGTGATCAAGGATCACCCCATCATGTGATCTTTGGGTTTAGATTCATTAGGGAAATCAATCAATATAATATGCATGCCAAGTGTTTGTGAAAATTCCTCAATGACTTTTTTCTCTTAATTGATGGCCACAATTTAGGTAGAAACTTGTTAGAACCCGCGAGGAGACTCGTAGGGTTTCTCTAGACACCTTCACACACACACACACTATCTCCTCGCCACGAGAGTGGGAAGAGATAGGGGTCACGTTAGTTGGTTATGCTAAATTGTTTAGCCTAGGAAAATCAATGGACCACGAGAGTGGCCGTTCAGTTCCCTTGGCAATCTCTTGGCCACGAGAGTGGCGAGAGAACTTTCACCAGACCCTCAAATGCATGTTTGTTGATTGACCTCCCCGATAATCATTTTTCCTAGTTGATTACATGATGGGACCTTGAGACCCCCCGCTTCCCTTTTATTTGAGATTATTAATTTCTTTCGTTGCTTGCTATTTTTTTCTAAAACCAAAACACTACTTGATCGATTAGCTTACATCTTAGACACTTAAGTCGAATTCACACTTACTTTCCTTATACACCGTCCCGAGAGACGACATCCGGGACTTCCATATCCCAACACATACACACACACCCCTTGATACTCGTTTGCATAAAATGAGCCATCACACACCCTGCAAACACACAAAACAAACAAACAATGTTATGAAAAACATGGGTTGCCTCCCAAGAAGCGCTTCTTTAACGTCACTAGCTTGACGTTTGAGAGAGAACTCTCAGCTATGCATGTCAATTGTGGGGCACTCATCATTAGTGCTTCCACCTTATCCTCCAGGTATGCCGTCAGATGGCGTAGACCCTCAAACTCTCGTGGCCACCACAATGTGATATAATCTTCAAAGAACACATCGTTCGAACAAGAAATTAGCACATATCCTGCATCACTCTCATTAGTATAATCAACAAGTATTTCAGGATCAGGGGCCTCAGGTGCCTGAAATCGCTCAAGTGGGACCACCATGGTAAGAACATTACGAGTAGGCTCCTCCTTTTGGGTTTCTTCTTCTTCAACTATGGCCTCGACATTTACAACACAAAATTCAAACTCCGTGTCACTCTCTAAAAATCCATCCCAACTTCGCTCACTACTCCCACAAATATCATCTAGGCAAACAAGTCCTTGCCTAGCACAATTATGCTCATCATCATTAAGTAGAGAATCAAAGAAGGCATCATCGGGCATTGTTTCCTCCACATCACAAGTTTCATCAACTATTTCAACAGGCGCTTGGGTTTGTGTAGGATCAAAATCATCATCAAGGCTATCCTTCAGGGACTTTTTAAATGAGAGGTCATCCATAGATGGTAGGGTAGGTTCCTCATCACAAAGTATCTCATCATCTATGATTTCTTCATCAACCTCATTGGGCACTTTCATATGGGGCTCTTGAGAACTAAGTTCTACGAGGATAGGCTCTCTCTCAGTAGCAATGAGAGGCTCGAAAGAAATAGGGGTGAGAAGAGTTTCAACCATCTCGCCCATGGTTACCGCAACCTCCTCCTTAGATTTAGCACCCTCCTCGTATGTCTCCTGTTGAACCTTGTGGTCATTGTCATAAATGATTTTTTCAAACAATTCCTTGATACTCTCATCATGAGATGCTAGTTCAATCCTTGTCTTTCTTAAGTCTTCCACAAAATCAAGTAAGGACGATTTTAACTCTTCGAGTTCGTGTTGAGGATAAGGTGAAATTCTAGAGTCACCCTCGTAGGAATACTCGTTTGTGCTGGTGTAATGATTTTCTAGCCTTTCTTGGTAATTTTCATGATAATTAAAATCATCATGATAATTACCTTGATAGAAGAAATCATCACAGCCTTCAAAGTCTTGCCCTTGGTGGAAATAATTATCTTGAAATTGGTAATCTCCATACCCCAAAGGTGGATTTTCGCACCATTGATTGTTATCCTCATAACCTTGTCCATAGTATCCTACATTTTGATTATTTTGAAAAGATTGTTGTTCATAGTATGGATAGTGATATGGTGGTTGAGAATTAAAGTGTTCACTTGAGTAATCCATGAGGAAATCTCAAGCAAACACGTGAGAACAAAACAAAAAAGAAAAAGAAAGTCTCCCTAACTTGAATTCGCCCATGCTAAAATCAAAATCAAGAAATCACCGTGCCACTCCCCGGCAACGGCGCCATTTGATAACCGCTTTCGCGGCGTTGTAGTAAAACGGAGTCTAACCTTTCGGTCTTTCCCCGAGTATCGTGTCTCTCGAGGAATGGCGGAGGAGCTTCTTGATTTCAAGTCCAGTCACAGGTTATCGCAAATTATTGGAAGCTTTCCAAATTAAAACTTTTGATTGATTTTCTAAACTACTTTTTGGAAAAGAAAGTAAATTAAATTGTGCAAATACTAATGATGGCTCAAAAATAGACTAAAGGAAAAAATATAATATTAAACTTAAATGGATTGGTGCAAATAAGGGCAATGAATTGAGTAATTAGAAATGGATATATTCTTGGACCTAGTAATTAGGGAAATTAAAACTAAAATTGGACTAATAATTTCTTTCCTCATAGACAAGAATAGAAACTATTTTCATTAATTTATCCTATTTCTAGGTGTCATTAATGTGTTCAAAAATGGTTGGCTTGAATTAAATTCTAACCTCATAGACAAGGTAGAAATAATTCTCCAATATTTTAATTAATAAAAATAGCCGAATTCATTAACTAGTTAAACTCATTATTTAAGCAATTGAATTTATCTCTCATAGACAAGATGTAAATCCCTTTCATTAAATTATCCTATTTCTAGGCCTTATTAATGTGCTTGAATATGGTTGGCTTAAATTATTTTCTAATCTCATAGACAAGTTAGAAATAATTTTCCAAGAATTTAATTAATGAATATGGCTAACAATTATTAATTACTATTTCATCATTTCAAACAACTAGTCCAAATTATTAATTTTAATCCCTAATTTTCGGTCAACAAGTCAATCCATATTCCTTTAGTCAATTCATGCCCAAAACAAATTAGCTAATAAACATCATTTTTTCATTTAACAATACAATGAATAAATTCAACATTAACAAGGAATTAAGCATGTATAATAGCAAAAATTAAACAAAAATAATATTCTTCCAAAATAAACTTGTAGAACTAAAATATCACCTTCTGGAATTTTTCCCGAATTTATAACCTAAAATCCAATTTTAACAACTAATTGATAATTTTCCCAATATTAACTAGAAAATACAAAAAAGCAACTACAAATATTCTAAATTCGTTCTAAATTTTATATTGAATACTAGGAGTGATATTACTGTGAATTTAACTGGAATTAGGACAGAAACTAATTTTTTTCCTTTTTTGAGTATTTAATTTAATTTATGCAATAATAACAACTAAATGCCGGAATTAATTAAAATTTACTTCTACTTCATAAAAATTAACTTTGTTTTGATAAATAACTACCTTGAGGCTAGTAAACAACTATATAATTAATTGGAATGGATTTAATGTCAACAACTATTTTATTCAAATTTAAGACGAAAATGCGAAATAGTTGAATAATTTTCTGGAAATTTTAGAAGCACAGATAAAAAAAACTAAGTACAGATTCAGATTCTACTCATTGAAAGGATGAAAATACATATAAAGAACTCACAATTTGGAGCTAAAATGAGAAAGATATGAAAGATTGAAGTTGAAGGTGCAACAATGGTGGAAATCCGAGCTTTGAGGAGGAAGAAGACGCCCTTTTTGATCTGATTTGGGCTTGAAATTGGTGTATCTGAGTTGAGGAAAAAGCCTGGATTTTATAGCCTAAAAATTCCCGTAGGCGCCCGGGCAGGCGGCCGCCTTCTGGCAGCCTCTGGCCGCCTGCCGTCCCGTCGCCGGCAGACCGTCGGTGGCCGGTCCCGTCAGCCGTAGGCGGCCACAGAGGGCGGCCGCCTTCTGTCAAAAATGGCCGCCTGCCATCTTTTCGTTGGCAGATCGGATCCCGACGGATCCCGACGGATCCCGGCCGCCGCAGGCGGTCCAGCAGGCGGCCGCCTGCCGTCCTGTCTGGCCGCCTGCCGTCCTGTCTGGCCGACCGGTGGTTGGTTTCGTCCCCTTGTGCCGCAGGCGGCCACCGTAGGCGGCCGCCTTCTGCCCAGTGTCGGCAGCCTTCGGTCTTTTCCTGGTCCCGAGTCAAAGCGAGGTTGACTTCTGATTTTTCCCGTAGGCGGCCGCGAAGGCCTCCATTTTGGGCGCCTATTTGGGCGCCTTCTGCCACTTTTGTCTGGCAGATGCGGCTTTTCCTGCTCTTCATTTTTGTCTTCTGAATCACCTTGATAAAATGCTTGCTTCTTCCGGTATAAATGTATTTGTCACTCAAATTGACTCATTTTGTGCTCAATTGACCCGAAATCCCGCTAAACATATTATGGATGTGATTTTTACCTGATTTCATGAAACTTGAACCAAAATATATAAAATGTGTCTTTTCTTTCTATTTTCATTCAAAAATCGCTTAAATTTGATAAGAAAAATAAGTACAAAAATGGACTTATCAATTGCATAGAAATGTAGTTGGGCCGACCCCTTGCTATGCAATGGTAACGTGATGAACTTATGAATTGTCGTGGCCTATAGTCACGGGGAATGAGAATGGTGATTTTCTAAATGAACATGGGCTCACGGGCGGACTACTTGACTTTTATTAAAGTAAGTATATTTTTAAAACGGGGTAACTTAGGGTTACCACTATATTGTATTACCACCCTATTTGAGGGTCTTGTGTTTGAAATACTTGTTGTATATCTATTAGATGCCATCCACACCAGCACTTTATAGCCCTATAGAGTGCTGACCCCTTCGGGGGCGTCCCACTACCATTTTCCAGGTTGAGGCTCGAGCTTGCTACCTGTGCCCGTTGCTCGGGTGATCCTTTGGAGAGAAGACGTGGTTCGTGCTTTCTCCATTCTGTTTGAACAATATTAAACATGCTCATGGATATTTTACTTTAGAGCCTGCGTGCTCATGAATAGCCCTGTGTGGCCCTTTTGTTTTAAACAATGTTTTCCGCTGCGTTATGAATTACTTATTATGTTTGTTTATGGATGTTATATGTGTGAATGATATTCAAGACGCCTTGTATAATATGAATGTGTTGGACTGCGGTTGACTATTCGTATTGTACGGTGGGTTGTTGACGTGACCGGGGAGGTCCGGGGCGTGACAGTTCCTATTATGCACATCTGGCCATTTTGCTTTAATTGCAGGCACTAACTTAGATAGAAACATTTCTTTCATAACTTCCCAGGTGATACTAGTAATTGGTTTAAATTCTAATGGCGCTTTTGGCCTATTTCTACTTGACCGAATGGCAGCCTCGAGGTATGTGAAAGGCCAAATCCCTAGCTTTCCATCCCATAAGACCTCTCCTCCATCACCAAACTTAGGCCTACTCACAGCAGCCAAAAACATTTTTTTGGAATAAAATTCTTTGATTAAGCACTCCTGTATGGATCAGGTTCGTCGTTTGCCAAGTAGAATTTATAAGTCTGCTTAGTGGTGTTAAACCACTTCTCATCTATGTGAATGTACTCATACATGTGTGTAAAAGTTGGGTTCAATGGAATAGACTCCGGGTTTTGTAAACCCAAGCAATGTTGCAACCTTTTAAGTTTACCATTCCGAAAGTATTCTTAGTGTTCATATTGTGTTTCCGTTCGCTGGAACTGTCGTTTGTGTGCTCAAACGATAGTTCGTTAGTCATCGTATCCTGGGAAACGGTCGTTGCAACGCTCCCAGCATTGTGGGTGGCGACGAATACGTTTTAAGGACATCGTGCTTAGCACGAGCTTTGGCTAAAATTCTGCTCCATCTTATTTCTGTTTTTCTTGCGTCATTTTATTAATTAATTTTCTTTAGTTTCCGAAACACACCCAACAAAGAAAACAAAATACTTCAATTTGTATTTCAATTTGTAGTAGCTGCTAATTGTATTGATGTTCTATCTTACATTCTAGTGAAGGTCGGTACTGTGATACATACAATAATTATAATGATGAATGTATAGTAAATTATATTTTGTTCATAAAATTCATAATTATATTACTAATTAACACACGTAGTAGTACACGTTTTTTCTTTTATCCCAGGGGATAAGGGAAGGGAGGTTGGTGAGAGTCTGAAGCAAAGAAACTTCTTCAATGTAGTCTCGAACTTAAAACCTTCCGAATAGGGGAATGCTTCGGCGTCTAGCCAAGCTAAATCGCTTTCTCATACGTAGTAGTACGAGACTATGAGTAATACTAAGTACTTCTAAGATTTTTTTACAAAACATTCAACAAATATAGGCACAAACTAGTTCTTATTTTCAGTTGTCTTCATCACTGTCTCAATCTCCTTATTTCAAATATAAGAAGGGAATGCCCTTCTAAAGTTTCCCTCCGTTGTGTTGTTGTAACAATTATTTTGGAATCCGATTCCTTTCATCATTGCTCAATTTTGTTCTTCTTGAATGTAATGCAATACGTTGTTGCATGTCCATGTATGTGTCATGACCATGAGTCTCTTCATTTGTATTGTCTGTGTTTTCTTCAATGAAAACAATGTCTAATTCTTCTTCGGTATTTGTGTTTTCCACACTAGGAATTTCATTGAGGTTGAGAAGGGGAGCATAGAGATGCTGCCAAGAGATATTGGGAAGAAAATTTAAATCTGGGATGCAAGAGAGCATATTGGTTCTCATTTTCCCTACTTTTTGGGGGAACCCGTGTTGCTGAAAAGTGAAAGTAGAGTCGTCTTGTTGAGGAGAGGAACGATACTTCAAGCGGCTGAAACGAAAAATAAAATAGGAAGATGAGTCGGTGAGAGGGAAATCACGTGAATTCAATATTTTTCAAACCGCCGAAACCTAATCGCTCTTATTCCCAACGTTTTGGTTTTCGGCGGTTTTATGCAACACATTATTCGCAGCCTCCGTTTACCAAACGCTTAAAATCAGCGGGTTTGGCAGTCAACGGTCAAACCCTCCGTTATTTGGCCGATCCGCTAATGAGCAAACGTAACCTTAGTCTTTTACTCGTCTTCAAATAAAATTCACTAAATACTTTACAATCCACAGAGTTTCAACAAAATAAAAGAAAACCATAAGTGTTTTCTTAATTAGTTCACATTAATCCCAATATAGAAAATAAGTCTTCATAATCTTCGGTCTCTTCATATTTTTGCTATCCTCTAATTGTTTCTAAGATGAAATGAGCTCCTGCAAAAATCATGAAATGAGCTCCTCCATATTTGTCTCTAAGATGAAAAACCAATCCCTTTGAAACACCAAGATCATTTTGCCTAGGAGCCTTTTCACATTTTCATCCTATCCTCTCATTTCCTTCTTTTCTTCCTGACTCACTCATGTGTTTTCCATTGTTGCTTAGATTTCCCATTTGGATTTTCAAATCTAACCGGTCATTTCTTCTTCTTTTTTTAATTGAATGAGAATACAAGGTAAAAGAAATATCATACGTACCATGAGTAGTCTTCTCCCCTCTATCTATCCCAGCATTATCATTAGTGCTTGTAGTCATCACCACCATCATAGTCTTCGTCGCCGTCGCTGGGGCCACCGAATCCTCCGCGCTAAGAGGGGTCATACCAGGAGTAGTGTTGCACTAGAGTGGGCAGAATCTAGTAGAATAAATATGCCACACATATTATATTCAAAATGGCAGATCATAATTTATGAGTGACAAAAAAACTATAACTAGATTTAAATTAGCTCTGATACTATATTAGCACTTAAATTTTAATCAATTTAACATTATAGGAGTAGTAGGCAAAACACTTATACATTATTTTACTATTTAATACGAAATTAATGTTAGATAAATACTTTAACATGCCCCTTTATTCCAAATTATGAGACTGAACAATTTGAATATCCATTAATGAGAGATACAAATTCTAGACGAGCAACACCATTAATTAAGGTAAAACAATCAAATTACAATCATATCTTCATCTTATACTATATTAAGATAAGATGTTATGATGTTATCCAAAAGTCCAATACAATAAGAAGAATACCAAAAGATCTGATATATTAATTCTTTATTACCAAATGAGCGTAGACACAGACTTTGAGAGTTAATAAAGAAAATTCGTTTTGTAAGAAGCATTGTGGCCATCGCCGTCTCACATGTCCACACACATTCTTTTCATATATTTTTATCTCCTAATGTGTGTATAGCTAAAATGATATTCTATAGTAATTTCAGCCATTTTAGCTTGGAGTATAATTTCAGAGCCATCTGTTGAATTTAGAGGCACCGGTTCCAAATGTAAAATTGAATCCCTACATTAATATAAAAAGTAAAAAATACCAACCTATTTAATTTGAAATTTTTTTTGTCATATGAAAGATTATAAAAAAATATTTGATTTGATATATTTTTTGTAAAACCAAATATAAATAATAAAAATTATAATATTTCATAGTATGTATAAAACTTGTCTATGCACATGTCATCATATTGGATGACCAATCCTTTTTTTAAAGAATTGCCAATGTGCGTAGTGCGGAGATTCCACCTAGTCATAAGGCTTACTTATTGGGTGGTGCTTGGCGCACCACTATAATTGGTTAATGTAACCTAACAAGACCAGTTTACCCCTTCCTAAGTTCCTATTACGTATATGTAGTATTTAATTAAAATAAAATAAAACGTAACAATAGCTTCAAATGAAATCCGGTCCATGCACGGGCTAGTACCACACCTCTATCCAACAATTTTGTCAATTTCAACTTTAATACCCAATTGTTTTCTGCCATGTGGCAAACAATCGCCTTTTTTTATTAAATTTTATATCTTTTCCATTTGTTCTTTGAATTTTATAAAATATGTACCAAATTAAATACTCCGTAAGTTTTTGTGATCTTTCATATGACATCAATATTATATATGTAAATTTTGAAAAGAAATATTTGCGTGTATCAAATTGATTCTTACTTTATTCCTATTTTATCAACTCATATCAACCACATAATTTCACATTTCTTAAAAATCACATCACTTACTTCTGTCCTAATATATGTCAGGGAGGACGGTGGTAGTACTTAGTAACTATTAGTGACTACAAACAATTGTGTTTCAAATTTACACCGTAGTAATAACTAATATTTACTAAGTCACATTTTTGTCTATGATATTTTTATTAGTGAGTTTAAAGAAAAAACTTGTTTTAAAATCAATACAACAAACAAAATTTGAGTGTATGAAAACTCGTCTTTTATTTAACTAAAAAATGAAATGAAAACTATCATGAATAAGCCAATAAGGTCTCAGAAAATTAATATAACTAATAAAGTAATAATAAAAAGTAACAATAATGGTCTAACATGGAGTAAATAAAAGAGGACAATCGGCTGTAGCAATTAAAGGTGCTGGCAATTGTGATCTTCAACAAAAGAGGACAAAATCGTCCGATATTGAAGAAAAAGGGGTGCGCCAAGCACTCTTAGAGGTGCGCGAAGGATGTCTGTTACTTATTTGATTCTATTATTTACTATACTACGTGTATGTGACTCCGTATTACTCCTATTATTGTTTAAAAAGTTAGAAGGGCAAAAGAGTCACCGTAAGGTTACGTTTAGTAATAATGGGGTGTGCAAAGCATCCCCCTGGTTGTTGGCTAAGCTAATTGACTTGGCCTTGGTTTCGGGCCTTGGGCTGCAGGATGCTAGGCAATTGGGCCTTCCTTAGCCAATTGACCAATCAGCCCTTATTCTTTTTTTTCCTTAGCCTTGTCCAAGTGTCCAACGACGTCGTAGCATTTAGAACAAAAAAAGAAGTCTCCAGCAAACCATCGTTCTTCCCTGTCTGCCGGCAAATGTAAACAACTCTCCAGCTCGCCGAAAAACTTGTACAGACCAGTCTGGCCGCCCCCACAACCCATACATATACCCAAGTTCGACGGCCGAAGTAGGGGCACCAGCCCCCTGACAGATCCGCCCCTGACGACTCGCAAGTCAATTGAAAAGATAAGCTTCTATATTTCATTTGTTCTTTATCACAACCTCAAAGATCACTCATGTAGCCATAAATGCATTCCGAAGCAATTTCAGAATATTTTTATTATCATATTTTAATAAGGTGGTACAACAAACACAATTTTTAAAAAATTAATCATTTACTTTTATATGTGAGTGTTATTTAAGTTATGGATTTGATACCTATGTTTTATTTATGGACTATCATTGCAAAAAATTATATCCCCCTTTTTTTATATTCTATTAAAATATTTTCTAAAATATCGGTAAATATATCTTACTTCTAAAAGTGAAATGGTGGAGACACTCGTCCGACAAAATATCGGTAAAAATATCGGTAAAACATCGGTAAAAATATTTTCTAAAACACCGGCTAGACAAGGCGGAATCGGTATTACAATTTTGGTATCAGAGCACAATGTTTTCTGAAAGAGGTTCTAAATCTTTGGGTTATGATTCTCACTGCGTGAGTTCCATTATTGCATTACAAATGCCTGAATATGGGCTATTTAAATTTTGGGAAATGGGAGCGCAATACAATGAATTTTATGATGAGTTAAAAATGTGACACAATACAAGTAATATTGTAGTTTACTGCCTCACCAAGCCGACTACTTTTTTTACCTACGAGGAGAGGATTCTCATTTCAAAAGTTACCTGAGTTGTTTATATATATTCAAGATATTGTTATATTGCATGGAGTTCCTTTATCTATCATATCTAACATAGATCCCTTGTTTGTATTGGGGAAGCTTACAAATGGCACTACGCTCCAACTTACATTTCATTTCACCTATAAACAATGACCAATTGTAGATCATTAAACAAATCCTTAAATATAGGATGAGCCTATGAGGGATGCATAATAGATTTTGAAAATAGTTGGGATAAGTATCTATCACTAATGGAGTTTGCATACAACTTAACAACTATTAGACTAGAATTCAAATTACACCAAACACAGTTGTATGGTAGAAAATGTAAAACTCTGATATGTTGGGCAAAGTTGAGCGAAAATAAGTTACTTGGGTCCGACCACTGTTCTAAAAATCGGCCTAGTCAGACCGATTATTCAGCCTAGTCGGCGTTAACTGTATAGCACTAATCAGCCTAGCCGACCAAAAAATCGGTCTAGTCGGCCAAAAAATCGGCCTAGTTGGCCGCCTAGGCACTAGGTGTCCGTCAACCCCCCGACTAGCGCCCGACGAGTTTTAGAACAATGGGCCCGACTTAGTTCTAAAGACATAAGAAAAGGTGAGGTTGATTCGAAAAAGACTTAAACCAGCATCAAATAGGCAGAGATCAAAGAGAGAAAAAATAATTTGTGATACACAGACATGTATTCTTAGAAGTATCACCATGGAAGGAAGATTTAAGATTTGATAAGAAGGGAATGTCAAACCTAAGGTTTATTGGACCTTATGAAGTAATTATGTGTTTCATGTATCCATGTTGAGGAGATATCCTTTTGACCCCTCACATGTATTGACATGATACATGGAGCCGTAGAAGTTAAAAAGATTTATCATATCAGGAAGCCGGTTTGAACCTATCCCGAGATGTGAAGGTTAGGAACAAAATAGTTCCCTTAGGGTGTGTTTAGGAGTTTGTTTTTGGGAGGGAGGAGAAGACACGTGAGGGTTAACTCCCAAAGACAAAAAGTCTTTGGGAGTAAAAAAATATGGATAAATTGTTCAACATTTTTGAATTCTCCATATCTTAAAAGATTTTAATTATAATTTCTTTTAAAAATCTTCTTTTCCAAATTTACTACTACCAAATAAGAACCAAGAGTTTCCTCACCCTCCACTCCCTTTCCCATCCAACAACTTATATTCAAATTTTCCCCCTCCCTTTCCTTCCAAACTCCAAACATACCCTTAGTTAAAGTTGTTTGGAAAAACCATGCCTCACAAGAAGCAAATCGGGAAATTGAAGTAATGATGCTTGCTCAATATTCACACCTATTCCACAACATGAATAAATGAAAGTTTAGAGACAATATTTTTTCAATGAGAGAAAAATATAACACTCTCACATGCATCAGTCCTAGTAAAAAAAAAGTTTAGACATAACAATCTCGAATTTAAGGAAGCAAATTAAATACAAAAGACATTAAATTCAATTCAAAATTGAAACTTGCAGGTAGTATGAAAGCTTTTGTTGGGTTAAAAAAATCTTTCACAATAAAATTTGAAGTCTATATATAACCGAATAAATTTCACTTTTGGTCCTACGAGTTTTAGCTCAATTTCACATTTAATCCACATCTTTCACTTTGTACATTTTTTATACATGACTATTGTATTTCCGCCTATATATAGTCCTTTCGTGTTCCGACATTGTTTCCGATGGTCCACCCCTGCCGCAAATGCTCTTGTAAAAGAGCCGCCACAACTGTGCAAGAAAAGATCCATGCGAATATCTCTTTTTGATTCACTTCATCTTTTTATCATTCACTTATATTGAAATAAAATTCGGTACACCGTAACTCCTCTCCACCGGAAAAAACATGATTAATTGAGTAGAGAAAATACATATATAAAGATATAAAGGTAAAGGCTTCATTAAGTTCAACTAATTAAGCCAGAACAACCAATAATTTTCAGAGAACTAATAATGAATTAGCAATGGTTACCTAACTTAACTTTAATCATCACTCTTTAATTATTACACCACAGTACGTAGGTAGTAATTAATACAGTAATTAATATGTAGAATTAGTCACTGGGATGATCCAGATTGATTCGGACAAACCAACCAACTCAAATCAATCTAAACCATCCATGGATTAACACTACAAGATTTGGTTTGATTAATTAAATTAGTTATTATTAATCTATGCCATTCTTTGCTTATTTATTTATTAATTATCTTAAAGTTGTTCCAAAAGCAGTTGGACTCCAAAAATCAGCTGTGGACGGCTCGTGCGTCACCGGGAAAGTGCTGGTTATGGGCACCAAACATAATCCTCGCCTCCTAAGGTCTTGTGGCCGTGCTGCCGCCCCTCCCACCTCGCATTTTTCTGAGCTCATCTGAACCAATTAAACAATGAGAAATTCTTATTAAAACATATCTTTTCATATAATCTTTTATTTCATTTTATTAATAAAGTATACTTTTTTCCATCATATATCAACGAAATCAGTCAATCTAGTCACTTTATCTAGGATTTTATAAATTTCAATCAATAAAGCTAATTTGGATATTATCAAACGTGCCCTCGATCAAATAGGTACACGAGATGTACTCAAAATTAAGTACGTAGTATGATAGAGAGAACAGGTACTATAATTAGTACGACATAATGAAAAAGTGCCATTAAGTAATTGGGGAATGATGTTTTTACATTGATTGTAATCTGACAAGATCAGACCAGAACAGACCAAACTTGGATTGTTATAAAAATACAAAGGAGATCATACACTACCAGATCAGTTCACACCAGATCAGGCCAGACCAAACTTGCAAATTACATTCCAAATAAAAACATCGTGAAGGATTTTCAGGTTAATTAATTACCTGTTGATGCTGCAGGGAAGATCCAGGTTTCATGTAGGGAGCGCTCAGTATCTGCAGTTTTAATAATTGTAACTTGAATTAGCGCATAAAAATTGTACCAACGGTTTTCCTAGCAGTAGGATGAAAGCATTTACACAATTTGCATTCACGGGTAGCAAAATATAATGAGTTTTTTTAAAAAAAAATATTAAATTAAAACTTAGATACACAAATATGATTGGAAGTTATTGATAACTTAACTAAAAAATTGAACACAAGTTATTCCAATACTATTCTAATCATTAGTCACATTTTTATAAATAATCTTTATATTATTCATAAATGTGCAATTATTTCAAATATAATAGCATTAACTACATAGAAATGGGTTTCCTTCATTTTTTATATATGGTACTATTTAAAATTTCCATAAACTATACATACATACAAAATTTCAAGTAACTTATATTTATGCTTATCAGTTTCCTTGTAACTTCATTCACTTTATATCATGCATGTATGACATATACAAGGGTATCAAATTAGTGATTTTGTAACCATAAAATAATATTCAAGACAAAAAATTAACCGGAAAAGGCCTTGTGGGTATATTATGATATTTTTCAGATGGAATCAAGCATTATCGCATAGACGTTCAAGGCAAATTTGAGCGTTATTTAGTGTGTTACTTTCATAATATGATTTACAAGTGGGTATGATTATCAAATTAATAGTGGGTTCATACATATATTATGAGCTAAGTCAATAATTTTCACAATTGATTCTGCCAATTCAACAATTTCAGTGAGAATTTAGTCGATTTCAACAAATTCAATCAATGTCAGTATTACTAAACAAGCTCTAAACCTTAAGTAGTGCTACTTATGTATGTAAATGTTGTCGGGCTCAGATAAAATGGGACGCTTACATGGACTTGATCATGAAGGAATTTGATATAGTCAATGGCTTCAGTGAGGACGGATGCTGAATCAGTCTGAAACAGATAAATAGGAATTGAGATATTCAGATCAGTTTATAAGAACAAATGGACGTTAGACTTTTTTCTTAAACTGTTTCAATTCTAAGAATTCGCAAAGCTAATCATCCCATCCAACACTCACAATAGTATAATACAGTATTTCTCCCATAACAAGATTCTTTTTGCAATTCATTCTATCGATAACTTCAATTGAGACATATATAACTGAAATAAGATTACGAAGTAAATGTTATTCAAACATGGAAATACTACGTACTAATTAGAAATAGTGAGCATGAAATTAGTTTTATGATGAAAGTAACTTGTACAGTATTACTTGTTTAGATGAGAGTGATATATAGCCTCAATTTGTGGTTTATATGATAGTTAATTAAGTACAAGAAGTCTCCTTAGTTATTTCCTAGCTCCTTAATTCGATACCTAAGGTTTATTGCATGTGCCCTATTCAATTCTGTACAGCCATTCGATACTGTTTGGGATGGTTCTTTCATACTCTTCCATCTATTCTAAGAGCATTGACATTATATTAATAATTCCATGTAATTTAATCAGGTTCTTTATAGTCATTAGCTTAAATTATTGTGAAATAATTTTTTAGATATAATCTCACACAATCTAAATTACCTTCAACTATCACTCTCAATTATTGTCATTTGCTTTAAGTTCACAAATAATCTCAAAATAATTAGAATTCATATTTTCATTTTGGATTATTTAATCTAATAATCCTGCCTAATAATTTCTTTTTCTCAACCATGCTCCTATAAATAATTAACTGCATCACCATAATCTTCTCATAATAATTTCAAAAAACGAGGACAGCCTATGAATACAAATGTCTTGTAAATGACACATAAATATAAGAGATATACTACGTATTATATTAAACCAGTACAATGCAACTCGTATGATGGTTTTACAATTTGAGCAATTCTTGGGATACATAAAATTTACACCCTTGACACCGATTTATACGTATTTGTCAATGTACACAGATAATTACTTCACGAGATGCGTATGTACACCAGCAACAATGTCACTAGGGATGTACACATTTTACCTATGTACACTAGGGATGTACACATTTTATGCGTGCATACCCAACGTCCAAATGTGTGCCAAGTGTGCAAAACTTTCATGTAGAAATAGAATTCCTCTTTAGATTTATAATATATTAGGTAATCATTGCAAAGAGACTCTTGTTTTGAGTCAATGAACCGAATCTAGTGGGTTAGGTTTTATAGAAGTTAGGAGTGACTGCGACTTATAATTATATTTATTTCTAAAATTGTGAGGTGATTTTCAATTCACTAAAAATCCCATATTTTGAAAGATAATGCAATACAATTCATTACGATATAATTTTGTATAAACTGTGAGAACGACTCTTTTGTATGGGGTGAGAATTCTCAGATCCGTGTTAACCCTGATTGAGATATGATTATACGACGTTACCATTTGTATACGTAGTATATTAACCGGCCGTCTGGACTGCCAACATAGGATGTTTTTACTTGGTAATCTGTATCAGACCAGATCAGACCAAACCAGACTTGAATAGTTATAAAAATAAGAAATCATACCAGACCAGCAAATTACAGTCCAAGTAAAAACATTCATAAAGTTAAATTTTGCGCTAAACTTGATTGTGCAATTTACGGCCTTACGGGTAAAGTATTACAATAAAAATGCGAGACAAATTGCGCTAAGGTATACGAAGTATATTACAATAAAAAATGTGTTAACAAAAACTTAAAAGTACACTTTCCACTTTTTTCTTTGGATATTAAATCTAAAGAGTTTTTCAAACATGTGTGTCGATTTAAATTGAGCAATTTGAGTTGGAAAAACCTAATATTGAAAAACACAAATTCAAATGTTTGAATTGATGAAAAAGTATTATTTTTGTAATAAAAATGTAAAAGGACTTTAAAGTCTTTTTCACGTTTTCATTACACAAATTATACTTTTTCATCAAACATTTCAATTTTTAGTTTTCAATATCAGCTTATCTTTAAACATTATTAATTTTTACTGTTATGTTAATTTTATATAATCTATTAAATAAGTCACTCATCACAAATAAATTCGTGTAATCTCTTTGGGGAATAAGACTTGAATGTTATTGTTGTTGTCGTTTTAAATAAGTCACTCTTCACAACATAAGCTAACATAAACACTCTTTTAGTCCAAACATTTCTAATTTTTTAACTAACTTTGTTATTACTTTAAGTCTGATATAATCACTATTGAATCCATCTCAACTGTAACTTCAATTCCAGGCTTCCACCCCCGCTCGTGAACGGATCATTTGCCAAGAACGAAAGTTCTCGTGAATGCTACCCATAAAAAAATGAGAATACATACTTAGCATTTCATTAGTTCAAATCATTATTTTATTATTTATTTATATTTAATTTATTCAATAATAAGATTCTTATTGATATACTAGTATATGCTTTGAGGGAGAGCTCTTCTCATCAGGCCGGCCTGACGGGCTGCCCCGTCCGGCCAAGCCCGTTTGGGCACCTTCCCGGTGGAATTTTTTGATGAAATTTTTTGAGCATGTTCCTCATCAAGTCTAGTTTGTCCATACCAAATTTCAGCTCAAAATTCGATCGGGAAGATCGTCAAATGATTTTTGCAAGTTAACTGGTCCAGAAAATACATATTTGAGGTACATATATATAATTTGCCAAACTGTGAGCTGTGAAAGCGGGTAAAGAGAAATTGAGAAATACTACTATAAAATATTTTCACCTTTCCAAAAGGCGAAACTAATTGTTGGAGCGCAGTGATTCTGTCTCCCATCTTCTCTTTCCTTACCTGCACATAAAAAATATTGTGCGTAGTCGTATATTTAGTTACATGTCATCATATAAAAACTTGTAAAGACAAAGTGAGAAAAAATAATCACAATTATAAAAAAATTCTAATAAACACTTCCAAAATTCAATTGTCAACCATTTATTCTTTTAATTGTCCACGGCTAATAAAAGGCATACCTTGTAGGTTTACTATATCCATATAAACGTAAATTTTACGTGATGTATGCTCTTAAAATGATAACAAATGCTAACATAATCGAAAGTATGAGCATACTCTTATTAGTTTTGTGTGTGTATAAGACAAAACTAATAAAAGTAAAAATAAAGAGTTAATGTTTCAAGTTATCCATTGATATTATATACGGAGTATATATGTATATAGCACAAAATTAATTAAATACAAATTAAACTGAAGAATTAATGTTGAGATCGAGTTTTCCTCTAATATTACTAAAAAGAGGCTAAATATAACAGTTCTATCAAGTTGTTGTGTTAACCGCCCTGGTCAGTCTCTGTCTCACATGCAATGGTCATGTGGGCGCTTTTACTTGTGAATATTCACTTGTAAGGAATAAATAAAAAAAATTGGCGGTTGGAAGGTTGTTGTAAAAGTGAAGAGGTTTGTGAAGGACAGAAGGAAACTATGATGATAGAATTAGGGTTTTAGATACTCCCTCCGTATTTTAAATACTTCCTCTTGCTACTGGTATAATATATAGAATTTGACACAATATTTGAGATGTTTTTATTTCTCATATCAGACTTAAATAGTTATAAAATAGGACCTGTTCAAATATTTACCAGATCAGACCAAACCTGTTCAAACTAGACCCGATCAGATCAGACCACACCAGCAAATTTCAGTCCAAGTAAAAATATCTTTAAGAGAAAAGTAGTAGGGGTAATGAATAATGTGGAAAAATAGAAGATATGGTGGAAAATTATGAAAGAGAAGAAGAAAAAATAGAAAAGTAAGAGTGATTGGCTATATTCTAAGGGTAAACTTATCCAAAATGAAAAGTGTAGCAAAAATTAAAACATATCTGAAAAAGAAAAGTGACGCAAACAAAAGAATATAGAGTACATAATTGAGTCCTATTTTAGTAACTTCTTAAACAATACAAAATGTAGTCTTACTTAATCTATTGAAAGAAATGTTTTATAAAAACTATATAATGTGGTTTCTCAAAATAGGAGTACTGCATTTCCCTCTAAATACGACTAGTTACTACTGATAATTACTCATACAATAGTAATATAAAATGTTAATTTTTTATAATGCCATAGCAAGTGAGAATGATTTGAACATGTCAATAATCTACTTCTATTTCGAGAGAAGAATGTTGGCAAAATGTGTTAAAAATTGCATTAAATGGTAATTTTGGGAATTTTTTTTGAGTGGGGTCTACTTCCAATTTGGGTCGGGTCAAAGTGGTTTCGGGTTGTACTTGTTAAAGGCTACAATTCGATATATGGTACACTCAAAACGGATAACGGGTCAATGAGAAATTAATTTTCGAAGTTTACTCGTTAGAATGGAAAATCTGGGAAAAATGATGGGTTTCTAGTGTGTTATTTCCCACACCGGAAAACCCAAGGGATTTGCAACCCCTTATAAAGGGAAGCCTCCTTTAATGAGTTAAGGTTCCTAAGGTGAAAGGCTCACTCTTGCGCGCAGGGGGTGCAAATCAAATCCCGAAACGGTGAAGAAAACCTGTGACTTGCGAGCGCGAGCGACCTGCGGACACGAATGTCGTCCAAAAATCGTACTTCCTCCATTCCTTTTTAATTGCAACAGTCAACATTTCATGTTTGCCAACGTATGAGTTTGACCATAATATCTTTCATTCCTCATTATTACAAAAATCATATTTTGAAAATTTAGAATTAGAAGAATTTAACAATAATTTTTAAAAAATTTAAGTTATACATTAATTAATAAAATATAGTCAAAGTAGGATATATGAATAGTGCAAAAAGTCTAATATTGCAATTAAAAGAGAACGGAGGTAGTATCTCTTAAGAGATACAATTTATTTTTGTTTCTTCCCGTAACGTTTTATTTTTTCCCAGAAGTGTTCAGACAGAACGACGATACTAAACGTTTGTAGGGTGTTTTGGTGGGGGTCTTCTGTCGAGCAGCTGAACGTTCTGAACCGTTACAGCAATAAATGCCCGACGTTCTTATGCCTTTATGCAGCGTTAAATGGACAGTTCATGGACGATTCAATGCCCAACGGACTGGTCATTGATGTCCAACGTTCAAGTCCATTAATTCACCATTAACACACCACAAATCCTCCTATATAGTGGCTGACAGGTGGTTTGCAACAACACACGTTCGTACACATTCCTCATGTATTTCTGAGCTCTAAAACACCTCTAGCATTCCGAAAGTATTCTTAGTGTTCATACTGTGTTTTCGTTCGCTGGAACTGTCGTTTGTGTGCTCAAACGATAGTTCGTTAGTCATCGTATCCTGGGAAACGGTCGTTGCAACGCTCTAAGCATTGTGAGAGGCGACGAATACGTTTTAAGGACATCGTGCTTAGCATGAGCTTTAGCTAAAATTCTGCTCCATCTTATTTCTGTTTTTCTTGCGTCATTTTATTAATTATTTTATTAATTAATTTTCTTTAGTTTCCGAAACACACCCAACAAAGAAAACAAAATACTTCAATTTGTATTTCAATTTGTAGTAGCTGCTAATTGTATTGATGTTCTATCTTACATTCTAGTGAAGGTCGGTATTGTGATACATACAATAATTATATTGATGAATGTATAGTAAATTATATTTTGTTCATAAAATTCATAATTATATTACTAATTAATACACGTAGTAGTACACGTTTTTTCTTTTATCCCAGGGGATAAGGGAAGGGAGGATGGGGAGAGTCTGAAGTAAACAAAGCTGAAGTAAACATAGATCGCTTTCTCATACGTAATAGTACGAGACTACGAGTAATACTAAGTACTTCTAAGATTTTTATACAAAACATTCAACAAAGATAGGCACACACTAGTTCTTATTTTCAGTTGTCTTCATCACTGTCTCAATCTCCTTATTTCAAATATAAGAAGGGAATGACTAATATTCTTTTTCGATCAGTTGAACATAAACTATATTTTCACTCTCATAGTCTCATTGTAATAAGCATGCAAGATCTACTTTTTTGAAAGCGTGCTAATAATGTGCAGAGCGAATATATAGTTTCATCATTTCAGACAAAACCGTAATAAATTAATACCAGATATTGATCATTGAATAAGAAAAGGGAAGGAAAAGGTAGACAACGTTACTTAATTTGCACGAATAGTATCAAATTTAAACATACAAAAATATGAATATACCTTAAAAGGTGGGACGGGCGGTGATGGGCTTTCATTATTCCGAGGCCTTTTGCCTGAGGAGGTTTCATTGCTCATCAGCCTTTTTTCTGCTGTTGCTGATGATGATGGTGTACCTAATTCTTTCATATTTGATGATGCATTCTGCTTTCGTAAAACAATGATTAGTGCTAATTAAAGAGGCTTTCACCTTAATTAACCTCAACATACTAATTAAACAAAGACAAGTCATTGAAATGTTTCACTACTAATCATCCAAGTTTGGTGCATAACTTTCACTTTTTATCTTTTAGCTATCGATTAAATGACATTTTGATATTGATCTTTGAACTTTTCCAACTTTAATGAATGTCTGTTAAGTAGATGTACCTTTTTATTATCACATTATAATTAATTCACCCATTTATTTAGTAGAAACTAGTTATGAACCAAAAAATGTAGGACTAGGGGACAAAACATAACTTGCTTGGACATTCATGACTTCAGTTGTGATCATGGATTTAGCATTATGTTGGGATAATTGTAAAAAACCCATATAATGTTCGGGAGTTATGTTTTATGATTTGGCAATTTTACCTTTAAAAACTAAGCATGTTTTAGTGACATCCACTCTCAAGATAAAGTTCTTCTATTCCGCACAAAAATATGGATATCTTATAAGATTTTTCCAAAACATATTATTGAAATAAAATTTATTGAAAAAAAATATATGATTAAATTTATTCCGCACAAAAATAGAGATATCATGCTCACTTAACTGTAAAAATAGGAATACCATCCGCCCTCTTTATTTAGTGATAAATATGTTATATTTTCATTTCTTAATGACAAAGCTTTAATGGACATGCATGTACCTATAAATTAAAAGAAAGAAATAACAAAGGAAAACTTTTTAAAACATGAGTAATTTTCTTCATTCTCTAAATGTGAATAAATACTAGATCATGAAACTATATTCATCCTACTACGATCATATCCTATTATCATTTCTCAAGACATACTGATTTCATAATAATGATATTTAGCAAAACACACTTTTAATCCTACCTTAATCATTTTCCTAGCTATAAAGAAGTCAATATGACAAACTCGGGGTAATAGCAAAAATGCTATGGTAATAATGCATTTTAAGACAACAATAGCAAATTAGTATCATAATTATTTGCACATATCTACTTCCCAATTTCGTGAAAGTGGGGTATCAAGTAAAACAATTTTGGCTAAATTTTGGCTAAATTTTCATCATTTTTGTTACGATTAGGCAAAGATAAACGATAAATTAAGAGCAAGAACACAAGAATTAACGTGGTTCACGCAATCGGGGTGATTACGCTAGTCCACGGCGAACGAGAGAGAGGATGTATTATTATCAGCGTCCCAAGAGGTTTACAAGTACATAAGAGTCGTTTAAATAGGTTTAAGGAAACCTAATCACAATTAAGAGCCGCAGGCCCGGAAACTAAGCCCGAATAAAAAAAATTCCGCCGACCCGGTCGGGTCCGACTTTTGACCCGGTCGGGTCTCCTTCACAGAACATAAACCCGGGTAGAACCAGGTCGGGTTTCCAAAACAGAAGTCTTCTGCCTTGCTGACCCGGTCGGGTCCCTTCCCTGACCCGGTCGGGTCTCACGCCCAGTGAGATTCCCCCGGTCTCTGCTTCAACATACCCGGTCGGGTGGCCAACCATACCCGGTCGGGTATCTGCTCTGAACCTAAAAACAAGACTCCATCTTCAACAATCTCCCACTTGGAGGCTTGGTCAACAATCATCTGCCATCCAAGAACATGTATCTTCTGTAAAACCCCTGATCTCTCTCTCTTTCTCTTTCTCTCTCGTCCGCGCCTTCTCATCAAGTATCTGGAAGGCCCGTTGAAGCCATGCATAGCTTCAACTTCTCGGTTGTCACCGCCTTGGTAAGCATGTCTGCTGGATTCTTCGTACCAAGGATCTTCTTCAAATTTATAGTACCATCTTCAATCAACTCCCGGATGAAATGATACCGCATCTTGATGTGTTTCGTTCTGCTATGAAACACCGGATTCTTCGCGAGATGAATAGCACTCTGGTTGTCACAGTACAGACCACAATCCTCCTGTTTCATGCCCAACTCCGAAAGAAAGTTCTTCAACCAAATCATCTCCTTGGCCGCTTCAGCAATAGCCATATATTCTGCTTCTGTGGTTGAAAGAGCTACACTCTTTTGTAATCTGGACATCCAACTGATTGCCGTACCTCCAATAGTGAATATGTAACCCGTAGTGCTCTTCCCGGAATCATGACAGCCCCCCAAATCAGCATCTGCAAAACCTTCTAGAATTGCCCCATTCCTCCTGAAACAAAGAGCAGTTCTAGAGGTGCCTTTCAAGTAGCGTAGCAGCCACTTGACTCCTTCCCAATGTTCCTTCCCTGGATTTGACATAAACCTGCTAACAACTCCCACTGCATGAGCAATGTCCGGCCTTGTTGACACCATCGCATACATCAAACTGCCAACTGCTGATGCATAAGGAACTTTAGCCATCTCATCTTTGTCTTCATCGGTCTTCGGAGACTGCTGCTTGGAGAGTTTCAACTGACTCCCTAACGGTGTACTCCTTGGCTTGGCATTCGTCATTCTGAACTTCTCAAGGACCTTCTGAATGTACTTCTGCTGTGAAAGCTTTAAAGTACCTTTTACCTTGTCTCTGACTATGCGCATCCCAAGAATCTGTCTCGCCTCCCCTAAATCCTTCATCTCAAATTCTTCAGACAACTTCTTCTTGAGCTTGTTGATCTCCTGCATGTTTGCTCCAGCCACCAACATGTCATCAACATACAAAAGAAGAATAATGTATGAAGACTCGAATTTCTTCAAGTAACAGCAATGGTCCATCTTGCATCTAGTGTACCCATTCCGCTGCATAAAACTGTCAAACTTCAAGTACCACTGTCTAGGAGCTTGCTTCAGCCCGTATAGACTCTTCTTGAGTTTGCACACCATCTTCTCTTTACCACTCACTGGGAAACCTGCTGGTTGGGCCATGTAAATGTCTTCTTCAAGGTCACCATGAAGAAAAGCAGTCTTCACATCCAGCTGCTCCAAATGCAAATTTTCAGCAGCAACGATACCAAGGATCAACCTGATAGTGGTCATCTTCACAACCGGGGAGAAGATTTCATTGTAATCAACCCCCTTCTTCTGTTGGAACCCCTTGACAACTAGCCTCGCCTTGTATCTTTTGTTCCCATCAGCTTCATCTTTGATTCTGAACACCCACTTGTTCTCCAAAGATTTCTTTCCCGGTGGTAGCTTGACTAAGGACCAAGTTTGGTTCTTGTCAAGTGAATCTAACTCATCCTTCATGGCCTTCTTCCACTGTATGGAATCTTTCATGGTCAGCGCCTCTGAGTAAGATTCTGGCTCTCCATTCTCGGTCAGCAAAAGGTAATTTGCTGAAGGAGAATATCTGTTAGGAGGTCTTCTGATTCTAGTGGACTGTCTGACTTGAGGAGTAGCTGCCTCTGAATTTTCACCATCTTCATCACTCCCACTATCTTCAGACATCCCTGTATCTCCTGAGCTCCCACTGCTCCCTGAACCTCCAGTCATCTCATCACAACCAGCAGGTTGTGCTATGTCGTCTTCAGTCATCCCGTCAAACACCACTTGTTGCTTGTTTTCTGGTTGCTTGGCTTTGCTAGTTTCAGCTGCAAGACCATCTTTATACAGGGCATTCTCGTTGAAAGTGACATCTCTACTTCTGATAACCTTCTTGCTGTGGTTGTCCCAGAACCTGTAGCCCATGTCATCCATCCCGTACCCAATAAAGATACACTTCTTTGCCTTTGCCTCAAGCTTGTCACTATCTGCATCTCTAACTTTGACATAAGAAATACAACCAAAAACTTTCAAGTGAGTAAGGGATACCTCTCGACCTTTCCATTCCTCTTCTGGAATTTTGAAATCTATGGGAGATGAGGGTCCTCTGTTGATCAAGTATGCTGCTGTGTTCACCGCATCGGCCCAGAACATTTTTGGAAGTCCTGCATGCAATCTCATCCTCCTGGCCCTCTCATTCAGTGTTCTGTTCATCCTCTCTGCAACACCATTTTGCTGTGGTGTTTCTGGAACCGTCTTCAGCATTCTGATCCCCTGTTCAGCACAATACTCTACAAACTCTGTGCTACTGTACTCACCCCCATTATCACTCTTTAAACACTTAATCTTAAGATTCGTTTCATTCTCTACTGCAGCTTTGAACTTCTTAAAAGTGTTAAAGACATCGGATTTATTTTTAAGAAAATAAACCCATACCTTCCGTGTAGAGTCATCAATGAATGTGACATAGTAACGGGAACCTCCAATCGAAGAGACCTTTGTAGGTCCGTAGACATCTGAATGAATCAACTCCAGTCGCTCAATCTTGGGTTGCTGCCCTGTCTTCACAAAGGTTACCCTCTTTTGTTTGCCTAGAACACATGGCTCACAAAAGCTCAACTTTGAATTCTTCAAATCTGGGATTTTGCCCTTTGAAGACAGCATCTTCATTCCGTTCTCACTTATGTGCCCAAGTCTTTGGTGCCACAAAGTAGAGACCCCTGTATCTTCAACTGCTGCGTTTGCCCCATCTGTGGATACTTCAACCATGTACAGTGTACCGTGCTTCTGCCCACGAGCAATGACCAGCTTTCCCTTTGTCACCTTCCATTGCTTGTTGCCAAAACTGACGTTATGGCCTTCCTCATCAAGCTGTCCAACTGAGATCAACATCTTCTTCAGGTCTGGAATATACCTCACATCTTTCAGCCTCCAGGTTGTACCCAAAGAGGTACTGAGATCAACATCTCCAATACCCGTGATCTCCAGGGATTTGTCATCCGCCAAACGAACTCTTCCGCTGTAGGGCCTGAAATTTTTCATCAAATCCCTGCAATGACAGGCATGAAACGACGCACCTGAATCCATGATCCAGGACTCAACTGAATTCTCAACGCTGCAAATTAGAACATCTTCATAATCCTCTGCCACGTTCACCTCCTTCTTGCCTTTGTCTGCAGGGGGTTTTGGGCACTGATTTCTGAAGTGTCCATTCTCTTTGCAATTCCAACAATTGATGTCCTTCCGGTTCTTGGATTGCCCTCTCTTTCTCGACTTCGATCTTCCCTTCTTGTTACCTCCTCTAGTGGATTTTCTGCCCCTATCTTCAGTACTTAACAAACTGTTGGAGCTATCCCCCGAACTTCTCCTCCGGATATCCTCACCAAGGATTAAGTCACGAATACCTTCAAAGGTAAGCTTAGTGGTTCCGGATGAACTACTAACCGCTGTGACTGTACCGGACCAACTATCGGGCAAAGATGATAACAAAAGTAACGCTTGGACTTCATCATCGAATTTAATCTCAACCGAGCCTAACCTGGATATGATTGAATTAAACTCGTTGATGTGATCTGTCACGGATGCACCTTCCTTCATTCTTGTATTCACCAACTGTCTAATCAAGAAAACCTTGTTTGCTGCTGAGGGTTTCTCATACATGTTGGATAACGCCTTGAGCAGTCCATACGTTGTCTTCTCGTTGACGATGTTGTAGGCAACGTTCTTCGCCAACGACAACCTCACCACACCAAGAGCCTGTCGATCCAACAAATTCCATTCCGCTTCCGTCATCGTTTCTGGTTTGTTCTCAGACAACGGTTGATGAAGCTTTTTCTGGTAGAGATAATCCTCGATCTGCATCTTCCAGAAAGCGAAATCTTGACCATCAAATTTATCGATCTTAACCTTCCCTTCGTCAGCCATAGCTCTGATACCAATTGTTACGATTAGGCAAAGATAAACGATAAATTAAGAGCAAGAACACAAGAATTAACGTGGTTCACGCAATCGGGGTGATTACGCTAGTCCACGGCGAACGAGAGAGAGGATGTATTATTATCAGCGTCCCAAGAGGTTTACAAGTACATAAGAGTCGTTTAAATAGGTTTAAGGAAACCTAATCACAATTAAGAGCCGCGGGCCCGGAAACTAAGCCCGAATAAAAAATTTTCCGCCGACCCGGTCGGGTCCGACTTTTGACCCGGTCGGGTCTCCTTCACAGAACATAAACCCGGGTAGAACCAGGTCGGGTTTCCAAAACAGAAGGCTTCTGCCTTGCTGACCCGGTCGGGTCCCTTCCCTGACCCGGTCGGGTCTCACGCCCAGTGAGATTCCCCCGGTCTCTGCTTCAACATACCCGGTCGGGTGGCCAACCATACCCGGTCGGGTATCTGCTCTGAACCTAAAAACAAGACTCCATCTTCAACAATTTTGATATATCCAATAGATGAGAGATATCAATACCGATAGTTATAGTATCAGTTATATAGGCCATATTATCAAATTCGTAAAAAAAAAGGGGGTGGTTACCAAATTGGTAAAAAAACCTCAGAGATAAATTGATAAAAAAAAGTTCCGATAACAAATTGGTCAGATTTTTTGTGAGTGAGACACTTTTAGTCCTTGACTGCATGTACTTGACATTTAGTCTCTGAAATATTATGAAATTCACATCTTCAGCTCTTCTACTGTGATTTTATTATCATGAAAAGTGGATGACCGAAAATGTTAAAGAATGTCTTTGACAATTAGCGGTTGGCTGCTAGATCATAATCAGTTGAATTAACGGATTCGTACTAACGGATTTTATTAGATGTTTTAATCAACCGCTTTCATTAACGTTCTGAAGTAAAGTATTTAGTAACTTAGATTTTGTTAAGAACATGAATTTAAAAGTCTATATATTTAACTTCACTTTATTTCTTTTATGTTTTAAACATTACAATTATCATCAATGATCTCATTTTATTCTATATTCATCCAAACTATTTCTCAAAATATACTCAAATCATCTTATTTAAACGACGGAGATAGTAGTAAAATTGTTCGTTTTCACAATACTTAGAAGGCTAAATGTCGAAAATTCTAAAATTGAGGATCAAAATTATCACATTCATAAAAAAAATGTCCAATTTATCAGTGAGGCTTTATTAGTTGGTGGCAACTCCGGTACCCATTTAAAAAATGGGGTACCGTACCTGTCATTCATTTGATTGGTCCACATAGGTATATTATTTTTAATTTAGAATTAAATAATTCAAATGTAATATTATAATTAGTCCATGTAGACAAATGTATGGTACCTTATGGGTATCATAGAATCTACTTCTATTAGTTTCCCCCAATTTATGAAGATTTGTTTTTACCCATATAGTAAACCATTCCATTTGCAATATATTGGGCCAAAAACTGTGTATATTATTTACCGTGGGCTTGCCATCATCATGAGCAGCTATGTAACTCTGAAGTTGTGTATTTAACGAAGGGAAGAAGCTAGAGTTCATCGTGGCCGCAGCAGAGGCGGTGGCATTCCAGAAAGCAGTGTTATTAGCAAAATTCAAGGAGGCCTGTTGCGGCGGCGGTGGTTCCATAGGCGGCGAAGAGGCGCTCCGCAGAAGCTGATGCGGAAACTTAGACCACGAAGCTGACATCACTCCGCCGTCTACGGCGGGGCCATAACTCGAGTGGGAAGTGCTATTGTACGGAAAACTCAGGGCCGGTGTCCTGGCGGCGTAATTGGGCGGCGGTTGTGGTGTCGGAATCGTACCAACGTTAGACGATATAAAAAGCCCAGCTTGCAGAATCTCGGAAGGATCACTGTTACCGTACGAGGAATCCAAGTCAAAGCTGGTGGTTTGACCCGCCCGACAATTGGACGACCCGGTCGCGAGATACTCATCATCGTCGTCGTCATGCCTGGTGTGACCTAATAGTGTGAATCTCGACAGCCCTGCGCCGCCTATTTGCTGCGGCGGCGGCCGGTGGCCGTAATCACACGCCGAGGTCTCATCTGAACTACCTCCTCCGCCGGAGTACATAGCACCTCCCGGTGATCTCCACTGCTCCTCCGAGTTCGGGTGGAGCTGACGATGATCGTAGTTTGCGTTGCAGCTCATCTCTCCTTGTAACATGGATCCGCCATAACTATGCTCAGCTTCTCCTTTCTCACCTCCGCTGGTTTAACAAAGAGAATCGAGAATTGCTGATCAAATAAAACCTCAATTGAATCTCAAGTCTAACGGGTTTAATGCACCACACCTCATTGTGATATTGAAATTCGGTGCATTAGCCCCTGTGATTTAAAAAATGCGTCAAAGCCTCTGGTGTTTTAATTAATTATGAGCAAAATCTCTTCTATAAACAAATCCAATTGTCAAATAAAAGAAAAATGATTAACATTTATGTATGATTTAGAGATTTTGACATATTTACTTGTATATTCAATCAGAATATTAGGAAAAGTGATTTCCAAACCTTTAAATTTATTCATAAAAGGGGTTTTGTGCATGATTAATTAAAACACAAAGGGGTTTGACGCATTTTTCAAATCACATAGGGCTAATGCGTTGAATTTCTATATCACGAGGGTGAAATTTATAAATGCTACTTATAGTTGGATTATACATAAATGTTTCAATTCACAATATTATTCAATTTTTTTATCAAAGTATCATCTCTGACGGTTAGAATCCTAAGCATAAAGTCCACTTCACCGTATATATGTCATGTCATGCATTTTTTTGCCGTAAATTTGAATAATATTCTCAATCGAAACATTTATGTATAGTTATGATATTGGTTTGATTCATTTAAGGGTTAGATACCAAAACACAATAATACCGATAATTAAGATATCATTTAAACATTTCACCCAAAAATTGGATGATAGCTAGAACGCCTCAAGAATCAAACTCAAAGAGTACAAAATTGATTTGTTTCCACAAACCATCATGTGACGGGACATTTTAAGTAACCTCATATTGTGTAAGTACATGGGGTGTTTGGATCTACTTCTTAAAACTATTTTATGTTAGTTCAAGAAGTAGAAACAGATTTTACAGTGTTTAGGTGAACGTGCATAAGTAATTCTAGGTACTTTAAGCTATTTAGAAACTTAATAATCTATCCATCTGTAATTGATTTGCAAGATTCTTTTTATTTTGATTGGCCTAAATAAATTGACAAATCTATCCTCAGTTACATCATTTCCTATTTACTTAAATGCCTCTACTTATGCGAGATAGGATAAAATAGTAAACTCAAGCTTAATTTTTAACCCTTTGTCAGTCATTTTTTTAACCCTTTGTCAATCATATAGAGAGGAGGAAATTATAAAATCTTGAACTACATGTTGTATAAAGTTGAGCTTTTAAAATTGAAAAGAAAGTCTTAATAAAAATAACTTTTCTTTACCTACTACTAACTCGTCGAAACTTTATTTTTACCTTGTCAACAGCTTTATAAGAATTTTGTTAGGTCAAACAGTTGTTCTTAACGAATATAACAAAGGAAAGAGTAGGACATGGAAGATCATGACAATTTCCTATGTAATTAGAGGTAAATGGACTTACAAAAGAGATGGGTTCCAATCGATTGGTTGAGAAGAAAGGCCTAAGCCCATCATTTGGAGGCTAGGATCCACAAGTGCTCCGCCGGAGGCGGCGGATGCAGAATCCAAAGAAGACCTTGACTTGCTGACATCCACCACCATATTCCCTGGCGGCGGCGCCCAACCCAAGTTTCTGATTCCCATGCTAACGCTATTAGTAAGGGAACTACTCATATGGACTGCACTTGAAACTGGCGAGGAAGAACATGATGATGAGGAGGAGGAAGTCGTTGCCCACCAATTTCCACCACTGCCCAGTTGATATTGATCGTCCGCCATGTAAGAGCTGTAAATATCTTGTGGGAAATCAAGATTCCAGGCCTCGATCTTGGGTGGTGGGAGCCTGTTTTGTGGAATATGAGTTTGGATTTGTGAAACAGAAATGGAAGCGTTCTGCTGGTTTTTAAAGGAGAAGGTAGGGAAGCTCATCATCACTACTGACCAGAAGAAGTTGGAAGGGATATATATAAGATCTGTGGGTGTGGTTGGAGATGGAAGTGAGGGAATGACTAGAACCTGGGTTGACTTTTGTTCAGCGCCAGGTTGATTTGACTCACCAAAGATCATTTTGACATCAAATTCCCCGCAAGCTTTGCCAAATAGATAGTCCACTTGGAATTTGTTTCATTCAAAACTTTAGTAATGACCAATTGGGAATTTAGAAAGGAAAAGTGTTTTGCATCCAAAACTGGACACTGCCCACCACTGCTCATACAGCCCTTGATATATAGATGGAGTTAATCTGTGTATCACTCATACGTACTCTATGTCTTTTTGGTAGATAGTTTTAATCGTAAGGAAAAGATTTGCATTTGTTGTGATTGTGATTGTAAATGTGATAATCACAATGATGCTATACTATAAATTTATGAATGGTCGTGAATTTGTGGAGCTGGATATTCATTTGGCACGATCCAACTTGAGTCGAGCTTTTTATTAGATGGTACATTTCATTGGTATAGATGGTACATTTCATTGTTTATAAAAGACATGCTTAAACGCTTAAGCATGCCTTTGATAAAAAAAAAGTGTTGGGTTATATTACTTTGAACAGTGTGAAGAGTTGGCATGACGTTTGTAGTATAAAAGAGTGCATGAGTGCATCACTATGAAATACCCCTAATCAAAGCACAAATTATCTTGGAAAGTTGACATATCTTTAAAAGTTATCACTTCTCACCTAAGGTCATGTGTTTTTTAATAAATCAAAATAAAATATGCACATAATTGAAAAAATAATAATCATAATTACATTAATGATATTAATTGTGAAAACTGCTCAAAAGAAAACTAAAAATATTTTGCTGACTTTCACGCCCTTATTATTTTTAATTTTATTAAATGCCACAATATGAAACGAGGTCAAGAACTTTGGTTTTTCTTACTGATCAAAATTAATTTTTACATCTTTTGCATCAAGAACGGCTGAGAACTTACTTGAAAAAATCTAGCTTACCACTTATCATAAATCTAATTTATTTCTAATTAGAGAGTTGGATGCGCAATTGTCTCTACAACATTTAGGACATGTTTACTTCACTGTTAAAATCACAGTTATGTTAGTAAGACAACTGAAGTAAACACACACGCTGCTTACTAACTCAAACATGTGCTTTAAGTGTCGCTTACTGAGTCAAACATGTGCTTAAAGTGATGCTTACTAACCCAAACATGCAAACTTAAAGTGCGGCTTACTAAACATATCACCCCACATGGATTCATTAAACGGCAGTTTAAATTTCCACATTTACCCTTACCCCTTACTATTACCCCTACCTTACCCTTAACGCTACACCTACCCACCAACTTCTACCACTCCCCAACCCGACCATGCCCTACCCCACCCCACCCCATAATCGTGTCCCTTACCCTTGCATCCTACCCAGACCTTATCCCTACCTTTCCCCCGTGACCCTACCCTGCCCCTGCCCCCCACCCCTTTCTTGTGTCCCAAAACTACCCTACCCGACCTCGAGCCTACCCGTGACCCCCTACCCTCACCCCCTACCATACTCATACCCTACTCCTACCCCGACCCCTGCTCATGGCTCGTGCCCCTACCCCCACCCGTACCCACCTACCCTACCCCAAGGGGTAAGGGTAGGGGAATTGGGTTGTGGTAGGGGTGGGGTACGAGCAATGAGGGGCTGGGGTAGAGGGTTAGGGGAAGGGGTATGTGTATGCGTATGAGTGGTAAGTAGGGGTAACCCTGACATATTATATATACACTTGTATATATGGATGTTTGTGTGTCTGTGTATGTATAGTTTTATTTTGGACATTTTAATGTTAAACGATGTTTTAAATAAAGTGAAGTAAACTTGAGCTTATAGCACTGTTTATTTTATGCGCCACTTATTAATGCAAGTCCTAGTAAACAACGCTAAATAACCGGTGAAGTAAATGTGTCCTTAGTACTTATATAGCAATACCTCCGTCCTGGTTAACATACCAATTATATTTTGAATTAGATGAGAAATGTGAAAGGTAAAAGTTGTATGGTTGAGTTTTATGCGGATGATAGAGAAATAAGGAGAATGACAAATTAATTATTTTAAGAGATTAGGCGGATGGCTAACTTTGGTTTCTTATTTGCAAAAAAAAAATGATTTTATTGACCGACTATACATACTATCCATATTTGGATCAATGTCTATTTTTCTTCATCCTGGGAGGGGAGCGTGAGAGAAATCACAAACTTTTTTTGAGGCACTTCAAAAAAGGAATGTCACATGTACGAGTAATGCGTGTGTTTATAATTTCCATAGTGAAGTAACTCAATTACGTGTAGCTTGGTTTTATGTTTATGTATATGGGAATTAATAATGAATTAAGGTGTACGTCAATTCTTCAACACATCTGAAAAGCATGGCCTCATGTACGATGTAGAGCTACAAACGAGGCTGTAATGCGTCGATAAATGTACAAAGTTTATTGTTGCATTTATTTAAAGAATGAATAAAATATTACGAATATGAAGATATGTACTATCGGTCTATATTATGAGTTATTTGTCGTACATTATGCTGTATAGAAATGAATTTTACCCGGTGCAGACTTAGTTAGTCTTTACTTGGACTGTAATTTGTTAATCAAGTCTGTTTAAGTCTGATCTTATTTGAACTAGTCTGATATAATCTATTAAATGTCTAATTTATGTGTATGTTATAACTATGGAAGTCTAGCCCAATCTGATCTGGTATGATCTGATCTATTTAAGTTTAGAATAAATTAAATAAAAACATTATTTAATTAATCAAAATTGTGATCACCTACTCCTAACAAAAAAGAAGAAAAAAAGTGTGTTATCGGAAAAAGATCTGGAATATGCGGTTAAAAAGCCCTGTGGTTCATGTTTAGGATTTATTTACGGGGTTTGAAAAAAAGGAGAGTCAACGGGAGGGTCCACGCGGAGCACTCGCGTGCTGAAAGCAGGGTCCATTCTACGGACATGAGAGTCAGAGCCCAAAAAGCGACTCCTAACATTCTTCTTGTGCTAATCATTACGTCCCACCGTCGATGCCGCACGTCTCCATCTCATCGAACGTAATCCAAATTATTACCCTAGTTGCTGCCCAAATCCCTACCTTCATTTTTCTATAATTCTAGAGTTATACTCGCTTCCTCTCCTGCGAAATTTTTTTGGTTTCATGGATCAGAGTTTAGGAAAGTATAAATAACGTCCAAATGTATAATCATGGTTGGATAAGATATAAGTAAATGAATGGTAGTCATCCAAAACATTACAAAAAAGAAAATAAAAGAATTTTTTTGGATGTCCACAAAAAGAAAGTGAGAACAATTCTCAAGTACGAAAGGAAAAATTGACAATATACATGTATATTCCTTTAAAATTAACTTATATGTACTAAGTATCTTTTCTCAAACAAACAAAAAAGATTATCACATTTTCATTCTATATTTTTCACATTTTCATTCTATTTTTTCATTTTTTAATATTCTATTTAATCATTTTAAAATTAGTTATCTACTTTAACAATTAGATCGAATAATTTTATACTCCCTCCGTAACATTCATATATTCATACTCACTTTTCTTTTTTTGTCGTAACATTTATATCTTCTCATTTCTAAATTTTTCATCACACCCTCAATAATTTTGAGAATAATACACAATTACATTTTTTTTTGAATTTATCTTTCATTCCAGCACACTATTTTATTATTTTCCTATCATAATATCAATAATTTATATCTCCTTTCACTATTATTAATCTCATCTACTTTTAAATGGAAGATAAATGTTATAGAGGTAGTAATATTATTTCTATGGTTTTAAAGTTTATGGAGTTTTTATAAAATTTATCATTTGTTTTCATTTTTTTTAAATAACTTGCAATATCAATTTAAAATAGTTGGATTGTTTGTGTATTCAAAATTAGCGAACTTATAATTCGTATGATAGTATATACGATAGTAGTACTTTTTTATATAGGGGTTAAAAAGGTGGATTTGAAATAATAGAATTGTATGTTTGATCATATTAGCCAAGCACTAATCTACTTCAACATTTTTATTTCACTTCTAATCTTTATCTACTTTTTCTAAAAAAAAAAAAAATTCTAATTTTTATCTACTTTTTCTTATACTACTGGAAGGGATATTGTTAACATATGGCATTGGCTCAGCAAAGTTTTTGAAGCTCGTCTCAAGTCCGACAGGGCAAACTAATGGCCCCGTCTAATGTACGTACAGTCTCTATCGAGAGTCAGGATGAAGACAGAAACTAGGGCTCGATGTATACTAAGGATGTTTTTACTTGGACGGTAATTTGATGGTTTGGTCTGGTCTGGTCCGAACTAGGGATGGACCCGGGCCGGGCCGGTTCCGGTTCCGGGCCGGGCCCGGGCGGGCTTTTTTTCGGGTTACATGGGCCCGGAACCGGCCCGGGTTGATACCGGGTCCGGGCCTAACCGGGCCGGGCCGGGCCGGGCCCGGTTCAATGTTTTTTTTTTTTTTTTTTTTTTTTGACTTTCTTGTTATCTCCCTACCCCCCCCCCTCACCCCCACGCCCCAAACCTCCCTAAAACACCCAGCCCTACCCTAGGAAAAGAAAAAAAATTGAAAAAACCAAAAAAAAAAAAAAAATGAACCGGGCCCGGCCCGAACCGCCCGGGCCGGTTCAACAAAAACAGGGCCCGGAACCGGCCCGCCCGACCCGCCAAAACGGGCTAAAAGCCCGGAACCGGCCAACCGGGCCCGGTCCGGTCCGGGCCCGCACAGTAGCGGGCCGGTCCGGTTCCGGGCCGGTTCGGCCCGGCCCAGTCCATCCCTAGTCCGAACTGGTCTGGTCTGGTCTGGTAAGGTCTGGTTTCTTAATATTTTTATAACTATCCAAGTATGGTCTGGTCTGGTCTGGTCTGAATTGGTCTGGTCTGATCTGGACTGGACTGGTCTGGTCTGGGACAAATTACAGCCCAAGTAAAAACATCCTAAGGTTGGCAGGGGTGGAGACAGGGGGAGTCTGGGGTAGCCTTGGCCCCTACAAGAAAAAAAAAATTGCGGTGTATAAATATTTATAAATAGTAAAAAATATAGTGAAAATTTAAGTTTTGATCCCTGTTATATAAATTTCTTAAGCCCCGCCCCTGTAAGCTGTCAATCCTGACTCAGTCACTGAAGGTTGGATATATTTAGGAATTGAAGATATACAAGCTACACATACTACAGGATGAAAACGGCTGAACAAGGCAAGGTAGTGCCAAATATCTCGACTATCACGATTCACGACAAACTTCGTTAAGGTTCGAGATTGCATTCCAAAATGTCAAATTTGTAGGAGTAACTTGGAAATTTTTACTCCGTATAACATTTTTTTATCTTATAGTAATCGGTGTAGGACAAATACTTTAACAATCCGATGTTTTGCACAGAATATCACAATCGGGCTAGTCATTATCGGGGTATAAAATAGACCAAACAATCCGATGCATGTGGGATAAATACTTTAACAAGCACACGAATAATTAAAATTAAAAATTTGACAGGGACAACTACGAGTGTAAGGGAAATATTATCATATTTAATTTTGCCTTTCAACGGAAAAGTGAGACTAGAATTTGTACAAAAAACTTGCATTGTCGTTCAAAATTTCAAATAGGAACCTCGTCGTTTAACTAAAGTAGTGTTTGACTATGAGATATTTTGTATATGATCGATAGCGATCGAACACCGAACATTAAGTGGTAAATTGAATAGAACCATAGGAGGAAAACAACATATTCCTGTATATCCTAATGAACACCCCCCACTTCTTTCTTAGCTAGCATAATTTCAATTGTTTTGTTTTTGATGAATACTTTTCCATGTTAATCTTTGGGAAAACTTTTAATTTGATCCGTACTATCATGAAAAAATCATTTAGGTCCTCATACTTTTAAAAAAATCAACCGAATCCCCGAACTTTGTAAAAATGTTCAATTAAATCCCCGGTCTTTTATTGTTTGGTATTCCGGAAAAAAAATTGAGTTTGGTGCAAAAATATTTTAGGGAAAAAATTAAAAGGGTCTAAAAAGCAAAACCCTATTTAAACAATGGTGTTGCGGTTACAAACTGAATATATGGAGTATAAAACAACTTAAACAAGATATTAAAGTTTTTGTAGACTTGCTTGAGCTTCATATATACTTGCTTATTCATTTAAATTTAGCGAAATATATAGCTTCATCGTTCTTACTGTCAATTAAAACGGTAAGTTTCATAAAAACGAGAAAGTATGTAAGCTCATTAAAATAGGAATGTGTATGGTTACCTGAGGGGTGTAGATACTAGATAGTAATCAATGGACGGATCATAATCAGAAATCAACTTAATTAAATCATAACTGAATAAATGAGATCAAATCAAATTTAAACATAAGTTTTTTTAAATATAACTATATAACTTAAAAATATTACTAAAGTTATTATGCATAGTCACTATAGTGATAAATATGAACACAATCATGATCAATAGAGTTACTAAGGGTCATTAAGTCAAACTTTATTCACTATCTTCACTTTGATTATATGTTCATCATTGTTTCATTTAAATATAAAACATTAATAATACATCTGGTTCACTAATATTGAGATATAAAAGTATAGTGTAGCTATTTAAAAGTTAATTTATGTGATTGATATTAGAGTAAAATTAAGAATGAAATACAACTAATTCACAACTATACCAAATTTACCAAATTTGAATAGAAAGCATAGGAAATATGGATAATCTCAAATCTTAACCGATGCATTCACACGGTATAGTAGTTTGTTTAAAAACTCAGTCACACAATATTAATTTTGTTGAAATCCACATTTATGGTGTTGGATTAAAATATGAGGGGCGCTGCAAAACATGGTGTGATATTCTGGGCTTGTTTGCAACTAATTAAAAAAAGTGATTTTGGCTTTTTTTAAAGAAAAAAGCACTTATTTTTTCAAACACTACCAACTTTTACTTCCTCGATTTTCGTGTAGAATCTACTTTTTACTCTTTCTATTACACAAAAAGCACTTATTTTACCAAACACTACCAACTTTTACTAATAATCACTTTTTCCCCAAAAGTGCTTTTATTTAAGCACAAGTGGTTGCAAACAGAGCCTCTGTGTAGATCTGTGGGAGGATAAGACAATGAGTTGAAGTTGAAAAAATAGAGTCCCGTCAGTGGCGACCCCATCAACATTACTTTGTCTACATTCACACCTCACCATTATGTCATTCTTGTGTAATACTCCGTAAGTTTTTTCTCAAATGCCATCTCATAGTCTCATACACCTCTCGGTAGATTATAAATAAGATAATACCTCTCGGTTCATTAAGTTTCTGGTTTGACTTCACACATATTAAGAAATAAATTTGATTTTACTGTGGAGTGCACTGTTTGGACCCTGTTTGATACTGTTTGATACTGTTTTGGTGTAAATCATTTGCCAAATAAGGAAGGGTTTGAAATAGGAACTTTAATATATGGATCATCCCAAAAAGGAAAGTAGGAACTTAATTACGAGACGGAGGGAGTATGAATTATTAAAAGTATGATTGGAAGATATTTAAATTCTATAATAGAATGATGGATAAATTCAAAAAAATAATTGTAATAGTGTATTATGATGTGTGTTTTCTCGCACTTGAAAAGAATGTAGTAAAGTGGTTGAAAGTACGAGTATCGTCTCCACAGGGACGGACAAAAGGGAAATAAAGATTAACTAAATTTAACGAATTAAAAAGAAAGAAATAAAATAAAAGTGCAATTGTGCGAGATTGGTTGATTGATTAAACTAAAACTAATGCTAATGAGCGAATAAAAAGATTTGGTTTTCCTTAATTAACGACGAAGGGAACAGGAATTGATTCCGGGGTTAACCAGATTTCTGGTAGAACAGGCCTAATCACATGAATTTAATTTAATTGAGCCTAGCTAATCATTACTAAGTTCTTACCGCTCTCGCGGCGTAGAGTACAATAATTTAGGGGTCCAGGTTGATCTCTCATGCGACAAGATCCTAAATTATTGCCAAAACGAGCGAGCTTACGGCCCCTTAATCGCTACTAATCTCTTAGCGAACGATTAAGTGTGTGTGAATGTGTCCTAGAACAAATTAGATCTCTCTTAATTTATTCTATAAGCAATTGTAATTCTAGTGGCCATCTAGGTTACAAGAGATATCAGTTAAATTATTCATACACAAATTAAACGACATTCATGCAATTAAACCGACAAGAACCTAGCCATACATCATGATTAACCCCTTCATCAACCCCAAATCCCTAATTAAACTACTCACGCCTCATAAATGACGAATCAAAAGAATTGGGATGAATAGAAATAATTGTCATTAATTAAAGAATTGAACTTACAAAGAATCCCAAGTTCTTGGATTAAACAACGTAAAAAACGCAGGTAAACTCGTCCCTGGGCCTCTCTCCAAAGTTCGTAACCCCCAAAAGTGGGTATGAAGGCCTTATTTATAGAAAATAGTGAATTCGGGTCGAATTAGGACAAATCGCGGCCAGGCACGGTGCCAGGCACGATCGTGCCTGCGACCGTGCCTGCGGAACATGCGCGTTTAAAAGATGCAGACACGATCGTGCTTGCACCGGACACGATCGTGTCTGGTTGCCAGTAGCTCCGCGTCAATTCAGATGGCAGGCACGATCATGCTTGCCCTAGGCACGGCCGTGCCTGACCATTTCTTCATCGTTTTTCTTTGTTTCTCGTTCCGAATGCTCCCGAATGCCTACGAGGTCGATCCAAATGCTCTTTCTTCACCAGAATTTCATCGTAAATCTCCCGGTGACCTCCAAATCTTCCAAATCTCTCTCGAATGCCTTCAAATCCTTCTCGAATGCCTCTCAAGCGCCGATTGCCGGACTCTAACTTCTTCAAATCATCTCCAAATGCAATGAAACTCGATCCAATGCCTGTTAAACACAACTTGAGCCAAAATTGAGACTTGCAACGCCTTAAAGCCAGGGAAATCATCAAAATCCGACCTGAACACGCATCAAATGCGTGTCTAAATACGGACTTATCATATTACATTTTTAAAATAATTGGGGGTATGATAAGTTATTTGGAAACGAAAAGACCTTTTTGTTACGGACGAAAAAAAAGGAAAACGAGAAGTTCTTTTCATTATGGGGGGAGTTTATAATTCTTTCGAGAAATATTATGTTTTTTCCATCATATTTCCAACATATTATTTGTATGACACAATTTACTCGTCGTTTTAATTGTCTGTACACAGACATTTTTTTTCTTTTTGTGAAGCAAATCATGTTCTGCACCGATAATTTTTTTTTATGTCACATATATATATAATATCTTGAGGAACGATTCCCATTACACAACGAAAAAACATGTATGTGCATAGATAATTCTGCTGACGTATACAACAAACGTGTACACAAAGCATAATTGTAAATTTTTCAGATAAAAAACAACTTATAAAACCAAATAAATCTAAACAAACATCGCGGTACGTAGATTCTCAAGAAAAATTGCATTTTTACTTAAAAAGAGAGAATGGTATGAATTACTATCGTCCATACTATCGCATTTAGCATTTCTAATTTTCTATATACAACAAAATGTACTTTCAAAAAAATATACAACAAAATGTACTTTCAAAAAAATATACAACAAAATGTAAGATAGTTTTGGAACACATCGGTCTTTTTTAAAATAATCCATCGGTCATAAAACCTTGTTTCAAGTTTGACTTGTAAAAAGCTGGGGAGTAGAAGAAGACCCGGGGTGAAGAAGATGAATAACAAAAACGCGAGAGAGAAAATGCATGGTGCGAATGTGTGATGCAGAAAGAAGAATAATAAGAGAAAATGTTTAAGTTGAGCATGACTTAGTTCATATATTTAATTAAATATCACACTATAAGTTTTACCAAGTAGCAAAATCAAAATTTAAAATGTACAAAAATTTGATACTCGTATATAAAAATCCAGACTAAGAGAGTTCAGTTGAGCATGAATAGAAAGTTTAAAGATTATGGAGGTAGTACTACACTACTATTTAATCTTTTTTCCATCCCTGCTCAAAGTTGACTGTCAATGTGGCAACAGAATGAATAAACAATTGTGATCTACTATATTGTAATAAATGATACATCAAGGACTAATAGGGAGGTTATATTCATAATAGGATTAAAGCATTTGAGACAGAACTGCAGGAATTTGATTATTTTATAAGAAGTGCTTATAATATGTTTGATGAAATTCCTTTGAAGTATAGAGTTGGTTCTGCATCACAACTTTCTGTTGCTCTTCATCTATTAAAATAGAGTAAGCAAGAGGCAGATTTATTACGAATTAAGCTGCGACTTCGTGGGGGTATTCTAGAAAGGAATTTCGAGCATAAATGATTTGTCCAATTGCTTCTATTCAATTTGCAAGAGGATGATTCAAATGAAGAGTCCAAGGTAATGGCTAAAGCCAAGCTTTTCAATTAAAGTAATGTGTAAACTTGTTCTAACAGTTACAGAAGAGTCCTATGGAATGGCAATGGGGATAGGGAGACAGAGCTGCAGATGTTCAAGAAAACAGGAAGCAAATTTGCTTGATCAAACTTGGACCCCCTTGTGCAGTTCAGCTTCTCTTGATTCTCCTTCCTCCATTCCATCCATCGTGTCATACAATCGTTTGTTCAACGTCTCTGGTAGGAAAAACCCGAGCAATCCACCGGAAATTCCAAGAGCTCCAAACACGGCAAACGGAATGCCACCTCCCAGAACTACAATTAGAGGTGACAAAATAGCCCCAAGCTGTGCTGCTTGTGTTGTACACCCAAGAGCTGCATTTCTCACCGTGGTCGGGAACAGTTCCACAGTGTAGATAAACAACAGGTTGTATGTCCCTGCCATTCCGAATATCCCAAGAACTCCGCAAATCATTCGGATGACTTTCCACGTTCCGTAGCCCTTCATCAAGCTCCCGGCCAGGCAGAAAATCCCACTAAACCAATGTGTGCCTATGGTTAAAGGTTTTCTCCCAACCTTGTCTAGCAAGACTGCAGTCAAGAAATATGCAGGCATTTCAGCTACGGCGTTAAGAGCAACATTCATGTAAAGATTGGTTCCCAAGTTGACCGCATTTAGACTAAGTCCATAGTAGACAGTGGCCATTGTGAAATTAATTGTCACTGCTAGCAGCAAGCGGATACGAGTCAGCGGGCATTGAAGAACGCCCAACAGTGAACCTGTCTTAGCTTCTTTTAGTTTAGGTTCTGGATGAGGTTGAGGTTCATTAGCTGCAATTTTGGCAGGATAATCTTTGTTCACTTCACTGTCAAGGACAAGTAGGACATTCTCCGGGAGGTGTTTTCGGTTAGATTTGGCAATGTTGTGCATGATTTTCATCGCAGCATCCACCTTGCCTCGGACGAGGCACCAGCGAGGGGATTCGTGGATGAATGGGAGGACTAGGAAGACAAAGAGAATAGAGGGGATGGTAGAAGCAATATAGAGATGTCTCCATGTTCTGAAATGGTAGGCAATACCAGCAAGAAGGGCGATTCCAGAAGAGAAAAAGTAGAAGGTGGACATCCCTGCAATGCCTCGCTTCGTTGGGCCTACGGGCTCTGTGGCAAGGACGAATGCGCATAGGCCCGTTCCCCCAGTGCTGAAACCGGAGAGGAGGCGGAGGAGGACGTACAAGTAGTAGTTTGGGGAGAATGCAGTCAAGCAGCCAAAGATGACATTCATTATGCAAACAATTGTTAAAGTGCCCTTTCTTCCCATTTTTGAGTCAGAGAGGTGTCCAAATGTTCCAGCACCTGAAGAAAAGTAAAACAAATTAAAATCATCATTAAAAGTTTACTCGAAACTAAATATGTATATCTCACTCTTAGAATCAATACATAAATGGACTAATGCATCTTACTTCTTGTAAGTTACTCCCTCCGTCCCCTTTTAAATGTCCCGTTGGATGTCCCTATTTAATTGCCTCATACCTTATTTGGTAAACTTTGTGTGGCTCAAAATCATTCTTACTTTATTCTTACTTTATCAATTAATATCAACCACACAAACTCACTTTTCTTAAAACCCGTGCCACCATCTCCCGTCCCATTTAAAAGGGGACGGAGGGAGTAGTTGATTAATTATATGATGATGATGATGATGATAGTGGTTTCCAAGTATGATTGGGAGTTTGAGTTTGTTGACCCTCCAAATTATATTGTAAGTCAGTTTGATTAATTATATCATGATGATTGATTAATTATTTTGATCTTTTATTTTTAAAAGGAAAAAAACAGGTAGCCTGGTCTTATTTTAGATCTTGGTTGGCAACCTTAAATTTCAGTTTTTAGTTTTATTAGCCAACTTTTATACCAAAACGTAACATTTTATTTCACGGACTAAATTATGTAGTACTCAAAATAAGTAAGATCGAAATTAATTTTCCAACTGATTTGAATGAAATTGTCTACGTACAATTATTTTAATTATTTTGAGATAAGTTTTGTTAACATCATAATAAAATATAATGTACTCCGTATAAATTATTTTAAATATCACAGAGTATTTTTTATAACAAATTCCGTCAATGCAATCATTTCAATAAGAATTTCACTTATTTCAGCAGATTCTCCGATACTAAAAAGCTTAGACTCCCCTGTTACTTCACATATTTTAATCTTAGATTCTTGTGAATGAACCAGTAAGTGGAAGTTACATAACATACCGATCATACAGCCGGCGAAAAACAAGGCTTGGACCAACCCGACCCGGTACTTGTGACCACACACCAATCCGAACTCAGAGACAGTAGAACTCTTAAGCCCACCTTCCCATTCCCACAGGCCCGGCCCAAGCCCACATATACTACTAGAACCCGGAGATGGGCAACCGGCAGAGCCGGTGGTAGTACACCGCCAGCCGGGATCCCGGTCGGCGAAGATCATGACCATGGTGTGAATGCCCTCCAGGGCCCACGCCAAGCTGGTCAACACGAAGTGCTTCCACTGCCACCGCCCAAACTCGCCGCAGTATTTCTGGAGCATATCGTCCACCGTTAGCCTTTCCATTTTGTCTCCGCCGCCTTCCGCCGCCAGGGTGACCGGTGCTTGGAGCTCCATTTCCCTTCCCGGCAGAGAAAGAGAGGGTGTTTTGGACATTTTCTCTGCTTGTTTCTTGTTTTGGAATGATATTATATTATGTGGAGTGGCTACGTAGTTCGCTACGTTATTTGCGGAGTTGCTGGTTCGGTTAAATAAACAATTCTGTTTCTGGAAAAAGAAGGAAAATAAAGACATTTTGCTGCATGGGTTCAATGCCGTACACATCACGAGTCCTGTTAATTTGGTATATACTGAGTTCTTTTTTAATTATATCTATACATTTTTTATGTTTGCTAACGTACAAATTTAACATTAATATCTTTCACTTCTTATTTTAAAAAAAATCAAAAAATTAATAAATGCAAACACTTTGACTTTTACATTATTCACATGTTCTACTTTGACTACGTTTTATTTATTAATGTAATAATATTATTTTATGAAAAAATATTGTTAAACTTGTCTCATTGTAAATTTTCATAATGTAATTTTTTTTAATTTTTTTACTAATAAAAAATCATTTATATTAATGGTCAAAGTTGTGTCTCGGCAAGTGTGAAATGTTGACCGTTGCATTTATTTAAGAACGGAGGAAGTACATATTTTTCTGTTCCTTAAAACTTTGTCAATTTTCTTTTTTGGTTATTTCATTAACTTTGTTACTTTCCCTCTTTTAAGTAAAGAACGTGATTCCTATTAATTCTCTTTCGTTTGGACAAACCTTAACCGCACAATTTTTACTCTATTAATCCACATGTTCATCAAACTTGGCCGAGTTTTAAGGGACGAAAGCGGTAATACATTAATAAATAAATGTAATCCAATATGTCAATTGTTCAAAAATCACCAATGTGCTGTCACTATTCACAAATAAAAAATAACTTTTTCATAGATATGTGTACTGATGTAGTGATGTGTATAAAATGTTTGTGCATGTTTATTTTTGTTTCTTTAACGAATATAAATTAAAATTATTAATATCTAGATTTGAATAAAAGTACTCCATAATATAAAGAAATCGTTGATTTAAGATTTAGAGTATCCAATTTATAAAATAAGACAATATATTTTGTAATTTATATTTTGTAATATAAAGATTCATTACTTTTTGGCTTGAGATATGATGGAATAAAACAAAATGACAGCAGTCAGTCCATGCAATTTCGGATGCGATTTTCACAACGGGTCATCCGGAAACAGTCTCTCTGTGTTTTAGAAAAGTACAGGGGTAAGACTACGTACATCCGACTCACCCTTACCCCACCGTAGGTGGGAGCCTTTGCGGCGCTGGGGTAAATGAAAATGAAATGATATTTAGTAGATAAAAAGGTTTAACGATTATATAACATATCAAGCTAGCAATAATTAAAAAAGAAATTGACTTATATAGGACTAAAAATGGACAAAGTTTCCAATCAAGACTTAATGTTTTATATTCGTACTTTGGGTTATTATTAATGAGATATATTGTCATAAATCACAAGAGTATCAATCTTATAGAGTACATATACTTGGTATAAAGGAACCTCCGCAATCGATTAAGGCAAATCAAACCCAAGGGCCAAGGCCCACTGAAGACTGAGGATGCGCCTAAGACCAGTTCTTCAACAATTTAATAATTTACTCCAATTGTTAACTTGAACAATGCTCATCCATATAAATAAGGTAATAATGTCATTTTAAAAAACGAGACATGTATGTGGAGGTCAAAATATACAGATATTCTTCACGTACTCAATTTTTATGACTAAATAAGTTTTTCTTAATTTGGTTAAGTATAATATGAGTCCGTTTGAATACAAATCATCAAGAGTACTATAAAAAAGTTGGATTATTCATGGTTCGAAACTCATTCAGGTCAAGGAGCACACACTTAATTAAACACATGTTGGAAATATGTTAAATTAGAGTGATATGGAATGTAGCTAGCTACTCTAGATTCCTTCTTTCTTAGTCAACTTGCTTGAATTATGTATTCAAGATAATTCTGGGTACACATACAACACATCTTATAATGTATGATGGAAATTTATCATGATTTCTATCTTGGCATAGTACGTGACTGACCCTTATATTACGCCCTTATCAGTTATGACATTATCTCAATTTTGACTATATCAAGATGTGGTTATGGCATGACGAGCCAAGAATATTGCCCTAGCTTAGCCTAGTGGGTATCGTTCCTTTGCATTATTGGTCAAAGTTAGACGACAAAGAGAGAAATGAAACATCGCTTTAAATATACGAAGTATATGGCAATGCTAATATGACTGTTGGCCTAAGGTTCGTGGTATATATTGCCAGCATGGTCCTGAACAAATAAAAAAAATATCAACATGTGTTTTTTGTATAATAAACAATTGAAAATGACGAATAGTATATATTAGAATCATGTGATTTAATGATAGAATGGCAAGGGACAAGGGAACCCCGCCTGACTTAGTTGAATAACAACACCAGCTTTAGAGGTTACAAGTTGGATTTCTTGCCATTGTATATGTATATATCCTTTCCTGGTCTCAGTTGGTCTGCTATGTAACTGATAGAGTATATGGGCCTGGACCCCATGGCCCACATACTCAATAGCCCAAAAGACACCAGCGGGGCACCCGCATCGTCCAGATGACCCGCGACGTCCAAAGAAGTAGTCATCGGGAATCGTCGCACCGCGGCCAGAGGGCCGCATCGTCCATGGTCCGCATCGTCCATGGGCCGCATCGTCCATGGGCCGCATCGTCCATGGACCGCATCGTCCATGGACCGCATCGTCCGAGCTTCGCCGGGCAGAATGTACTTTTCTATTTTATGTACTAAGTGTTGTACTCAGCCCATTAGTGGCCTTATTTCGCCCAAAGAAGGCATAATTATTGTAATGGGCCACCTAAGCCCAAGGCTAGGGGCCCAAATCCACATTTTTACCTATAAATAGACCCCAAGGGGCTAATTATGGGGGATTGGCAAGTTGAGAAATATAATTACTCACTCTCTCTCTAGCTCTCACTTCTCTCTAGAATTAATACTCTATCATTTGGTGCTCTCATTGAGAGCTTAGAACAGATCAAGTGAGTACCCTTCGTCGCTACTAGACACTACCGCTAGCTATGACAAGAACTAGGTCAAAGAACACCGGTAGGAATGCCCCACTGAACCAGGAGGGGCCGGGAAACGTTGCTGACAACGTCCCCAATGATCTCATCATCCAGGATGAGAATGCTCAGGAGGTCGAGCATGCAGCGGCTGACCTCCGCGTCCAGCTCAACAAGACTGCCCCAGACGCCCGCATCGGGCTCGAGGACAGGCGCAATGCTGATCGCGCTTCGGGCCAGCAGACTTCTCACCCTGCTGCCCCCCAGATCAACCCAGCCGCACTATCGGCCATCGTCGCGAGCATTCTCCAGGACCCCAACGTGGTCAGCGCTCTCGTCGCAAAGACAGGGGAGAACAACACTCCGGCAACTGGAGAGGTCGCAACGGTGCCGCCACCACCACCTCGTCCACAAGGCGTCACCTTCTTCGGTGACAACGAGGACGTCCTCGCCGTGGACACCCATTCCCACACTGCCTCACCTACCCGGGATACACCGGCCCAACCTCGCGGTAAAATCTCAGCCTTCAACAGGCTGGGTGACATCGCGAGCCGTCGGGTACCTACGGGAGGGGTGGCGGGTCGGTTGGGTGGCCGCGAGCCGGGGTCGCCAAAGGAAAGCTTCGGGTCCGTTTCCCGGACAACGGATCGGCCCCGACCAGACAAAGGAAAGGGAAAACTGAATGATAATGATGCGCGCCATCAGATCAACCTGGCCCACGCGGCCCGGATCCAGACCCCTCTGGGTGGCGCTGCGGCCAACACGGACCCAAGGGACGAGATCATCGCCCGCCTGGAGAAGCGCCTCGCTGATATGGAGGCCCGAGAGGCCGCAGGGCGCGCGGCGGCTCACATATCCCAGCATCCCAACTACGATGCACTCCTGCACAAGGTCAGTGCCTTGGAGAGGGAGTTGGCCGACCGACGCGACGAGCCCGTCATCCAAATACGGACCCGGACCCCCTTCTCTGCGAGGGTGCTCTCCGCTCCCATCCCAGAGAAGTACAAGGGGAATCCGATCAAGCCATATGACGGCCGCACTGATCCTCAGGAGCACTTCACCCGTTACCAGAACAATATGATGATGACCAACGCTTCGGAGGAGTACATGTGTCGCTGGTTCCTATCCACCTTGGAAGGACCAACGTACGATTGGTTCAACAACCTTCTGGAGGGGAGCATCGACTCATGGCAGGATCTTGCTCAACGCTTCCTCACCCACTTTGCCGGGAGGAAGCGCGCGAAGAAGCACTTCGCTCATCTCTTGACCATCAAGCAACAATCGGAGGAGACGCTCCGAGCCTTCCTCGATCGCTGGACGAGGGAGGCGGACGAGTGTGAAGGGGCCGATGAACGCACTCTCTTGGCTTTCCTCCGCGGAGCACTTCGGCCTAGCCACTTTGCCCGAAGCCTATTCACAGAGCCCCCGCGGTCATACCTCGCGGCGCTCCGACGCGGAGATAGGCACGCTGATGCCGACGAGCTCCTGAACCAGAAGAAGGGTGGGGAGAAGCAACAAAAGAAGGATTCCTCGTCCAACCCCCACCACCCGCCGGCCAACAAGGGACAACACCAGCCAAAGAAGGCACACCAGGAGCAAGGCGGACAGCGAAGAGAGGACCGCTCATGGCGCCCAAAGTTGGAGGCACAGCGCATCCCCCTCACCCACCCGGTGAGCGTCGTCCTCGACCACGCCGAGGCGCAGGGCCTCATTGTGAAGGACCCCAGGTCAGAGGAGGAGATATTTGCAATCCACAAAGGAGGGACATATTGCAAATACCACCGTCAGACATCCCACAGGACCGAGGATTGCACCACCCTGAAGAGGCACATCGACGGCCTCATCCGACAGGGGGAGCTTTCCCAATTTGTCAAGGGTGCCCCCAAGAGTAACACTTGGGGTCAACCCTGGCAAAAGGGGGGAAGGATCCTCCGGGAAAAAGAGGGAGATCGGCGCCCTCAGTGAAGATGAGGACGAAGAGGAGCCCCGCTAGAAGAAGCATCACATTCACATCATCGTCGGCGGGAACACAGGGGGGGACTCGGCTACCCAACGGAAAAAATGGGCTCAGTCCCTATACGTTGGTGAGGTGACCCACGCCCCCCCTCAGCCGAAGCGGCGGCATGTGGAAGCCATCACCTTCACCGACAAGGACCTCCCCTTCGGCCCCTTGCCCCACAGGGACGCCCTCGTCGTCAAATGCGAGATAGGCAACAACATCATCCACCGCAACTACATCGACACTGGCAGCTCTGTCAATGTGATGTACGTCGACACCTTCAGACAACTGAAGTTGAAGAAGTCCGAGCTCCGGCCGCTACGGACTCCGTTATCCGGCTTCACCGGGGACTCTATCGACGCCGAGGGCACGATAGTGCTTCCCGTTGTGGTCGGTGACGGTACCTGTCAGGCGAAGATTGACATGGAGTTCGTGGTTGTCAACCTGGACAGCGCCCACAACATGATCTGGGGCCGACCGGCCTTGGAGGACCTTGAGGCCATCATCTCCATGAAACATCTATGCCTCAAGTTCCCTACCAAGGACGGCGTCGGCTACGCCAGAGGGAACCAGAAGATAGCTCGAGCTTGCTACTTGAAGCTCACCAGAAAGATCAATGAGGCCGAAGAGCGGATAGACACTATCACCACCGCCTCGGCCGAAGAAGACACACCAAAGGCTGAACCGGTCGGAGACGTGGAAGACGTTCCATTGGACGTCTCCCGGCCGGAATGCACGCTGAAGATTGGGACACAGCTCCCCCAACAGATCCGAAGGGACATCCTCTCCGTCCTGAGAGCGTACGCCATCGTCTTCGCATGGGGACCAGAGGACATGCCGGGCATCAGCCCAAAGGTAATCACACATCGGCTATCGGTGAACCCGGCCTCCTCCCCCATCAAACAGAAGAAGCGCTACCTCTCAGCCGACAGGAGGGAATTTGTCAAGGCCGAGGTGGCCATGCTGCTCTCCATCAGGCACATAAAAGAGGTGAAGTACCCCACGTGGTTGGCGAACGTCGTCCTCGCACCAAAGCCGCCCACGTTCAGAATGTGTGTTGATTACACTGACCTGAACAAGGCGTGCCCAATGGACCCATTCCCTCTCCCCAACATTGATCAGTTGGTGGACGAGACGGCGGGGTGCGAGTTGATGTCGTTCCTCGACGCGTTCAGAGGGTACCACCAGGTATCCATGCATGAAGATGACGCGGAGAAGACTGCTTTCATGACCCCGGAGGGAATTTTTTGCTACCTCGTCATGGCCTTTGGGCTCAAGAACTCCGGCGCCACCTACACAAGGATGGTAGCCCGGATTTTTAGAGCAGTCTTAGGTCGGACGATGGAAGCATACGTCGACGATATGATCGTCAAGAGCAAACAATCCACAACCCATGCCGACGACCTCCGGGGCATCTTTGAAATCATGAAGAAGTACAACCTCCGGCTCAACCCGAAGAAGTGCACCTTCGGCGTCCAGGGAGGTAAATTCTTGGGGTACCTGGTCAGCCGAAGGGGCATCGAGGTGAACCCAGAAAAGATACAAGCCATTATCAACATGGAGCCGCCCCGCAACATCAAGGAGGTGCAACGGCTGACGGGACGCCTCGCGGCCCTGAACCGTTTTCTCTCAAAATCCGCTGAGAAGTCTCTCCCTTTTTTCCAAATAATGAGGAAGGCCACCAGCTTCAAATGGACGACGGAGTGCCAGCAGGCCTTTGAAGAGCTGAAGCAATATCTCGCCTCCCCGCCCGTCCTATCCAAGCCCCAACCCGGCGAGACTCTCTTCCTTTACTTAGGAGTGAGCACGTCGGCCGTCAGCTCCGTACTCATCAGGGAGGATGACGGGGTACAAAAGGCAATATTCTACGTCAGCAAGACGTTGCGGGAGGCCGAGCTCAGGTACTCCCCTATTGAGAAGACGGTGCTGGCCATCGTCCACACGGTGAAAAAACTTGGACACTACTTCCAAGCTCACCCCGTCCACGTCCTCACACATCAGCCGTTGGGCGCCCTCATGAGGAGCCCAACCAGCTCTCCAAGGATGATCAAATGGGCGATATTCCTAAGCCAGTACCAGATAGAGATCAAGCCGAGGCCCTCCATCAAAGGACAAGCCTTAGCTGACTTCGTCACCGAATGCACGGCAAGGGAGACGGCCGTTACCACCACAGGAGCTGAACCGGACGAAGCCTGGACCCTCTACACAGACGGGTCCTCGGCCACCAAAGCTTGCGGGGGCGGCGTCGTCCTAATCTCCCCGGAAGGATTCAGAGCATACTATGCCATACGCTTCAACTTCAAAGTATCCAACAATGAGGCCGAGTATGAAGCGCTCCTCAGCGGTCTCAGATTAGCCGCTGGCCTCAAAGCACGCAACGTCAGAATCAAATGCGACTCCAAACTCGTAGTGAGCCAGATGGAGGGTTCCTACGAGGCCAAAGAAGGGAGGATGAAGCAATACAAGGAGGCCGCTGCGGAATTGCTCAAGGCGTTCGATACCTACGAGATCACTCAGATCCCAAGGGCGGAGAACGCCGAGGCCGACATACTCTCCAAACTCAGCTCCGACACCCCTGAGCACATCTCCAAGATAGCTAAGGTGGAGGAGTTGAGCATGTCAAGCATTCATGCTAGCCCTATACTCTCCATCCAACACCAGCCGGAGGACTGGATCACTGACATCGCAACATACATCACCTCCGGCACGCTACCAGAAGACGAGGAGAGGGCCAAAATAGCCAAGCTCAGGGCCCCAAGCTATGTCATTGAGGGTGACAAGCTCTACAAGAGATCTTACAATGGCACCCTCCTCCGGTGTCTACACCAGAATGAGGCCGAAGTGGCCATGGAAGAAGTCCACTGCGGCGTCTGTTCATCACATCAGGGGCCCTTCAGCATGTCGCGCCGCCTCGTCGTCCAAGGCTACTTCTGGCCGACGATGGCGCGCGATTGTGCTGAGGTCGCCCGCAAATGCAGCGCATGCCAACATTATCAAAGGGCACCTGGCCGACCAGCCGTCAACTACGCCCCGGTCAGCACCGCCATCCCATTCTCCAGATGGGGCATTGACCTCGTCGGCCCTCTACCAAGAGCTCCGGGCAACAACAGATACATCATCGTCGCCATCGACTACTTCACCAAATGGGTCGAGGCCGAACCACTCGCAAGCATCACCGGAGCGCGGTGTCGAAAGTTCGTCTACAAGAACATCCTCACCCGCTTCGGCGTGCCGCAGGAGATCATATCAGACAACGGCACCCAGTTTGAGGCCGAACCGTTCCAAAGCCTCCTCCAAGAATGGGGTATCAAGCACCGTTTCTCCTCCGTTGCCTACCCTCAGGCCAACGGGCAGGTTGAGAACGCCAACAGAACCATCTTGGAGGGGCTGAAGAAGAAACTCGAGGAAGAGGGCGGAAGTTGGGTCGACGAGCTCCCCAACGTCCTATGGTCTTACCGAACCACTCCAAGGAGGGCCACTGGCGAGACACCATTTTCCTTGTGCTATGGCTTTGAAGCCAAGGCTCCCACTGAAGTCACCCTCCCCAGCCGACGGGTCACACAATACGACCCCGAAGCCAATGAAGAAGCCATGAAGATCGACTTGCACCTCATTGATGAAAGGCGGGAGATGGCGTACCTTCGGGCAGAGAACTACAGACGACAAGTCAAATCCTACTACGACGCCAAGGTCCGCTCTCGCGAATTCCAAGTGGGGGACTACGTCCTCCGCCGAAGGGAAGCAAGCAAACCGACGGAAGGAGGAAAGCTCGCCGTCAAATATGAAGGGCCCTACATCGTCAGCGCCGTCATCAAAGCCGGCACTTACAAACTAAAGAACCCTAATGGGTCAGATGTACCACGATTGTGGAATGTACACCACCTGGTGAAATTTTACCAATGACTCGAGAAGTGGTGAAGCGGGCAACGTCCCCCACCCCTCGGCTGATTGGTTGAATGAAACACCCTCGGCCTAGCGCCACTTATTGAATAAAATTCATGTTTCATCCAATCTTCTAAGATTTGAGCAAAAGAAACCCAAGGACCGCATCGGCCTAAGCGGTGCAATCACCCGGGCCCGGTGCGACCTAAAGCCGTCGCAATAAACGACGCACCTAAAAGCCGTTGCAATAAACAACGCACCTAAAGCCGTCGCAATAAACGACGCACCTAAAAGCCGTTGCAATAAACAACGCACCTAAAGCCGTCGCAATAAACGACGCATCCAAAGCCGTTGCAATAAACAACGCACCTAAGGCCGTTGCGATCCACAACGCGCCTACAAAGCCGTTGCAATAAACAACGCACCTAAATATCGTATCGGCACAAGCGGTGAAACACCCAAATCGGCCGGCGATATGCAGGACGAAGGACCTGTGTGCATGGTCCAACGTCTTCAAACGGAGAAGCATACCGCGTCGTCCGCGCGGAAACCGCAGGACGACAGGCCTGAATTAAGGCCGAGGTTACAAAAACTCCACCCGTCAGTAAAATTTCGCTCAGGACCACAAAGGGCGGCCGTCAAAAGACGATGCCTTGTCCGGTCCCTCGTCGACGATAGACGTGGAAAGGCCAGAAAAGGAAGCCACTGACACCAAGCCGAGGGCGTATTTACTCCCTCGCACTAATCCACGCGAAAAGCGTAGCGGGCAAAATACCGCACATGGCCGAAGGGACAGTAACCCTTCGGCCACCCAAAAAAAAAAAAAAAAAAAAAAAAAGGAGGGAAGCCGACGGACCGCGCACTCGCCGGCCTCGAGCAAAAAATAAAATCCCCACAAAAACCAAAGCCTCAAATTTGGCTAAGTACATATCAGGTTTTCACTCTACAGGGATCCGAAGCGCACGCTTCGGCCCCAACCATGGCGTCACAAAAGGGAATCGCTTCGACTTCAGTTATACAAAACCAGTCCATTACTTCGACGATGGGACGCATCGTCTCCACGAAGCCAAACCCGAGTGACGAACCAAAGCAAAACACCTACATCAAGGAAGCTGGACACTTAGAACATTTTCTAAGTCACACTACAAATAGAGACGATGCGCTACGTCCCCAACACTTCAGAATTATGTTCCGAAAACTCAACTAGGGAAAGACGTAAAGGCGAAAATAGAATTCATCAAGGGACGACGAGGCGCATCGTCTTCGAAGAAAAGAGGTCGCTACATCTCAGCGGACGGACGTCACAAGATAAACTCTTGACACTTAGAAAGGTTTCAGAACTTTGGGGCCATGCCTCACCTAAGACGCAAGGGACGTAGCGCCGCGCCAAAGAAAAATTTCAACACTTGGTAAATTTTTTGAAACATGTTCAACACACAAAGGGAATGATGGAACGCATCGTCTCAAAATTGGCAAATTTACCAGGATAAAAACTTGCGAAACAATGTCACCCAGACGACGCGACACCAACAAACCAAACGCCAAACATAAAGAGAAAACGAGGCGAGGAACAAACACTTGGACAAAAAGAGTTTCTTTAATTGATGATTCAAAAAATACAAAGGGGGCGCTTCGGCCATTACAAAAGGGCGCTTCGGCCGTTGAGATTACTACTACAAACAAAAAAGAAACTAAGTACAAGGACATCAAGCTTCCTGGCCTTGGCCACCTTCAACGGCTCCACTATCGGCATCGTCTTCAACGTCCTCAGTGGTCTTGGACTTGGCCGAGCTCCGGAAGAGATAGTCGTCACTCTCAGTCCAGGGCCCGTCCTCCTCGCTCGAGCTCAGGATGGGGGGCTGCCTTTCGGACAGAGGAAGTTTTAACTCCTCCTCGGGGTCCTTCATGATCCGCGGAAGGCCGATACCCCTAGGCTTCAGGTTCTTTACACGCCGGCGGAGACGGCGGTAAACCAGCATCTGCATACGCCTCTGGCCGAGGTCGTACCAGACTTCAAACTCCTCCTTCAGGCGGGCTCGGCCAGCTTCCTCCTGAGACCACGCCTCGAAGCGCTCCGCCACGACGTCAAAAGTCCAATCGCGACGGGTCTCGTCCTTCCACCCCTCAGCCATGAAGAGCTCAATGGCTCTATCGGCAGCCGCAGTCGCGTCGGCCTCTAGCTGCAAGGCCTTTTCCCCCGCCAGCCGACGGGCAGCCGCTTCTTCATCCAACTGAACTTTGAGGCGCCTCGCCTCATCCTCAGCTGCAGCGGCTCGTGCTTCAGCCGCATCGGCCATTTCCTTAAGGGAGCTGACCTCGGATCGGAGAAGCTCCAGGGAAGCCAATGCCTCGTCAGCAGAGGCAACCTTTTTCTCAGCCTCCCTCAGGCGAGCAAACTCTTCTTCTTGCCGACGCTGCTGCTCCATCAGCATGAAGGCACCCTGTAGAAACAAAGCCAAGGTCAGAAAAACAAAGAAAGAAAAAAGAGGGCAAATGTTACAAGTACGAACTCAGACACTTACTTGGACGACGAAGTCCAGCCCGCCATCAAAGAGGCGCACTTCCTTGCCTTGCCGGCGTAAATACGCCCTATCCTCATCTGGGATAGCCTGGAACAGGACGTCATGCCCAGATACCTTCTCATTGAAGAGCCCGCCCTTCGTCGGGTACCGGACCGTCACCTCATACAGGCCCGCGGCCACATCACGGCCGGTGCAGGTACTCTCCTTGGCAACAGCGCCGGGTTGAGTGGGAGCAAGGGCTGATGACGCAATGTCCAGCGTCAGGTCTTCAATCACCGGAATCTCAGACGCGTGCTCAGCGACTGCAGCAGCACCACCAGAAGCAGGGTCTCGTCTCGTCTTCTTGGCAGCCTGGCCCGGCACCAGACCCGTCTCAACCAAGGTGCGCTGGCCCTCATCGGGCTTCTTCTTCCGCTTCACTACTGGCTTTTTCGCCGCTTCGGCCTGAGATTTCGAGCCGTCGCCCGAACCCTTTGACGCTTCGGCTTGCTGAGCTGCCTCCATCTCCTTGGCCACCAGCTTTTTGGCCTGGGACATAAACATCTTCCGGCTCATGGTGAAGTCTGTAAGACACAAAAACAAGAGTTAGAAAAATAAGTAGAGCAAAAGGGACCGGGAGCCAAAGGAAAGTGATCAACCTTCGGCATCGGCCGGGACACCGAAGTAGGGCCCATCGGCCTGCTCAAAGTAGCCGGATATCTTCGGCCATAATCCGCAATCAGGGTCGCCGGGAATATGGTACCGCATCATCCCTAGAGCTGCTATCTTGAATTCGGTAATGTAAGTGTGGACGCTCCGCGGCCCACCCTTCAAGAACGCCTCCACTTGAGCATCAATCTCAGGGCTCCTCGGTGGGTTGTGCAAATTGAAGATGCCGTTGTGCCCCTGAGAAGGAAAAAACACCCCACCGGCCAGCTTCACAAAGCAAAACTTACTCTTCCACCCATGAATAGACGACGGGAGGTCAGTAAAGGATCTCTTCTTCGGCAACTGCTGGAGGGCCGCATATCCAGCACAATTCTCATGGCTACCCCGACCGATCCGGTACAAGTTTGTGAATAACGCCGTCGTCGGCTCAATACCAAGCTCATCGCATCGGATGAGGAACCCCACAATAAGGGAATAGCTGTTCGGGGTTAATAAGGCGGGTGGAAGGTCTATCATATGGAGATACTCCACGACGAACGGATGAAGAGGAAACCTTAAACCCTGGGAGAAGCTCATCGGATACACTCCGAAGTAACCGGGGGGCGGATCCAGAACATGGTCCGTCGGCTTCGGCGCCCTAACCCTCCCATAAGGACCGACGTAGAGCTGTGCCACCTGATATTCACCTTGGGAACCCTCCGGCTTTATGATGTAGAGGTTCGTCAGATCAAGCTGTGAAAGACTACTGGATAAACCCTTCCGACGACGCGAGTTACGTCTCTTGGAGTTAGAGGCAGACGAGATAGCACCTGGGACCGAAGTGATTGGGGGAGGACAAGGAATAGCGGCCGAGGATGCATCACCCGCATCATCGCCTCGGAACTTGGGGTCAGAGGTCGCTTCGTCCTCACCAGAAGGCTGAGAACCCGCATCATCCACCGGGCGCTCCTCGTCCACGGAGGTACGATAGTCTGCAGTATTCTCCATCTCGAACTCAAAGGCCGCCACAATATCTAGGTCCACTTTGGGAGACGCGTCGTCCTCGTCAAAAGGCCAATCAGACTCGTCCAATGAAGCTGTTAGGTCAACAGGAGAGGGAACGCTACGGCCGTCAGGGAACGGCATAACAACTATCGCTACGTCCTAAGGGTAGTTTTCGGATCAAAGTGACTTTCCTAAAGAACACTAGATCTAACACCCTAAGGAGCAAAATATGAAGAAATCAAAGGAAAATTAAGAGTATCTAACCTTAGAAGGTTTGAAGAATGCAACGAACACTTGGAAAATCTCGGGACTTTATCTCTCTAGAAAAACTTGGGCAGCAATTCGACAAACAGCAAGGCACAAATGAGGGGGTGGCTTTGGAATGAGGAGGGTATTTATAGAGACCGTCCAACGGTCACTACACGTGGCGCCATCCCATTGGCCCCACCAACGGTCACCCCCCCCCCCCCCCAACCAATCAAGGGGCACCAATTCAAAATCACTCATACAGGCACCCCTACGGCCCAACTCAACCTTACAAAAAGTAAGGCATCGGCTAAATACCGCTACGGCCCAACTACTACGAAGTTCCAAAGCGGGCATCGGCCCACGCTTCCAATAAAGGGGAACGCATCGGCCTAAAGTCCAGGTCCTCAAAACAGCTCAAAGGAACCTCAATAGACCGCTACGGCCGCTTGTACGCGCGTCGTCGATGATAACCCTGGCATTGCGGCCTTCGTCCAAAGGGTTCTCCCACAGGGTTACCTTGGACAGGTTCGCCTAAGGGTTGGAATCGCGACTAACGCATAGGCACCGAATCGGCTCATTACTCCTTTATGCCTCAGAAACTCTTCGGCCAAAGGAGTGGGGGACTGGGGGACTGTATCGGCCACAAAAAGAGAGAGCGCAACGGCCAATAACAAAAGATCGCATCGGCCATCAAAATACTAAGGATTGCGTCGGCTATAAAATCACTAAATCAGCGCGCATCGGCTTATTCGCTAGCAGTGCTACGTCCACCAATACAAGAGGATCGCAACGGCTGCGTACACTGAGAAGACCGCATCGTCTCACCATAACAAAAACTCACAAGTCAAAAACGCTTCGGCTGCATGACAAATCAAAGGTGCGCATCGCATCGTCTACATAAACAGAATCAACCATCTTCATCTCATGAAAATAGGCCTTCGCTACGGCCAAAAGGATAAATGGGAGCTCTTCGGCCCCAACAAGATAACGACGAAAGCATGCCAACTTATCCACCAAGGATTCATCGCATCATCTACAAAAAGAAAGCGCATCGCCTCGTCCTCAAGGGCACTCCCACAGAGTGTGCTTCGGCCCGCATCAAGGCTATGAGTTCCCAAGCACGCTTCATCTACATCAAATAAGGGAACCGCTTCATCCAAAATCAAAACAGGAACTCTTCGACCATCAAACGCCCTGGGCTCACGCAACGGCCAGCCAGAAAGGAACAAAGTACTCCCTTTCGCTTCGGCTTCACCTCAGCTCAGAGAGTGGGGGACTCCTGATAGAGTATATGGGCCTGGACCCCATGGCCCACATACTCAATAGCCCAAAAGACACCAGCGGGGCACCCGCATCGTCCAGATGACCCGCGACGTCCAAAGAAGTAGTCATCGGGAATCGTCGCACCGCGGCCAGAGGGCCGCATCGTCCATGGTCCGCATCGTCCATGGGCCGCATCGTCCATGGGCCGCATCGTCCATGGACCGCATCGTCCATGGACCGCATCGTCCGAGCTTCGCCGGGCAGAATGTACTTTTCTATTTTATGTACTAAGTGTTGTACTCAGCCCATTAGTGGCCTTATTTCGCCCAAAGAAGGCATAATTATTGTAATGGGCCACCTCAGCCCAAGGCTAGGGGCCCAAATCCACATTTTTACCTATAAATAGACCCCAAGGGGCTAATTATGGGGGATTGGCAAGTTGAGAAATATAATTACTCACTCTCTCTCTAGCTCTCACTTCTCTCTAGAATTAATACTCTATCAGTAACCTTATAAGCTGATTTATCGAGCTAGTGTGTGGGAAACCTTATAAGCTGATTTTTATTTATTTTTTTACAAGCAATAAAATGGTACTCCTCTACTCCCGTATAAACATTTTAAAACTTTGAACCCTCAATATAATTTATTTAAGCATCACCGCCTAAAACGAGTACATGAGTCCCACACCGGAAAAGTTTGAATCAACAACGTGCTATATTAAGATCTGAGCTACTCCTCCTATCAGGTTGGTTGACCTTTTAGGATGGAACCTCATATCTTAACAATACATAACATTTCTGGCTCCACAATTATTCTTCACTCCTTTGTCAATCACAATGGTAAGGCGGGATTTGGGATTATGACCCTCGATCCCTAAGGGATAAGGGGTTTTAAGACCATTTGGAGTGGTGTGAGTCAAAATGTCAAAAATGGACTCCGTATTTATGAAAACAGTGTTTTGAAAATACACTCTGCACATTTTTTTACATATCAATTTAGTAAAACATTAATTAAATTATTATAAGTAATATTTTTCTTTTAATTAAATAATTATGAAATAAAAATACACATTTTGATGTTAAAATAAATAAATTTCATTAAAATTTTTTAACATTTTCGGTTAACAAAAAATGAACTTAGTTCAAGTAAAGTTCGATTACGGAATATTAAATTATTTGTGAAGGCTACATGAATTAAAAAATTGTGTTTTGTATTTTTTTGGGCTCATGAAAACATCAACAGTTAAAATTTCATATTTTTTTCATTTTATATATTACATATTGGTGTCATATGAAAGAGTATAAAAAATTATGAATTTTAATATTTTTTTTTAAATTTGATTTATGAAAAAACAAATTATAACCATTTTAAGAAAGATGGGGTTTTATTTTATGGAGCCCACTAACTACCCACCACTCATGATTCCTTTCTTTTTGGCAAAGTAGCACTTCCACCACAGTCAATCGGCCGGCTAAAATTGGACTCCTCCCTCCCCATCTCCATTTTTAGCCTCCTATAATGCTCTCCAATGTAAGAAGTTAGGAGTCTAAAATATCCATTTTTAGCATTTTAGACTCCTAATACCTTACCAAAATGCCTTGACACAATTTTGATAACAATAATATAATAATAGAATTTTAGTATCCTAGTATTCTATATATATATATATATATATATATATATATATATATATATATATATATTATCCTCAATGTAACATACCTTGTGTACATGGACCAATTAGAATTTACTATTGAACCATTTAAACATAAATAAATGAGGAAATAATCATGACATAGACAAATCTAAGAGCCCATTTGGTAATAATTACTCCCTCCATTTCAATTTGTTTGACACACGTTGAGTTCACAAAGATTAAGGAAAAAATTTACCAAGGGGTGAATATTAATGTAGAGTAAAAATGTGACCCTGTTTGACACTGTTTGGCACTGTTTTGCACTGTTTTGATATAGATTTGTTTACCAAATACGGAAATAAGAAAGTGTGACATTCATTTTGAAACATCTAAAAAGGGAAAGAGTGTCAATCAAATTGAAACAGAGGGAGTAATAAACTTGATTGAATGTACTGGGATTTATGAACTTCTGCTTGAAGTGGCTGAATTGGGTAAAACAATAATGACATAGACCAATATGTTGAACTATATTTTTCATAATTTTATTAATAAATATACTTTATATATAAAAATATATTGTCTATAAAATATATGATGGATTGTCTGTGTTGGGATACCGCTAGTGGTATCTATAGAGAAGTCAGAGTAATAAGTATGAGGGAGAAAGTGTGGTAGCAATCAATAACCAATGGTTCGTTACAACTGCCCAAGAGCACTATTTATACTAGTCATAAATGCTAGGTGCTTTAATGCACGTACACATGTAAGCTAGTCTATGGCGGAGAATCCCTTGTTGGTGTGGGGACTGGCACGTGGCACAACATTAAATGCGGTGATTGGACGCTCAATGGATAAGAGACCCTGTCGAGATCGAGGGCCTTCGGTACCGGGGCCGAGGGTTGTACGATCGAAGTCTAATGTGATGAGGCGTAATTTTCAAGCATGTTGTTAAGCCAAAACGGGGTGGCTTCCTTAGTGCCGAAGGCAGTCCCTTGTGGGATGTGGGTTGCATCGTACTTGGGCTGCTGTATTTGGGTCGTCTGTGTTTGTTGGGCCTATTTGGAGTAGCAGGAGTATGTGGACCAGAGGTTCCCCGGCTATATACTCCATCAGGTCCCCCGCTCCCTTTAACGACAGTTTCTCGAGGGAAAGGGGAGTAGTTCTCTGAATTTTCCGAAGGTTGTCTTGCTGCTGTAGATTTTGTGGATTTTGGTGTTTTTTCACTTTTTACCGAGGGGGATACCCCACTCCTTTACGCCGAAGGCGTGTTCGGGCTGAAGGAGTGTCTCCAAATGTGATGACCCGAGGGTTGTGTACTATTGTAGCCGGTGGGGATGGCTGTTGGGGCCGTTAAGTTCTCTGGGGTGAGCGTTGGAATGTTTGGGGTAGCAAGAGTATGTGGGTCGAGTGTTCCCGGGCTATATACTCCATCAATATATTTTATTAATAAGGTTATGAAAAAATATATGAAAATTAGCTAAAATTGTCTTCTACAATAACAACCATCATTTTAGTGGGAAAAGTAACTTCAACCTAACTTATTGTGATTATTACTCCGTGTAAAATTCAGCTCACGAAGTCAAACTACGTTTTTTTATATATAAAAAGTTGACTGATAATCAAGACTGATAAGTTGAAAATAGAGTTATCAAATGGGCTCTAAATCACATAGATGTTACTCCATAGTGTACAATTAGAAATACTTCCATATATATACAAATAAACAAATGAAAATAAAGGACATAAATGTGATCTTGTAGCTTTTTGTGACTATAGTTGTGTTCAAATTTTATCATAGTGACTGTAAATACTACCCATGGTAATTTATAGTCACTTTTTTGTCCATAATTTTTTATTTGTAATATTTTAGAGAGAAAAAAACTTGTATAGTTGTAACTTTTTAACAAAAGATAACGTAGTTTAACTGTAGTTCAGATATCTTAGACCCGGTTGTATGGTGTACATAGTATAGTCGGGGGCGTTTTTGTAATTTTGAGCACCGTTGTATCTGCTTCATATATTCTAATTCATATTTTTACTTATTTTTTTATATAACTTTTTTTTAATTATAACTATAAGCAAATCTTATGAATTGCAAAAAGTGAATCTAATTAATTTAATATTATACTTTTGAAATATGATTTCATATGAAAATCATGAACTTTACTAGTTGAGCATCAAAACATTTTCGTTGAATATCAATACATTTTCATTAAGCATCAAGTCTTCTCTATTGAGCATTAAAACTCTGCAATTGAGTATAAAATATTCAAAAGTTATTGAGCATCAAAATATCTTCATTGAATATCGTGTTTACTATTGTTGAATATTACGACTATGTGATCAAACATCTTCAATGAGCATTGGAACTCTTTATTGAACATCAATACATCTTTATTGAGCATCAGAACTCTACATTAATTGATTAAGCTCCAATCTGATTTCACCACTAGTGCAAAATATGGATTCTATAACTAGGTTTTAATATGGGTTCACTTTGAACCGTTGTTATATGTAGGCGCGGGGTCATTTTTATAAATAACAAAAGTTTAAGTAAGTTCAACGGGTAAATATTAGAAATATAAAAGGTTATTGATAACGGTTCTAATTATAACCGACATGATATACATAAACGGGGTCATTTCTATAATTTAAAGAAACTTAATTTCGAAATGGGGTCTGTTTTATAATTTAAAAAAATGCTTTTTAATATCAATTTACTTGTAACCCTTGCCAAAAGTGGCAACCAAAAGATACTTCGTAAGAACTAGGTAAACCTCAACCTACGAACAAAACTGCTCCCATCCTTAGCGCCGCCGCTGCTGCACAATTTCTACGAAGAGGACTTGGACGAAGACGACCCCGAGGCCGCTGCTCCCATCCTTCTGCCTAAGCGCCTCTGCAGTCTCCTCCTGACGATTTCGACCGCCGTAGCAGGCCGACGACTTGGACGAAGACGCGGCCGCTGCTCCCTCCGACTTCGACAAATACTCTGCTGCCGCGGCTCCCTTCGGCTTCGACTCAGTCAGCTCTCTTCCAGGTCACTTCTCAATTTTCTCTTTAATGGCTATGCCCTCAGTTTCCAGGTCATTTGATGCTAATTTGTAAACTCAGAATGATTTAGTTCAGTGGTCTGAAACTAGTCAAATAAGTGATTTCTGGGTTCATTTACCATACCTACTTAACTAGTCACATAAACATTCTACTAAGCCACCAAACCACATGAAAAGTGCTAGCTCCTACGGAATATATTGTTTTCAGCTTTTAGTTTATGGTTATACATGCAGTCAATGGATATAACTCATTAATTAGTTATCAGTTTACAAATTTCTAGTCGCAAGTGGTTTTTGTAATATGTTTATAAAAATACTCAAGTCAACCTTATTATTACTTTCAAATAGCAGTGATAATGTCCTTTAAAGGTGGAAGATAAATAGCTCAATTATTTCTGAAATTGTACTACCCCATAAATTATTAAATCTGATTAGTGATCATTTAAAAGAAGTAATGGTGATCTACTAAATCAATGCTTTAGGCATCCAGATAATAGTAATTCTGGTGTTGTTTGAAGTAAGGCTTCATCAAGTGAAATTGTTGATTAAGAGCTGTAGTCAATGTCTGCTAGTAAAATTGAAGTGATACTCTGATTCGTTTGCCCTAGAACTAAAATAACAATTATGTGAAAATGATCTAAGGTGTATTGTTTGAAGTCAATTTTGGCTGCATGTGTGTACCTGAAGAATTTGTATACCATTCCTAGATAGTACGAAGTATAAGTTATCATAAACATCTGTGAATATTGCATTACCATAAACATCATGTAAGTTTTTAATAATCAATAAGGAATTGGTAGTATTCTCTATGTTAAAAAATTTAGTGTTGAAAGTAGTGTGATGTAAACGTATATAGTATTCACTGTCAACAATTGGTATGCGATACTTAACTTTAAAAGAATTGATGTTTGGTGGTGTATTTGACTATTTGAGTACTACTAACCCGGAATATTTGTAAGCGACATTTTACCGAACAATATGTAGACGTTAATTACGGCTATTGTTTGTGGGCGTGTTAAAGCTCTTTATAAGTGTGTATGTGATAAAAATAGGCATTTCAGGTTTGACTGCTCTGGTTACATACTCTGTGTCATAATTTAAGAGTTAATATAATCACTTTTTCTAGGTTCTGAAGAGCTATTGGAGATATGTTTGGGTAAACGAATGCTGAGTGCAGTAATCCTTGAAGAATGGATCTTGTAAGTTTAAATTATCACCCGTGGAAGATTTAATGTGTATTTCCCTTGTCATTTTGCAGTTATTTGTACAAGCAGTGTGTCCAAAAGAATATGAAAAATACATATGGATTTTTTGACCCTCATTCCATCCAAGAAGTGGGAAATAAACCTGATGAAGTCCAAACATACATATTGTCTTACCTCGGTGAAGACAAGGAGTGTTATCTATTCCCATATTACTATCCGTAAGCACAAGATTATGGCTTCATTTAGTATATATAAAGATGTGTGACTAATCATTTTTTATTTCAGCAATCATTGGCAGTTGTTTGTGCTATGTCCTAGGCAGAATTCAATTGTCTTTTTGTGCTCCTTGGGAAATAAGCCAAAGAAAAATATAAAGAGTCTTTTGGATTTGTGAGTTATAATTTCAGTTTGTCATTTTATTGTCATTACTAATTTCAAAATGACTAATTTGAGCTACTTTTTATTAGGTCTATGCAAGCGCATCAAATGACTTAAAATAAAAGGAACTCTAAACCAAAATGGATTCAACCAATGGTAACCACTACTCCACTGTTTCTTGTAGCTTATTTTGAAGTTGTGGTCATAATCATGAGGTATATGCTTAAACGTGCTTTTATTATTGACATCAAGGACAGTTGTAAGTATAGCTAAATTTTTTTTAAAAAAAAAAATCCTGCGCTTTTGTATTTTGCTACTAACTTCATATTGTTAGCTTTGTGTTGTTTTATTATTTTTAACTGCTTTTTACCGATTTATAGGGATTCTGTAATTATGATTTATCAATCTATTTATTTGTAGTCTCGAATGCAAAGGGGGGGCTATGAATGTGGGTATTACGTGATGAGACATATGGCTACTGTTATTTCTGTTGGTGTTGCTAATTCATGGATGGAGGTAATAATTTTGATTATAATATTTCATGATATTCAACCGCATGTATACTGTTGCACATAAATTTATATTTGTCATTGAAAATGTTAATTTATTTATTTACTTCTATTATTTATTTGCAGACATTCAACAATCAAGATTCCTTCAGTGAAAATGACATTAATGAGACACGAGAGCGTTGGGCGTCTTTTTTCTGTGAAGCTATGAGCATTTGAAGTCATTTTTGAAGTTATTAGACTATCATTTTGTTGAAGTCATTTTTAAAGTTATTAGACTATCATTTTGTTGAAGTCAGTAGTAGTATATGATGATACTATTGAGTTAGTAAGTAGTATGATACTCTCATTTTGTTGGAGTTTATAGTCTGATACTTGAATGTTGTTGGAGTTGCTATGAATTTTGTTGAAGTTTATGATACTATTGTTAATCTGGAATTTTGTTGCTGATTTTGTTTCAATTGCCAAAAATGTATTAGAAATATAATTGTGACAGTTTAATAACTACTAAATGACATTAAATACCGAAAGGCTAAATGATGGTTAGCTTGTAGTGAAGAATTAATAACGGTTGAAATGAATCCGTCATTGTACATTCAATAACAGTTTAAAGCAACCTGACATTAAATACATTGCATATCAGTTGTAATCTAACTGACATTAAATGTTATAATAACGGTCTTTATCAAACTGACATTAAATGTTTTAATCACGGTTATATATAACCCGTCATTAAAAATTGGACATTTCATAACGGTTGTCACACCCGACATGAAAAGGCAATACTTTTAATGAGTATGGAAACCATGTCGGGTACAGAACCGACATTAAAAGTCCATTTTAACCGACATTAAAAGCCATTTTTCCACTAGTGCACATTTAAAAATCTCACTCATGTGCATATATTTACAAATCTCATATAAGTATATTCCTTATTTTATGCTCATTTGAAATATTTATTGTGCTCTCCTCATAATGTTATACCAATGTTCAGTTCCTTCAAATATAAAACTCATTTGATTAACATAAAATTAATTTCTATAACCGGCAATGCAATATAATCATTACAAGCCATTTAAAATACTATTAGATTCATTCACTAGATTTCCCAATGAGATATTGATGGAGTATATTCTCATATACCCCATAGGTATCCACATTCACGAATAAAGGACCTCCATAACATACTAGGTCATTTTCCAACCAAGGCCGAGCTCGACCTCGGCCGAAGTCGGATCTAACATTTGACTCCCAGAATATCGAGATAAGTTCAAACTGCATCCGAGACCAAGGTCGACTCTCGCTGGGGTTAACGTCAAATCCAGGTCATTACCGAGTTTAAAGTCAACTAGCGCTTCGCGAAGTCAACGAAACAGAGAAAGCATTGCCACTTCACACATAGCGAACTGAGGTTGCCCTCCTCCAAACAAGCACACTATGCTTGTGCTCGACCTCATCGGTTGAGCTTGGGACCTAATTAGAAAGATATGGACTTAGACATTTCAACACTTAAGTCCCACACACAATTGTGGCCACGTCACCCCCATGACAGTTGTCCAGGGCTTACGTCACCCAGACGATTTTGTACAAAATATTCTGGATAGCACATGTGTGCCCTGCACATGCGTTCCAGCACGCAAAGGACGGGTTCTGTTACGCACAGTATCAATCAGCCAGCTTTCTTCATTCTCTTGCCAATCAAGCTTTAATTTACTCGTGCCACCATGGAATTAGACTATAAATCTTTTAAAAATAATATATTAACCATTGTACAAGTTCGTATAATAAATATTTGTGAATAATAAAGTCAATCTTAAAAAAATGCTCATCTTAGTGTAACGATCGAAAAATAGAACATAAGTCACCTAAAATATCACATGATGAATATTATCATATTTGAGAGAGGATATGTAAATTACTGTATGTTCCAGTATATGATAATGATGTGCATGAGTGATATATATACCTGTGATTAGCTACCAACTAGAGATTAAATAGGATCTACAGGAGGCTAGTATATCTAAAGCTTTATCTGTAAGAGTCATATACATGCTATACTCCTAATACTCCCCTCTCAAACAGAAAGGTCCCTAGGGAAAACTTGAAGCTTGTCTCGAAGAAAGGAAAAACTGGAGGCAAAGAGAGATTTTGTAAATACGTCTGCTAGTTGGTCCTTGGTAGAGAGAAAACGAACATGAACTGCTCCTTTGTCTACCAAGTCCCGAACAAAATGATAATCGATTTCCACATGCTTTGTCCTTGCATGAAATATAGGATTGACACACATATAGGTGGCTCTGATACAAGATGAATATTTGAGAGAGGATATGTAAATTACTGTATATTCCAGTATACGATATTGATGTACATGAGTGATATATGGTGTGATTAGCTAACCAACTAGAGATTAAATAAGATCTACAGGAGGCTAGTATATCTAAAGCTTTATTCGTAAGAGTCATATACATGCTATACTCCTAATACACATAAAGTGCAATAATATTTTAACACAATATTATTGCACTACCAAAACGCTCACATAAAACGTGTGAGTCACATAATAAATGGTAATGAAAAAATTACACATGTTCCGCGTTAGCAAGAGCCAAGCTTGAGTAAACCCTAGGCAGCAATCCTATGGACGATCTGATCTCTTAGCCTTCTCATCTCTAATTGGCAAGAGTCTTAGATGAAGGCAGGGTTCTCTAGGAAGTGAAGTAATTAGGGATGGATCCAGAAATGATAGGTGAGGTAGGCTAAGCAGTAAAAAATATTACTACACATACAAGGTTTATCTTATGGTTGTTAACGAACCAAACCTTTACCGAACTACTCAATTTTGATCTTGATTTTGAATCCAATTTAATGACCCGAGCTTAACGAGCTTTAAACTCGAACACATACCAGATTTTGAGTTTGAATAGTTATTCAAGTCGAGTTCAAGCATATTGATGATGGGTTCGATCCAGACTCGATCCTATCATTCACTGATAAATTCTAGGAATGAATTATATACTCCCTCCGTCCCATAAGGTTCTTCCCGCATTGACTTGGCTTGCATATTAAGGAGGTGAGAGTAGGGGTGGACTCGGGTCGGGCCGCCCGGCCCGGAACCAGACCGGCACAGTACTGTTTGGGCCCGGCCCGGCCCGGTACCCGATCTTGGGGCCGATTCTGGCCAACCGGAACCGCTCAACTCCAGGTGCGGGCTCGGGCCCCCCTAAAATGCACCGGCCTGGTCGGTTCGGGCCCGGTTCAGGCCTAATTTTTTTTCCCCCAACTTTTTTTTGTTTCTACCGGGTTGGGCTGGGTGTTTTGGGGGGGTTGGGGGTGGGGGTGAAGGGGGGGGTCGGGGGTTATTTAGAAAATCAAAAGAAAATTAACATTGAATCGGAACCGGCCCGGCCCGGAACTGCTGTCTACCCGGGCCGGTTCCGTTCACCCTTCCCAAAGAAAAAGCCCGGTCGAGCCCAGGCCCGAAACGGAATTGGTCCGGCTCGGGTCCATCCCTAGGTGAGAGTGAAGTGGAAATGTATTGTTGTAGTTGTGTATGAAAAATGTAAAATGAATGTGAGCCACACAAATTGTTTAAAAACGGTAAGTTGGAAGAAATTTTTGGGACGGCCCAAAAAGGAAAATTGGAAGAATTTTATGGGACAGAGGGAGCATTCACTTTTAAACGTTCTTACTGCAATTTTATAAAATCTTTAATGATTAATAAAGATTTGAGTTTTTATTGAATAATTCAAACATGAATCTATTAACAAGCATAGTCTAAACTTCTACATTCAAACATGTTTATCGAGCGTCCAAATCGAACACCGAGAATCTATCGAGGCAAAATTAAGCTCGATTTTGTTATAGGTTAGTGTTCATTTCATCGTTTTGATGTAGCATACTAATGATAATTTCATATGTATAATATACCATTAACACGTTAAACTTTTGTATTTAAAATTATTCTTTGATCTTTAATTGTATATGAAATTATGATGTATTTAAAAACTTACCAGGACTAAAATTATCATTAACATTTTAAATTAATCTTTAAGACTTTCGATAAATTGAGGTTTTGAATTTTTTTGAGCTGGGCTAAACACCGATTTTTTATTAACATATACATATAATTATATATATATATATATATATATAATTATATATATATAAAATTATATATATATATAATTATATATATATATATAATTTTATATATATATATATATATATAACAGGGTTGAGCTAACCCTAGCCACTATGAAGATTTGTCCCTAAAGTAACAGAATCAAAGGTTTTCCTATACTTGCGCTCTTATTTGATTTACACTTTCAACGGTTCGGTTTTGTAGTGTTTTTTCTTTGGTCGAGAGTTTTATCTGCTTCATGTGAGCATGAGACGTTCTTCTCCTAGTAATGTCTAGAGGTTGTGTGTTTCTCGTCAGTTTAACTGATCGGGTGATTAATTTTCAATTTTCATGGTTGACAAGGCTTGTTTTTTACGCTCCTTATGAACCACGGCCTCACTTTGGAGAAAAATAGGGCTAAGTTAGATCTCTTTTTCGGTGGCTGATCAAACTTATAATTCGGATAATTTATGCTCGGTAGAGTTTTCTCCATTGATTGTTGGTCAAATCAATTCCCTCTTTTCTGGTGGTTAGTGAACGAGAATATTTTATTTGTAATTTTTTCCTTGGAGGTTAGACTAGACTACATTATTGCAAGTGTGAGAGATCTGAAAGGATTCATGGAATCTATTTCTCATTCTATATGTCATTTTATTGTAGCCTGGGACTATTCATGCTGCACTACCTCTTTATGTCTCAAATTTAGTGGGACTGTTGTATGTTTTAATCTCACAACAGCACAACCCATCCCATAAGCTATATTATACACCGTACTGAGTATTTGTTTTCAAGTTTTAAACCCAACATCACCTAAGGATGTGAATTAACTTCAACAATTATATGTTTTACTACTTAATCTTATTAAACAATATCAATATATCTCTTATAAATTAAGTTAATGATGATGCTTCACTATGGATGTTTTTACCTGAATTGTTTTCACACTCAAACCAGACAAGACCAGACTTTTATAGTTATAAAATATAGACATTTATCTTACCATACCATACCAAACCAGACTTAAACAAACAAAACAAGACCTACAAATTTCAGTCCAAGTAAAAAGTCCTATATCACGTGACCAAGAATACCGTACTTAAAAGGAAAGGTAAAAATCTCTATATTTGCAATATAAGATACGGTTATAAAGCTACGCCTCTCAATAGAACAAACTAATTATAGATCTCACCTTTGATTTGCCATTGTTGGTAAAGAAGTGGAACTCTCTATTTAAATATGTTTAGGTGAAAGCTCTACTCCAAAAAGGAAATGTGAGGAAATGTGGGAATAATTCTACAACAAAAGTAAAACAGAAAACAACAAAAAGGGACATAGATAGCTTGAGAGATGAATGTTACTCCACATCATATTGGTTACCAGATTCTAAAATCAGTTGGAACTTAAACTTCTTGAAACACAAGTATGGTTGATACAAAACGTAACACATTTCAGTGTTGATTTTTCTCCAAAATATGTCCCTATTAATCATATTTTGGAATGTTGTTATTGTTTTCATTTTTCAATAGAACTAAATAAAACAAAAAACAAAAACAAACAAAAAATAGAACTAAATAAAACATAAAAAATAGAACTAAATAAAACACACTCATTTTTTTTTAACTTCATCTATTTCTGTTGTATGATCTTGAGCAGGTTCTTTATAGAATTCCAGACAACCTCAAGGCGTTTCTCTTGATTCCCTCTCCTGCATCCCATCCATGGTGTCATACAACGGTTTGTTTAATGTCTCCGGCAAGAAAAACCCAAGAAATCCACCACAAATTCCAAAAGCCCCAAATATTGCAAATGGAATTCCACCCCCCAAAACCACAATGAGGGGAGACAAAATAGCCCCAAATTGTGATGCTTGAGTTGTACAGCCCAAAGCTGCATTTCTCACAGTTGTTGGAAATAACTCCACAGTGTAAATAAACAATAAGTTGTAAGTTCCCGCCATTCCAAATATTCCCAGAACTCCACAAACCATTCTGATGACTTTCCATGTCCCATACCCTTTCATCAAACTCCCAGCCAGACAGAAAATTCCACTGAACCAGTGTGTGCCTATGGTTAATGGCTTCCTCCCGACCTTGTCTAGCAAGATCGCCGTGAAGAAATAAGCGGGCATTTCGGCTACGGCATTAAGAGCAACATTCATGTAAAGGTTGGTTCCCAAATTGACCGCATTTAGACTCAGCCCATAGTAAACAGTAGCCATTGTGAAGTTTATAGTCACGGCTACAAACAAACGAGTACGAGTGAGGGGCAACCGCATGACATCAAATAGCGATCCCGAGATGCCCTTGACGGATGATTCGTCATCCGTCAAGTAATCTTTGTTGACTTCGCTGTCCAGGACAAGTTGGACATTCTCGGGGAGGTGTTTGCCGTTCGATTTGGCAATGTTCTTCATGATCCGCATGGCAGCGTCCACTTTTCCTCTGATGAGGCACCAACGTGGGGATTCTTCGATGAATGGGAGGATGAGGAAGACAAAGAGGATGGAGGGGATAGAAGAGGCAATGTAGAGAGATCTCCATGTTTTGAAGAGGTAGGCAATACCCGAGAGAATCGCGATTCCGGATGAGAAAAAGTAGAAGGTGGACATCCCCGCCACACCACGCTTGGATGCACCAACAGGTTCGGTGGCGAGGACGAATGCGCATAGGCCGGTACCGCCTGTGCTGAAACCAGAAAGGAGGCGGAAGAGTACATATACATAATAGTTTGGGGAGAGAGCAGTTAGACACCCAAATATAGCATTGAGAATGCAAACTATGGTTAAAGTTCTCTTTCTTCCCAAGCTTGAGTCTGATAAATGTCCAAATATTCCAGCCCCTGATGAAAGAAAAAACAAATTAACATAAACTCATTGTTAAAAGTGGTCCATTGAATTGGTGTAGATAAAAAAATCAATATGACTAAAACATAATTAGTGTTATTTGTGCACGTTGTGTATTTTTAATAGGATCAAATAAGATATGTTTTTCGAATACATATAATTCGAATATATTCGAAAATTACTCGAATTGAGAAATAAATTTGTACTATGTAATACTCGAGATTAATTTCAAATGATTAATAGTAATATGTATTGTAATTAAAAGAACCGTGTTGATTTGTAAAGGCATTAACTAGGTCTTAAGAGAATTCGAGTAATGACATTGGACCTTAATTACGGGGTTGAGGTGTTACTTATTTGTATCTATAATTTATTCCAATCCAACCCACATTTTTAAAACTGAATCACAAATCGACTTAGTTGTAAATGTATCTATAATTCATTTACAACTCTAGTTTGGTTGCTACTAGATACAGAGTATATGAATTAGGAAATTATCTACTACCTCCATCCCACTATGTTTGGGACAAAGGAGTGTGACACAAATTTTAAGAAAAAGTGGAATTGTGTGGTTGGTGTTGAATTGATAACGTGTGAATAAAGTAAGAATGAATTGTAACTACCCAAATATTGCCAAAATGGTATGGGACAAACTTAATGGTACAAACGAAAAAGGTAAAACGGGACAAAGTTAGGGGGACGGGGGAGTACATTTTAGTAAAACATACGGAGTATCATATATTTTTATATAGAAAAATGTCAAATTTTTCTTCTCAAAATAGGATCTTGAACTTCTATTTAGGGATATTTTTATTCTTTATTGTTTTAATATGTCTAAATATTAAAACATGCGTAGGATGTTTTCTTTTGGACTGAAATTTGCTGGTCTGGTCTGGTCTGTTTAAGTTTGGTCTGGTCTGTTTAAGTCTGGTCTGGTCTGAACTGGTCTGGTAAACGTCTGGTCTCTGTGTATTTTATAACTATGGAAGTCTGGTCTGGTCTGTTTAAGTCTGGTCTGGTCTGTTTAAATCTGATCTGGTCTGGTCTTGGACTGAAATCAGTCCAAAAGAAAACATCTGTAGTATATCATACTCATCCTATTTTAAAACTATCAGTATTTTGAGCAATTTTACCAACTAAGATTCCGCCGTTCATGGAGCTGAGGTTGCTACTATTCAGTGATGGTGTTTGCTCTCATATTCGGCGGCGCACTAACATCTAGCTAGATTTGTAGATGTCAACACAGTTACGATGTGTGTTTGGCAAAGATGTTACAATAATACAATGTAGAATTAATACAATAATTGTCACAAAGATACTTTTATACTCGTATTGATTAGTCGTATTTGCCTATATATTACCTTAGTTTTGATCATTTATTCGTCATTATATTTTATCTAAATTCAAAAAAATAAATGTATGGTAAATTTGACTTATCTGTATAAGTATTACTTGAAAATTAGACTTAGATGATCAAAAATGATGTTTGTACCTTAAAATACGGAGTATGTGTTATTTTGTGAATGAAATTCACAAACAAAAAATAGTCTTTATGTGTACAAATCTATTCATGATTAGAGTATGCCTAATAATGTGAGTACTTATAATGTCAGTCTATTGTCAGATAGGCATGCCCATTCACATGAATAAGTACGTTAAAGTCATCTTTCTATGCTTTTCATCTCTTTCGTTAACATCTTTCTCCGATTTCTTTTAAACTTTTCTTTTTTCACCTTTTCCTTTCCTCAGGGATGACACCCCATCTCTCACGCCCCCAACATCGATTGGACGGCACAATGAGAGGATGTAAATTGGACTATAATCACAATCTGACAGAAAGAGAGAGTGAGGTTGTGTCCCCGGTACTTACAGAAGTCCTGTGCATTTTTCAGCATAGTAACCCCGCATCGCAGTTGCCGGGATTCAAACTCGAAACCTAACCCTTGTGGCACTCCCTCGCTACCAGTTGAGCTACGTCCACCGGTAAAAAGGAAACTTTTCCTTTCTTCAAAATCCATCTTATAAACGTTTTTCACTCTTTCCCATTTCATTTTCCTGAAAACTTTTATGGAGTATCACTATATAAACCACTTTTAACTTTTCCTCCCATATACATGAAGTAAATCCATCTTATAAACGTTTTTCACTCTTTCCCATTTCATTTTCCTGAAAACTTTTATGGAGTATCACTATATAAACCACTTTTAACTTTTCCTCCCATATACATGAAGTACGTACTACGTAGTATATAATTACTCCGATTTAGTTATTTACGAAATACGTATTTGGTTTTTCAAGTATTTTTCTCGGGGTTTGTGTTGAACATTTTAATTACACATTTAAGATCATCATATATACCTATGTTTAAAAAACCGACCCAACCCGGCCTGGTTGACTCGGAACCCGGTGACCCGGACAAAAATTCGGTTCGGTTTCTTCAAAACCCGAAAATGGTCAAAAACAGGAAAAATGACCCGAAAAAACCTCAATCCGGGCCCAGACCCAAGAAACCCGAAAACCCCAGAAAAACCCGGTTTTCGCTCTTTTTCCAAAAAAAAAAAAAAGTAATTTCTTTTTAATTTTAATGCATTTTTTAAACCAATAAAATTGCAATTTCAATTCCCTAAAAAAAACTATGTAATATATTTATATATTTATTTAAGAATGAAAATCATGCCAAATTATAATATAAATGTACAATACTAATAAAAATATATAATGAGAGTGTATATAATTATATATTTATTATTATTATATAGACGGATAATAGTTGACCGGTTTTTGGCTTTGACCGGGTTGACCTTCTGGGTCCGGGTTGACCCGTGACCCAGTCACATGACCGGGTCGCTCACCGGTCCGGTTTTTACAACATAGATATATACACAACTCAATTGAACCTTATTTACAATAGAAATGCTTTCTGTTTCCACATACACCCAAAACTCTATTTGCACTATCTAAATAAACTTTATTTGGAAGAGAACCAAACTCCACTTACTTTCAAAAAAAAACTTCACTTAGAATTAAACTCTATCCGGACAATGTCACACTTTCTTTGGATATTTCAAAATGAATATTACACTCCCCATTTGATAAACAAATCTATATCAATACCCTATTACACATTACAGAGTATAAAACAGTGTTAAAATAGTGTACTCTACAGTAAATTTACCGTTCCATAAATTTTTCTCGTAATCTTTGTGAAATTAAAGTGTGTCATTATTTTGAAATGGAGGTAGTATGATCTAATATAAATTGGCATGAAATCAGTCGAAGATCAGTCCATGGTTGTAAAATCTCTACAAGTACTATAAGATTCACGGACTATACTAGACTATGCGAAACATACTACCCCCGACCTTTATGCTTTTTAAATTTATCCTTTTTTATCCTCTAGAAAATTTTGTCATTTACCCATTTAATAATTAATTACTACGTATTTTATAATCCGTAATTTATAACAATTATTTATTACTTAGATACCATTAATTGGTTCGGTGATTGACATAACAAATTTATGAAAAGTCATAAAGCATTTTAACCCTTTCATGAAAAGTCATAAAGCATTTCGGAGTAATGTTTTCTATTGATTTTAAAATTTATTCCTGAATCCAAAAAAGTACGGAGTAATTAACCAAGTAAAAGTAAATGGTCGGGAGTGTAAAGACGAAAACCATGATACTCCCTTGATCTATTCATTTATACTACGTATTCATTTTTTTCTTGTGTCTCCAAATTATTTCATTCTCTGTTTAGAAGTATATTTCATTATGGAGCATATTGACGTAATGAATAATTAAGATTCAATCATTTAAAAAAAAAATGATCATACATTACCCAAATGTTCATTAATGAGCCTCTATATATTTTCTCCGTGTTAAATAGTGTACTGTATCAGATGGAGATTAAATATAAAAATACGGAGTATTCCAACGTAATAACTCCACCTATGGGCTTCATCATCTCTTAAATACACGAGAAGATAGGCCTATATAATGATGCATCAATGCACGAGAGTTGCAGGTAGCTAGGTCTATCAAATGATTGTTTCATTTATTTCTATGAACAAAAAAACATATTTGGATAATAGACGGAGTCTTTTTTTGTTTTGGATAATGCTTAAAATGTTAGAGGTAAATGATGAAAAAATATCTTGGATTTTGTCTTAAAATATCTTCCTCACGTTACCGTAGTAATACTAAGGGTCTGTTTGCAACAGATTCTCCTTTTAAAAAACTGCTTTTTTTAATGAAATGAGGAGAAGTGATTAAATAAAAGTTGATAGTGTTAGAGAAAAAAGTGATTTTGAAAAGTAAAAGTGGGTAGTGTTTGGTAAAATAAGTGCTTTTTGTGTAATAGAAAAAGTAAAAGCACTTTTGATGCGGAAGCCGAGAAAAATAAAAGTTGTAGTGTTTGGGAAAATAAGTGTTTTTTAAAGCAAAAAGCTGAGAAGTGTTTTTTCAAAAGGAGTTGCAAATCAACCCTAAGTAGCACTGCATCGCCGTTTAAAAGTTACCGTAGTACAAAGTATTTTTTTTATAGGTAGACGGTGGTACTCCATATATTTCAAAATAATAAAAATTAGTAATAAAATATACGGAGTATTTAGCTCTTTTTTTTTTTTACCAAATGTAGTTTTGAACATTTGTGATCCTGCTTCTTTTTCGATCATGTTCTACTACAACTTTGAACAATTTCTTACTGAGTATAAGGTAGGGTGGTTAAGTGGTTTGAAATTGTTTGAGTTTCTACTTCTTTTCTAAAAGCCAAAAATAGAATTAAATCAGATCTTGAGAAGCTAGACTAGTCTTTCTAAAAGAGTAAAGGGTCAGTTTAGTCCTCGAAGTTGCAAAAAAAGGCGTCAAATAAGTCCTTATATAGAAGATTCTGTCCGGACGTGCCATTTGAGGTGGCTCCCGGTGGAATTTTGTGATAATTTTTTTTTGAGCATCTTATTCATTAAGTCTAGTTTACGTATACCAAATTTCAGCTAAAAATTCAACCGGGAAGACATTCAAATGAATTCTTGAAGATAACAGCGCTTTTAACGGCACAGTTATCTTCAAGAATTCATTTGAATGCCTTCCCGATTGAATTTTTATCTGAAATTTGGTATGAGTAAACTAGACTTAATGAATAAGATGCTCAAAAAATTTCATCAAAAAATTCCACCGGGAGCCACCTCAAATGGCACGTCCGGACAGAATCTTCTATATAAGGACTTATTTGACCCTTTTTTGCAACTTCGAGGACCAAACTGACCCTTGTCCCCTTTCTAAAATATGCTTCAAACAACAATTTGGAGCTTTTAGAACTTTATACAGTATTTACTTTTACACTTTTTTTCAAGCATTCTAATATTACATCCCTAAATAAACTTTCAACTTTCTTATAAACTTCCAACTTTCTTCTTTCGTCATTCTCAATTAGGGACGGAGGGAGTATCTGTTTTTGCTCTACTAAAAAATAAGAGCAAAAATAATTTTAAAAATTAGATTCAAACATTACTAAACGTGATGTGAACAAAATAAAAATATTTTGTGAGAGGACTTATATACATACCGAGCATGCAACCAGCAAAGAACAAGGCTTGGACCAACCCGACCCGATACTTGTGACTGCACACCAACCCGAATTCGGACAGAGTAGAGGTTTCCGGGCCGCCTTCCCATTCCCACGAGCCCGGGTCAAGCATGCACACGCCGGACTCCGGCGACGGGCAGCTCGCAGAGCCGGCAGAAGAAGTGCAGCGCCATCCGGGATCCCGGTCGGCGAAGATCATGACCATGGTGTGTAATCCCTCCAGAGCCCACGCCAAGCTGGTCAACACGAAGTGCTTCAACTGCCACCACCCAAACTCGCCGCAGTATTTATGGAGCATATCGTCGATGGTCAACCTCTCGATTTTGCCTCTGCCGGCCGGCGGCGCCGCCGCAGGGATGAGAGATGCGTGGAGGTCCATCCCCGGCTCTTCTGAACGAGTCCGCGATGGTTGGGACATTTTGTTTTTGAATCGGGTTGTAGCTTTCAGATCTTTTATCTTCAGACATTAATGATTTAGGGCCGGGTACGTAGTACCCAGCTTCGAATTATTTGGAGGCCGGGTCGGTCTAGATTATTAAATGCAGTTTCTTAAATACGGAGTATTATACTCTAACTAGAAAATACTAATGGCGTCTTATTTACTCTCTTTCCCAAAACGAACAAATCGCTTCCAAACCAAATACGGAGTAGTGAACCACTATCCACTCAATTGTACCACCACGGGACAATTTAGTACTCCGTACTTTTTTATTATTTTGTGTCTTAATTACGGAGTATATTTTACGGAGTATTTATTAGTGCAACAGACTTATTTTTTGAAAATATTATTAAATTCGTCTCATTATAAATTTGCATAAATTAGTTTTAAAATTTTTTACTATTATATAATGACGGTCAAAATTATGCATTGGCCGGTGTGAAAATATCAATGTTGCAAATAAAAATGAATGAAAGTGCGTGGTGGTATTTTTTTTAAAAGCTTTTAGTATATATTTTTACATTTTTTATATTTAAGTCATTTTTAATGTTTAAACACATTATTATTATTATTATACATTTCATTCTAATTCAGATTCCTGGATCCGAACCTATGTACTCTATCATTTCGTAAATAATTATAATATCTTGAACTTTATTCTACGGTTTTAATTTAGGATTTTATATCGGAAAAATACTACTATAATACTAAAAGAGGGAGAGATTCCCATAATATGATTAGAAATCTGGTTTGACCGAAATATGACTTGTAAACACATTGGAGGGGTTGGTTTTACGTATTAATCCCTACATTTTAGGCTTGGAATTTAATATCTATTGTTTTATATAGTAAAACTGAGTTATAAAACAATGATGTGGCACTTTCTTATTGGTTAACAAAAACTCTATTTTATTACTATTTTATTAGTATTGAATAAGTATAAGAACACGTTTAATTAATTTGCACTATGGGTGCGGCAGAATTTTCGGAATCTGGGAGACTAGGTCTAAAGACTTGAACGGCTGTTTTTTTAATCTAATCCATATCCATATTCAATTATTATATCTAAATCGACATGATGCATCAATACATTATTTTTACTTAAATTGATACAATATTAATTACTTAACCTCAATTTTTTTTCTCAATATTAATTACACATTTACAACGCTATTCATAAAAATGTCATCCCTATAAAACTTTTTCCCAGTTTGACTTAGATCGATGTTTAAGAAAGTAAAAATAAAGTGGAAATGTATAATTATGGTTGAGAATGAAAAAGTAAATGATGATGTTGGTCATAGAAACTTTCCAAAAGAGAAATAGTTTTTTTTTTTGTGACATTCCAAAATGATAAATGAGAAAAAAAATGCTGAGTAAAACTTTACCCTAAAACACTAATAATCAAATTACATAATTATCTATTGTTTTATACATCAAAATTGAGTTATAATCAATATGTGTGACTCTCTCATTGACAACGAAAATTCTATTATCACACAATTTATACATTTATTCAATTTACATTATATGCTTGATATGGGGAAAAAATTCGGTAATAGTACGATCCAAAAAGTAAAGTCATATTAAGATTTAATTTCTAAGTTAATTAACGTTTTAGAAGATCATATAATTAAGTAAGAATCTCCTCAAAAATGATACTTTTTACCTAAATATCTATTTTTAGTTGGTTTTTTTCTTATCCAATATTGGTAACATATGAAAGATTGTGAAAAAAAATGATATACTTTATAAAAAATGGATTAAAATCTTTAAAAAAAAGGATTAAAAATAAAAAAAATTAAAACAATATACTGTATAATATAGTAAAAATGAGTTATGAATTACTTAATTGTCATTCCCTCATTGGCAAACAAAAAATTAAATAAAACCACATTCATCTAGACTTTCAAAGTGATAAATTTACGTGTGCTAATTAATAGGTATCATTAAACAACTTCAATTTTCATTTCATGGCTTATAAATAGGAACAAACATATTAACGTGTGCCGTGCCGACTCTAATTTGGATAAAGAGAATTCCTAAATAGGAGTGAAAAGGTTTTAAAAATTCCAAAATAGGACTATCATGTTTTTTATTCCCCAAATATGAGTAAATTTCTGCCAAGTTTGGCATTAGTAGGCTTTAAACATGACATTGTTTTCACACTTGACAGAATTACTCATATTTAGGGAATAAGAACATGAAAGTGCTATTTTGGATTTTCAAAACGTTTTTACTTCGACAACTTCTAATTTAGATATACAAAAATAATAATGACACCACTTATAGTCGGATATGAATCCTATTATCACTTTACATCACGGTTAATTTACATGTATCATTAATAGGGAACTAATAAATTAACTATTTTAATCTAGATATACAAAAATATAATATACATCACTTTCTTTATGGAGGACTCTAAAGTCCTAATATCACGTTACAAAATGATGAAACTTGCTATGTAAATAACTAACAGTCTCTATAAATAGTTCTGTAAATACTCCCTCCGTAATTCAAAGTTCCATACACTCCCATTTTGGGATGTATTTAAAAGTTCCATACACTTTTTTTGAAAAATTTTTCCTTTGCAAATACTCAATCACACTTACTTTTTCTACTTTTTATCCTTTTTTTCCTACTTTTTCATTTTCTCTCCTACTTTTTCTATACTATTCATTACCTCTACTATTCTCCGTTAAATCTTGTGCCCAAAGCTAAGTAGTTTTCATTTTAATTCATTTTAACATTATAGTACTCCCGGGGCATGCCCCGGGTGTTACACTAGTTAGTGTGTAACCGTGAGTAGGATGACCAAAAACCAAGCAACAAAATAGGGGAAAAAACTACTAGGTCATACATTGAGAAATACATGATCTTTTAGTCATGTATGTGATAATTTTCTCTTATTTTATCCCAAACTATCATCAAATTCACAAATCTATCTTATTCTTTCACTTTTATTAAAAAAAGACTCAAAGTTCATCTTTTTCAACAACTATGGTTTTCTTCTTTGTTTTTTTTTCAAAATTACAAATTTTATCAATACCAATAAGATATCAGCAATACGAATTTGTAAACTCAAAACTAGAAAGAAGTGAAAAATATGAAATTTAAATATGAATTTATTCTTAAGTTTTACTAATTCATCTATTGAAAGTGTAATTGTGAGAAAATTTGAAGTTTGAGTCTTTTTGTAATAAAAGTAAAAGTATGGGATAAATTTGTGAATTTGATGATAGTTGAGGATATATTTAGCTAATAATCCTTTAATTTATTCGTATCTTTTATTTGACCCTATTTTTCATATCTTTATTTTAGAGTAATATTTAAAAAATCATGAAAAACTATTATTAAATTAGGTTTAACTTAAATTTTTTAAAATCAGATTATTTTGATTTGTTTCCCCTAGTAAATTATAAATATTAATGATCAAAATTGTGTGTTGCGATAGAAATGTGAACATTAAAATGTTGCAACTAAAAGTGAGCAGTATAAAATATTGAAAACTTGTCTAAAATCATCTAAATTTTAAAAAGAAGTTAGTCAAGGCTCGTTTAAAAGTGGGATTTGTTAAAGCATTTGTCTCACACCGGAAAGTTATAAAACAATTAAACACTATAAAAGGCTTTGGGTTACTCCTCCTACCAGGTTGACCTTTTAGGATGGAACCTCAAATCTTAACAAGATTTCAAGTTATACTCTCGCAAGAATGTAGTAGGGATAGAGATTTTTAGTTGCCCCTTTACTTGTACTTTCGAGAGAATGAGGCCTATAAAATGTACTTTATTTGAATACCCGTGTAGGCGGCATAGGTTGGAAATCTTGCTAAGATATACTACCTCCGTCTCACTATGTTTGGGTCAAATAACCCGCGCGGGTAGCTCAGTTGGTCGAGTGGTGGGAAATTTGGATCAATGGACCAAGGTTCGAATCCCCGCAGCGACTGGGTGGAGGTTACAGAACCTGAAATAAGGCTGGACCTCTGGCGCGCACAGGTGTATGGGCCCACTGCCACTTTGCTGAATGAGTCACTGTGACTTACTTTTTCACCATCCTGTCGGGTCAGGGTGTGGGGGCTCTTGGGTGGGAGATTCCACCTTTTGGATCAATGTTTGGGTCAAATAAGTGTGGCACAACTTTTAAGAAAAAGTGGAATTGTGTGGTCGGTATTGAATTGATAAAATATGAATGAAGTAAGAATTAGTTGTCATCACCCAAATATTACCAAATATGGTATGAGACAAACTAATGGGAAGACAAACTAATGGGATGGACGAAAAAAGTAAAACGAGACAAGTTAGGGGACGGAGGGAGTATCATCTAACATGACGCCTATAAAATGAATATTCTCTCTAAGGTATTCTTTATTTAATTTAATTTGATATTTATTGTATGAACATCTTATCATAGAGTAATTATCTTGTCCATCCGGATGGAAAGGTCTGTTGTGTATCTAGTTTTGTTGATGACTAAACATTTGTGTATATTAATTGATGACTAACCATGCAGAATGGAACAACAGAGAGAACTAAGCTTAGTTATTTTCAAAACTGTACCAGCTTACATGCTAATACTATGTTGGGGTTGATTTGTCACCTACGTATCATGATCTTAGTTAAAATAGTCATGCATGTCTAAATACACGTGGCACAGTTTGAATCCTTTTCCATACATAATTACATTCGCGTATTAATAAGTTGGGCCTATATTGCTTTATGGAAAGAATCCGTGCGTGCTAATATATGATTGCATGATTGACCGTAGCATATCTACAATTGTTAAGTGAATAATTTACTCCCTTGCTATACGGTTTATAAATAAGTCATCCTTGCTTGAAATATAATCCATATATGAACCGTTGCATGATTATACATGTAAAGCAAATTAATTACTTCCTTCTATATATTGACTAGACGAAGTACCCGTGCGATGCACGGGAATATCTAGTATCTAGAATTGAATAGTAATTAATATAAAATTATGTTTTGCAATGGTGTGTAATTTCTCATTTTGCGAAGTAAAAACTGACGATATAATTTATATGTTTTAACTTTTATTAAATACGTTGTATTAACCATAAGAAAATCAAAATATAGATCGTATGAGATATTGCATGTAAAATAAGAAAAATGATAAGATATAAAATAAATTCTATGTGACAACTAAATGACTCGATAGTACTATTCAGTACAAAAAAGTTACGGAATTGACACGGATTGAGCGATGATTTCGTGCCAAATAGCTCGTGCAAAATCTATATTTGATGTTAATGGTTAATAACTAAAAAAAGTACATCGATGAATTATTCTACAACAATCGATCTATAATGTAAAGCCAAAAAAAATAGAAAGATAGATAATAAGTGGTACCATGTTTGGATATTAATATGAAATATTCTACCATTTTCAGTGCTTTATTACCCAATGTTGGGTGGATCAAATACTTTCTTTCTAACCAATTTTTTTGAATTTAATAAGCATTAGTATTTGAATTTTAATGATATTTATAATTAGAGTAGTTACGTGTGTCGTGTATGGTATCAAGTTTTCATCTTATATTACTCCCTCTGTCTCGAAATTAACTTCCCGTTTTCCTTTTCGGGTAGTCCCAAAATTAACTTCTCACTTCCTTATTTTGCAAATTATCTACATCAAAATAGTGCAAAAAAGTGTCAATCAGTGTCAAAACAGTCTCAAAACAATGTCAAAATATTAAAATTTACCCCTCAGTAACTTCTTTTCCTTAATATGTGTGAAATCCAAGTGAGAAGTTGTTCCTGGGACGGAGGGAGTAGTAATTAGTGTATACGGAGCATACACTATGGTATAGATACTAATGGTTTGTTATAGTAGTTAGTGTAGTTGCCACCTCACTTGCATAGTTGTCACATTACCTAATGATTTTGCACTGACCGGACGATTAATTGTAAATAGTGAAAATTGAAACTTTTTATCCAATTCAGGGTACCAGTCAAATTTTTATTCAGGAGGAAAACTTAGCATTACGGACATGTACAGGGGCCTATTCGGCCCTTTAGCCTTATTATTTACTTCCTCCATCTCCAAAAAAACTTTTAACTTTCCTTTTTAGTCCATTCACAATACTTCTTACACGATTCTCTCTCGTCTACACAAATCTCCACCACACAATATGCACTATCTTAATTTGTGTGTCATTTGTACTATGGAATAACAATTAAGGACGGAAGGAGTACTTATTTATTGTCCTGCATCATAGCTTGGTGAGATCATATAATTATGGCAAGGAGAAATATTCTTGTCAATTCGGACTGACCAAAACTGCCGTTCGGCCAAGCCCGTTTGAAGATCTTCTAGGTCGTATTTTTGATGAACTTTTGTGAGCATTTTATTCATGAAGTGTAGAACTTTCACACATAATTTCATTAAAACTCGAACGTGAAGTTAGTTAAATAAATTGTTCAAAATCATTGCGTTTTATGCATATTTTTAAGCCATGTTATTCAACCATTTATTTAAGTGACTTTCCAATTAAAATTTTTGATGAAATATTGTGTGAACTTTCTACATCTGAAAAACATGATCCCAAGTTTTCATCAAAAGTTGACCCGGAAGACCTCAAACAAACTTGGCCGCACAACACTTGTTTGAGTCCGGAGTGATCAAATTATGACTGTATGAGTCTATGGCAAGCATCTAATCCTTCTACTTTTGCTATAAAATTCGTAAATACTCCGTATATATAGTACACATATTTATGGTATGTGTCCATGTATGTACTCCGTACTTTACTACTCCGCTTTAATTTGCATATATAGGTGATAGAGTATATGGGCCTGGACCCCATGGCCCACATACTCAACGGCCCAAAAGACACCAGCGGGACACCCGCATCGTCCAGAGACACGTAGCGTCCAAGAGAGAAGATATCGCCGGATTTCTATAGACCGCATCGTCCATGGACCGCGTCGTCCATGGACCGCGTCGTCTATGGACCGCGTCGTCCATGGACCGCATCGTCCATGGACCGCATCGTCCGGACTTCGTCCGGGCAGAATGTATTTTCCTATTTTTTATACTAAGTGTTGTACTCAGCCCATTAGTGGCCTTATTCGCCCAAAGAAGGCATGATTATTGTAATGGGCCTCCTAAGCCCAAGGCTAGGGGCCCAAATCTACATTTTTACCTATAAATAGACCCCAAGGGGCTAATTATAGGGGATTCTTTTCCCAATTGAGAAATACAATTACTCACTTTCTCTCTCTAGCTCTCACTTCTCTCTAGAATTAATACTCTATCATTTGGTGCTTTCATTGAGAGCTTAGAACAGATCAAGTGAGTACCCTTCGTCGCTACCAGACACTACCACTAGCTATGACAAGGACTAGATCAAAGAACACTGGTAGGAATGCCCCTCTGAACCAGGAAGGGCAGGGAAACGTTGCTGACAACGTCCCCAATGACCTCATCAACCAGGATGAGAACGCTCAGGAGATCGAGCACGCGACGGCTGACCTTCGCGTCCAACTCAACAAGACTGCCCCAGACGCCCGCATCGGGCTCGAGGACAGGCGCAATGCTGATCGCGCTTCGGGCCAGCAGGCTTCTCACCCTGTTGCCCCCCCAGATCAACCCGGCCGCACTATCGGCCATCGTCGCGAGCATTCTCCAGGACCCCAACGTGGTCAGCGCTCTCGTCGCAAAGACAGGGGAGAACAACACTCCGGCAACTGGAGAGGTCGCAACGGTGCCACCACCGCCACCCCGTCCGCAAGGCGTCACCTTCTTCGGCGACAACGAGGACGTCCTCGCCGTGGACACCCATTCCCACACTGCCTCACCTACCCGGGATACACCGGCCCAACCTCGCGGTAAAATCTCAGCCTTCAACAGGCTGGGTGACATCGCGAGCCGTCGGGTACCTACGGGAGGGGTGGCGGGTCGGTTGGGTGGCCGCGAGCCGGGGTCGCCAAAGGAAAGCTTCGGGTCCGTTTCCCGAACAACGGACCGGCCCCGACCTGACAAAGGCAAAGGAAAGTTGAATGATGACGATGCGCGCCACCAAATCAACCTCGCCCACGCGGCCCGGATCCAGACCCCTCTGGGCGGCGCCGCGGCCAACACAGACCCAAGGGATGAGATCATCGCCCGCTTGGAGAAGCGCCTTGCTGACATGGAGGCCCGAGAGGCCGCAGGACGCGCATCGGCCCAGACATCCCATCATCCCAACTACGACGCGCTCCTGAGCAAGGTCAGTGCTCTGGAAAGAGAGTTGGCTGACCGGCGCGATGAGCCTGTCATCCAGATACGGACTAGAACCCCCTTCTCTGCGAGGGTGCTTTCCGCCCCCATCCCGGAGAAGTATAAGGGGAACCCGATCAAGCCATATGACGGCCGCACTGATCCCCAGGAGCACTTCACCCGTTATCAGAACAATATGATGATGACCAACGCTTCGGAAGAGTACATGTGTCGCTGGTTCTTATCCACCTTGGAGGGACCAGCGTACGATTGGTTCAACAACCTTCCGGAGGGGAGCATCGACTCATGGCAGGATCTTGCTCAACGCTTCCTCACCCACTTTGCCGGGAGGAAGCGCGCGAAGAAGCATTTCGCTCATCTCCTGACCATCAAGCAACAATCGGAGGAGACGCTCCGAGCCTTCCTCGATCGCTGGACGAGGGAGGCGGACGAATGCGAAGGAGCCGATGAGCGCACCCTCCTGGCCTTCCTCCGCGGAGCCCTCCGGCCGAGCCACTTCGCCCGGAGCCTGTTCACGGAGCCGCCGCGGTCATACCTCGCGGCGCTCCGACGCGGAGATAGGCACGCTGATGCCGACGAGCTCCTGAACCAGAAGAAGGGTGGGGAGAAACAACAAAAGAAGGACTCCTCGTCCAACCCCCACCACCCGCCGGCCAACAAGGGACAGCACCAGCCAAAGAAGGCACACCAGGAGCAAGGCGGACAGCGAAGAGAGGATCGTTCATGGCGTCCAAAGTTGGAGGCACAACGCATCCCCCTCACCCACCCGGTGAGCGTCGTCCTTGACCACGCCGAGGCGCAGGGCCTCATCGTGAAGGACCCCAGGTCAGAGGAGGAGATATTTGCGGTCCACAAAGGAGGGACATACTGCAAGTACCACCGCCAGACATCCCACAAGACCGAGGATTGCACCACCTTGAAGAGACACATCGACGGCCTCATCCGACAGGGGGAACTTTCCCAATTTGTCAAGGGAGCCCCCAAGAGTAACACTTGGGTTAACCCTGGCAAAAGGGGGGAAGGATCCTCCGGGAAAAAGAGGGAGATCGGCGCCCTCAGTGAAGATGAGGACGAAGAGCCCCGCCAGAAGAAACATCACATCCACATCATCGTCGGCGGGAACACAGGGGGGGACTCGGCTACCCAACGGAAAAAATGGGCTCAGTCCCTATACGTTGGTGAGGTGACCCACGCCCCCCCTCAGCCGAAGCGGCGACATGTGGAAGCCATCACTTTCACCGACAAGGACCTCCCCTTCGGCCCCTTGCCCCACAGGGACGCCCTCGTCGTCAAATGCGAGATTGGCAACAACATCATTCACCGCAACTACATCGACACTGGCAGCTCCGTCAATGTGATGTACGTTGACACGTTCAGACAGCTGAAGCTGAAGAAAACCGAGCTCCGGCCGATACGGACTCCGTTATCCGGCTTCACCGGGGACTCTATCGACGCCGAGGGCACGATAGTGCTTCCCGTCGTGGTCGGTGACGGTACCTGTCAGGCGAAGATTGACATGGAGTTCGTAGTTGTCAACCTGGACAGCGCCCACAACATGATTTGGGGACGACCGGCCTTGGAGGACCTTGAGGCCATCATCTCCATAAGACATCTATGCCTCAAGTTCCCCACCAAGGACGGCGTCGGCTACGCCAGAGGGAACCAGAAGATAGCCAGGGCTTGTTACCTGAAGCTCACAAGGAAAATCAATGAAGCCGAGGAGCGGATAGACACCATCACCACCGCCTCGGCCGAAGAAGACACACCAAAGGCCGAACCGGTCGGAGACGTGGAAGATGTTCCGTTGGACGTCTCCCGGCCGGAACGCACGCTGAAGATTGGGACACAGCTCCCCCAACAGATCCGAAGGGACGTCCTCTCTGTCCTGAGAGCGTACGCCGTCGTCTTCGCATGGGGACCGGAGGACATGCCGGGCATCAACCCAAAGGTAATCACACATCGGCTATCGGTGAACCCGGCCTCCTCCCCCATCAAACAGAAGAAGCGCTACCTCTCAGCCGACAGGAGGGAATTTGTCAAGGCCGAGGTGGCCATGCTGCTCTCCATCAGGCACGTAAAAGAGGTGAAGTACCCCACGTGGTTGGCGAACGTCGTCCTCGCACCAAAGCCGCCCACGTTCAGAATGTGTGTTGATTACACTGACCTGAACAAGGCGTGCCCAATGGACCCATTCCCTCTCCCCAACATTGATCAGTTGGTGGACGAGACGGCGGGGTGCGAGTTGATGTCGTTCCTCGACGCGTTCAGAGGGTACCACCAGATATCCATGCATGAAGATGACGCGGAGAAGACTGCTTTCATGACCCCGGAGGGAATTTTTTGCTACCTCGTCATGGCCTTTGGGCTCAAGAACTCCGGCGCCACCTACACAAGGATGGTAGCCCGGGTTTTTAGAGCAGTCTTAGGTCGGACGATGGAAGCATACGTCGACGATATGATCGTCAAGAGCAAACAATCCACAACCCATGCCGACGACCTCCGGGGCATCTTCGAGATCATGAAGAGATACAACCTCCGGCTCAACCCAAAGAAGTGCACCTTCGGCGTCCAGGGAGGTAAATTCCTGGGGTACCTGGTCAGTCGAAGGGGCATCGAGGTGAACCCGGAGAAAATACAAGCCATCATCAACATGGAGCCACCCCGCAACATCAAAGAAGTACAACGGCTGACGGGACGCCTTGCGGCCCTGAACCGTTTCCTTTCAAAGTCCGCGGAGAAGTCGCTCCCCTTCTTCCAAATAATGAGAAAGGCCACTAGCTTCAAGTGGACAACGGAGTGCCAACAGGCCTTTGAAGAGATGAAACAATATCTCGCCTCCCCACCCGTCCTATCCAAGCCCCAACCCGGCGAGACTCTCTTCCTCTACTTAGGGGTGAGCACGTCGGCCATTAGCTCAGTTCTCATCAGGGAGGACGACGGGGTGCAAAAGGCAATATTCTACGTTAGCAAGACGCTGCGGGAGGCCGAGCTCAGGTATTCCCCCATTGAGAAGACGATGCTGGCCATCGTCCACACCGTGAAGAAGCTGGGGCACTATTTTCAAGCCCACCTTGTCCACGTCCTCACGCATCAGCCGTTGGGCGCCCTCATGAGGAGCCCAACCAGCTCTCCAAGGATGATCAAGTGGGCAATATTCCTGAGCCAGTACCAGATTGAGATCAAGCCGAGGCCATCCATCAAAGGGCAAGCCTTGGCTGACTTTGTCACCGAATGCACGGCAAGGGAGACGGCCGTTACCACCACAGGAGCTGAACCAGACGAAGCCTGGACCCTCTACACGGACGGGTCCTCGGCCGCCAAAGCTTGTGGGGGTGGCGTCGTCCTCATCTCCCCAGAAGGATTCAGAGCATACTATGCCATCCGCTTCAATTTCAAGGTATCCAACAATGAAGCCGAGTATGAAGCGCTCCTTAGCGGACTCAGACTGGCCGCTGGCCTCAAAGCGCGCCACGTCAGAGTCAAATGCGACTCCAAACTCGTAGTGAACCAAATGGAGGGTTCCTACGAGGCCAAGGAAGGGAGGATGAAGCAATACAAGGAGGCCGCTGCGGAATTGCTCAAGGCGTTCGACACCTACGAGATCACTCAGATCCCAAGGGCGGAGAACGCCGAGGCCGACATCCTCTCAAAACTCAGCTCCGACACCCCTGAGCACATCTCCAAGATAGCTAAGGTGGAGGAGTTGAGCATGTCAAGCATTCACGCAAGCCCCATACTCTCCATACAGCACCAGCCGGAGGACTGGGTCACTGACATCGCAACATACATCACCTCCGGCACGCTACCAGAAGACGAGGAAAGGGCCAAACTAGCCAAGCTCAGGGCCCCAAGCTATGTCATTGAAGGTGACAAGCTCTACAAGAGATCATACAACGGCACCCTCCTCCGGTGCTTACACCAGAATGAGGCCGAAGTGGCCATGGAAGAAGTCCACTGCGGCGTGTGCTCATCACATCAAGGGCCCTTCAGCATGTCGCGCCGCCTCGTCGTCCAAGGCTACTTCTGGCCGACGATGGCGCGTGATTGTGCTGGGGTCGCCCGCAAATGCAGCGCATGTCAACACTATCAAAGGGCACCTGGCCGACCAGCCATCAACTACGCCCCGGTCAGCACTGCCATCCCATTTTCCAGATGGGGCATCGACCTCGTCGGCCCATTACCAAGAGCTGCGGGCAACAACAGATACATAATCGTCGCCATCGACTACTTCACCAAATGGGTCGAGGCCGAACCACTCGCAAGCATCACCGGAGCGCGGTGTCGAAAGTTCGTCTACAAGAACATCCTCACCCGCTTCGGCGTGCCTCAGGAAATCATATCAGACAACGGCACCCAGTTTGAGGCCGAACCGTTCCAAAGCCTCCTCCAAGAATGGGGCATCAAGCACCGTTTCTCCTCCGTTGCCTATCCTCAGGCCAACGGGCAAGTTGAGAATGCCAACAGAACCATCGTGGAGGGACTAAAGAAGAAGCTTGAAGAAGAAGGCGGAAGTTGGGTCGACGAGCTCCCCAACGTCCTATGGTCCTACCGAACTACTCCAAGGAGGGCCACCGGGGAGACGCCATTCTCCTTGTGCTACGGCTTCGAAGCCAAGGCTCCCACTGAAGTCACCCTCCCCAGCCGACGGGTCACACAATACGACCCCGAAGCCAATGAAGAAGCAATGAAGATTGACTTGCACCTCATCGACGAAAGGCGGGAGATGGCCTACCTCAGAGCGGAGAACTACAGACGACAAGTCAAATCCTACTACGACGCCAAGGTCCGCTCTCGCGAATTCCAAGTGGGGGACTACGTCCTCCGCCGAAGGGAAGCAAGCAAGCCAACGGAAGGAGGAAAGCTCGCCGTCAAATATGAAGGGCCCTACATCATTAGCGTCGTCATCAAAGCCGGCACCTATAGACTAAAGAACCCTAACGGGTCAGATGTACCACGATTGTGGAATGTACACCACCTGGTGAAATTTTACCAATGACTCGAGAAGTGGTGAAGCGGGCAACGTCCCCCACCCCTCGGCTTATTGGTTGAATAAAACACCCTCGGCCTAGCGCCACTTGTTGAATAAAATGTTTCATCCAATCTTTTAAGATTTGAGCAAAGGGAAACCTAAGGACCGCATCGGCCTAAGTGGTACAATCACCCGGGTCCGATGCGACCTAAAGCCGTCGCAATAAACGACGCACCTAAAGCCGTCGCAATAAACGACGCACCTAAAGCCGTCGCAATAAACGACGCACCTAAAGCCGTCGCAACAAACGACGCACCTAAAGTCGTCGCAATAAACGACGCACCTAAAGCCGTTGCAATAAACAACGCACCTAAAGCCGTCGCAACAAACAACGCACCTAAGGCCGTTGCGATCCACAACGCGCCTACAAAGCCGTTGCAATAAACAACGCACCTAAATATCGTATCGGCACAAGCGGTGAAACACCCAAATCGGCCGGCGATATGCAGGACGAAGGACCTGTGTGCATGGTCCAACGTCTTCAAACGGAGAAGCATACCGAGTCGTCCGCGCGGAAACCGCAGGACGACAGGCCTGAATTAAGGCTGAGGTTACAAAAACTCCACCCGTCAGTAAAATTTCGCTCAGGACCACAAAGGGCGGCCGTCGAAAGACGAAGCCTAGTCCGGTCCCTCGTCGCCGATAGACGTGGAAAGGCAGAAAAGGATGCCACTGACACACCAAGCCGAGGGCGTATTTACTCCCTCGCACTAATTCACGCGAAGAGCGTAGCGGACAAACTACCGCACATGGACGAAGGGACAGTAACCCTTCGGCCACCCAAAAAAAAAAAAAAAAAAAAAAAAAAAGAGGGAAGCCGACGGACCGTGCACTCGCCGGCCTCGAGCATAAAACAAAATCCCCACAAAAACCAAAGCCTCAAAGTTGGCTAAGTACATATCAGGTTTTCACTATACAAGGATCCAAAGTGCACGCTTCGGCCTCAACCATAGCGTCACAAAAGGGAATCGCTTCGGCTTCGGTTATACAAAACCACAGTCCATTACTTGGACGATGGGACGCATCATCTCCAATTAGCAAAACCCAAGTGACGAACCAAAGCAAAACACCTACCTCAAGGAAGCTTGACTTAGAACATTTTCTAAGTCACACTACAAGAGAGACGATGCGCTACCATTTCATATCTGGGCATCGTTTCGTCCTCAACACTTCAGGATTAAGTTCCAAAAACTCGGGAAAGATGTAAAGGCAAAAATGGAATTCACCAAGGGCCGACAAGGCGCATCGTCTTCAAAAGAAAGGGGGTCCCTACGACGAAGGGCAACATACCTAAGACGTCGCGTCACCCACATCGTCCTCATGGGACACCCGGATAAAGCTTCGCATCGCCTCAACCAACCGAAGTATGATTCGCAAACACTTAGCCGAATTTGAAGATGAAACTTATAAAGCATAGAGTACAGAGACGATACGACACCAAAAGTTCATACTTCAAAAAGCTATGAAGACGGAGCAACAAACATCTATACTTAGACAAAAAGATCTTTAATTGATAATTCAAAAACGTACAAGGAGGGCGCTTCGGCCGTTACAATCATCAGGGCGCTTCGGCCAATAAAGACTACTACAAAAAAAAAAAAAAAACTAAGTACAAGAAACACTAAGCAGCTTGTCCCTGGCCGCCTTCAACGGCTCCACTGTCCGCATCGTCTTGCTCATCCTCAGTATTTTTTGACTTGGTCGAGGTCCGGAAGAGGTAATCATCACTCTCGGTCCAGGGCCCGTCCTCCTCGCTCGAGCTCAGTATGGGGGGCTGCCTTTCGGACAGTGGGAGTTTTAACTCTTCCTCGGGGTCCTTCATGATCCGCGGAAGGCCGATACCCCTAGGCTTCAGGTTCTTTACACGCCGGCGGAGGCGACGGTAAACCAACATCTGCATACGCCTCTGGCCGAGGTCGTACCAGACTTCAAACTCCTCCTTCAGGCGGGCTCGGCCAGCCTCCTCCTGAGACCACGCTTCAAAGCGCTCTGCCACGACATTGAAAGTCCAGTCGCGGCGGGTCTCGTCCTTCCACCCTTCGGCCATGAAGAGCTCCACGGCTCTGTCAGCAGCTGCAATCGCATCGGCCTCTAGCCTCACAGCTCTTTCCTCTGCAAGCCGACGAGCAGCCGCTTCTTCGTCCAATCGAACCTGGAGGCGCTTCGCCTCGTCCTCGGCAGCAGCAGCTTTCTTCTCAGCCGCATCGGCCCTCTCCTTCAAGGAGTTGGTCTCAGTCCGGAGCTGCCCCAACTTGGAAAGCGCCTCGTCAGCAGAGGCGGCTTTCTTCTCGGCCTCCCGAAGACGGACAATTTCCTCTTCCTGCCGACGGTGCTGCTCCATCAGCATCAAAGCACCCTATAAAAGAAAAGGATAGTCAGAAAAGAAAAGCAAGGCAAGAAAAACTAAGTACAAGATCATACACTTACTTGGACGACGTAGTCCAGTCCACCATCAAAGAGGCGCACTTCCTTGCCTTGCCGGCGAAGGTATGCCCTATCCTCGTCTGGGATAGCCTGGAAGAGGACATCATGGCCGGACACCCTCTCATTGAACAACCCGCCCTTCGTCGGGTAACGCACCGTCACCTCATATAATCCGGAGGCTAAATCACGGCCGCTCCGGGAGCTTGCCTGGGCATTCTTACCAGAAATCAGGGACGTAGGGACAAGGGCAGTCGACGTCTCATTCAGGGTCAGGTCCTCAATCACATGGACATCAGACACCTGCTCTTTTTGAGCCGCAGTTTGCGCATCAGCCGTAGCGGCATCACGAGAAGACGAACCCTGCTTCGGCCTCTTAGCATCCTGGGCCGGCTTCAACCCGGCCTCAGTCAGAGTCTGCTGACCCTCGGTAGGCCTCTTCTTCTTCTTCTGGGCCGCCGCCTTCTTCGCGGCATCGGCTTGGCTCTTGGAACCGTCACCCGAAGCCTTAGACGCTTCGGCATGCTGAGCAGCCTCCATCTCTTTGGCAACTTGCTTCTTGGCCTGGGCCATGAACATTTTGCGACTCATGGTGAAGTCTGCAGATGCAAAGAACAAAAAGAGTTAGAAAAACAAGCAGAGAAAATCACAAGGGGAGTCAAGGGAAAGAGATCAACCTTCGGCATCGGCGGGGACACCGAGGTGAGGCCCTTCGGCCTCCTCGAAATAACCAGACATCCTCGGCCACAGTCCACAATCAGGATCTCCGGGGATGAAGTACCGCATCATCCCAAGGGCGGCAATCTTAAACTCAGTAATATATTTATCTACACTCCACGGCCCGCCCTTCAGGAAGGCCTCCACTTGGGCATCAATCTCAGCACTCCTCGGCGGATTGTGCAGGTTAAAAACACCATTATGACCTTGAGAAGGGAAAAAGACCCCATCGGCCAACTTCACGAAACAAAACTTAGCCTTCCACCCATGAATCGATGAGGGAAGGTCAGTGAATGACCTCTTCTTCGGCAGTTGCTGGAGGGCCGCATAGCCAGCACAGTTCTCATGGCTCCCTCGGCCGATACGGTAAAGGTTCATGAACAAAGCCGTCGTCGGCTCAATCCCCAACTCATCGCATCGGAGGAGGAACCCGACGATAAGGGAGTAGCTGTTTGGGGTTAACAAGGCTGGCGGGAGATCTATCATACCCAAGTATTCCACCAAGAAAGGATGAAGGGGGAACCTCAAACCTTTAGAGAAGCTCATCGGATACACACCAAAGTAACCTGGGGGAGGATTTAGGACGTGGTCCGTCGGCTTGGGAGCCCTAACCCGGCCGTAAGGACCCACGTACAGCTGTGCTACTTGATATTCACTTGGCGAACTCTCCGGCTTTATCACATAGAGGTTGGTCAAATCCAATTGAGAAAGCCCGGATGCCAAACCTTTACGCCGACGCGATGAGCGTCCCTTCACCACCCCAGAGGACGACGCCCCACCAGGCACAGAGGAAATTGGGGGAGGGCAGGGGATAGCGGCCGATGAAGCATCACCCGCATCATCTCCTCGAAGCTTAGGCCCGGAACTCGCTTCGTCCTCACCTGAATGGTGAGAACCCGCGTCGTCACTCAAACGTTCCTCGTCCACTGAGGTACGATAGTCTGCAGTATTCTCCATCTCCAATTCAAAGGCCGCCACGATGTCTAGATCCACTTGAGGAGACGCGTCGTCCTCGTCAAAAGGCCAGTCCGATTCGTCCAGAGAGGCTGTCAAATCAATAGGGGAAGGGACGCTACGGCCGTCAGGGAACAGCATAACACCTAAACCTATTCCTAAGGGTGGTTTTTCGGATCAAAGTGACTTTCCTACGAACACTAGATCTAACACCCTAAGGAGCAAAATATGAAGGAAACAAAGGAAAAGTAAAGTAGCTAACCTTGGAAGATTTGAAGGATGTGATGAACACTTGGAAAATCTCAGAACTTTCTCTCTCTAGAAAGACTTGGGCAGCAATTCGACAACAGCAAAGGCGCGAATGAGGAAGTGGCTTCGGAATAAGGGGGTATTTATAGAAAACTTCCAAACGGTCACTACACGTGGCGTCATCCCATTGGCTCCACCAACGGCCGCCTCTCTTCCAACCAACCAAGGGGCGTCAATTCAAAATCACTCAAGCAAGCACCCCTACGGCCCAACTCAGCCTTAAAAAAGAACAGGGCATCGGCCGAGTACCACTACGGCCCAAGTACTACAGGGCTCCAGAACAAGCACCGGCCCATTCTCCCGAATAAGGAACGCATCGGCCTAAACTCGACGTCCTCACAACAACCCAAGGAACCTTAAATAGACCGCTACGGCCGCTCGTGCGCGCATCGTCGATGATAACCCTGGCATTGCGGCCTTCGTCCAAGGGTTCTCCCACAGGGTTACCTTGGACAGGTTCGCCTAAGGGTTGGAGTCACGACTAACGCATAAGTACCGGATCGGCTCACTACTCCCTTGTGCCTCAGATGCTCTTCGGCCAAAGGAGTGGGGGACTGGGGGACTGCATCGGCCACAAGAAAAGAAAACGCAACGGCCTCAAATGCAAAGAGGGCGCGCTACGGCTTTCCAACAACAAAAAAACTGGGGATCGCATCGGCTACAGAGCCCAGGAATTAGAACCTCAAGATAAAAAAAAATCTAGCGCAACGGCTACGTACGCTGGGGGACCGCGTCGTCCCACCATAACAAAAACTCACAAATCAAAACGCTTCGGCTGCATAACAAATCAAAGGTGCGCATCGCATCGTCTACATAAAACAGAATCAACCATCTTCATCTCATGAAAATAGGTCTTCGCTACGGCCAAAAGGATAGATGGGAGCTCTTCGGCCCCAACAAAGTGAACGAAAGCATGCCAACTTATCCACCAAGGATTCTTCGCATCATCTACAAAAAAGAAAAATGCATCGCCTCGTCTTCAAAAGCACTTCCACAGAGTAGGCATCGGCCCGCATCAAGGCTATGAGTTCCCAAATCACGCTTCATCTACATCAAATAAGGGAACCGCTTCATCAAAAAATCAAAGCAGGAACTCTTCGGCCATCAAACGCCTTAGACTCACGCAACGGCCAGCCAGAAAGGAACTAGTACTCCCTTTCGCTTCGGCTTCACCTCAGCTCAGAGAGTGGGGGACTCCTGATAGAGTATATGGGCCTGGACCCCATGGCCCACATACTCAACGGCCCAAAAGACACCAGCGGGACACCCGCATCGTCCAGAGACACGTAGCGTCCAAGAGAGAAGATATCGCCGGATTTCTATAGACCGCATCGTCCATGGACCGCGTCGTCCATGGACCGCGTCGTCTATGGACCGCGTCGTCCATGGACCGCATCGTCCATGGACCGCATCGTCCGGACTTCGTCCGGGCAGAATGTATTTTCCTATTTTTTATACTAAGTGTTGTACTCAGCCCATTAGTGGCCTTATTCGCCCAAAGAAGGCATGATTATTGTAATGGGCCTCCTAAGCCCAAGGCTAGGGGCCCAAATCTACATTTTTACCTATAAATAGACCCCAAGGGGCTAATTATAGGGGATTCTTTTCCCAATTGAGAAATACAATTACTCACTTTCTCTCTCTAGCTCTCACTTCTCTCTAGAATTAATACTCTATCAATAGGCATGGTAGCTGTGAAAATTAACTTAACACTTTTGGTAGCTATTAATTTAAATACATTAAAATTCTTTCTTTATTATGACCCTAATTTGGGCGGGATTTTTCCCTTCAATTGCTGTGCAATGACTGTTACTTTATATTATATAAAGATATGTTGTCTTGAGAATCAAGATTTGATTAATCTATGCATTAAGCTTGAATAAGAAGGATCTACACAGAAGGAATGTGTTTCGAATAATATCAAGGCAACTCACATGATTAGCTACAAGACGACTTAAGGTAAGAGATGCATCAACGGACATATCAAAGTAGCATATATATATGCCGAAGACCAAGAGAAGAAAAAGTGTGTTTGACCGAGCTATTATTAAGAGATATACACAAAAGAAATACTAAGTCCAAGGCACCTGAACCTGCTGGACGAGAGTTCTAGATAGAGTTTTTTTTTTTTTTTCCTTTTTCATATTGTAATTGGGTTTTGAGGAATTGGGTAAGTGTAGCCACCTCGGGTTGGTTGTGTGAGTGAGATCTTTGTTGTAAAGCTGAGAGGCTCTCTACCCGCAAGGTAGAGTAGCATAACTCTTCCTAGAGAGGATAGAGTTGGGGTGGCTTAAGGGTAGACTAGGAGAGTTTCCCTTGTAATCATTGGTTTTTTAGTGAAGTTGTTAAAATTCCTCCGAGGGAATTTTTAATCCCTTTGAGCCACGGGATTTTTCCTCATTAAATCCTTGAGCACTTTACTATTACGCAATTCCCTATACCCCACACTAGAACTTGGTGAAACACTGTCACGGTTCCACACACACACAACCCCCCCCCCTCTTGTGTTGCTAACCGTTTCATCAAGGACCTTCTGTCTGACCACCGTCGTTTGCCCGTTTGGGGAGGTTTCGGTGAAATTTTTTGATGAAATTTTTTTAGCATATTTTTCATGAATTGTAGAATATTTTTCGTAAATTTCAGCTTAAAATTCATATCGGAAAGTCAATTAAATAAATTATCAAAAAACACTATTCCAAGTCATATATATATATATATTGACAAATAGCGGATCCATTAAAAATCGGCGGTCATACCCTATACTAGGGTTTGCTTTTCCGGCGACAACCTTGGTTGTCTGGCTCGGCTGTGGTAGGTCAGTTCTTTGGTAGGAGGGAGGTGAACAGGTGCGCTTGGTTGGGGATCCAGCTGGTGCAGCGGCGAATTCGAGCGAAAGGGTGCAAGGGTTGTGTCGAAGGTGAGCGCGGGTTCTACGATCGCAGCAGGGGAGTGCTATGGTGCATTGCGACTCAATTATCGCTCCTCTCGTTTCGATTCCAGATATGATTCTCGAGGAAGAGAAGAGGGGGATCGCTATCGGTTCGGATGGAGACGGCACAGAGGTGATCAATGAAGAAGAAGAAGAAGAAGTAGAGGTGGCCGAATCGAAGAAAAACTGCTTTGGTGCGTCAGGGATCGTAGCAATGGTCCGGCCTCCTCCTGAACCACCGCCAGGGATTGAACAAGGTGCTAGGGTTCAAGAAATTTATTTTACTTGTTTAGTTTTCATCGTGTTTCGTTTCTATTCGGATCTTTTCTCTGTTTTGGTTGTGCCGTGTTTTTCCGGCAAATGGACTCTAGAACTTAGGACAGGTGATGGGGAGCCTAGTTTGCCAGTCATTGGCTCAGGTATGCCCAATTCAGGATCAGCGAATCTGGTTGCTTCTTTGGAGGTGACAGGTTCTAAGTCTGGTTCAAGGGCGGACGGTAGACAGTGGGCTCTTTGTCTGGTTGTATCCTGCTTACGTTCTTCCTTATTAATATAAGCCACTTTCTTCCAATATATATATATATATATATATATATATATATATATATATATATATATATATAGGGTTGAGATCACATACAAGGGCGGATCATAGTTAGGGCAGGGGTGGGTTCCATCCCAGCCCAACTTTTTGGGTTTTAAGTAGTATAGGTATAATATTTAAGTCCACCCCATCCCAGAATTAATCCCAGCCCACCTAAAAATTACACCCAGTATACCTTAAGTACTGGCGCACGCAGGAATCAATCCTGAGTTGGCTGAATGGTTTGCAGCTTCCCATCCACTAAACAACCTTCACATGTTAGTCCAAATCTAGCTTTTTAAAACTATATTACGTAGCATTTAAGATCCATCAACTAATTAGTTAACTAAACAATTAGGTAGATTCTATGGTACCCATAAGGTATCATACCTTTGTCCACATGGACCAATCAAAGTGTTGCAGTTGAATTATTTAAATCTAAATTAAAAATGATATGGTGATTTGGACCAATCAAGTGAACAGTAGGTATGATACCCCATTTTTTAAATGGGTACCAGAGTTGTCACCAAACAATTAATAATAACAAAATAATGCACACACTCGGCTGATAGTATACTTTAAGATTTTGTAATTGATTTGATGTCTATATTAATTTTGTGAAACATTGTTAATCTACTTGAATATTTGATTAGCACATAAGGTCTGGAGCAATTGTATAGCTGTGTTTTAGTTTTGTTATTTTTAGTTTTGTAAAGCAATTTGATTATTAATTGAATTTTGCAGTATATAATAAAATAGTGTTTATTCATTGTAAATTTATAATGATTAAAGATATAATTAAATATTAGAGAATGATTTATTTATTACACAATTCAAGATTAAAAAGTGATTTAAAAAGTTTAAAAAGAATTAAAAAGTTTAATTGAATTTTGAAATACTAAAATATTTAATTAATAAATTTATAAAATCCTACTAAAACGTTTAAATTTTAGAAGTATATAATTTTTTTTGCTAGAGGCCGAATCGAACCAAACATCACTAAGCTCGAACTCGGCTTGAATAACTATTCGAACTCAAAATCTAGCATGTTTTCAAGTTCGAAGCTCGTTAAACTCGAGTGGTTAAATTAAATTCAAAATCACGTTTGAAATCGAGTAGTTTGAAATCATCTCAGTTTGACAACAATCCTAAGCTAAACCTTTTGTGTGCAGCAACAAAAAATTTTACTGCTTAGCCCACCCCATCCCTCATTCCTGGATCCGCCCCTAATCACATACAAACTAGTTCTCCCTTAGACCCTTACAAACTACAAACTAATCTCATCCGTCCGTTATTAAGAAATAAAGAGCCGTGATACGTAAGGTGTACTGTTGTGTGTGTGGTGAGATGCATGGAATAAAATAACCCAAATCCTATTAGCATCCAACGATTAATGAGGTCACAGCGGTAAATTCAATTTAAACTTATCAAGCCGTAAATTTAAAATTGGAAATAGAATAATGTCTAAATCCCACCATTTATGCTAACTACCCACTAACTTTCCATTAATATTTTAATCATCCAAATATATGAAGTTATATTAAGGAAAGTTGCATAGACTCTACATTTTTTTTACTTTTTTTGAAAATCGAACATCATTGCAAGAATTAAAGATCTTCTTATAACATTTTGATTATAATTTAAATTTGTAAGAAGCCCATACAGATAGAAGTGTCTGCATATATACTTAGTTCATGTGATGTGCATATTAACGTTACATGGACTGCAATACTGATTTTCTTATGGACTGCAATAACATTGGGGTCAAATGGTATGTTTGACACCACTAGATTAAAAGATACTTTTATTAGCTTTTTAGTAACTATTAGGTTTTTGTGATCGAGAAAAACTTAAAAGAAAAAGGGAGTACTTGTTTGACAAAAAAGTTGATAGTATGATTCATTTATGTTTGGTATACATGTTATATATTGAGATTAATTAATGTTATAAGCTACAGACTTATCTGAGATACTGCTGACTATAACATCTCAAAAACGATCCTTTATTATTAAAAAATCTCTTAAAAATTAGCATTCCAAACATACAATTAGAATCTTTAAAAAAAAGTGCAAAAACTATAATTAAGTGACTTAGACTTACCAAGTGTGCACCAAAGCTCAAAAATGACTTTTTCAGCAACCAATTGAATGGATAAATTGATCACTAATAAATAAAAAGAAAATTGACAAGAATAATCATGTCTTTCACTAGTCTTTTCATAATAATCTCACATTTACGTAATCCTAGAATAATTCTACTTTTCACCTCATTTTCTTTCGTTGGGCCCTGACATGTTGATGACCTATTATACCAGGACACCAGGTTTTTTACCCTTTCTTTTAAAACCTTATATAAATAATCCCACCTTTCACAAATCTGTTCAAAACGTTCCCATATTTCATTTTTTCCCTCCCTAAAATTTTTCTTTCTTTTTTTATCCCTAGACATTTTTAATTACTTTTTCTATCATTTTGTTCTTATTTCTTTTCCATTTTTATTATTCTATTTCTCACTCTATTAGGAGAGATTTTTCTGTGAAATTTCTCTTCAAAATAGCTCTTTTTTGTCGTTTTCCTTTTCTTTCCGTATTTTTATTTCATTTCCCTTTTTAGGTTTTTCTTCTTAATCATTCTATTCTCACTAAAGATCTTATTTTAAAAGTGAAAATATAAAAGTGGATAAGTGAAAATAAAAAGAAAACATAACAAAAAGTAAAGTGAGTAAAAGATCTTTAATACTCCCTCCGTTCTTTATTAATAGTCCCGCTAGCCTTGGGCAAGAGTTTTAATAAATAATAATAAAGTAGTAGGGTAAGTATAGAGTGTGTATGATAAATGATAAAGTAGGAAAGAGGGTGTATTAAAAAGAGTAAAGTGATTATAAAGTAGGAAAGAGAGTGTATTAAGTAGATTAAAGTAATGATAAAGTAGAACAGAGAAAGTAGTTCGTAAAAAGTAAGTGGAGTAAAAGTAATAAAAATGAGTGTATTTTATCAAAAACTTTCCTTAAATGGAAAGGAGAACAAATAAAAAAACAGCCCAATATGGAATAAGAGACTATTAATAAAGAACGAGGGGAGTATATAAGAAGAGAATGATTAAGAAGAAAAACATAAAAAGGGAAATGAAATGAAATACGGAAATAAAAAGAAAACGACAAAAAAGAGCTATTTTGAAGAGAAATTCTACAAAAAAAATCCCCTAATAGAGTAAGAAATAGAATAATAAAAATGGAAAAGAAATAAGAATAAAAGGATAGAAAATGGAATACAAAGTGTATATGGATGAAAATAAAGAAAGAAAAATTTTAGGGAGAAAAAAATGAAACATGGGCCCGTTTTGAGCAGATTTGTGAAAGGTGGGATTATTTATATAAGATTTTCAAAGAAAGGGTAAAAATCTGGTATACTAGGTCATCAACATGTCAGGGTCCAAAGAAAAAAGATGGGGTGCAAAGGTGAGACTATTCTGGGATTACATAAAGGTGGGATTTGTATGAGAAAACCAGTGAAAGGTGAGATTATTTGTCAATTTTTTCTAAATAAAAAGAGCCGAAGTGCAACAGAAACTTCAAACCTCGCAAATAGTAGAATATTTCAATCATAAGAATGTTTTTAATTACTTGGACTGGTTTTAGGGGGTGTTTGGATCTGATTTTTAAAGTTGCTTCTACTTCATTACAGAGCAGAATAAGAAGTTGGAATGTTTGGGTGAAAGTGCAAAAGTGATTTTGGTGCTCTAATTTACTCCTAGAATCAGTTTTTTTAGAAGTTGGTGAAGACCAGCTTCTGAAAACTGATTCTGATTCTGCTTCTGCTTTAAAAAAGAAGTAGAAGCAGAATCAGTTCCAAACACCCTCTTAGTCTCAAATCATAGCAGAACAGAAAATGAGATTTAACCAGATTAGAATAGACCAAATCAGATTTCGACAGTTGTAAAATACATATGGGCTAGACATCTATCAGATCAGATCAGACCAGACCTGTTCGAATCAAACCAAACTTAATTAGATGAGACCAATCGAAACAAAATTGAAAAATCTCAATCAAATTATAAACATCCTAAATTCTTCGGAGCTACGCTAGGTGTACACATTTAGGTGTACAGTTGTACACCTTTCGTACATCAGTCTGTCTCACGCACACAGAATTGTCTATTCACAAATAATTCTGTAGAGTTATTTGTAGACAGACAATTCTATGTGCGTGAGATAGACGAGTGTACGAAAGATGTATACCTATATATGTACACCAAATATTTTTCAATTCTTCGACATATTCATAATAATCTGCCTTTCTCCGAAATCAATATCTACAGTTGAGATCGGATTGAGATTATCCCGCCATGAACAATGCAGATAATTGCGCTCGTACAGTTAAATTGGATTGGATGCTTTCATGCTTATGATTAATGGTGGGTCAACACATATGGATATGGAATCGGATAGAATTCGGGGCACATATATGAGTACATAAAAATCTGAAAAGACGCAAAGAGTACACGTGCCATTGCAATTTTTATACTCCGTACTCCGTATTTTATAGTGCTATATTTATATATATACGTAGTATATATATTGTCTAATTTTTAATAAATAAAGAGTTTATCAAATAAATTCTCCGTATTCTCTTTTTTGTCTTTCCAATTGTGTCGGTATTGCACATATAAAAAAGTTTTTTTCTTTTTGCAATTTATAAAAAAGTTGAATATAGTTTTTTAGCCAAATTATTCTTATATTATGTAATATTAATAACATAAGAAAGACTTCATGTTATAACAATTTCAAAACAAAAAGTTTTCATGCCACAAGAGAGGCAATTAGGAGGGTTGGACTAAAATTGTTTTCTTCAAATTTCTAGAAAATGCGGTTGAAATATGTTCGACGTGTGATATTTTTAATTTATTATTTCGTAGCGCTTTTTATGATTTTTTTAAAAATAAAATGAATATGCGTATCATTTTTTCAAGAATGTTTAGTCTTTTCAAGTATGGTGAGCTATTTTCATAATCCCTCCGTTCCTTAACTTAACGATCTTTGCATTTTTTAGTCAATCAAGTTCAATTTTGATCAATAATATATTTTAATAGAAAGTTATTTATAATATAAAAATGATCTGAAAATATTCTTTGTTAAAAGTATCCTCATAAAAATATAAATTTATAACTTTTCAAATATTATACTAATTAAAAACACAATCTAACCTTTAACACCAATGTCTTGAAAAGTTAGAGAAGGCAAAGTTTTAAGAGAAGAAGATAGTAATGTGATGCAAGTGTATTTTTGTGATTATACATAGGAGAATACGACCTTACTTTCAATCGTCTTGATAATGTGAAATTAAGAACTGCCATGTAATGGGAAAGGCAAAATATATGTATATATTTTGAAATTCAGCAACCGCTTTGTAACACTAAAGTGTTTTAATCAGATTAATCTATTGAAATATGAGAAATTGGAATTGAAACGACTAAATTAACCAATTACGTTGAATGCCTAAATTATGAAAAAATTATATTCAAAATATATTTTATTATTATAAATATATTGAAAATACATACTCCCTCCGTAACAATTTAATTGACTCATTTGCTTTTCACGCAGTTTAAGACAATTATTGTATACTTTATTAAAAGTAAGAGATTTTTGGTACTGTAACGACACTGTAGCGGTACTGTAGCAGTACTGTAGCTGTTTTTTGAGTGAGATTCTCTCCAAAAAGGGAAAAAGGTCAATTAATTTGATACCCCAAAAAAGGAAAGTGGGTCAAGTAATTTGATACGAAGGGAGTAACATATTACCTTGCTTTATTATTATTATTATTATTATTATTATTATTATTATTACTATTATTACGTCGTTATTATTATTTCGTTCCATACAATTCATATACAAGTACATTATATCATTTCTCAATATCCGCCGCTTTTTTACCACAATATAATTGGCTTTGTGGTAAATATTACTCCGTAGATATATTATATTGTACGTAGGGAGTGTTTGCAATTGCTTCAACTTTAAAAAAGTGATTTTTTAAAGTGATTTTGGGAAAAGTGATTAATAGTAAAAGTTGGTAGTGTTTGAAAAAAAAGTGATTCTGAAAAAGTAAAAGTTGGTAATGTTTGGTAAAATAAGTACTTTTTGTGTAATAGAAAAAGTGAAAAGCAGTTTAAAGCACCCTTCCACCTGCTTCCAGCTTTTAGCTTTTAAGTGATTAATTTAAGCAGAAGCTGTCATTTAAAAACACTCTTTTTAGCTTTTTTTAAGCCAAAAGCTGAAAAGCGCTTTTTTTAAGCAATCGCAAAATTGCTGTAGTACTGCTTTAGAGAGTGTTTTTGGTAATTCTTATTTTATCTTATCAATTTTACCATTCTTAACAAATAAGGAGTACGTTTCCCCCAAAAAAACAAATAAGGAGTACGTAATATTTGATTTCTTGCATTGAATTTTATAATAATTAAAATAAAAAATGAAATTATGGTACTCCCTCCGTATTTTAAAGTTCCCATTTAAAAGTTTCATACATTTTCCCTGTATGGTAAGTTTTTCCTTTAAAAAAACTCAATTGTCTTTATTTTTCTACTTTTTATCCTCTCTTTGTTACTTTTTCATATTCCCTCTTACTTTTTCTATATTATTCATTACTTTTACCATTCTACCTTAAATCTTGTGTCATAATCCAATTCCTAATCTTTGAAATACGAGGCAAGTATTATTTTTGAGTGAATTGACTCAAATTCATTTAGAAGACTAGATTGCACTAAATATATCAATCACGTTCTTGCATCCCTTCTCTCTGTCAAAAGCCTTGTCGGAATCCTTTCTCATCCCATAAAACTTTCAGTTTCCAATTACGGTAAAAATACTAAAAATGAGAAGAGGGAAATTCAATTCGTAACTGCATCAAGGTATCCACACTGACATGGAGGCTCCAATAAAATGTGCGTTATACTTCAGAACCACTTGTTCTCTCAGCTTCAAATGCTTCTCTAGTTTGTTTCATCTCATCTATTTGCGCTTTAATTGAAACTTACTAGAAAATCTGGTGTGGACTATTCGGCTTGTGCGGTTGTTCGTGATCATCTATGTATTGTTTGTTTGCTGGAAAAAGTGCCAGTGGTAAAGAGAAGCAAAATGATAGGAAATTCCACTTTTGTTTGTATAGCCTTTGTCTTCCATATATGGAATAATTGCATATTTGCAGATAGTTGTTAGTTTACCTGGTTGCATTGTTATTTTATGATCGGTTTGATGAGAATTCCGTAAATTGTGTTAGTTTTGAAAACGTTTGGCTCTTGGAGTCGTTCCTATATTTCTCTCGGAGCTTAAATTTTATTAGTGTTTGGCATAATGTTCCTTTTTTCGATCTTCGTGAAGGACGTTTTTTGGATTTCGAGTTTCGCCAAATTAAACTGATGGCGTCAATAGATGATTATGTTTTGTTATGGGATTGTAATTGTACTAATGAAATTAGTTACAGGCCTGTTGGCCGTTGACTATCATTGTCTTTTCTCAGTTTTTCATCTATGATTTTAAAGGGTATATATTAATATGATATATGCTGTGTGATGAACCAGAGAATAATTATACTTAGAGTAATTGTTTTGATTATGAAAACTACAAACAATTTTTTGTTTGTTTTTGGGTTTCTGCCTTTTGTTTTAGAGAAATACAAAACATAAAACCAAAACAGACATGGAATGACGTCTAAGGTGTTCATTTCAAACTTCTGCGTGATTGTGGAATGGTAAATGGAAGTGGTTTTGAAGTCTTCCGTTTACAGGTTAGGCTGCAGTGGTGCACTGGTTATTCCTTGTGGGTTGAGTTTCCATATGAGCAAATATGCTATATTATGTAAGATTTATTATCTACATGAAAAATTGAATCACTTTTTTTGGCAGTGTTGGCCTCAGTATAAACACTATTCTCAATGGGTGGATGCTTAGTTAGCTGATAGTGTTCAGCACAGAAAAGAAAGAATGGAAGACCTTCCATCTGGTTTAATTGTTGGGATTTCCATTGGGGTGGTGATTGGAGTAATTTTGGCTGTACTGGCACTTTTGTGCCATAGAGTACACAGGAGACACCCTCATATAGGGAATAGCAGCTCCAGGAGAGCTGTTACAATCCCAATTCGTAAAAATGCTGCTGATGCTTGTACAGTATTGTCAGATTCCTCTGTTGGGACTGAAACGCCAAAAACTCCTATCCAATATGGGACGTCGATGTGGTTTGGGAGCGTTAGAAAGTCAAACATGGTATCTGCAACTGGGATTCTCGAGTACTCATACAAGTAGGCACTTCTATTTAAATGCACTATGGCGATGCCTTCTTATAATTTTGACAAATGTCATTGAAACACATGCTTTCCAACTATTGTATGCACTCTTGGTCTCAAGTGAAGTTTGTCTGGATCTGCATTTCACATACAATATTTTCGTTAACTATAAAGAACTGCAACAACATGAGTTCAGGACTTCAGGCCTTGATAATCGCAACAAATTTAAAATAACGAAGTAAGGAACGGATATAGAAGCGAATTTTCAATCATACCCTAGTAACTGCCTGGTTATTTGATTGAGTTCAGAGCATAGGACCTATTCTAGCTGATTGCTGGTTGGAATGAGTATCAACAGTTTCATATTCCTGAGGCACACTGTCTTTTGGTAACACATATTTCCATAGAACCTCACATTTACACCATATTGTATTCATCAGTGTTTGTAACATGGCTGTTGGTCTATTTGTATTCCCTGGTTTGATGGTATTGCATTAAACTAAGTTTCTCAATGCATGTCTTGTGATATACAATCACTACAACCTATATCTGAGGACATTAATTTCTAGCATTGTGTCAGACGTTGTATGAGGTAGGCTATTGGTCCATTTGTAGTCTTAGCCTAATTGCATATTTATATTGTCTTGAAGTAAGTCTTTCAAGAATCGTATATTTTCCACCACCTTAAAGCATTTACCCGGGTTTCTAATTGTGTGTATCTGTGTTATACAATTACATTAGTGTATTGTAGTGCTTTTATTGTGTGTATCTGTGTTATACAATTACATTAGTGTATTGTAGTGCTTTTAAAAAGTTTCTCAAAGTACATTTCCTGATACATGCAGGGATTTACAAAAAGCAACTTGCAATTTTTCCACATTGATTGGGCAAGGGGCATATGGTCCTGTATACAAAGCTCAGATGCCAACTGGTGATACTGTTGCTGTTAAAGTGCTTGGAACAGATTCTACACAAGGAAAAAAAGAGTTTCACACAGAGGTACCCCTATAACCCTGCCACTGATGATTTTATTTATTAGTGGCAGAAATATGGATCCTGGTTCTGTATGTCTATATCCTTCGCTTAGTACATGGATAATTTGAAGCAAGGTGTGCCTCTATAAGGCACAGAATCTTCGTTTAGATTATTATGGATCTCAAATTTCCGAGAAGTTTGTACATGCTCTTAATATAAAACAACAGGACGCTAACTGACTCTTCTTCTCCCTTTAATCCTTTATTTTCTCCTATGCATCTGAACTTTTTAACTCTCTATGTGTCATAAGTATTTTTGGAACTTTCTATTGACCTTCTGCATTATTTGTTCTTAGGTCATGCTACTTGGAAGGTTGCATCATAGGAACCTTGTGAATTTGATTGGATATTGTGCTGAGAAGGGTCAATACATGCTTATCTATGTCTACATGAGTAGAGGTAGCTTGTCTTCACATTTGTATGGTAAGTATGGAACCATGGTGGTGACAAAGTCATCAACATGTAGACAGTGCAGTTCTATTGGTTTATAATGGTCATATCAGTTAGTGAGTTTAGTTTAGCATAGCGGCAAAGTTGGTTGTATTCTAGATGTCATGTCTGAGTCATAGACCTGGTTTATAGTAATATTTTTAAAATCTTCTCTTTCATTTATCATGATAGCAGATGAAGTATTGGAGCCGTTGAGTTGGGATTTGAGGGTTCACATTGCCCTTGATGTAGCAAGAGGTTTGGAGTATCTTCATGACGGTGTAAAACTTCACTCTTACTTGACATTTTTTTATTATGGTTGTAATGTTCATCGCCATATTTTTTATTTTTTTATTTTTTTAGCATGCACCACTACGATTCTCAGTAACCATGTCCTTCATTATTTTTTGTCTTCAGGCAGTCCCTTCTGTAATACACCGAGATATAAAATCTTCCAATATTTTGTTAGACGAATCCATGGGGGCCAGGGTATGGAATTGCTTAATTGATGTTTGTGTTTTTATTTCTGTTTTGACCTTTTGGAAAAACATATACTACGTATAAGCATACTGCGCTAGAATTTTTTATGTACTTGGTCATGGATCTGTTTGGCAATACTTATTATAACGTGTAATAATGACTGATGAGGCAACCAATCACACTTGAAATTGATGATAACCCACAAACTATGCTTCAATGGAACAGGTTGCAGACTTTGGTCTGTCAATGGAAGAGAGGGTTAACAAACATGCTTCTAACATACGGGGAACATTTGGATATCTGGATCCTGAATATATATCAACAAGGACATTCACCAAAAAGAGTGATGTGTACAGCTTTGGGGTATTACTCTTTGAACTTGTTGCTGCAAGAAATCCTTTTCAGGGCCTTTTAGAGCATGTTGAAGTAGTAAGCTTTCTCCTGGAATTTGCCCTTAGCCCCCATCTTTTTATGATTTTTTATATAATCAGGCGATGACATTTCCTTATTTTGGTTAAACTCTAAAAATCATGACAGGCTGCTATGACAACAGATGGTAAGAGCGGATGGGAAGAGATAGTGGACTCCCGTCTTAATGGGAAGTATAATGTTCAGGAACTTAATGATGTGTCAACCCTTGCATACAAATGCCTCAACTCTTTACCCAAGAAAAGGCCTTCCATGAGAGAGATTGTGCAAGTTCTGGCTCGGGTAATCGAATCCAGACGTAGTTTGCAGCATCACAAGCAGTTATCTGCAACACCAGAAGAGGTTAGCATCAGTGTAGACCAGCTACATCGGCGGAGTCCAATCTCTAGACACCGGCGTGTTCAATCTGCGGATAGCACTACTGAATCGTGTTAGATTTAATGACTACAGTTTCCCAGTTCAACTCCAATATCTTCCTCTTTTCTCATTACGTTTTGTGATATAAGTTTGACATAGGATCTAGAAATTAGGCAATTACAACAGTCTAAGACATCTCTATACACTTTTGCTCTTGCTTTTCTTTTCTGTGTTTCTAGTTAAATTAGAAGAAGCCAATATGGGAAGCTGGACAAGTCATAAGTGACGTTGTTGAGTCCTTGGTATGAGGTTCAAGTTCATTAAGCTTTGGGCCGCCTTTCTGGAAATTGTTTTTTTTTTTTGCAAAGATCTGGAAATTGCTATACACTATGTTCTACATTTTTTTTACTTTCCCAGCTATATGGGCATGGCAATCACAGAATCACATATTCGTTCTTTATCCAACAATGCAAGCAAAATCTACTGCGTAAATTTTGGGTATTACTGATACTGAGCACTTGTTCTGATGTATGTACAAGAAAGTCAAGGTATTTAGAACCAAACATGTGTCTCAACTCTCAACCGGTAACGGTTCAAAACTTCAAACTACTCTGATTAAATCAGATTGATAGTCAAGGTAATCAGACGGTTACGAGTAGAATAGTCAATAACAACAATCACACTTATATTAAAGTTATTTACACGTCAAAGATGAATAGGTGAAAATTTTAAATTTGTGTGTATTTAGTATTCACCTTTAAAAGTTGTACAACCCTTGTACATAGAGGGGTCAAAGTGAATATGTTCAATCCAAAGGGTGAAAATCACACCCCTAGTTGACTCACTTTGTGGCTGGTTAAATAATACCAAACTCCAATGTGATATAGAATCAACGTAATAGTCTCTTGTGATTTAAAAAAATGCGTCAATTCCCCGTGTTATAATTATTGGTGTGCATAACATATTTTCTTAATAAATTTAACAATTTTAAATTCACTTTTCTGAATATTATGATTAAATATGCAGGTAAATTTGTCAAAATCTCTAAATTAAACTATCGTACAAAAATGTTAATCATTTGTCTTTTTTGGGCAATTAAATTTATTCATAGAAGGAATTCTGCGCATGATTCATAATAGCATTGGGAGGTTTGATGTGTTTTATAAATCACATTATGTTAATGCGTCAATTTTTTATATCAAAAGACGGTATTTGGTACTTTGATGCATTGAACCCCTTTGTGGTCTATGAGTTAAATAATTCGGCTACTTGCAAAAGTTGGTCGAAGAGCCTTTTAGCATGTTTGCAAACGCTTTAAAAAAACGTTTCTGGACGTTTGTCTTAAAAAACTAAAATTAATGTTTTCAAGTGACAACTTCTACTTAGGATGTTTTTACTTGGATTGTAATTTGCTGGTCTGATCTGGTCTGGTTTCATTATATTTTATAACTATCCAAGTCTGGTCTGATCTGGTCTGGGACGAATTACAGTCCTATTAAAAACATCCTTAAATTAAACATTTAAAAGTTAAAAGCTTAAAACTATTTATTTTTTCTATTACAGAAAAGCACATATTTTACCAAATAGTACCAACTTTTACTTTTCAAAATATTTTCTCAAACATTACTAACTTTTACTATTAAGCATTTTTTCGAAATCGTTTTACAAATTTGATTTTTTAAAAAGCAAAAGCAATTGTAAACACTCCCTTTGCCAGTGACGCATTTTGTAAGTTACACAGTAGTGACAGTGATGTGATACCTATAATAACTTGAAAAGTTATGAACTTTCAAAAAAAATTAATTTCTTTGTTTAAAAGAGAACTTCTAGTGTAATTCTCAAATGTATTAATTTGGAGAAAGGACACAAATTTTACCAGTAACTTTGTGAGATGCAAAAAAGTGATTATTTTTTCTTTTCCCCAAAAATATGACAAACGTTTTGTTTAATTTGTCTAATTTTTATTGTAATTTATATCCAACCTCCAGCCCAACTCCGACCCCACCTGCCCAATCAATGCCGGAAATCACAACCAAAAATCACCGGTCACACGGACATGTTTCACAGCGACGGTGACATTTGTGATCACAATAGTGTAATTTATGATAGTAACATAAACATATATGATAAAACATAAAATATGACAATGAGATCATGTTTTTCAAAAATATTACCTTATTTGTCACACATTTCTCTATATGTAAGAAGAACTAAGAACAATCACTTTTTGAAAATGAGTTTAAATTTAGTCATATTTAAAAAAAATGTATGTTATTCTCAATTATTTACATTTTAACTTGTGTTCCCTCAAAAAACATTTTAACTTGTATAACCGATCAAGCCAACAAAAGCACTAGCTTAAACTTCAGAAGGGGTATGAAACATATATGGAAATTTCTAGAATTATGAGTAACAATAATGTGATATTTTAAAAAGATGAATATTTTGTTTTTCTCATATAAAATAAATTATTGTCATTGTGCATCATAATATCATATTTAAGCATTATCAGTCATCAATATATATTATAAATGCTACAATTAGCTGCATCTATCAATTAACAAAATAATTACTCATATTTAGAAAGAAAAATAAAGTATTCCTATTTTGAAATATCATACTACGTATTATTTTTATTCAGAATTCTTTTGAAACATTTATGTATAGCCAACCATGACAATTGTAAAAAGACAAGTAACTAAGAAAGAATCGAGTGTTGTTTATGTTGACTCCAGGAAACAAATACAACTTGATTTACATCACTTGTTCTTCCTTAATCTATTTAGATCCTTAATCTATTTAGAGCATTTTCAATACAAAAATCTCATGTGTATAAATGACATGAGAGATATAAATACATAAAAACTATGAATTTGAAAGGTCGTATCAAAATTTGATACTCCGTATTATTTTTCCAAAATATCAAGAGAAAATCTTGATGTAGACACTGTGTTTAACATTATTGCTAAAACTAAACTAAAATATAAAAGATTGAGGAAAAAGAGAGAGAAATCTCATTATTTTAATTTTGAGTACACATTGAAGATGTTTTTAGACCTCAATTATTTTTTGAACTAGTGGAGTAACAACTAAGAGCATCCATAGGATGGATTGGTGCTTAGGTGTATAATGGAGAGGGTCTATCAATACCCAACTCCAATGGGGAAGGAAGAAAATGTTATTTCAATAAAAATCATTATTAAAAGATCAACATTGCAAGGACAAGAGGTGAGACCTATGGTCTCAATGTAAAACCCCCGATGGACTTTATGCATTGCCACAGAGGATGGACCCCACTCATTTCTTTTTGCATTGGAGAATGCATTTGCTTAAGAAAGTGGGACTCTAAACATTTTTTCCCACATGTGGCATCAAGATTTATTTTCAAGTAAAGTCACTTATTTGGTTTAAGACTAACATCTTCAATTACGGATGGAATTGGAAGATCTGACCTCATGTTTTCGCAGTGCCATGGGACTGTACTTGGCATGACTGAACCACAGTTAAAAAAATGAAATTGGCTTGTTATATGCTCCTATTCAAGAAAAATGGGTTTTTTATTATAAGAGGCTTACTCGTATTATAATTCCTCGGTCAAGTCTCTTCCTTTGCTATCTAGTCTAGTTAAAATTCAGCACATAAATGGAAGTTCTACAGCAACCAATTAGAAATACAGCAGGTGAAGAAGGAACAGAGACGGGAAACAGATTAACATATTGTGTAACAGGAGGCTCAGGCTTCATAGGATCCTGGCTCCTCAAATCTCTCCTCCAGAAGGGCTATAATGTCAATGCCACTGTCCGCCATCCAGGTCCTAAAGCTCTTTCTTCCCTATTTCATCTTCTATGTATATTCTTGCTCATCAATCTCCTACGAATTCATTAGTTTGAACCCGTTTGTGCTGTTGACTGATTATTTTGTGAATTTTAATTTAGAATATTATAATCCATTTGTGTTACTGTATCTGGGATGTTTAATACTCCGTATGTTAATGTCAGTGTTAATTCCACTTTTGATCCTATAGATTTTATGTCAATTCCATGTTTGCTTGGTGTCTTTGGTTTTGACTGTTTTTGGTACTTGACTATAGTTTCTTGCCTATCTGTGGTCTTCCGTCCAAGTTCTTGGAGCATTTCAGGCGATTTTAAGCCCCAAAAATATCCACGGAGGGACATGAAACAATAGTATGTACCAAAAGTCGGACCAAATGTGGAATTGGTGCAATACCCGTAGGACCAAAAGTAAAATTTATTCTTAACATAATACTTATTTACAAGAATAATTCATAGTATATCTCAAAATGGTTGTTTACAAGTGGCGAGAAATTTGCCATCCATATGATGTTTACCTCACTAGTATTCTTAATTAAATGTTTCCTTTAGTGATTCTTCATACTATAAGCTCTTTGACCAGAAAAGGCGCTGCATCTGTTAAAATTGTCTGATCGGCTGAAGCTGTTTAAAGCTGATCTTAACGAAGAGGGGAGTTTCGACGAGGCAGTTAGAGGCTGTGATGGAGTATTCCATGTAGCTGCATCAATGGAATTTGGTTTACAAGAAAAACATAATAATGGTAACTTAGTTTAATCATTAATCATATTGCAGTGGCAAGTTCTAGGATTAGAGTGGAAGACCGGCCGAGCTTGAATATGCTACATAATTGGTAATATACATGCTATTTGTTCATAAATGGAAGGCTAATCATGTTTCTGAAATAACATGAATTAATGGATCTATATTGAAATAGTATTAAATTGAATCTTCTAATGAACATGTAAATTACGAGTACTATAAATACTCCCTCCGTCCCGTTAAGATAGTCTCATTTTACCTTTACGGAAAATCCCACTAAAATTGTCCCGTACCAAATTTGATAAAGTTTGTGTGGGTGAGTGGCTCTAAATCATTTTTACTTTATTCTTACTTTATCAATTCAATATAAAACACATAAACCCACTTTTCTTAATAACCGTGTCACCTCCTCTTGTCCCAACGTTAGTGGGACGGAGGTAGTAATAGTTAATTTTTATGTTTACTTAAAGAAACTAAACAAGCATTTACAAAGAGCTTATTCATGAGTTATTCACTGATGCTCATTGACCTTCCTAACTAGGATGCCTGCTAGCACTTTACTATGTGCATACATGTATTCCAGTTTAGTTGGACTGTTCTCTACTGGCATATTAATTCTAGAATTTGTGTAGTTCTGACTCGAGTTTTTATTTGTTCTATCTTGAAGATAATTATGTTCAAGAACATGTGATAGACCCCGCAATCAGAGGGACAATAAACGTTCTGAAATCTTGTTTGAAAGCATACTCGGTGAAAAGAGTTGTTTTCACATCATCAATCAGTACAATGACAGGCCAGGATAGTTCTGGAAAATTGAGACCTGTGGTAGATGAAACTTGCAACATCCCAACAGAACATGTATGGAAGACTAAGCCAAGTGGATGGGTATGTATAATGTTGCATTTTTTAGATACTGATATGTAAATTATTTATATTATATACATATGGACTATTTTATCTATGGTTATTGACTTATTGTAACTCAGTTTATATGATAATTTATAAATATATATCCCTATATTTTTTACATTTATGTGTTACGCCACGTTTTATAGCCAATATTTTTCAAAATATCATTTCCTACATTCACACTTCATGTTTCGTGTGCAATGCTAATCAGTCTTAAATCATTCATACTAGAGATGAAAAGCTAATTAAATATCTTATTTTAGGTGTATTCTATTGCAAAGGTATCCACAGAAGAGGCTGCATTCAGATTTGCCAATGAAAATGGTATAGATTTGGTGTCAGTAATTTCTCCAACAGTGGCTGGTCCATTCTCCACTTCTACAGTTCCATCAAGCATTCGGTTTCTCTTATCACCAATAACAGGTAATTCATGTTTTTCCCGAAACTCTATCCAAGCCACATTTTATGGGACTGTTATTAAGGTTTTACTTTTTGTATTTGGACTAGTGTAGGGGACGCAGGGCTGTTACCAATACTAGCATCAGTAAACTCAAGAATGGGATCGATTGCAGTAGTTCATGTGGAAGACATATGCTCTGCCCACATATTCCTCATGGAAAATGATAAAGCTAAAGGACGATATTTCTGCTGTGCTCGCAATATTTCAATTTCTGAACTGATTGCTCGACTAACTGAAGAATACCCAATTCCTAATGCACCAAGGTTCTTTTTTTAATATATTCCCTATTCATTGTTCTCCAATATAATATGTTGATTCATGTTAGCCAATCCCAAACTTTTCAGAAATATTTTGTATAGATGTTGTATTGTTTTCCAAACAAGTTACTGTTCTGATCTTTTTCTTTTTGTTTGTGTAGCCTGATAATGCAAGATGATAATCTGCAGCCCCCCACTATTTCGTCAAAAAAATTAATGGACCTGGGATATTCTTTCAAACATGGTGTCCAAGGTATCATACAGGATACTATCCAGAGCTGTATAGAACATGGGTTTTTACCTTGTAAACAATAGTAAGCATCTCCTCCTTCATTATGCACCATGAAACAAGCCCACCATCTGTAAAAATTACAAAGCATAGATGACTATATTGTATACATGATAAATGGGGGTGGGGGTGAAAATGTGCACGCGGAATTACTTGATAGCTTGTTGCAGCTTAGGTCAGCAACCTTGTAATTCATCATGGATTTCTGATGCCGTTTGATTATTATTCGGATTATGTTCTTTCCCATTTAGTAGAAGTTCTTGGTTACCACTGTAAGTACTACATTGGTCTGTAATAACACTGTATTATCTCAATAATGGTAATCTTCAAAGTGTAATGCATATTCTAATTTTAATAATTTAGTTGAAATTTGAACACAAAGGAGCAGGTAAAACCGTAAAACTAGTCGTCTTCAAAACATTATGCATATTTTATTGTTTGACAATTTAGTTGAAATTTGAACACAAACGGAGCAGGTAAAACTAACTCATTATTTGCTTATGAGTGCAAGATTGCTTGTTTTGGTTGTTGCATTCTAAGACTTTTTCCCTAACATCTTTCTATTGCTTTTTTTAATACTTCCTAAATTAGTTGGGAATGGGTATAGTACTGCCGACAATAATATAAGTTAGGTTCTCCTGACAGGAAATGCCGCGAGTGAAATTGAGCCATTGAGGTATATAAGTTGTTGTGTTGTGTAATAAAACGTCTTTCGATCAGACTAAAATAGAATCTGTATCACCACCTATGCATTGCACACAGAGGTAGACATGGGCCTTTTTTGCTCCTTACTGAAGGTGTAACAGCAACTGAAACCGGGTAATAGCAGTTTTCTTCCAAAATGGGTAGAATCGGCCAGTTCTGAGTTCGGTTCTTGCCTTTTTTCATGGCACTAAAACTCATCCAGTCCGTTCCTATTTCGCAGGAATCGGAACTGGCCTGGAAATTATTTGATTCCATTCAGGAATCAGGACCAGTCAGTCCGGGTTCGGTTCCTGATTAAAAAAAATGTCCTGGTCTAGTTTCAGTCCAGGCTGAACCATATACTTCGTATGTGCCTAGTTGCACTGGAATGCCATGACTAAATAGTAGTTACTGATTTTACTGGGAAATAGAATACAGTCGTACAACTCCCGATCTAGACACAATGATCACGTGTGATGTACTATGAACTATGAAACACTAGAAATTGGTAAAAAGTTTTACCGATTTACTAAAAACCTCAATGTAGACGAACATCACATGAGTCATATGACGAACTTCAACCTAGATGGACTTGTTATTCTTTAGACAGCAATATACAACAGATTGAGCCATATGTCGAGCATCATTCGCCTTAGACGATGTGGTGTGATAGAATTACAAAATGTTACATATTTTAAAAGGTAGATTATATGGTACACATAAGGTACCATACCTTTGTCCATATGGACTAATGAGAATGTAGCAGTTGAATTATTTAAATCTAAATTAAAAATGATAAAGTGATGTGGTCCAATCAAATGAATGATAGGTACGGTACGCCATATTTTAGAAAGGTAACGGAGTTGTCACCATTTTAAAAGGTGATAGGTGTATATTTTATCTTATGTGTAATGTATAATACTCCGTATTAGCTTACCCACAGTAGGTGGTGGATCGGCATCAACAATTAGATCGAGATCAGAGCTGGATTTATATGCCATTGAAACATAAACAAAATATACGGCCACTTTCATGCGTAAGCTAGCTGTAGTGCGATGTGCCAGTATTAGAATTGAACTTCTTTTACATTTCACATTAATTAATACCTAATGCCAAAGTCTTCTGTTTTGTTTTTTGTTTTTGGAATGTGCACATCCAACATGAGAAAATTTTGTACAAATCTTTACTCCTTGAAAAAGATTTAGTATCTCTTCAAGAAATTCAATATATTGACAATTCCTTCTGATTCTTTAGTTAACAATACATTACAAAGATAGAACCTTATTCAAAGAGCTCCAATTTGTAAGGGTATGATCGGATAGGATTTTATTGTTTTTAATTCTCTTTTAGCTGCTGTTTTAACTACTTTGGATTGCATTGTCGATATGGGATCGTTTTGAGCCAATGCAGACTATTTATACAGCGTAGACAGTGTAGAACCCCAATATAAACCAAGCAGGGGAGGATTTATGTATAGGCTATGATGGGCTGAAACTCAGGGCAGATTTAAAAAAATTCAATTTTTTTAGTGTAAATTTTTAATTTTTTCATATTTAGTGCACCCCACTAAATTTTAAGCCTAGTATATTTACTTTTCAGTCCAGGGCATCCCGAAATCCTGGACCCGTCCCTGAAACCAAGGGAGTTAGCAGGATAATTGCAAAGAAGACATTATTTCATTAAATTTAGGATGTTTTCTATTGGACCGAAATTTGCTGGTCTGATCTGGTCTGAACTGGTCTTGTAAACGTCTGACCTCTGTGTATTTTACAACTACGAAAGTCTGGTTTGGGACTGAAAACGGTTCAAAAGAAAACATCCTTGTACCTTTCAAGTTTCAATAATGAAAAACACTACTGCAATCACGCTGCATCTCTTTCAAATGATAATAATGATGCTTTCGTAAACCACACAATTAATTAAATCCCTGTTCATAATTGTATCCTAAATATATTAACTCCAATAAACATACTAAATAACAATTACACTACAAATAATGCAAAGAGATTTTAAAGGTTGGTTTGCAACTGCTTTTAAAAAAACACTTCTCAGCTTTTGACTTTTAAAAAGCACTTATTTTCCCAAACACTACAACTTTTGTTTTTCTCGGCTTCCGCGTCAAAAGTGTTTTTACTTTTTCTATTACACAAAAAGCACTTATTTTACCAAACACTACCCACTTTTACTTTTCAAAATCACTTTTTTCTCAAACACTATCAACTTTTATTTAATCACTTCTCCCCATTTCATTAAAAAAACACTTTTTTAAAAGCAGAAGCTGATGCAAACGGACCCTAAATCATTGTAGGTGGTCCAAGTGTAATTGCAAAAGGCACCAATCATTAACCTTGCCAAATTCCAATGTTGCAGATGCTAAAATGCTAAATAAAACTATACTTGGTCTCAAACTACTTTAGAGTTTAGAAGCAGAAAGTGGAAAGCATTGAGTATGTTATTCCATCTCTTCAGGATTTGCAGATCACTACAAAACATGGAAGTAAAGCTTTGGGATTAAGCAAATAGAGTTCCTCCACATTTGAATGTAGGCCTACTTTCCCAGCCAATGAATCAAACCCTGTTTGGCTAGCAATTTCTTGTATGTTCTCCAAAGGCCTATGCACTCGACCCGCAATCACTCTGCAGACCAACAAGACTCTTCTTTGGGATGGATCGTCCTCGTCCATTTCTATACACTCAAAGGCTCTTCCACTCGTGGAAGTCGTGAAAACGCCGATCCCGCCCTTGAATTCCTTCTTAGTGGAAAACCCGTTCCTTATGATCCGACAAACACAACACCTATCTGACCCACAAAGACTGCATGATCCATTCATGCCAAGACAGCATGCGACAGTGGTGCCGTAGAACCTTAATAGCTCATTTCCATCTGCAAGACATCGCGGGTGTTTCTTGGGCAGTTTTCCGGCCTTCACCTTCACCATCTCCCTATATTCTTCAAACCTTGCAAGAGTCTTCTGTGTGTTGTGAACTTTCAACACCCTTTCAATTCGGCCGCATTGGCTCTCTGATTTTATCCAGCTTGACCGACAGATTATCTCCACTATTTTCCTTGAGGAGTCACCCTCCAAAAGTTCAGTCACTGCATATAATTTGATGCCAAAGTAAGTACTCAAGAAGCTAAGAATGGCCTCATATGCCATGTTGTAAAAAAAACATCAAGCAGTTGACCACGGCCTTGATGTTGATTGATAAATAAGTCTGAGGAGATCTAATGTATGTTGCTAGTTAACCGGAATAAATACCTTTTCTGTAGAACATGTATTGACAATGAATAATATTAAGGGTTGGGTTCTGCCCTATGGGTCAGTTTGGATGGAGATGGACTGAACTTAAGTAGACATGCTGAACTAAGTAAACATAGTTTTACTTAAAATTGTGTGCATAAAAATTTGTTTGGATAATTATTAGATTAACTATGGGTCCATGCAACTAGCCGGCACTGGGGTAATGATAATGATGAATGATGAATTATTCGATTAACTCAACTGAATGCGATAAACATTTGTTTAGATAAAGGTTAACCTATGTAAACATGATAAAATTCCTTATAAAGAGAACATTTACTTCGCATGTTCACCGAAAGGGAGCTATTTGAGGTTTTTGCAAGTAAAATTATATTATGTGAAAATCTAAACGAGGTTAAATCAAAATTTAACTTAAAAGAGCCTAGATTCATTTCGAAACTAACTCACTAAAAGAGATTCTTCTTAATGAAGGAGTAACCTAATGCCTTCATATATAGCCAAAGTGGGATAAAATTTCAAACACCCTGTCTAGTAAGATCTTGATTTTTTCCAACCTGAACCTTTTTCTGGCTGTGAAAAAGTTTTGAAAAGTTTATCACATTATATAAGACATTGTCTGAAAAATATAATACCAAACAGGGAAAGACAAATCTCAATAGAGCAAAGAAAACAAGCATTAAATACCCTGTCTAAGATAATACTCAGCAAAAGCAAAATACCAGCGTGTTTGGAGAGATGGTGGGCTTCAAAAGCTTCCCACTTTCCAAACTGCTCATCACCGCACTTGTGACATATGAACGGTGCAGAGCGGCCATTGATGTCAGTGGAAGAAGCCCTGCGTTTTGAAGGAAAGCCATTGTTGACCACCACACTCGCTGAGGCATCTTTTTCCCCCATAAGAGGAGAAAGGGTCCTTCTTGGGAGAGTTGCTGCTTGGCTTCTGTAGGAAGAGCTGAAGTAGTGCCCTCCTCCGGGGCCAGGCGTTCCTGGCCGCAGAAGAGTGCCAACAAGTGACCCTGAACCATTCCCGCCGCCGTCTCTTCCGTCGTGGGACCCACTGAAGCTTGTGATTTTGAGCTCACACCTGGAGTTGCTGAGAATGACCTCATGTGTGATTGGGTTGAGAAACTCACTGCTTCCTATGGATCTTGGGCTGCAACTGGGTGGGTTCCCCATGTCTCTCTCTCTCCCATGGATGACATCTTTGAGGTTTGCTATGGACCTTGAACACCCAGACCTCCTACTGGATTTCTTGGGCAAGATTGAGCTCAACTCACATTTCTTGCTCTTTGGAACATGAACTTCTGATACCTCTGACTTACAATGCAGAGATTTCTTTAAAGTAAACCAAACAGAAGGCGCACTCTTTTTCTCCTTGTTCTTCTTGTTGTTCTGGTACTGGTTCTGGTTCTTCTCTTCCTGCCCCATTTACCCAGAACAGAAGAGACAACCCTATTTCAGAACTTTATAGTTTTCCTCAAAAGGGCTTTCTTTCTCCTCTCTTTTTCTTCAGTTCCTCAAACTTTCTTGCAAAAAGCCTTTTTGAGCCATTTTGTACTTCCTTCTTTTACTGTGGAGCTCAGAATGACGAGCATGGTCAACGAAGCATGAAAAGCAGGAAGATTTGGTTTTTATCGCTTGGATTTCTCGTTCTTTAAAAAAATGGCTATTTTCTTTATGCGAACTTCATCCATGACCGAATTAACGGAATAATGATGGAAGTATGAGAGACCCAAAGTGCGGAAGGATATTGGAAGCGAAGAAAAGGAGAATCTTTTCTACTTTCAGAAGCGGTGGGAGGAAGAAGACAAAGGACCTAAGATTGGGTTTGAGCAAAACAGCCGCTTGACGCAGTTAAGAAGAAGAAGACGCGGTGAATTAAAACCAGACTGACACATCACACATACCTCATTTGTTTGAATTGAATGCCATAAATAAATAAAAAATCAAATTTTGAATTAAATAGTTGGTGCTGTTTCAATATTGTACTTTATTTATAGAGTATGGTAGACACTAATCTCATTGTAGTTGATCGTGACTCGTCACATTTGGATGAACAATCGGGAAAAAAATATATAATCAAAATAGAAGTAATGATGAACAAATATGTGATCTAAGAAGTTTTAGTAAATTATAATTGTAGTCAAATTGTAAGGGATGACACCGCATCCCTGAGGGCCCCAACACTGACGGGACAGTTAGATGGGAAGATGTAAATTGAACTTTAATCACAAGCTGGCGGATAGATAGTGGAGCTCTGGTCCTGGTACTTGCAAATGCTCTATGCATTTTTAGCATAATAACATCTCATCGCAGTTGCCGGGATTCGAACCCGAGACTTACCCCTTGTAGCACCCTCTATCTACCGGTTAAATTGTAAATGTTACATCACAATGACATACTTTCTCGGTCTCACTATAATTATCTCATTTTTCTTTATCGTTCGTCCCCGCTAAAATTGTTTGATACTACATCTGTCTCGTTAGAAGGTTTCCATAACAAAACAGCATGGTTATTTAGGCGATAGTTACATAAAGTACTTCGAGTATATTTTGAGAAATAATTTTAATAGGTATATATTATAATGTCATTAGTATTGATAATTGTGATGTTATAAATGTAATATTTTTAATATTTACTGATTAATTTGTTACTTTAGATTGTTAATTGTTTTCTAAAATGGGAATGAGAACCTTCTAATGGGACATCAAAAAAAGGAAAGTGAGAACTTTCTAATGGGATGGAGGGAGTATTATATTTGATAATATTTGTGTGTCTCAAATCAATTCTTACTTTATTTTCACTTTATCAACTCATTATCAATCACATTATTCAATTTTTCTTTAAAACACACTACTTCGTTCTGTTCTAATATTAAGGGACGGAGGTAGTATTACTTATTGTGATTTATAGTTAAATATTTTTAATGATATTTTATTAGTAACCTTTATCTCTTTGCTTATGTAAAAAAAAAAAGTGGTTGACTCCCTCGTGCGTAGGGTTTTCTCCCGGTGCGATTAGTGGCGTCGCAGGTTTTTTGATCGACGATTTTGGAAAGCTTCGAACGTAACAGGGCAACGGCGATCCATCGTAAGGAAGGGTAGTGAGGTTGGGGGTTGTTTTGGGTGCAGTGATGCAGATTGTTCGTGGTAGAGGCTGGGGAGGGGGCTTGGCGGTGGAGAAGATGGCCGCTAGCGGCAGTTTTGCTATGAGTGCAGGACAAGGAGAGATGCACGGGTTTCGAGTAGGCCAGCTTTCGATCAACAACGGAGGATCGATTAGAGTGGCACCAATAGCACAACCTCCTCCTGAACCACCGCCATGGGTTGATCGAGGACTTCTAGACCTGCCGGCGGCGCACTTGGTGATTCTGCTCAAGAGGACTAGCTATGGTGTCTATTTTTTGCGTTTTTGCATTTTAATTTCCATGCTAAGGCGGTTGTGTTTTGTTTTTATTTTATTTTATGTTGTAAGACTTTTGCATTAGAAATGTGTGATGAAACGTCTGCGGTAATCGTCGTTGGCTTAATTAATTATGCTCAAGTTAGGATCAGCGAGTTATATTGCTTTGCCAAAAGTTATTAACTCTGAATCTGGTTATTTCAAACCTTATCTGGATGCTATGGTATCAATATAAGTTCCCTTCGATAAAAAATATAAGTTCTCATTTTTTCAAAATGCTACGTACATACTCACAATAATACGGAGTAGTACTAATTTCATATCTGGGTTTTTTTTACTTTTAAAGTCACTTGTGGTACAATTTGGATAATAATTTTGATTAGTATTTTTTTTTTGAAATGTGTAAAATTCTTTTATGAAAACATTTTCAACAAATAACATTTAGAAAAGTATCATTTTTATATTATAAATAATTTCTTATAAAAATATACGAGTATCAGAACTTGTCTGATGAAAAAAATCAAATATCACACAAATTTAAGGGATGAACATTATAATAATAAAACAGTAATACGGGGTAATGTTATTATTATTATTATAACAACAACAACAATTATACAGCAGCAGCAGCAGCAGCAGCAACAACAACAACAACAAGAACAACAACAACAACAACAACAACAACAACAACAACAACAACAACAACAATAATAATAATAATAATAATAATAATAATAATAATAATAATAATAATAATAATAATAATAATAATAATAAAATACGGAGTGTTTGCGGCACTACTCTCATGATCTCGTAATCTCATCCATCCGAAATTCTCCGGTAGTCCGGTTTACCTACCCTTCATCAATGCTTCCTTATTTGTTGTTTTACAAACTTTTTGATGTCGTTATTTAATATGGACGGAATAAAAGCCCATTTAATAACATTTTAATTTCGGAGCTTTTACAATAATATTACTAAAATAAAACTTACTCCTTCCGTCCCATTTAAATTATTCCGTTTTACCTTTTTGGGAAGTCCCACTTAAATTGTCTCATACCATATTTGACAAAGTTTGTGTGGCTCTAAATCATTTTTACTTTATTCTTACTTTATCAATTAATATCAATCACACAAACTCATTTTTCTTAATAACCGTGTCACCCTCTTCTGTCCCAATATAAATGGGACGGGGGTAGTATTTACATAAATATGACTATTCATCACTATAACGTAGTGTTGTGGTAATTTAAGTTCAAAACTTGAACATGAATTACTATGATTTCATTACTACTCAAGTAACTAGTCATGTTTTTGTAAATCATCTTTATTTTGGTCATATTTATGTAATTATTTCTTAAATTTATTGGATAGATCGAATCTGTTGAAATTGATGAAATTCCGACTCAATTCAATGAACCTACTGAGTTATGAAAAAATAATATTTGAAAAATAAATGAATAAAGGTTTGTATGAAAATAGGGGTAAAATAGTTCTCTACAGTAACTTCAGCTAATTCAGACAAAAAATAAGTTCAACCTTAATTATTTTGATTATTAAACAATTCAGCGTGAAAAATAAATAAATAAATAAATAATCGTTTGGTGAATGAGATAATAAGACAGAAGGTCAGAGTAGCACCTATAGAAGATAAGATACAAGAGTCTCAATTGCGGTGGTTTGGTCATGTGTATAAGGCAAGTGATGCACCTGTTAGACGGGTTAAGAGCTGAGGAAAACAGATGGGTAGGAGGGGGGAGGACCCAAACAGACATGAATTAGATGAATCATAACTAATTTGCTTTTTCTTGGATTAGGTGAGGTCCGTGAGGAGTATGACTTTGGACAGAGTAAAGTGGAAGCCGCATATATGTGTGGATGATTGATCTCTTTTCATCCTTTCTCTTTGTTTCTTTTATCTTTTATTTTATTTATCATTCTATATTCTTATGTTATTTTCATTTTGTAAAGGATGACACCCCATCCCTGAGGGGCCCCCAACACCGACCGGACGACACGATGGGAGGATGTAAATTGGACTATAATCACAATCTGACAGATAGAGAGTGGGGCTCTAACCCCGGTACTTACAGAGGCCCTATGCATTTTTCAGCATAGTAACCCCTCATCGTAGTTGCCGGGATTCGAACCCGAGACCTAACCCTTGTGGCACTCCCTCGCTACCAGTTGAGCTACGTCCACCGGTTGTTATTTTCATTTTGTATGTTCTCGAGTATGTACTAAGTAATGAGTTTACTTAATAATTTTTTTTATGATGATATGAATATATGTATATATATACAATTAAACTATACGTTACGGGACATATTTACCACATAGTTGTATGATAATATTACGTTTTCAAAATAAACAATTATGCATTTTTTTCATTTTTTTGCTCCAGGGGTGTCTGACTTTCTGGGAGAGCGAGGGGGCTGAGGGAGCCTGAAGTAATTTAGGCTGAAACTCACTCCATTGAGTTTCGAACTCGAGACCTCTCATAAGGGAGAGTGAGTTGGCGACCAACTGGACTGGACCGCTTCCTCACAAGTCACAATTATGCATCTTTGTGATATGGGATTTGGTATACGTATTAACGTATACCATTGCTCATAATCAGAGTTCGGCAAAATCTTTACGTTCTTTAACACAAGGTTTACTGGTTCAGAGACCAGAGTATGCTATTCTTATTCTAGAATCTAGTAGGTATTGAAACAACTCAACTTGTTTTATAAAGGAAAATAGGATGGCATTGCCTAGTGCCTAGATGCTTTTGAATAAAACTATCAAACGGGCTAACTCGGCATAACTTGTTTCAACGACTTTCGACCCATAATAGAATATGCTTTTTGAGCATACTAAGTAGATGTTATATTCTGATAAGAATGTTTCTGGTTTGATTTTTTTTTAATATATGATTTAATTTGATCAGAGTTTTTCTGATTTAATCTGATATGAATAAAATAAGAATAAACAATAAGTAATAAGAATAAGATGAACAGAACACCTCCTAACTTGCTAACCAAAATAATGTCATGCCGTCAAATGCTAATAACGTGAGGAAACTCAAGAAGTAAACATTAACCTAAATAACTACACAAATATTCCTTAATCTTAATGTAAAAATAAAATAAAATAAAAACATATACCCGGAGTATTTGACTAAATAATACTCCTACTCCGTATGGAGTAGTAATATATAAAAGTATAAGTTTTACAACTGTAACAAATTTTATTGTTATCATATATTTTGATGAGATTTGCCTCTTCTATGAAAGGTTTTGGCTTAGTGTTCACCAACCTAATCTTGTTATTTAAATTTCTTTTAATAAGACTCCGTAAGAGTTTTTCCGCTCTTACCCACCAATATTGATAGTTAATCTGATTACTAGATTAAAAAATGAAAAATAAAGTGTAATGAATTGTAGCATGCTATGTAATGATTTTTTTGAAGAATATATCAATTAATAAGACCTTGACGTTGATGAATATGATAATGCTCCATGGTATTTAAGAAAGGTGTTTGAATCCTGAAAAAATCAATCCCAACTCGATGGGTTCAGGAAAAAGGGACTGGGCACCGGTGGGCGTAGTGAGAGAGTGTCACAATGGTTAGATCTCGAGTTCGAATCCTGGCAACTGCGATGAGAGGTTACTATGCAGAAAAATGCATAGGGCCTCTGCAAGTATCGGGGATAGAGCCTCACTCTCTATCTGTCAGATTGTGATTATAGTCCACGGCCGTCTTTAGAAGTTTTGGTGCCCAAGACGAAATTTTTTTTCCAAAGAAAAGAAAACAGATTTATTTTCTCGTACCTATTAATAGAATCCGTAAAAGATTACATAAGTTCGTTTTTTTAGTTTTCTCGTGGAAACCATTTGCGATGATGACTTCAGACAAATCACGAGAACTATGTTAATTAATGTAATTGTCTCCTAGGTTGTTTCCTTTATTAATAAATAATAAGAATTGTTTTTTTATTTTTATGCCAGGAACCTATTCATTTTTTGTTAACGGCTGACCAAGTATAATATATGTGTGTGTGAGAGAAAAAATAAATAAATATATATGAGAAATCTTCCGATCCAGATGGACTGACCGGAACCGCCGTCCGATCGCCTTCGGCCATTTGAGCTTCTTTCGGGTTGCATATTTTGATAAACTTTGTGGGTATGTTTTTCATGAAGTTTAGATTATATCCATGAAAATTTACCTTAAAGCTCAATCGGAAAGTCAATTAAATACTAGTAAATTATTAAAAAAATTGTGCCAAAAAATGTACATAAAACACAATGTTTTTCAATAATTTATTTCACTGACTTTCCAATTGAATTTTAAGGTAAAGTTTTATGAGCATAATATTAACTTCATGAGGAACATGCTAACAAAATTTCATCCAAAAAAATCCACCCAAAAGCATATCAAACGAAGGCGATCGTACAATTGTTCCGATCAACCCTATTACTCCCTTCGTCCCAATTTGTTTTGCAAAGTCAATTTTTTTGGTCAACCAATAATAAAAGTCAATCTTTCCTATGGATAATTAACTCAATTTTTAATAATTAAAATTTACATATTCATAAACTACATTAAAATCTCTTCAAAGTTGTAAAGTCCAAATTAGAATATAATTAAAAATTGACATTCTAATTAAGTGAAAAAAACGAAACTGTTTGACGAAGAAAAGTCAAATTTGCAAATCAATTTGGGATGAAGTTAATATAATTGAAGCTTTATTAAAAAATGGTGCCCCATCTAAAATTGGTGCCCTAGGCAAGTGCCTAGGTGCCTTGGCCCTATGGACGGCTCTGTTATAGTCCAATTTACATCTTCCCTTCGTGTCGTCCGGTCGATATTGGGGGTCTCAGGGATGAAGTGTCGTCCTTTTTTTTTAAGTAAAAAGGGACTGGGCGTAGTGGGACGTGCCAGCCCACGGACCGTGACTGATTTGGACGCCTCTGCTTTGCATGCCTATATACTCAGCGCCCACATGTGTCCATGGGTCCAACTCGTATCGGTACGGTTCGCATCCTTCACGTTATTTTCGTTGGGTTTCAAAAACACATTCATTTAAGACGACAAAGCTGCTCCATCATTAATGTATACGGAGTATGTATATAGGCCTTACTCCGTCACAGGGAGTTGACTTCAGCCATTGGTTGCATTGATATACCCTCACCATTGCTTGGAATTTGTCAAACTTTCATCCACACACTGGAAAAATTAAAAATTGCTTAGTTGATATTTAATGAGAAATGATAAAATTATTGTGAGTTGGGTTGAATGGGTTCCATTCAATGGGAGTAGTAACTCAATATATTAATTAATACTAGCATATCACTTTATTAGTTTATATTTTAAGACTATTTTAAGAGTGTGAGGAGTACTTTAACGCTCCTTCTCTCTCACTTGTACCGGCCCTGGAGCAAAATAGTGTATGAACAGACTTGAGATAAGAGTGCAAGCTCGTCCGGCCCAATAAGCCCAGCACAGTGTAGCCTGATACATAGTGGCATTCCCATCAGAATGGCCTGACAGAAATTGTCGTCCAGTCCAGCCCGTTTGAGAATCTTTCAAGTGAATTTTGATAATTTTTTTAAACATGTTCTTCATGACGTGTAGATTACTTCACAAAATTGCAGTTTAAAATTCGACCAGAAAGCTAGTAAAATGTGGACTTGAAAAAACATTACGCTTTATACACACTGGCGCGCGCGTGCACACACACACACATACATATATATATATATATATATATATATATAGAGAGAGAGAGAGAGAAATCTTCTCATATAACCAAACTGGTCATAAGTTCGTACGGCCAAACCCGTTTGAAGTGCTTATGAGTAAAAAATAGATAAAATTTTGTGAGCATTTTCCCATGAAATTTAGATTATGTTAACAAAAAATTAGCTTAGAATTCAATCGTGAAGTGAGTAAAATAAATTATTGAAAGACATTATGTCAAAATATGCATAAAACGAAGTGCTTTTTAATAGTTTATTTATCTGATTCCCTATTGAATTTAAAGTTAAAATTTTGTGTACATAATCTAAACTTCATGGACACCGTTCTCACAAAGTTTCATCAAAAAATTCGTTCAGAGGCACCTCAAACGGTCTTGGCCGTACGCCACTACCAATCAGTCTGGTTGTATGAGAGGACTACACTATATACGGATACACTATATATATATATACACACACACACACACATAGGCATTTGGTGCGGTTAATATATACAGGTCTTTGGCTCTGGTGCTATATTAAAATTCAAGTTTCGTCCTAAAAGATTTGTTGGGGTATTGGGCCCAAGCCCAATACACCTGGCCCAAAGCATAAAGAAGCCCAACGAAATCAGAAGGCCCAAGACGTCCCGAACGGGGATACCTGAACAGCATTCGGGTAGATTTGTCCACTTAAGACAATCAAACAAAGTATCGGCATCCAAACACCCAAAGAGGGGTCCCGCACGCCGAATGCACTACTCGGACGGGTAGTCAGCAAGTGGAAACCGCATTTAATGCTGAATTATGGCCATAGCAAGTAGGGGCATGAGTGCATTTCGTGGCAGAGGTAACAGCCTACCAGGTTCGGCCACGTGTCCATCTAACTTATCCCCTCTTAGTATAAATACATGCATCAAATACATTGTAAGGGGTTAGCATTTTCATACTCAAAGCTTAGAAATAGAATCACCTCTCTTGTTCTTGTATTCAAACTCACACCGACTGACCGTTCGGGTAGTTTCAGTGTAATCGCAGAATTACGTAATACAAGTTAGCTCCTGAGTTAAAGCCTTAATTCACTATCTTATATTTCATACACCTTTTAATTTAGTTAAATGTCCTTATTATCCAAAGCGTGTGTTGGGATTTCAGATCTACGAGACAAAACCTCAACATTGGCGCCGTCCGTGGGAAACTGAACAAAAATCCTAAGTAAAACTATCTAGTCTAAGCACCACCTTCTTCAAGATGGTTAGAATAGCTTCATCAACACCAAGTTATGCTACCAGAGGCCTGAGGGGCTACGGATCCTCCGGAGAGTGGTCTACACAGGGGCATGCCAGCAACAGTGCCTCACAAGGATTCGAGGATGTCATTCCAGATGACACCCGGAGGAACCCTCAACTGATGAGGGAGATGGCAGCAGCCATGCAGCATATGGAAGACGAACAGGAAAGGTGTGGGGCTACTGCCACCGATGACACCTCCAACTCTCTATCCCTCGTCCGCTCTATGCCATCATTTGAAGAGGGGGAGGATGACACCCAAACCACTACTGCCTCAGCCCACTCCCAGGCGTACCGAGGGAATCATTGGAGATCACATACCCCCGGCACAGGCAGCACACTCCAAGGGATCGAACCCCGATCAGGCCTAGGGGCGGGGCTCACTTCAGGGAGCCTACTCCCATAATAGACCCAGCAGGACAACATTTCCAATATGTGGAAAGGGATGGAGAAAGATCCATCCACCGAAGGAGGGAAACAACAACACCTCCACCAGCACAAACTCCGGAATTCCTTGGCATGAGGACTCCACCTCCCCGAACGGCCCATGAGGGAGAAATGGTTGAAATGAGAAGGCAGATGGCCGAACTCAAGGAGCGGGTTAACCACACCCCCCAACAGGCCCCACCAGCTCGAGTTGGGATTACTTCTCCCTTCACCAGGGAGATTATGAATGCAGAAATACTGAGGGATTACCGACCCACGAACTACCTCACTTATGATGGGGTGGGAGATCCCCACGTACATGTGAGGAACTACCAAGGTGGCCTCATGCTCTTAGGAGCCACTGATGCTGCAATTTGCAGATTGTTCTTCAACACCCCTTCGGGGACCAGCCCAAGAGTGGTTCGGCACTCTGCACCCAGGCTCGATTGGGATTTTTGCCGAACTGTCCACATTATTCTTGGCTCAGTTCGCCTCCAGCACTACCCCCAAGTTACACTTCGGTTACCTGACCAGTGTCAGGCAGGGACCAAAGGAATCCATCAACGGTTTCCTGACCATGTGGAGAAGCGAAACCATGAAGGTGATGGGCATGACGGATGAGACAGCAATCCTTCTATTCACTGATGCCCTCCAGATTGGGGAGTTGTACAGGGATTTAAAGAAGAAACCTAGTACGGGCTATGCCGATGTGCTGGAGAGGGCTAGGAAGCATGCTACCCTGGAAGAGGAAATCGGGATAAGGGACCGAATGGTCCAACAACCTGCTCCTACAAGGTTGGCTGACCGGTTAGGTCCCACGCCGGCGACTGCACCACCCCATCCAGGGAACAAGCGTTTTACTCCGCTTGTTATGACAATTGCAAACGTATTCTAGAAAGAGAAGGGTACGATTCCCCCACCGACCAATACCAAACCTTTCATGGGAAATGAACCGAACACCTTCTGCAAGTAATTCGGGTCCGGTGTTACACTATTAGTACCTATCAGCTTGTTTGTGCATAAAAACATGCTTTCAGTACCTATTAGCTATAACGTTGTGTTTGGGAGGGACATATGCAACTTTTATTTTGTAGCATGCATTAAAAAATGGAGTTTAATACAAGTAGAAACAGTCTGTAATATAATACAAGTAGAAACAGTTTTTGAGGATCCATCACATACCAGTAATTGTGTTCTAACTAATTGAGGTGTTCACTAAACTTTTCACTTCAAAAGGTTCAGATGGGGGTATCATACTTTGCACATGAAAACACTATATTATTAGTTGTTATGGGGTGGTGTATTGAGAATATATGTAATCAAGACACATTATATTAACTTGCTCACATAATGTATAGTTTTTTTAAAGAACACAATTCATAGTTTATTAGCTAGTTTAGAATGTTTTTTGGTTGGCTGTTGTTTTCTAAAATGTTGGTTGGCTGTTTTTTTCTGGAATGTTGGTTGGATGTTTGTTTTCTGAAATGAGTGAGCACACAATTCTTTGATAACAACCATTGATAAGATACAGTGATAGAACCTTGGCAAGCTAAAAGCAAAGCAAAACTGAGTTCAGAAATGGTATAGATTCAATTTTTAGGACAAAGATTTACACTAAAGCAGATTGTGGTAAATGGTAAGCTTAAAGTAGTGATTTTCCATTTTTCATTCCCTTGTTAATTAGCTTATATTTTTATGTCAACGTATAGTCATATACTAGCTTGGTAATAAAATTATGTCCATTTTTTGTTGATACTTTGTATAATTGTATGCTACTTAGTATGGGGAAGTATTTTGGCATGCAGCAGAAGGGGACACAAGTTGATGGAGTTCTTGAAGTTGGACGGAACATGAAGAAATTATTGGAAGGGAGAGAGAAAGATAGAATGAAAGGTTCGTTCTAAAATGAACCATTATTTCTAAGCCATCTCTTACGATGACTCACAAATTCGAAGTGTTTTTGTTCCTTCTTCTTTATAGTAAAATCGTTTGTTTTTTATATCGAATTAGATTCTCCCAATGAGAAGTGTGGAAAGTAAGAAACTCCTTTGTCATTTCTTCATCCGCAAAAAATTCTTTACGTGAAAGCAAAGATCCCGTGGACTGGTCATTGAATAGGAAAAAGAGTGGATCTGCAGGGTCCCAAATACATCGGCTTATTTGAAAAAAGCCTTTGTCTTTGGAAGATTCATCCCGTGTCTTGTACTACATCGTTCCACTTTGTAAGAACTCCGAATCATTCTCTTGAAGCTCATCATCTTGATCATAAATGATCTGCTTGCTACACAGAAAATCCCAAGGACGCCATAATCTAGGAGCCCAAACTATGTGACTATATGAATCCTCCTCTTCGTAGTTTTCATATAGAAAACTACATCAGAATCATTCTTAACGAGTGCATAGGAAGTGATCGCATTTTTTTCATCTTGGGGGAAAGACCAAAGATCTTGAGCAACTGATCCGGAAAAACAACTCAAAAGATAAAGAAGTATCATAAATTTCTTCACGTTCCTTCCAAGTTTGAAGTACCATTTTCTTAACATGGTATCAGAGCAAATTCCGGTTGTGGTTTGACGGCTTTTTTAGCACCCATGATTAAAGGTAGCTTGTCAAGGGTTTGTTTGACCCGTTTATACACCCCGATATTGTCCAGCCCAGTTCGGGCTGAGGGGGCGTGTTGAAGCATTTGTCCCACACCGGAAAGCTATAAAACAATTAAACACTATATAAGACTTTGGACTACTCCTCCTATAGGGTTGACCTTTTAGGATGGAACCCCGCGTCTTAACACACTTGTACAAAGAGGAATCCTCAAACTATATTACAACTAGTTGACCAGTATCCAATTTATTCCTTGTCTAAGTAGATGTACCATCTCCCCAATTCTCTATTCTACAAACATTAATGCTCACCTTAGAGTTGTAAATTTAAATAATTCTAAAAGAGTGTACAATTGGTTTTATGTACCAGTTTGATCTCCATAGTCCTCTCATATTGTGGACCATCTGGTTGGGAGAATGGGACCAACACATAGCGGCTTCACAAAAGTATCTTTTATACAATCATCGTAACCACGCTTCCTGACATAATTGTTGTTCTATAAATGTAAACAAGTTAGATTGGTGTACATTGATTTTGTTAGATAAAGTTACAAATCTATTCAATCTAATTATCTAAATAAAAATCAACAACTTTATTGTAAATTAGTTATGAATAACTTACTGTGAAGAAGATAAAGAACCTTGTCTCAGGATGCACTTTTGGGTCCAGCTGTAAGTTTAATTAATTAGTATGCGATTACTTTAAAAATTTAACCATTAAAGTGTAAATTTTGCGTTAAAACACTTACCAACCAACCAGCTTTGAGAGTCTCAATTGGCTCTGTGAGGTCGTTTTATATCCACATCTGTGAGATTTTGATATCATCTTGTTCAACCGTAGGATTCCATATGTTAAAGGTCGCTTTAATTCCAATCTTATTAGGCTCGTTGCCTCTTTCAAATACCATTGCATACTACAAAAATAAATGTCACAAATTAGAAAATAGAATGAATAACTGAAACAAGCGCATAATTCCATGAAAGCTTAGCCATCACCCACTTTAAACCGACATATGGGTCTATAGAAAACTACATCAGAATCATTCTTAACGAGTGCATAGGAAGTGATCGCATTTTTTTCATCTTGGGGAAAGACCAAAGATCTTGAGCAACCGATCCGGAAAAACAACTCAAAAGATAAAGAAGTATCATAAATTTCTTCACGTTCCTTCCAAGTTTGAAGTACCATTTTCTTAACATGGTATCAGAGCCAATTCCGGTTGTGGTTTGACGGCTTGTTTAGCACCTATGATTAAGGGTAGCTTGTCAAGGGTTTGTTTGGCCCGTTTATACACCCTGATATTGTCCAGCCCGGTTCCGGCTGAGGGGCGTGTTGAAGCATTTGTCTCACACCGGAAAGCTATAAAACACTATATAAGGCTTTGGGTTACTCCTCCTATAAGGTTGACCTTTTAGGATGGAACCCCGTGTCTTAACACATTTGTACAAAGAGGAATCCTCAAACTATATTACAACTAGTTGGCCAGTATCCAATTTATTCCTTGTCTAAGTAGATGTATCATCTCCCCAATTCCCTATTCTACAAACATTAATGCTCACCTTAGAGTTGTAAATTTAAATAATTCAAAAAGAGTGTACAATTAGTTTTATGTACCAGTTTGATCTCCATAGTCCTCTCATATTGTGGACCATCTGGTTGGGAGAATGGGACCAACACATAGCGGCTGCCAAGAGAGCATCCGGTTATAGTCTTTACAAAAGTATCTTTTATACAATCATCGTAACCACGCTTCCCGACATAATTGTTGTTCAATAAATGTAAACAAGTTAGATTGGTGTACATTGATTTTGTTAGATAAAGTTACAAATCAATTCAATCTAATTATCTAAATAAAAATCAACAACTTTATTGTAAATTAGTTATGAATAACTTACTATGAAGAAGATAAAGAACCTTGTCTCAGGATGCGCTTTTGGGTCCAACTGTAAGTTTAATTAATTAGTATGCGATTACTTTAAAAATTTAACCATTAAGTGTAAATTTTGCGTTAAAACACTTGCCAACCAACCAGCTTTGAGAGTCTCAATTGGCTCTGTGAGGTCGTTTTATATCCACATCTGTGAGATTTTGATATCATCTTGTTCAACCGTAGGATTCCATATGTTAAAGGTAGCTTTAATTCCAATCTTATAAGGCTCGTTGCCTCTTTCAAATACCACTGCATACTGCAAAAATAAATGTCCCAAATTAGAAAATAGAATGAATAATATGGAAGCAAAATTTTAGGAATAACTAAAACAAGCGCATAATTCCATGAAAGCTTAGCCATCACCCACTTTAAACCGACATATGGGTCTATTGACACTTCCCTTTTAAACTTTCATACACTAATTGGCTCCGATGGTATTTGGAATTTTACTGGATGAAGAACATAGACAAAAGCTAACAAATGTTCCTGATCTTGTTAAATAAGTTAGTTAAATGTGGTACGGGAATTAAACGAGGTTTATTGGTTTAATACGTACACGTTTTATTCAGTAACATGAATGAAAAAAACGGTCAAAAATTCGTTGAAACAAAACATTGACTTTTAAAAAATGTGTAAATACGAATACGTGTATAATATGATATTTGATTTAAAAATTCGGACAAAAAATATGATATCTTATTTAGAACATTTAGATTATATACTTTACAAAATAACAAATATAGTAAAAGGAAATAACATTATACACTTTTTCAAGTAGCAAATCCTGTTACTACATAAAAGAATTATTCATAAATGCATAAGTTGATGACAAAAATAACAAAATAGTAATTAAGTCCAAGACATAATTTTTCAAAATAATGTCAAAAAATAAGGCACAGTAACAATATAACGAGACTAAGTTAAAATCATTATCTTTATATGATCTTCAAATACCACTCAAGTTAAACTCGTCATTTTCATCAAGATGACGGGTGATATATGAGAAAAGTTGTGCGATTACTACGCTTATTATTGTTTATGCTTAAAGGTTTATATTAAAAAATTTAAGGTTTAGAAAAAAAAAACTTAATTTTGATATGCTTGTTTAGAAAAACATCAGAAATCTAATAGTATTTTAAGTTTTAGTCTTTTAGGATGCTAACTTTAACCATCATGCAATTAATTTTAGTATTTAATATAGTATATTTTGTATTTTAACAATACAAAAACACAGGGCTACGGGGAGAAGGTTTTTCTTTTTCCTTTTAAACCATTGTTGATCTCCTATGCATTAGTGCATTCATTCAATTGATCAATTCGTGTTTATATTTTTGTAAAATACGGGAAAAATACGTGTTATACGGAAAGTAAGATTTTTTTTCCTTTTCAAACGGATCGACATTATTTTTCGTTTTAAACACGTTTTTTACAAAAAAAAAATGGTATGTGTTTAAAATGCGTTTAAAACACACACAAAAAGTCCACAAAAACTAACAGGTACTTATAACTAATAAGTAAAACCTCATACCTTTGTGTACACAAGGAAGTTCGGGTATGCGTTCCTGCTCCTGTTCTTTCTCTCACGATTGAGACCTAACAAATGAGTAACACCATAGTAAGTTGAAAAGTATACCCAAGGTTGTTAGGAAACGGATTGGAAAATAGAATAAATAATACTACGTAGTACTAAACTAAGAGAATTAATTTACATAGTTGCAACTAGGATAGTTGTTCAATCTTCTGAACATTTCATCCAAAATATAAACAAGAACTCGAATCAGTAAAAAGGAAAAAATAGTTCTGGACTTTGTGAGAATGCACGAAGTAGAGAAACAAATATTTGGAATCAAATAAACAAGGAGATATTTCTCATAAGAGAGATTTTTTTGTTGTTTCAGGTAAAAGAGATGTCTTGGGAATTTGTAAAAATAGTTAACAATGTTTACAACCCATCCATCAAAATGACTTGACTGGAAAACATAGTTAACCCTTACAAAATTGCTTCATTTCGGTTAAAGTTGAGATATGAGAGAATTGTCTATACCCTCCATTTTTTAACTGTTTATTTTCACAAAGTATACATAAAGGCAGTTTCATTTTTTGGTTGCTTCTTATGTAGCAATAGAAAATGTGTGAGATCTCTCATAGCAATTATCTAAAATCTAAAAACATTATAATTGTGAATGGGGGTTGGTACCCCTAACTTATGTCAACACACTTTATGCATTGGCTATTGTACATTGCTTATAAAAATGAAACCCCACTTTTAATATCACTTTTTTACCCTTACTATTTTCCTGCTAACGTTTACGGATTATATTCCGTTAAGTGGAGTTCTAGCCAAAAACAACCAAGTTGATTCACATTTATGGATTATATTCCATTAAGTGGATTATTTTCATCTGGTTACTTGAGCACATTTATTTCTCAGCAGTTCAGCAGAGGACAAACTGATTCCCTTGAATTACATGAGAAGGAGGTAATTCGAAGGTTTCATTGTTTTTTAAATCTTTTTAACCCCTTTTTTAATCTTTGACTTGGTGCTGAGCATTGACTCATGTTGTCCGCTTCCTATTCAGGGGGTGTTTGGAACTGATTCTGCTTCTGCTTCTTTTTTTAAGCAAAAGCAGAATCAGAATCAGTTTTTAGAAGCTGGTCTCCCCCAGCTTCTAAAAAACTGATTCTAGGAGTAAATTAGAGCACCAGAATCACTTATCCTCTTTCACCCAAACACTCCAGCTTCTGCTTCTGCTCCTTCAGAGAGCAGAATCAGTTTTAAGAATCAGATCCAAACACCCCCTCAATTTGCCAAATTTTCTATAGTGGTTAAATGTTGTTGTACGAGAATGTTTGCGATTGATTCTTACTTTAAAAAAGTGGGTTTTCAAAGTGATTTTGGAAAAAATATTTAACAGTATAAGTTGTAGTGTTTGAGAAAAAAAAGTGATTATGAAAAAGTAAAAGTTGATAGTGTTTGATAAAACAAGTGTTTGTTGTGTAATAGAAAAAGTAAAAAGCAGTTTAAAGCATCCCTCACCATGCTTCCAGATTTTAGCTTTTAAGTGATTAATTTAAGCAGAAGTTGTCTCGTGATATCTCTCACTTCGAAGCCAGGCAAAAGCAGTTTATGTTTCACCAGGATAGCTCCAATGCTGCTATTGTTGAAGTAAGAAGGACACCACTCTGCTTGTTCAATCAAAGTATTTATATCTTACAACAATATCACATACTACGTATAATGGTTGTTTACACAAAAGAAGTTAACTTTAGCATTGGGCAAAGGCTCCTGCGCCTTGCGCAATCAAACGCTAGTTAATATAATAAGTACGACTCATCATACTATGCAAAAGATGACAAAAATGCTGAAACTTGTATCATCGCTCAAGAATTTGACACCAAAATTTCAAACACATTTCTTTAGATCCGCCCACTCGAATCATCAGGCTGAAATCCCAAATGCAATCAACAAATTGTGCACAACCACTATAAAGGGAGATCTCTTCTAATAAGTTACGTAATCAACAATTTAGCAATTGAACTTGGAACTTTTTAAATGCGAAAAATGTTTGAGGATTGATTATTTTAGGGAAAGTTGAATGCTATTTATATATACATTTTGTGCTTATATATTTTGAAAAATTGAAAACAATAACCCCCTATTACCGGTCTGCTCAAAATAATTCCAACTATTGATTATTTCTATATAACTTCAACTATATGGTTTTTCCGTCAATAATTGTGCATGATTGAGATATGACATGTTATAGTAGATCACTTTCAATTACAAAATTTGCTTATTTTAAATGGCAATTTAGCTCTCCGTGAAGAGGAGGTGATCCAGCCGCACCTTTCAGTACGACTACCTTGTTACGACATCACTCTGGTCACTAACCCTGCCTTCACGCATCCCCAATATTTTTAGTCCTATTTAGGGTAATTTTACCACTACTTCAACAAAATTCCCAGTTTTTTATCATTAATCAAGTGCAAAGACATAGATTAGTCAAAGGACAAGCATAAAGCAACGCAAGGGAATAAAGTTGAAGGACAACATTCGGCCTTAGCACGAACACATAAGTCAGGTCACTCGTCTGCTCAAAGGATCACTCTAGCATCGGCCAGAAACCCACGTAATACCTCACGAAGCCGAGGGCAACCATCTTGTACTCAGTAATGTCATCCTTGACGCTCCTCAGCCCATCTGTTAGAAACTCCATCACCTGGGCATCGATGGAAGCATTCTTCGGCGGCTCATGAAGATGAAAGAGCCCAGAGTGATTAGCTGAAGGGAACAAGCCACCCTCTCCCAGCTTTACAAAAAAAAAACCTGGCTTTCCAGCTGTGGATGGACATTGCCAGATCTATGAAAGATCTCCTGTTTTTTATTTGCTGCAAAGCAGCATAACCAGCACAATTCTTATGGTTTCCCCGACATATCTTATACAGGTTCATAAATAGAGCCGTTGTCGGCCTAATTGATAACCGCTTTCGCGGCGTTGTAGTAAAACGGAGTTTAACCCTTCCGGGTGGAAAAGTTTATCCCCGAGTATCGTGTCTCTGAGGAGTGGCGGAGGGAAGTTGTTGGTTTCAATATCGGTCACCGGTTAGTACGAGTCGTTGCAAGCTTTCTCAAACGATTAATTGTGGTAATGATTAAGCAAATAAAATTAAACAACAAAAGTAGTAACTGAGAATTTAATTAAATTACACTAATGAGTAAACTAAAACTAGTGAACATGCAAAATAACTTGAGAGAGAAAATTAACTAATGAAAATATTAAACTAGCAAACAAATGGATGAGTAAAGTTTCAAAAATAAAATGCTAAAAGTAAATTCAATGTGATTAGTGACAATAAATTAACTAATTCAAAGTGGGGTTTAGATTTGGAATTAAGGATCTTGGGTGTCTTTGATTATAATTAAATTTGAGTATTTTCTCCAATCTAAGAATAGTAACATTAATTCTCATAGACAAAAATTTAATTTTAATTCCCTAACATGTCCTATTTCTAGGCTTAGTTTAGGGTGTGTGAGATGTGAGCTAAATTATTTCTACACTCATAGACAAGCAAGAATTAATTTTCCAAACATTCACAAGTGAAGTGATCAATTTCACAAATTACTCATTCAAATTTATCTCAAACAACTAGTCCTAAAAATTAGAGATTTTCCCAAATTCAACTCAATATTCAAGAACACTCATTAACCTAAATTTTATCCAAATCCAATCCCCATGAAGATTTAGCCTAACATAACTATCAAGAAACTAAGAACATTAATGAAGGTGGAGCTAAAATAGCACATGAACATAATTAAAATATCAACTTGAAGTAATAGCAGTTCAACATTAAAGATAAGAGCAATTCGAAATTATAAATGGTCCAAGAATAAATTTAAAGATTATTCAAACATGAATTTAAAGTAGATATTTAATACAAGACCTTAAAAATTAAAGTTGAAAGGTGAATGAACGAGTAGCTGGCTGTGGTTTTCATCCGTGAGCTGCGTTTCTCTTCTTCCGGCCAGCAAATGGCCTTGATTGCTTGTGGCTGAGTTGCTATCTATCCCATGTCCGCGTTTAGTTCTCTGCTTATAGCTACTACTGAGTAATTTCGGATGTGAATTATTTTTGCCGCTGAATGTTCTGCCCTGCGGCCAAGAGCTGAGAGTGTGTATTCAGTTTTGCGACTGGTTTGTCTTCTTATCCCCTTCTCAGCAGGTGAGTTGGTTGCCTATCCCATCTCCTTGCGGCTGAGTGATTGCCGCTCTTCTTCCTGTCTCCTTTTGTTCTTTTCCCTTGATTTGGCCGCACCCATGTGCTCCAGCTTCTTTTTTTTTCTTTTTTTGCTGCCGACTTGCCTTCTTTTCTTGCGGCTGATCACAAGCTAGGAAGTCTCTTCTCCTTTGATTTGTTGGCTCCTTGCACTCCACTTATTTTTTATTCTTTTGTTTGCAAAATTTTTTGTCACGCAGCTTTGCTGCATTTTTTTTGGGTTTTGGTATTGTTTTTCATTAATTCAATTGTTGAAATATTAATAGAAAGCTAAAATTTGACATATCACAAAACATAGATAACACAAATTAGAAGAAAAATAACATAAAATCAATCCAAACACTTCAATCAAACACAAATCACTCAAAAATGTAAATTTAAGCACTAATTTCAAATATTAACAAAAATGCAATAGAAACGCAGAAAATGCTTCAACTTGCCCCGAGTTTGACAAGAAACGCTATAAAAAGTGAGTGAAAATATATGAACAAATCAAACTTATCACTAATCTCTAGCTCACCACAACAGATCAGGAAGCCAGCGATCAGGGAATAACTGTTTGGGGTCAAAAGGGCTGGAGGAAGACCCACCATGTTGTGGTACTCCATTATAAAAGGACGGAGGGGAACTCTCAACCCCTTGGTAAAGCTCATGGGGTACACCCCAAAAGTACCCCATAGAAGGATTCAGGACGTGGTCCGTCGGCTTCGGCGCCCTAACCCGACCGTAGGGACCAATGTACAACTGAGCAACATGGTACTCGCCCATCGTGCTCTTCGGCCTAATGATATAAAAGTTGGTAAGGTCCAACTGTGAAAGCCCCGAAGCTAGACCTTTCCTTGGGTGAGGACAAGGGATTGCGGCCGATGATGAAGCCCCGTCTTCTCTGGGCTGGGAACCAGTATCCCCCCCATCTTCGCCAGACAATTGTGAACGGGCATCATCCCTCAACCGTTCCTCATCGTCCTCAGTGCGGTAATCGCTGGTGTTCTCCATCTCAACTCTTCTACAAGCTTTAATGTGATCCGGGGGAATGTGTCTTCCTCGTCGAAGGGCCAATACTCTTCGTCCACAGAAGTTGTCAAGTCGACAGGTTGGGGGACCCTATGACCGTCAGGGAACGACATAACTACTAATCAAATGCCAAGGGTGGTTTTTTCAGATCTAAGTGATTTTCCCTACAAACACTATATCTAACCCCCACGGAAGCAAAATATAAAAGAAAAGACAAAAACGAGGAAGAACCTGGCCTTGAAATTTTGAAGACAATCGACGATCACTTGAAGATCTGGGGAGGCTTTGTCCCTCTAAGAATTTGGGCAGCACTTCGTGACTCAGCAAAACGCAAATGAGACATACTTTGGAGTTGAGGGGTATTTATAACCATTCCCGCAACAGTCACTACACGTGGCGTACCCCTAATGGCCACACCAATGGTCACCTCCATCATGACCAATAAGAGGTTGTCCATTCAACTTCTCTGCTAAGCACCTCCACCACGACTCAGCCAGCCACAACAACGGGCCAAGCAATGTAACACCCCCAAATTTATAACCAAAATAGATGCTAATTATAGCAAGAATATAAATAATTTCACTAAACATTTAAGTTCAGAACGGTTTCAATTGCAGCGGAAGCATAATATTCAATGGGTGTTACCGCCACATTCGGCTATCTCTTAATCGAATGCACAGGCTAAACCACAATCCAAAGATATTATAAATACTAAGTTCAAAACTAAATTAAAACAATAACAATTTCTGAAAATCTGAATTTAATACATGTATCCAGTAACTAGTCTATGTTATCTATCGAATCTCTCTTTATCAAGCATACTCTTCATCACCTGCACCAAATAAAGTGCAGAAAACAAAACAAAGAAAAGGAAACAAAAATTAGCTTTTTAGCTAAGTAAGACCCACCCAACCCCGTAAAATAATATAGTTTGAAGAAAATATATTTGGTACTTAATGTATAGATTCAAAAATCCATTTAGTTCTCAAAATACAATTTTCAAGTTGAAAATCACATTCATCATTCAAAATAACCTTTGAGCTTCAACATTAAAAACTATAAACTTTATCCACTCAACACAATTTAACTCTCAACATAAAAACTTTCCCAAAATAACTTATAAATACTTATCCATAAATATTTCATATTCCAATAAACACTTATCTACAATTAATTCTCCAAAACCATTTACTCTTCAATTCAAAAATATTTTCTAAACTACATGAATACCCGGGTTGTCTAGCGGTCCTATCATAATGAACATGTTGTTCATAGATTACTCCATTATATTATAAAGATCATTATGAATTTGTAATTCATAGGTTACTCAAGATTTCATTATGAACATAGGGTTCATAGATTACCCCGCCTATCATTATGAACACATTGTTCATAGATTACTCCACCAATCATTATGAACATAAAGTTCATAGGTTAGTCACATATCATTATGAACACATGGTTCATAGATTACTCCATCTATCATTATGAACGTATGGTTCATAGATTACTCCACCAATCATTATTAACATAAAGTTCGTAGGTTACTCACATATCATTATGAACACATGGTCCATAGACTACTCCATCAATCATTATGAACACATGGTTCATAGATTACTTCACTTATCATTATGAACATAAAGTTCATAAGTTACTCAAATATTACTTAACTTCAAAATACTTTTTCAAAATATTTGTTTCAGATTCAGGTCTCAAAATCAAATGCTAAACATCTCCAATTCAAAGTCAAAATTCACAAATTAGGGTTCACCCAAAACTAGTTCCAAAATAGTATTCAATACCATATTCAAAATAATGCGATAAGGATGTTTCTAACTCCAGAACATATACATAAATATTCATACCAAATTATACTTTTAAAAATATATACTTTGTCCCAAAAGATTTGATCTCACACCACTTCCCAAAAGAGGGTTTAACCCAAACCACCACTTCCCAAAAGTAGCATTTACAACCACCAAAATAATCCAATTGAGGTAGTCTAAATCCAGAATATATTTTCAAAATAATCAATGAGAATAAGTTCAAAACATACTGCAATTCATACCAAAACAATCACCACAATTTTCTAATACAAGAATAACTATTTCTCAAAAATCACAATTTTGACCATAACAAGCTGATATGATAAATTCACCATAAATCATACGTTTAAAAATTCCCATAAAGTTATACATCATCATATCCATATTATAATAGCCAAAATAGTCATAAATTTTCATAAAGAAACTCAAATCATAGCACAAACCCTAATTAATACATAATAGGGGCAAAATAGAAGTTTTGGTTGCAATAGTCCTTATCTCGAGGTTAGCAACGAATCCTAAATGTCACACCTACTTTGAGAGGTTACTCACACTTCCCTGTGAAGTTATAGGGTCAAAGGATCACAATTTAGGATAAGGAATTAAAGAAAACAAATAAACGATTTGAATTAGGCAACAAACACACTTACAGGAAGAATTGATTGTTTGATCACGTTATTCGACTCAAAATTCGTGTTGGATACGTTAATATTAAAGATCTGTAGGAGATATAGCTTGAAGAGGCGGTTCTAGGGTTTTTAGAATGAGGAAAATCGGACTAGGGATGTATTTACTATTTATAGTGAATTTCCGAAATTTGGGTCGGGATAAAATTAACGCGCACGACGTGCGGCCTTGCACGGTACCACCGTGCAGACACTCTTGCAACGGTGGTCTTGCCCGCACGCCCCCGGATCTCTTGGACACTCCAAATTCAATTTTTGCTCAAGTTTCTTTCACGTTTGGACCTTCCCTAGGCCCCTAACACTAAACTATACATAATAAACTATCTAGAGACCATCTAAACGATACAAAACCCAACCTTAATTATTTATCAAATTCTCTCAAATTTTCGGGGTATTACAGGCAACGACCACAACACAAGCAAACAGCTTCGCACCTACTACGACCCAACTAGCATCACATCGGCCACAAATTATAGTAAAATAAAACCCAAAGCCTTCGGCCAATGGTACAGAACCCATTGATGATAACCTCTGGCCTGCGACTTTCATCCAATGGTTCTCTCACAGGGTTACCATGGATTCATGAGGAATGCAAGTGCCTCTCTTCGGCATGAAGGAGTGGGATACTGGGGGGGCTACATCGGCCTCAGAATACCCAAAATCCATCAGAATAAATCAAACTCAAACACACAGGAAAACTAAGCTACACCATGGACATCATAACGTCCACACACATGGTCCACGTCGACTAAACCAGCGTAAGAAGGCAACAACCACACTCCATTGTTCATAAGGGGTAAATGCATCAGATCTACACCGGCTACAAAGGTAATGGCAACCCATCGGCCATTAAACAAACGTCAATGATAACGCGCCAAGGAATCAACGGGTCACACAACGGCCAACCACACAAGGAAATAACAAGCAGCGAGGTATCAACCACGCAGGGCTCCTCTCATGCCAAAAGCAACAAAAATGCTTCCTTTCACTTCGTATGCGCCTCAGCTCAGAGAGTGGGGGACTCCTGATAGAGTATATGGGCCCAACCCTGATGGCCCACATACTCAAAAGGATCAAACACAAAAGACTGACACCCGCGTGGCACTTCGTCGGCCAGATGACACTCCATCGGCCAAGACCAAAGTTACTCAGAATATGGCCCAGAGGCCCAGGAGCAAAATGGGTCCTCCGTCGCTCAGGCACTCCTTCATTCAGGAGGCACTCCGTCGGCCAGAATGCACTCCATTGATCAGACAGAAATGCTCTGGCAGAATAGGTTTTTATACTTAGCCAAATAAATCATGTACTCGGCCCATTAATGACCTTATTATTGTAATGAGTCTCCTAAGCCCAAGGCTAGGATCCGAAATTCACATTTCCTCCAATAAATAGCCCCTTAGGGGTAGTTATAGAGGGTTGAAAATTGTAATTTGTTCACTTTCTCTCTATAGATCTCACTTCTCTCTAAGATTAATACTCTATCACGCCATTTTGCTTCCGTGCGTCTTCTTCTGCGATTAATTTTTTCCTTTCTTTTCTTCCCTTCTTTTCTCTTCTTCCTTCCTTTCTCTGAGTCTGAAAATTCGTCCACCGAAGGACAAGCTCGGTGCACCAGAGGTGTAGAACACAAACGCTGAAATTTCGAGCTTGTCCGTCGAGAATGGAAGCACAATGGCACTTTAGGTCTAGAATTGAAGACGTTCTCCGGATTTTCAATCTCTTCGACAAAGACACCATCCTTTTCGGAGGTATAGAAGATGTACACTGGAATTACAAGCTTGTTAGCCAATCGGCCATCGTTGCCGGCGGTGTAGAAGACGTACGCCGGAATTTTGAGCTCACCCTCACCATTGTTGTCAGCCTTATCGAGCGAATCCTCTCTGTCATCGACGAAGACCGGAAGTCTGGCAACAATGACGCCTCAACAAGGAGAAGATTTCCTCCGCCTAAATCACCCTCTTCCAGTCTTTGTCTGAGTTCGTTATTTGAAGAAGAATGGAAATTATGAAACACAATGGTCAATTGAGTACAAGAAGAAATAAAAAGGGAGCAACGGTAGGGAGGTGAGAAAGGAGAGAATTGAAGAAAAGTAGAAAAGGTTCGTTGCTTGGGAGAAGGAAAGAAGAAGGGAAAAAATGGGGCTGAAGAAAAAAAGGATGAGAAGGAGAAAAAATATGTCGATTGCCACATCAACCACATGACCAGGTAACTGTCTATCACATGTAAAATTCTAAATTTAACTGTTTTTTAAAGTTTGTGGGCTTATTGGGTGTTATTTTAGTACAATGGCCTAATAAAGTATTTTGATATAAGCTGTTCTTACTTGGACTAGAATTTGCTGATCTGGTCTGGTTTGGTTTCTTTGTATTTTTATAATTACTCAAGTTTGATATGATTTGATCTGTTCTGGTCTGGTCTGATTGGGACAGATTACCGTCCTTAGTAAAAACATGAGAATTTACCCTAAATAGGACTAAAAACGTTTGTTAATTCCAAAATGAGACTGCCATGTTTTTAATTCCCAAAATGGGATTAATTACTGACATGTTTTGGCATTACCAGACTTCAAACATGACAATATTTTCCAAACTTGACAGTAATTACTCTTATTTTGGGAATTAAAACATGACAGTCCTATTTTAGAATTTACAAACGTTTTTGGTCCCATTTCGGGAACTTTCCCTAAAAACATCATACTATGAATGACTATTTGACAATTTTACCAATTTTATACTCCGTATTAGGTATTTTTTTTGTTATGGAAGGAGCGCTCAACTCCATCAAAAAAATGAGCGCTTAACATTTTTAAATTACGTTCGCCAAAAAAAAAAAAGTAGGCTGTACCCAGACGACTCGCAACACAACCGTCAACACAATGATCGTTCGGATCCATACCTCAGCCGTTGATTCTGTCGTAATCTAATGGCTACAAATTATGATCCGCGTCAATGCTTCCTATTGGCTGATTTTGAAATCCCAATAAGCTATATAAACACCAAAACGATATCAATCCGTCAACCAGAACAACAGTTTCCATCCTCTTGCCGTAATCCAAATCAAATAATCTAAGCAGCGGCAAATCCAGTAGCAACAATGGCCGGTCGCGGGAAAGCCCTCGGTTCCACAGCTGCGAAGAAGGCAGTGTCACGTAGTAGCAAAGCCGGGCTCCAGTTTCCCGTCGGTCGTATCGCCCGTTTCCTGAAGGCCGGAAAGTACGCCGAGCGAGTCGGTGCCGGTGCTCCGGTTTATCTCGCTGCCGTCCTCGAGTATCTCGCCGCTGAGGTACCGACTTTACCCATACTCTTCGTTTCATTGTTCAATTTCCCTCTCCCTGTACGATTAATGATTCAATTAGTCTCCCCAATCATATTCGATAAAAAATCGCATTTCTAGGGTTTCTAAATGTTGTTCGATTTATTGATTCGATGTGATATTCAGGTTTTGGAATTGGCTGGAAATGCGGCAAGGGACAACAAGAAGACCAGGATTGTGCCAAGGCACATTCAATTGGCTGTGAGAAACGACGAGGAGCTCAGCAAGCTGCTGGGAGATGTGACGATTGCCAATGGAGGAGTGATGCCCAACATTCACAACCTTCTTCTCCCTAAGAAGACTGGTGGGAACTCGAAGGTCGCAGATGAGGATTAGATACAAGTTATGGAGTTTGATCTTTTTATTGAATGCTGAGTTGTTTGTTATTTCATGTTTAAAAAAGAGAAATTGTAGCAGTACAATAGAATTTAGGTGTTCTTGTAGTTTCTGTATGTGTTCATGTGAATGTAAATGGAGTTCAAACTCTGTTTAGCTGTTACAATTGATGAATATAATCTCTGGTTGCAGGATTTCTCATGTTTTCTTGGCATGTTCTTTCATCTAAACATAGAATTGTATTTATATTGTTAGTGATAATCGATTGAGGAATGGGTTGTATCTGTCATATAAACTGCGGTGTTTATATAGCCTATGTAACTATATTGGTAGTACTATCATACATTTGACAATTTTAAACTTATGAATTACTTAATTTCGTTATTAAGAATGTATTCCAAAAAGCTATAGACCTGTTTTGAAGTAGTAACTTTATGAAATTCAATTCAATGTGATGGAATGCAGCATGCATAGTTTGCGAGGAAATGAAATCTACACTAGATAGCAAGGATATAGACATTGATTTTTAATTGGACAGTTGGGGATTCAAAATTTCAAATATCATTAACAGTTAACATAAGGCATTGACTACAAGAACCTGAGATATACTTGCAATATCCTTGAGTTTGTTTTGACACGGCAACCAGGTTAAAAAGATTATCCTTTGTATATGTATAACTGAGCCTATAAAATTACTTATTGAAGCCATGAACTCTTGAAGGCTAATTTATTAGATTACTCTCAGTTGAGTTCCTATGAGTTTCCTTTGTTCAGAAACAAGGTGGAATTCATTTATTTCATGAGGTTTTAAAAAGGATATTACTCACGATATTTAAAATGTTACTCCGTATATTTTTTTAAACGAATCTAGTTGGTATCTATATTTATTAGTCATAAATATCTAAGTATTCCATTAGAGTGTCCGTAGAAAACAATGGATTGGCGGGAATTTTCTATCGCCATTCCAAAAACACGAAAATTTCAATATATGACAAATCACAAATATCATGTTTTTCTTTTGAAAATCCGCTTTTCAAATTGTCAAAATCACATCGAAGGATAGGGAAGGATGAACGTTATGATTTTCACCTTTAGAGATTTTAGATGCTGCACATTCAAAATATTTAAGTCATACAAATTTTTTATGTTGACAATCGAGACGTTGAATTCGCATTTAGTCCACTTAAACATACAGATTATCATCCTAGATACCTCCACCCATTAATTCCCTTCTAACACATTCGACCCACTATCATAAAAACATACAATTAAAAAAATATTAAGTATAGTTCGTAGTTCCGATTTTATCGCGTTATATAAGAAGTTGGAAATTTAATTACATTTTTATGCATTTAACAATCACACTTATTTTATACTGATTGTTTTATGTAAGTGGGATAATTTATGATTATTAATATTTGGAAAAACACAATTACAATACACACACATACTTCGTATATAATTTATACTCTGTCTAAGTTACTACGGAGTATAAAACATATTTTCCATTTTTGATGAAGTTCTTACACTTTAGCCTCTCAAAATTATACTCATTATTCTTTTCAATGAAAAGATGATTGCATATTTGCATTGTACCCTAATATTAGAAAATAATTGAGTAAAAGGTCAGTTTGGTCCTTGAAGTTGTATAAAAGGGGTCAAATAAGTCTTTATATAGAAGATTCTGTCTGGACGTGTCATTTGAGGCGGTTCCCGGTGGAATTTTTTGAGCATCTTATTCATTAAGTCTAGTTCACTCATACCAAATTTCAGCTAACAATTCAATCGGAAAGTCATTCAAATGAATTCTTGAAGATAACTGCGCTTTTAATTGCACAATTATCTTCAAGAATTCATTTGAATGTCTTTCGGTCAGGAGCTCATAGGGACTAGGAAGTACGGTATATTGTATTATGAAGTCTATATGTAAAGTTTTACTAGCTACAGAGTTCAGAACTTGATAGATCGATAGACAATGAGGAAATGAGGAATCTTTTTGTGAGTTCTCATGTGCGTTTAATAAGTTTGGTCTGATTCTTGATAATATTTTTTGATGATTTTTTTTAATATGTTCTTCACCAAGTCTAGTTTATGTATATCAAATTTTAGTTAAAATTCAATCGGAAAGACAGTTAACTAAATTATAAAAACAGAGTGCTCTTCATGTCAGTCCGGCCTGACGGGCTGCCCCGTCCGGCCGAGCCCGTTTGGGCACCTTCCCGGTGGAATTTTTTGATGAAATTTTTTGAGCATGTTCCTCGTCAAGTCTAGTTTATCCATACCAAATTTCAGCTCAAATTTCGATCGGGAAGGTCGTCAAATGATTTTTGCAAGTTAACTGGTCCGGAATATGTATTTTCCGGACCAGTTAACGTGCAAAAATCATTTGACGACCTTCCCGATCGAATTTTGAGCTGAAATTTGGTATGGACAAACTAGACTTGATGAGGAACATGCTCAAAAAATTTCATCAAAAAATTCCACCGGGAAGGAGCCCAAACGGGCTCGGCCGGACGGGGCAGCCCGTCAGGCCGGCCTGATGAGAACAGCCCTCTATAAAAACATACTGTGCATTATGTACAAAAGCACATAAACTATACTTGATGAAAAAGGTGCTCAAAAAATTTCATAAAAAAAATTCCACCGAGAACCACTCCATGACCCCAAACACTGAATTCTTCACGGCAATTCTGGTCAAGAGCTCCTGACTCGAACGGGGCTCATACTAATGTTGTAATAAAGTATTATGATAAGTTGATAACGAATTTGTGTTATTGATCCACAAGCACCAGTTTTGGTCATTTACTGATTTGGACAAAAACCAGACCCGAACACCAGCCGCGCAACCATTTTTATAGTGAAAAATAGCCACCTTTTCTTCCAAACAAAAAAAATTAACACACACATGATAGTTAAATAATGACTGAACTGCCTTCCATTAATTACAAAATAAAATAAACAAATAAAAACGAAATTAATTTAAAAACTACAATGATTTTCCTACCTATTGCAATGATGTTTCTTCACTACCTGCAATTTTGCAGATGGTCTTTGTATTACAGAAGTTTGTGCAACGGATAAAATCCAGCCTCCTGTTTGACAAGCTTCCACCCATGACCCACCCTACTTCAAACTTACAATAAAAAAAACAATTGAGAGTAAAGAATGACAAAAAGAGATCAAGGCAAGTTAACCCAATGCAACTAAGCCTCATCTTCGGAACTGGATTCATCATCATATCTTCTATCAATAATTGCAGGAAAAAGTTTATGCCGTGGATCAGAGGGAGATTGGGGTTCTGAAGGACCAACAGCCATATTATATTTCCGTGGTGACGACTTTGGCTTCATTTGTGCAGCTCCTACTTCTCTGCATACCCTGTCAAGTATTACCAGAAAATCACGAACTATGACGAATAATCGCAACCCTTCATCTTTCCCAGCATTCCCATGGAAATAATCACCGGTGCTCTTAACAAGACACATTATCCGCTTTTCTTCTTCAAACAGCCACGTGACATCAACTTCAGCATTCTGCACAAAATTCTGTAGTGTGCGGAGAAACCCATCTTCCTCGTTCACTTGGTCCATGACTGAACTCAGGAAATTCTTTGCATTTACTAAAGAACGGCCGAGATTGGCCACTGTGCTTGTCAACTCACTAGCGTCAAGCACTGCAGCATTCTTGACATGCTCAAGCTCATTACTCAGACCTGACACAGCTTGTAGACCGAGGGCTCGATGATAATTTTCCGAATCCTGAAGGAGATCATCTGACACTGGACTAGATGTGCCCTTAGGTTCCTTGGCTGCTTGGGCAGCTGACCGTGATCCTTCAGAGCGGATTATCTCCTGTACAACAAAATGTAAAAGTGTGGTCTTTCCATCTGTCCCTTTCACGTCTGATAGTTTTAGTAGTGTATCGAGTTTGAATGCTTGTGCACCTCCGCGGTATGTTCCGACATTCATGCGGTTCCCAGTTTTTAGAACTGCCTCCAGTAGTTTGAGAAATAACCGGCTCTTCCGTAGTTCAGTGCAAGCAGCCTTGGTAAAGTTTAAACCAAAAACGGTGTATAAGTTCAAAATGGCGCTCATAACTAACATGAGAAAAATTGCACTTTATTTCTTATGGTCTGATCATATAGGTGACTCAGTCCCTACATTTTTATGTAGCAATGACAAGCCTTATGTTTGCACCGAAGTATCTATTAGCCTTTTTTCATTAAATCACATTGACAACGCTTCAAAAATAAAAAAAAAGACTCCAGAGAAAATTGCTAATTGGTTTTAACTTTTTATCCTTCTTACTATTCTGAAAAATATTTGAAAAGTTATTTATTTTAACTATTTAAATGTTCAATAAAAAATTAAATATGTATAAAATCCAAACATATTATAAATTGATGAGTTCCTTGAAAAACCATGTTATATATTCAGTTGACGAAATTCCAAGTTTCCAACAATTTGATATTTACAGATCTTCGATACTTCTTCCATCCTTATTTAAATCAATACTAATAATAAAAATTTAAAAATTGGAAGCTACTTTAAAGTTCTAAGGAATCGCAAAAACTGTATTCGAATATTATGAAACTTCTGAAATAGACCCTATTTCCCTATTTTTTCCTTCTAGCTTTCCCAGTTCCAAATAGACCCCTAATTTTCAGTGAGATAAAAGAAAATATATACCTCCAATGTAGCAAATGATTCTTTAATCATTGACACCTCCTCTTGAAGAGTGCACATGAAAATTAATGATTCTAGCCTCTTGAAGGCAAATGGAATGTCAACTAAGACTTTCAGAAATCGCTCAGCATGCCCAAGTCGAGAAAGGTCTCCACTATAGGCCCTCAGCTTCAGCTCTTCTTCAGATGTCGGTGCCATCTTCAGCAAAGTTTGAAGCAATTCTGGTGGAAGCTCATTTCCTGATATTTTTTTAAAAGAAAAAAGTCAGCTGATGATTTTATGCTGTGAATTCCATAAATAGTACCCGGTTTCCCCATTTCAAGAATTAAGTCTGTACTTTGTAGCTGACAATGAAACAGCGAATGATTAATCTTAATTGAGAGCAAGGCTCTGTGCTAGATGAAAAACAAAACAAACACATTATCTCAATAAGACTATGAACGCACCCTTTTCTATTTCTTTATTTCCCTTCCCTCCAAAATTCTCAAACCAAACAAGCCCTAGAAGATGAAAAATTTCCTATTTAAATGCACATGATCTCAATATGACTGTGAGATTGCCTTCTTTGAGCACATTATCTCAATGAGACTACGAAATCACCCTTTTCTATTTCTCTATTTCCCTTCCCTCCCAAATTCTCAAACCAAACAAGCCCTAAAAGATGAAAATTTTCCTTTTTGAATGCACATGATCTCAATAGGACTATGAAATCACCTTCTTTGAGAGCATCACAAACTTCTTCTATTGTCACATTTAAAGCTTTAAGAATAATTGCTAAGTTCTGTGCCTTCTTTTGATCAATAAGTTGTATATACTGGTTAGAAGCGTCTTGCGAATGAGAGCCTTTCATGGTCTCCTTGTTTTTATCTGCATGTGCATAACCAAACAAGCTCTCTATCATCTCTTCACTAAACCTGTTACAAAAACAAAAAAAGAACAAAACCAAACATCAATTTCTGTATTGGGATGTTTAGAATACAAAATGTGAGTGTAACAAGAAAAAGTAGTTAATAAATGTCTCACTGGAAGGATCCTGATTTTATCTGATGCCAAACCATTGAGTGATCAGGGTTGGCTAGGACCTTGTCCCAGAAAAAAGGCTTCAGCTTTGTTTTTGGACCATCGGCTGCTTCCTCTTCATTAGCACCCATTGAAGAATGATTGTGTCGAATGTGTGATTGCTGAGGTGGCTTTGAGCTCATAGGAGCTGGAGGTGGTGGTGGACGTGGACCAGTCTTGCCAGCAGGAATGGGAGGTGGTGGCGGTCCAGGAGGAGAAGGACGTGAGCCTCCAGAAGAAGGCCTTAGTGGTAAAGATGGAGGTGGAGGGGGAGCCGAAGTAGCTGCTTTAGGTGGAGCAGGAGGAGGTGGAGGAGGTGCTTTAGCCTGAGGAGTGGGACCCAGACCATCTGTGTTAGCCAGAGCAGGGGAAGCTGGAGGGTCTGTGTTAGCATAAGGTAGGGGGGCATTGGGATATACCCTACCAGGGGGAGGCTTCAGTGGAGGTAGCCCAGCTATGCCCTGGACCGAGGCGACATCAGCACTCGAGACAGCTCCTACAGGAACCTCTGTTTTAGATATATTGGGCGACTGTGGCCCCACGTAGAAATTCCCAGTGAAGCGGTGACTAGTGGAAAAACTCCCACTAGAATGGTGTTTAGACGAACGGGTACTAGATTTCTCATCAATCAATGAATTCCCTGGAGCAAATGATTTACCAGGACAGTCAGAAACTATGGAACTAGAAAAACATAGCAAGGAAAAATTACTATTACCCATTGGAGATGAGATCATAATTATAGTCCAACCTCGTGAGTCGTGAGTCACCCTTGAGTTTGACTAATTCTGACAATTTCCCCAACCCCTCATTATTTATCTCACTTGTCTCCATATTATTTTCAAATTTAACAAATGTTGTCTAAAATATCTGCACTTAAAAGTCAAAGCACTTCTCCTTCATCATTGAAGACTATGGCTGCTAGTAAAAGAAATGTCATACAAAGTAGAAGTAGAGGAATGCGAGCAACAATCATGTCTTATAATGATGAAGATTTTTTTTTAAACTTTTAAGAGAGGATATTTTAGACAATTATCATTAGAATTGACAGTCAAGTGGAGTAAAGGGATGAAAAGTAAAAGACAGGGTGAATGAGGAAGGTGTGAGGCAAATCAATGCTCACGAGATAACAAATTGGCTTTGAGACAGTTGGACTACTATATATATGACCTAACCTAGAGGGGTTAGAGTAATTCCCTGAGATAATATTAATAATCAAAATAGAAGAAGTCAAGTCAATTACAGAATAAAGGAATCCAAAATGAACATGAATTTACCGATAGGGTAGTCACTTAAGCTCAAGCATAAGAGAGGTCTTTCATCATTTGGTCCCCTTCGGAGACCAATCCAGCAACACTTGAAATAGCATATAAACAGCAGGGAAACTACAAAAAATGTCAATGTGGCAGTGACAGAAACAGCAACTGCCACTGTTCTGTGGTTGACAGTTTCCTTTTTTGATAAAGGTACAACATCTGAATTAGAAGGCCCACTAACTTCAGGTTGCAAGCTTGAGTTACTAACAACCACCGGGAAGAATGGCAGTACGGGAGGCTGAGCAGGTGGTGGGGTGTCAGAGACTGAAACTGCTACTGCTGCTGCACCAAGTGATGCCGCTACCGGAGATGGTGCAGGTGCTTCCCCATTGTGCTGAACTAGTTCACGTCGTCTGGGAGTATCACCAAACCAAGAGAATAAAAAAGCCAAACACTGCACATACCAATTTTTCGGACCCTTTTCCTCCCCAGAGACGAGAAATTCAAGATCATTTCTACATAAACAATCTAGAAGGGTTTGTTTCACCAGTGGATGAAGAATGCTTTCAAGTTCACTTTTGGGTGATTGCCAATTACTTCCCGAACTGATTTCATTACTCTCACCATACTTTTCCTCTAGGACGAAAAAATCATGGTTTTCAACTGCTTCCTTTGCATGCATCAGTTCTGTCCCACAGTTTAGCCATACTAGCTCAGCCTGTAGGAAGACAACTTTGTTCAATTACCATAGCTTTGTACATTTACCATACATGCACGAGGGTAAAATATATTCATTTTCAAGAAGCCATTGAACTGGGAATGATAAGAAATAGGTCTGTGACTCTGTGTGCACATACTTATGTGATCCTTTTCCTGTTTTGGGGATTTCAAGCCAACAAGTTCTAGTGAATGATCACTTATCAGTTTTAAATATGCAACATATTCACCTATTCAAGTCATAAGCTTAATTTTTCAAAGAGTTTACTGAGATTTAGATGAAGAAAATGTGTAAAGTATGACTTGACTACTAGAGAAACGATAGCATTCTTATGTGACTTTCACCATCTTCAGCAAGCAATAAGCTAAAGCAAGTTGAGTATGCCCTGTTCAATCACAATGATAAGCAACCAGCTTCAAACTAGTATCACATAAAACCACTATTTGTTCCCATTTAGAGTATAAGGCGAGTATCTAGGCTTCTAAGATCCATCACTTTCTCCCAAACCATCGTACAATTGTATGGAACAAATAATGAATATTATAGTTTAGTTAATAAAAGGTAACCTCACTTTTCTCCTTGTAATGTATTTCTTATCATATTAACCTAACAATTTTAAGGGACCCATGTGTACATGCTTTAAGGTGAGCACACTCTTACCCTCTTAGGTGCCAACACTAATGGAGAAAGAGGAAAAATAACTTAAAAGTTATTTTCGTATTTTGGTTTAACTTTGAAAAGTACAAAGGATAACCAAATATTGATTTATTTGGTTGAACATAATATTTCAGTTCCCCAATAATTTTATTTCATTCTCTTCTGCACTATTTAGTGTCACCTGCACACTTCTAACCAGCTGATGAAATAGTTACATGGAAGGCACAACCTTATTTGGAAGCATTAGTTATGATACCCCCTAAATAATCATTCATAGCTGGGTTTAGATATTGTGAATGGCCTACTCTTTCATGGTGAAGGGCATAAAATACTCGAAAATTAAGAAATAGATTTTTTTTTTAAAGAAATACTCCCTAAGACCGTTCAATGGAACTTTATTTACTGAGGTTCAACTATTTAAGGAACAAGCATGTGTATGTGGTGAGTGAATTTATAAAAATAGATTCTTATCGATCTTTAAAACTTATTAGTAATCTAAAATGTAATAAACAAAACTTGCTCTGCAATGCTAATTGTGTGATCAAGGTCAATGCTGCTAAAGAATAACACTTCTGTGATCAGCTTCTTCCATCTTAATAAGCAGATGCATCCAAACAAAATTGGACCATCTCATTACTTCGATTGTAGAAATATAAAGCTAGAAAGATATCATCATATTAAGTATAAAATACATACCCCACCGTGGAGTATATCCCTGGAGTTGATTAGCCTGAATAATATATCCTCTTCTGGTCTCCTTTTGTTGTCATAGCAAGTTCCCTTCGAAATGACAAGCAGAACCAGAGATAAAACTAATAAAAGTGCTCTATTAGTACACATTAGCTCCTGACTTGGCATTCAAAACCCTCTCAGTGTTTTTCATCGATCATCAGTAAAATCAATCTCAGTAAATCTTTGAAGCCCTAAAAGCCCCCAAACAATACACACCTTCTTGCTCAACTCTCAGTGGCGATAGTCAACTAACGAAGTACTGTATATGTCCGCCCAAAAAACCTAACGATGTTTCAATAAACTTTTAATTCCAAATTCTTAGTGATCCGCTACTAAATTTCATCCAAAAATCAAATCAAGTGGTCAACCACACTCCTAGGAAACAGGGAATCGAATGTGAAACAATCCGTTTCTGGTAAAAGCTACTTTGAATCAAAATCCAAACTGAAAATGCAGAAGAGAACAGCTCCAATAAGCTCGATCAATCATTCAATCCAAAGCTCCCTTCCCAAAACCCAAAGAGAAGTCCTTTTGACTAAAACTCCTCGGCTGAGTCATTTCTCCAAATGAACATATCAAAGCATATAAGATCCCTTAACGATAACAATGGTTTACAGAAGAGATGCGGTCAAAGAACCGACGTTGGGCTTGAGCGCGTAAGTTGACCAGGAAAGGTCTTGTTGCAGGGTATATCTCATCTGCTGAAAGCAAACAGAAGTTTACAGACGAATTCTTTTCATTTTCTTTTTAAAGTAACGCGATAAACACACGTATCATTTTAAACACTATGTGGGCACAGTGTGTTTCCCAGGATATCAAATTGAAAATAATAATCCCAACTATTGCCGGCCCGCTGAAAATAATCCCAACTATTGATTATTTTTGTATAATCTCAACTATATAGGCTATCCGCCAATAATGGTCCATGACCATATATTACCTCTATAAAAAGTGAATTTTAAATAGAAATTAAGCGTAAAAATTAAAAGTTGAGATTATTTATAAGAATTACTTGTTATATCTCATCTCATCCAATTTAGAAACTACAAGAATTTATTCATAGGGACCATTATTGGCGGAAGGTCCCTAAAGTTGGGATTATTCTGTAATAATCAATAGTTGGGATTATTATGAGCGGACCGCCAATAGTTGGGATTATTACTATCAATTTTTCCTAACAAAAAAACAAATGTAAATAAATAAAGATGGTGAATATTCCATTTAAATACATCAATTTCTATGATCAAAACGTGAAATCTCCCACCTCACGCCCCGACACGACAGAGCACATGTAAGGATATAAATCTCAATGACTCAATTGGTAGAGTGAGAGTAGGCTCATATGCTTGTGCGCGTCAGAGGCCCAGCCCATTTCAGAGGCTGTGACCTCCATGCGGTTACTCCTATTCTCCATATTTTCTTCTTTATATTATTAAAAAAAATTCAAATACTCCCTATAATATTTTAGCAAATAAGCAAATAAGTGAAGTATGTCCTTCGTTCAACTAGAATTTCATCAATTTCATTAGATTCAACTCATATAACCGGTTTGAATGTTATCAAATGGGTACTAAAAAAATACACTATATTGGGTACAATTTAAATAAATCAGCGGGGACTCGAACTATGGTTGCTTTGATCAAAATTCTCACCACTCAACCAATTAGTGGTGAAACAATTAGAAAATGTAAAAGTATTTCTAATGTTCCAAATTATTCTCCCAATTAGTTTTTGGAAAGTTGAGAAAAACTGATTTTAATTCTACTTTTATTTAAAAAAAAACAAATTGAAGCATAATGATAAAAAAGAGGACACTCATTCCTAAGCTCATCAACACCAAATGAACAGTTAATTGAGAGAATGTAAATTTGATTTAAGCAAATACCGGTAGATAATGTGATCCAGGTACGTGCAAATGCACTATAAATCTTACATAGTAACCCCTAACCTCTTATTACAGTTGTCAAAAATTGAATAGAGATTTACCTCCCGCGTCACCCTTATCCATCAGATGAGCTAGGGTCACCGGGGAGCAAAATGAATTCCAAACACGTCCATTATCATTCTTGCCTCATTTAAAAATGTCATTTTGACCCGCTAAGGGAGTGTTTGGATCTTATTCTTAAAATTGTTTCTTTTCTTTCAATGAGTAAAAACAGAAGTTGAAGTGTTTGAGTGAAAGTGCAAAAGTATTTTTGATGCTCTAATTTACTCATAAACGTAGTCTCTTTATAAATTGGAGGAGACCAATTTCTGAAAATTGATTTACTCATAAAGTTTTGCTTGCTTCGTTCACACATGATCTCTGAAGCACGGATACTTTGCTAGGGTAGCGTATCGGCGTATCCGATACGTTCCCGTATCTGATACTCTAGGATACCCGTACCGTACGTTCCCTGGTCGTATCTGCAATTTTTAAAAGTTTCCATTTTTTTTTGTAATTTTTTAAAAGTTTCCGATACTCGTATCCTAACGGATACCCGTATCAACTTTTAAAAAAATCCCAAAATTTACTTAATAAAATTCTAAAAAAAATGAAAATCTAAAACTACATTTACTTGGTAATCAAATAATGGGCCTATATGGCTATATCTGAATTAAGTCATTAACTCATACTCAGAATTGGATACTTGCACTTTTAATTTCAAGATTGTAGTTGTTTGACTTATTTCTCATTTTAAATTAATGACTTATTGACTATATTTATATTTCGAGATGACTAGTGTATATGAGAAATATTATGAATTTATTACTAAGTATCTTGAAAAAGGAAAATGCTTCAATGCAATGAATGGGTAGACATCATATGATATTTATTATATGTATATATATATATATATATACATTTTTAAAAAAAATCTATTTTTAATATTTATAAATAGACCCCTATAACTTTTACTATTTGTAAATACACCCCCATAACTTTTAATATTTACAAATATGGCCCCGTATCCGTATCCTACTTTTTTTGTTTTGACGTATCCCCGTACCCGTTTCCGCGTTTCCGCGTTTCCGCGTACCGGTATCGGTATCGGTGCTACATAGCACATGATGCATGAGCTTCAAAACAAATTAATAAGAACTATTACCTCGATGTGAAAGTAGGTGAAAGTGGGAATACAAATACGCACTCTCTTCTGAAATTGAATTCTCTCCGGCTCTAATTCATCCCGTCCATCCGAAACAAGTTCCGGCTTAAAATTCACACATTAAGAAAATAAATGTACTGAGATGTATGGAGTATATTACAATGTTTCAACATTGTTTGGACACTGTTTGATATTGTTTTGCATCATTTTGGTGTAGATAATTTGCTAAATAAGAAAATGTTTGAAAGTGAAACTTAATAGTCGGGATTATTAATGTGGAATTTGTTTCTGGGATGGAGGTAGTGCTGGACTCGGGCCGGTTCGGGCCCGGTTCGGGCCTGGGCCCGGCCGGGCCTCAGGCCAGGAAAGGGGAGGCCCGAACCCGAACCGCCGGTGGCCGGTTCCGGTTCCGGTTCCGGGCCAAACCGGGTCGGGCCGGGCCGGTTCACCATATGGAAGGCCCGGGCCCGGAACCGGGAACCACCGGGCCGGTTTGACCCGAACCGCCGGTGGACCGGGCCACCGGGCCGGGCCGGGCCGGTTGCTACAGTGGCCGGGCCGGGCCAGTTCCGGGTCGGGCCGCCCGGCCCGAGTCCAGGCCTAGATGGAGGGAGTATTACTGAAATCATGGTCCACAAATACCATAGTACATGAGGGATGATTAATAACCACAACGACTTTTAATTGTGTCAAAAAGGTGAAATACGTTTTTTTAAAGGAAAAAAAGTGAAATGCGTTAATCATCCATTATAATTATCTGGATTTTCAATGTAACTAATTAGTCGCTCTAGGGAGAAATGGCCATATTTGAACAATTTAGCGGCTACAATTATGTATCCTGAACAACAATTTTCGGTCGTCAAAGTTTAATAAATAATGCAACAAGAATGTCATATTCGAATAATTTTCTACAATAATATACAATAAAGTTTAGCTGTCCTATTGCCTAATGTTACATTCGTTGGATCAACATAAATGCATATTGGACGACCTAAACATTTTCAATTATAATGAAATATACGTCCACACCAACTTATGATTCACCTAAGACCGTACGACAACTCATTGATTTTTGGCGACGTGGTTAAGGTCAAGTAAAAGTAGAATAATATCGAGAGAAATTTGAGATAATGTTAAAAATTTATCTTAAAGAAGAGTAAAAATAATACTGAGTACGTATGAATTTTCGAAATAAGATCATTATTACATATATTTTTCACCTAAATGAGAGAAATTATTTAAAAAAAACTGAAAAATACTTGTATGACACTATATAATGTCACACTAATATTTGCAATGTGAAAATATTTATATATGCTTGATAAAATGTCCTGTTATTTAATTTGTGTTAACAACATTTAATTAGCGGGGCTTATCGGCCTGTTATATAGCTTGGGAATATACAACTCCAACTTAAACATTACAAATAAATCTATTTAAAATATATACTTTATTTGCCGGTTTAGTAGTGAAGTACATGTAGTATACTCCCTCTGTCCCATAATGAAGTTCCTGATTTGACATGCACAAAGTGGGTAATCAAGCAAGGGTAGTCGTGACTTTTGGGATAAAAGTGATTTTCCTTTTATGGAAATGAGAATTTCTTTTAGGGACATTCATAAAAGGAAAGTGAGAACTTTTTTACGGTACAGAAGTAGTATATATTATTTCAACATATCGAACAACCAATCTATATTATACTTCCTCCGTTCTTTAATTCTTGCAACATTGTGATTTTTGCACTATTCACATACCTTACTTTGATCACGATTTTCTACTAATATACATAATTAAATTATCACATATAAAATGTTATTGAATTCCTATCAATGTGAATTTCCAAAACATCAACTTTTTATAATGTTTACTAATACATAATTAAATATAATGACAGTCAAAGTTGTGGGTTGACAAACGTGAAAGTCAAACTATTGCAAGAATTAAGGAACGAATGATAGTAATACATATAGGGAGGGTTTCAGCCTTTTTAACAAATACAGCTCCTAAAATGATAACTACTTATAATGATTAATGACAATTTTTTACATCGACCTTTCATTTATTGTAATCAAGTTCATGTGGGGTCATATTAATAATTATCTCATATTCAAATGAGACTATTTGCAATTAATCCTAAATTTTTACAAAATTTTCACATTATCATTATTAGCCATTGAATATAAAAATGAATGATGAACATAAGAATTGAAGTTCTTATTTTAAAATGTACTCTCATTTATTTTAAGAGAAGTTCTCATAAGAACTCTCGTATGTCAATATATATGTATTTGTAGTAATTCATAAACTCAAAGTGTGATAATTACACACATGAATTTTATAAAATTATTACTCTTATCTAGTGTTAGTAGAAAAAAATATGCATACATTAAATATATATAATTAGTTATATTATTTAGACGAAATCTGGAATGATATATATGCATAGTTAGACGTAGTTAGAGACTTGTAGATGATCAATATCTAAATCTAAAAACTTATCATTGTCAATGAAGGTTTGGGTATTTTAGGGATTGAAAAATGTTGGTGTAATCCTCTAACTTAATAGGATGGTACAATATGTTTTATCATGTGTACCATATAGCTTATTTCCATCTCAAGTAGCTCCCCTCAGTTTATCTCCGTTTCTCAACGTCTGCGTACGCCCCAGACTGTCCGCAGCTAACAAATACATCGTCTGTTTTCTTCTTCCGTAACAAATGATCCTTGGTGGGTCCGTTTTCTGCAAAATACATCGGCTATCGCCCCAGCGATCATTTCTGTGCGGGTGGCGCTAAACATCCCCAGCTATGTTGTCATTCCGTCTGGAGGCTTACTGTGGCAAAAGTAATTGATGACCGGTTAATGCTAAACGGTATGCCCCTTTCCACTTCTCTGCTCTTCTCTAATGAACATAAGATGTAGATTGATTTGAGTGTATTTGTTCTTCTATTTGTCAAATTATTTATGTCTACTCTTGAATTTCGCATACTTACCTGTCTTTCAGTTTGTTGAATTCCATGTTTAAGCTTTTGGTTCTGAGTTGTTGATTGCTAGAGATAAAGAAAGAGCACTGGGTGTTTGTTAAATTGTCTGAGATTCATCACACCAATTTTTGGATGTTTTGATCATTGTCTATGCAGACTATGCCACATATATAAAATGTTAGTTCTTGATTATAGAAAATGTTAGTTCTTGTTTGTCAATTTGTAGAATTCTATGTTTAGGATTTTGACTGTTGGAGTTGTTCGTCGCTAGAATTGGCTTTTGTCAATAGCTTATGAATTTGGAGCTGAAATCACCAAATGACAATTATGATGGCACATTATATATACTATCACAACTTGCCTTGATCTTTCTGTAAGCAAATAAATTAAAGACAGACAGAAATGTTGCATAGGAAAAATAACGACTGCTTTGTTTTGAAATAATTAAATAATTAATTGATGCAAATATGCAAATCTATTGAATCAAAATGAGTATCAGTATGTTGTTACTATTTTAACCATTTCCTAATGTCTTTTGTATTGAGTTTTTTAACTGTTATACACACACATTAGTCTTGCTGCAGCATGAAGAACTGCTCCCATTCTCTGAATATGTTATAACCATGCATACAAGTAAAACAGAACCGGTACTGTTTGGTCCCGACCAAGAACCGGTACCGGACCAATTCGGGTCGGTTGGGCTTTAATTAGTTAGATCCATGATCGGCCGGCCCCGGGCTTGGGCCCGACCTGGACTGGCCCGGTTTCACACCTGCACGGGGGGTAGAAAACCCCTCGGGAGTTGGCAATACAACCCCCTCCACGTGTACTCTTTTTTTAAATTAATAAAATGTGTGTTTCTTTATAAACTAAAAAAACTTAACCTGCCCCGATATTTAATCATCACTTCAACTAACTTGCTACAACTGCGAATAAAGTAAAATTGTGTACCTAAGGTTTACATAGCAAAAAAAGATGCAATATCAACCTCAGTCTTTTTCTTAAAAGAAAATGGAATAACATTTTAAGACTGCAAAAAAATGAGAAAAATCTGAATGAGAGTGGTTAATTATTTTATATATTACATTGCTATTTTGTAAAAGCAATAGTGCATTTTAGCTATCATTCATCTTGGGGAAAAAGATTGAACAAGCACAAATTGACAGATTGATATATAAATTTAAAACAACAACTTTAAATACAATGTGTTTCTCTCATACCCATACTACCTCCATCCTAATTTACTTAGCCATCTTTGACTTTTTCTGTCAAAGATGGTAAATTTTGACCAATTGTTTTAACTAATTTATTTATACAAAATTTAATAATTTTATGCTTTTATGATAGTATTTTTAACAAAGAACATTCTCATATCATTTTCATATTATCAATATTTTCTCTATATAAACATATAATCGGTCAAAGTTAGACGTCATTCACTTGAAAAGTCAAGTTTGGCTAACTAAAATGGGACGGAGGGAGTATCACTTTTGCACCCCATAATGTGTATGTTGAAGAGTTATTTGCACCATATGTAATCCATACGTGTTAACTAAAAATGATAAAAACTTACTAGCAGCCGGAGGTGTCATTAAGCTGGTTCATAGCAATTTTTGCTTTTCCCCTATTGATAAATTCCCTAGCTATTTGTTCTTGGTGTTGATCTTGGTTCTTATACAAAGCTATAGAATGCTATATTTTGGTATTGATGATGTTCAGGGATGAAGCCCTCCTTAGTAGAGCAGCAAATTAATTACAGAGATTAAAGATAATTCAATAGTAGAATGTTACCCATAAATCTAGAAGGAAATAATGCAGCTGCTGTATTTGCACAAACCAATTTTGAGCATACTAATAAACATGTTTACACTCAGATTGAATCTTTACACCCTATGGTTAAGGGTGCTACTACCTTATATGATGAGGGTGTTCTTAGCCTCAGTTTTTGTTAATGTGGTTGTTTTATTTTCAAATTGATGTTATGTAAAGAGGAATGCCTCCTGGGGAGGTTTTAGTTTGACCCCCTTCCCACTTAATAATTTAATATTAAAATTGACCCGTCACTATGGATTGACTTCAGTTACATTCAATTTTTTCACATGTTTTTTCAATAAAAAAAACTTTAGTGTGCTCAAATTGATAATCAATAGGCGTATCATACATATGTAGAACAAAGAGTGCAAGAGAAATATTGGGATTTAAATGAATAACCAACACATGAAATGGTGGGAAAGCATTTTTTTAGACTACTCGCTATACATTACTATGGTGGGAAAGCATATAATGAGGTAAACATTTGTTTCTTAATTATTACCAAAGTTTGATTTCAAATTTTAAATATAATAATTCAAATTCATATTTTACTACTAGCTCTTGTAGGTCTTCCGAAACCTCAACATGAAACTTAGAGGTTCATATCAAATTAGAACCCTTATTTTTTATTTCATATTGATTGTGTGTATTATTGATGTATTAATATTCACTTGCAAACTTAAGCGGAGCGGTACCATTTCGGATGGTCTTTTTTTCGTTTTCATTAGAACTGACATTCTTATATAGATTTGGACTACTACATAACTTGAATGCTTCTTAGGTAACCTATTAAACTCTTCAATATAAAAAGAGAGATCTATCATTTACTCACTTTTAAGTCTACATTGCAACCATTTCTTGTTGTTCTCCACTTTATTATTTGGAGAATAACAAATACATAGTATCATATATGCATTTCTATGAAAATTAACTATCCTAACCAAAATGCCATACTCTTATTGGGCATTATCTAAATCGCGCAACGCGCGATGTGAAAACTAGTATTAATATAAGCCTTGTGATTGTAAATTCTAACTTTACACGAATATGTATAAATCCATGCCCTTTGTTTTTATCTATATCTATATAATCTATACTACGTATAATATCATAAAGTCGACTCTTGAAGAACTCTTTAGATGAATTATTGACATGTGACAACATATTTGTAAGGAAAATGTGACATGCGACAACACTATAAATGAAAAGCTATCAACTTTCCAAACTCCATTCTTATGTATTCCAATATTATATTATAATATATAAAACCCCCTCTATTGTCACGTGTTGTTTTAATTAAAAATACATAAAACCCCCTCTATAAGTTTAACTAAAATTATTATTAAATCATTGTTATATTAAAATTTGATAATTATTAAATAGTATCTAGCAAAAACACTTATTGTACACAAAAAGACGTAATTAGATCTTTTGAATCAATATTTGTGAACAATGATATTAATATTTAAAATTAAAAGTTATTTTCAACTATAACATAAAATACGTTGGAGAAACTTATTTGAATAACTATTATGGAAATAACAATTCAAAAAAGGTTGTAAAATAATAAGTATATTTGAAAATGATTTTGGTAGTGTTGGTGTATTGGGTTCAAGCCCAAATACCCTCCCCCTAGACGGCCTAACTAGCATGCACACTCACCTTTTGCACGGGATCCACCGGTCGGTAATATTCTGATACTTGGTATTTTCTCTGGTAGTGCTGGTTGTATGTCGAGGAGCTCCCCAAAGCGGTCGGTGGGAAAGCTAGAATTAGCGTGAAGTGTATTAGATATAGAGGATTTTATGGTTAGGGGCTATTCAATAAAGGCTCGACACATCATCACCTACACATACTACATTGTAGTATAAACACTCAAATTTATTTCATTGTAAGTAATTGTCAAACTTGTATACTTTAACTTAGGACATGTTTACTTCACCGTTTATTATACTGTTAGGCAAGTAATACGTGTGAAGTAAACATGTTGTGTGGGTAACTTTACGTTTAATAAGAGGGTGTGCCGTTTATATGCCTGCTTAATAAACTTCCGCGCCCCCATGTTTTATTAAGCCGAGTTTTAAGCTCTTTTATATTGGCGATCTTACCCTTGCGTTCCTATCCTTTATACGGTATCATTGTATAACCTAATTATCTCTTCCATACTTTTTTGCCGACACCTTTTCATTCTTCTTCCTCTGGCTAAGAGCATCTCCAATGGGAATGTCTATTCTCTTACACACTTTTACAATTGGGTCCCATTTTTTATCTCACAAATTTTATGTGTAGGACCTACATATCTCCTTATTTATTTTCATTTTCATTTTTTATATCACTTCTAACCCACTTTTCATCCACTTTTGCTCCTCGATTCCCGTGTAATGTCTATTTGTGGACATTGTCATAGACATTGTCTACAATTTACTCCTATCTCTCTCTTCCTTTTCATTTTTCCATACACACCACTTTCTCCATATTAAATTAAAATAATCATCCTATCTCTATCTCTCTCCTATGCCACGTAGGATAGACTTTACTCCAATCCACTACCCCATTGAGATGCTCTAAAACAACACCATCGTCCATCGCGGGTATCGTTCATCGCAGAAAATAGAAATCAATTTTGAACCCGTCCAAAAAATCTGCTCTCCATTAAGGAAGAACACAGATTCGTGTTTTTTCAAAACCACTAAAAAAAAATTAATGAATTAGAATGTAGAGTTAATGGATTTTGAAAATTACCTATTCTTTGCTCCTGAAATCCTTAATCGCAGCTTTGCAATAGAAATTGACAGAGAATTCCTTCAAGGATGAAAAAGGGCGACGGAAGCTTCTGGGTTATTTTTGACCGTTTACTAATAATATACGTATATCTTAATCCTCTTGAAGTAAACGTATATTTGTGTTACTGAACAAAATGTCATATTGAAGTAAACACGTGTTTATTAAACACTTCTTATTAAGAATGGTTTACTAACACAATGTTTAATAGGCACCGCTTATTACACTTTGAAGTAAACATGTCTTTAGAGTTCTCTCTAGATCTTCTGTAATAACTCATTGTAGAACAGGGGTTTGAGATTCGGACTCAGTAAGTTCGCAACAGAACTTGACCCACTTTACGCCTCATCCGTTCTTGCTATTGCTTTTGCCTTCATATTACCTCAATTCATACATCAAATGCAATGGTCGGTAAAAGATCACACGAAAGCCCAATATTAGGCCGTGTTGGGCTTTTGAACCGTTGGAACTTAACCTCAACGGGTAATAAAGAATCAATATTGAAAACAATTAGTGCCCAAAAATTTAAAAAAAAAAAGGAAAATGGGCAAATAAGCCCACGTACTAACCAAACAAGGTCAAATAAGCCTTTATATAGGAAATTCGATCCGGTCGTCACCATTTGGGGCAGTTTCCGGTGTAATTTTTTGATGAAACTTTTTGAGCATCTTATTAATTAAGTCTAGTTTATTCATACCAAATTTAAGCTAACAATTCAATCAGAAAGACATTCAAATAAATTCTTGAAAATAATTGTGTTTTTAACTGGGCAGTTAGCTTTAAGAATTCATTTGAATGCCTTCCCGATTGACGTTTCAGTTGAAATTTAGTATAAGTAAACTAGACTTAATGAATAATATGCTCAAAAAATTTCATAAAAAAATCCACCGGGAACCATCCCAAATGGAGACGGTCGGATAGAACCTCCTGAATAAGGATTTATTTGACCTACGTGAGCTTATTTAAAGCTATAGAACCCCTTTTAAAGCTATAGAACCCCTTCGGAAATGATTCAACCTTATGCGACGTGAATGAAAGAGTGCCGTTGATTTTGCTGGGCATTTCATCTGATGGCCGTGCTTTGTTAAACACAACGAACAGTGTGATGAAGATGTAAAAGAATCATTCTCTCTTTTCAACATTGTCATTATTCCCACAGAAGAATTTGTTCTGCATTACCTGCCATTGGCTGCACTGTTTACGGAGTATTTATTTGTTTATTTATTAAAACGACGATAGTATGAGATTGGCTCTACAATAATAAAAAATGCCCTTGAGGCTGGCCGAATGACGATGAGCAGTAACCACAAGCAAGTTGAGGTTTCGTTTGAAGATTCAAATCCGCAGAAATGGCGTCTTCCGCTCAAGGAAGATAGTTTTCGCAGCTTCATGGAGAAGGAAAAAAACAACGCAACCGCGCAGAAGGTTTTTGCCCGGGGTTCGCTTTTCAGCCCTTTTTTGTTTGGGAAATTCTTCGACCCTTCTGATGCTTTCCCACTGTGGGAGTTCGAGGCTGATGTTCTGTTGGCAACACTTCGCTCTTCAAATCATCACTGCAACGTTGATTGGCTCCAATCCGATGCCGATCTTACACTAAAAGCTGAACTACCAGGTCAGATATGGCTTCAACTCTTTGATTTTATTACTACTCCTAAATTATCATACGAACTGTAAATTGATGGTAGGAAGTAATTTGAGTTCTATCGTCAAGTTCAATTGTATTTATATTTAGCGTCTATAGGGGTTAAGCAGACTCTAAAACCTACTACCTGAAATTATGTATGAGGCAGAAACGATCTAATCACAAGTGTCTTTAATGTCATATTATTAAGAATTGAAGTTCCATACTTCACCGGTATATTCACAGATTTATCAAAGTATACAATTTTGAGCTATTTGCTCCTATCATATTTAGAGATGTACTTATTTTTGGAGTCTTGCATGGGCAAATGAAGAGAAATTACTACCATACATTAATAATATTTTGTGTTGAACAAGTTTATAGGCCGGATTCAAGTTTTCAGTTGTGGCTTATGGTCTAATTGAATGATACCATGATACTAACACTGTACTAATCCTGGCGTGCTCTAGGATCAGTTCCAAACTATAGATTTTAATATTCTTGAATTGTGGCTTGTTCATCAACCCTCAGTTCAGTCATAGTCCCAATTACTCGATCCAGCTAAATGAATATTACCTTACAGCATGTGGATCTTAACATCCCATGAGACTTCCGTTGGGAACGGGTAATGGCCTGGTAGCCCATTTGATGGGGAGTGTTAGAGGCTCATGTCACAAATAAAGGGAAACCATTATATTAGGAATCTCGTATGGAGATAATCAATTTGATTAATTTTTCTTAGTGTGGGATTGGTCCATGATTCGATTGATGAATTGAATGATATTAACCCAATCTTAGATTCTGCGAATGTAGATTCTAAGTGTGATGATACACAAGCGTGCTAAGCTATAATTTTGGGCCATTTAGGTTGAGTTTTAGGATGATATTCCGAGTTCAGTATTTACTATGTCCATTTAACGAGATAGCTATGATGTTTTTTTGATAGGTTTGATTTTGGTTTCACACATAGTTCTCATTTCATTTTTTCTTTAATTTCTTTTTTTGTTTTGTTTTGGTGTGTGAATGACAGGAGTGGGGAACAGTGGCGTTCAGATCTGTATTGAAAACAGAAAAGTGTTGGAAATCAGGGGAGTGTGGAGAGAGCAGCAAAGAGAAGGTGGAGGGAGCGACTGGAAAAGCAGCAGCCATTGGTGGGAACATGGATTCGTACGGAGGATTGAACTCCCTGAAAATGCAGATTGGAGGAAAATGGAGGCTAACATGAATAACGACCCTATGTTTTTACAGATACGAATTCCAAAGGCCGCTGCTCCGAACTCTTAAATGTCTCCAGCATGCAACAATGCAGCAAAAGACTCCGAAAATGCTTTATGATTCCAGATAAAGGATTACTATCACAGAAGTATGTATATATTCCTGTTTGGCAACCCCATCGCAACCACAACTTAACGGTTTGATTATAAATAAAATAATGTAATCAATACTAGCTACTTACTTTAATTCCCTAACAATCAATTATAGTAACTCTTATGTTTTCAATCAAGAGAACAAAAACTTCTATCCATGTTGACAACACAAAAGGAAGCATTAACTGCTCCCCACCCCTGCCCTCTGTCTTGCATATAAGTTCTGCTGGTTTGTTTTCAAGTCTAGTGTAAAGTGTATTTGTCAGTAATGGTATGATGAGACCTTTTAAAGCTCCAAACGCGAAGATGAAAACTGAAATATAAACTGAAATACATTTGATGCTGAAAATTCACCATGAGCGATCGTAGAACGCCAGAACGGTCCAGACAAATTGGAGACGAGCCATATGGAACGTTGAATGGCCAATTGCAATTGGATTGTTGGGGCTCTAGGATCCAGACCAGGTGAATCTGTATCATCCAATTGTTGATGTATAGGACATAGGTGGCATTGCAGATGGATGACTTGTATCATGTAAAAACCAAAAGGGTGGAAATATGGACTTTTTGAGAGATGCTTCACAGTTCATACTTGGAAAGAGAAATGGAAACAGGCTATATGATTGATGCAGATGGTCTGTTCTTGAGTTGTAAGTCGCCGAGCCTGTTTTGCTGTGATAGAGTAGGGACTCGATCACATACGATTGATCGATGTAAGAGTAAAAATGTCAAGAGCAGAAGCTCGAGTCCGATTGGAACCCCTCTCCAAGTGATCGGGCGTGCTATATTTATGATTTAATGTTGCAAAATACCTTAGCACATGTCATTATGTCAATACTTTCAACTAAAGGCAGTGACGTCAAAACTATGATCATCTCTCATTCTCTCTCGCTTGTTCTATGTTTAAAATTATATCTAAATAGAAGTTATGATCCACATTCAATGAAATCTTAAGAATTAAAGAACTCTTAGCATATTAGAGTACTAAAAAAGAAATAGGCTAAAGGGTCAAATAGGTACATGAACTAACTTAAAGTGTTAAATTAGCCCCTTATATAGGAGGTTCTGTCTGGCCGTCGCCAATTGAGGCGGTTCCCGGTGAAATTTTTTGATGAAATTTTTTGAGCATCTTCTTCATTAAGTCTACTTTACTCATACCAAATTTCAGCTAAAAATTCAACCGGGAAGGCAGTCAAATAATTTTTTGAAGATAACTGTGCAATTAAACAGCGCAGTACATTTCGGAAAATCATTTGAATGCCTTCCCGATTTAATTTTTAGCTGAACTTTGATATGGGTAAACTAGATATAATGAAGAAGATGCTAAAAAAATTTCATCAAAAAATTCAACCGGGAACCTCCCCAATTGGCGATGGCCGGGCAGAACTTCCTATATAAGGGGCTAATTGAACACTTTAAGTTAATTCATGTACCTATTTGACTCTTTAGCCAAAGAAATAATGTCACAAGTAATACTATAGGCTTTTCAATGGATAAAATAAGAACAATTTTGAAGTTGAGCAAAAAAAAAAAGACATACTACAAGCGGAAGGACTAGGGGTGGACTCGGGTTGGGCCGCCCGGCCCAGACCGGTTGGCTGGTCTTCGAGCTGGTTAGGGCCTACTGAACCGCTCAATTCCTGGGGCGGGCTCGGGCCTCCTAAAAGTGGAACCGGTTCGGGCCAATTTTTTTTTCAATTTTTTTTATTTCTACTGGGTTAGGCCGGGTGTTTTGGGGCGGTTTGGGGGGTGGGGGTGAGGGGGGGGGGGGTCGGGGGTTAATTACAAAACAAAAGGAAAAAAATAACATTGAACCGGGACCGACCCCGAACCGCTGCCTACCCGGGCCGGTTCTGGTTTTCCCTTCCTAGAGAAAAAGCCCGGCTGGGCCCAAGCCCGAACTGGAACCGGCCCGTCCTGGGTCCATCCCCAGGAAGGACTGAAATGCCCTTAACCTGTCTCATCTCAGCCTCCCCTGACTCTCAACTTACACCTCCCTCGTTCCATACTTTTTAGCCATCTTAGTGTATGCATCGGCTCTCCATAAGAACAATGGTGGTGGCGGCTACAATCAATGATTGTGGCTATGACCAATGACGACAGTGGTGGAGATCGGAGACTACTGGCGACGATGAAGCCTGAAGGCAGCGATAGAGAGATGGTCATTGTTGGATTGGTCAATGCGTTTATTAGGCACGGGGGCTTCTGCTTCTTCAATCTTCAGTGATCTTCCTCTTGGGCATTGTCGATTGCAATTAATTTCTTCCGTGCGAACACTAAAGAATGTCAGACGACGTAGATGTGCTTTTGCTTCGTCTTTGAAGATTAATTAATGGTTGTTTGAGCATAGGGGAAATAGTGGTGTGATCAACAACTAGGTCTTCAAGTGTCAGCGACAACTAGAGTTACACGCAGAGTGGACAGATCTGATGGTGACTTAGGTCACTTCACACCAGGCAAGGACTAGAGTGTTAATGTGAGGTTACAGACGTGAAAAGGTGGGTCACAGTTGCGACGGGGTCATTGGGTGACAAGTCACAGAGATGACAGATCACTAGGCGACAGGTCACCACGAGGCCAATGTCACCATTGTAGATTGGTCATTGGAGGAGTATCCGGGTCATAATAGTCATTGGATGACAAGACTATTGACTTGTTTTCAATTTTTTAGATTTAGTCTTATTTATGTCCATATCTTTTTCTTTAGTCTAATGTATGTCAAATCCCCTCAGAAATATCAAGAGGCCCTTTCAATAATAGGAGACAACTTTCATAGAGGCTGGAGCTCATAGTCCCAGGGGTGGCCCTAGGGGGGGGGTGCAAGGGGGCAGACGCCCTAGGCCAAAAAATGGATAAAAATAGGCCCAAATTGTGTTCTTTGTATTAAGTATGAGTAGGCTGATTTTCCAGCCCTATACTAACAATTTTTCGGCTGAAATTTGTTGAAGTTCATCGAAATGTTTTTTTTTTGTGAAAACTTATTATCATGTTCTCTATGAAGTGTAGATTATGTAATAGAAATCAGTTCAAAGTTCAATCGTGAAGTCAGTTAAATAAATTGTTGAAAAACAATGCGTTTTTATACATATTTTCGAGTATTGTTTTTCAATAATTTATTTAACTGACTTCACGATTAAATTTTAAGCTGAAATTTTATGGACAAAATCTACACTTGATGAAAAACATTCTCTAAAATTTTCATATAAAAAATCCACTCGAAAGCATATTAGTCTGAAATGATTATTTGATTAGTTTATTATTGATTCCATTCATGGTTGATTGTTTGATTTCTTAGTTGTTAATTGTTTTCTATTGAGTGTTGGTGTTATAAATTGTTGATTTTGTTAGACAAACATTTTCAATTATAATGAAATTTATAAATTTAATAAATTTCAATGTGTAATAAAAAGGATTGAATCTGAATAGGATAAATAAAAAAATAGGAGAAGATTAGAAAACACGGCGCTAAGTAAAACAAGTTCAACGGAAAAGTTTGTCTGTGTGAAAAAGTCAAATTCAGAATGTCATCTTCAAGACGAGAACTCGTAGAAGAAAAATAATTTAGCTACCGAAAATGAAATGATTCAAAATGATTACATCATTGGAAGGGAAATTTAGGAGTTGATAATAATAGAGTTAATTCCTTAAATATGACTTAAACATTGTTAAAGAGTAGAAATAGGATAACCATTGTTTCCTTCCTAAATAAGAATTATTAATACAATATGATTTGTTTAGGGGAAAGTTTCCGAAATAGGACTAAAACAGTTTGAAAATTTCAAAATAGGACTGCCATGTTTTTTATTCCCAAAATAGGAGTAATTACTGTAAAGTTTGAAAAATACTGTCATGTTTGAAGCCCGGTACTGCCAAAATATGATAGTAATTAGTCCTATTTTGGCAATTAAAACATGACAATCTTGTTTAGACAGAATAGGACGAGTTTTACAATTTTTTATAAATGCCTTGAAATATTATTATTATGCATTAAGATAGAAAATGGCTCTACAATTTTTTGTAATATTTTTTGTAACATTAGGCTCATTTTAATTTTTCGCCTCTAGGTCTTCACACATACAGGGTCACCCCTGATTAGTCCATCCTTAATTGCAACATTAATGAATAGCATAAATGTTAATTATTACTATATATTTATCACAAATGGTGTCATCTTTTTTCGTTATTGATGAAAGTATCTTCAATGCTACAATGTGCACGGTGTACATGTGTCATGAGAGAGATAGGCACAAAAGATTAATTTTTTGACATTTCTCTCTCCGCCTTTCCACGATCTTATGTGTTTTTGGTAAGTTTTTCCCTGCAATGTCAACCACAATGTCTACATCTACACATTGTGCTTGACATTGTGAAGAAAAAGTTACCAAAATGATATAAGATCCTTGAAATAAGGAGAACGATATTTTATTTATTATTTTTGATTGGCTATCTCTTATGTCACGTATGCACCGTTAATGTATTAACATTGGAGATGCTCTGACCATTAGGGCCTGTTTGGTACGATGTAAAATAAACACTTTGCATGCAAAGTGCAGGGAAGGAAACGTTTTACATCGTTTGTTTTGATTATTTGATGTAAACTATAAGACATTTTTTAAAAAAACATTTTACACTGTACTATGTAAAATATTTTGTTAGGATGTAATTCAATATTTCCAAATACTTTGTGAAATTCTAGAGAATTCTAGGACTATGTGGAGATGAGTAGAATTCTCTAGAATATTGTGGAATTATCTAGAGAAATATAGTATTCTCTAGATGTGTGTAGAATGTTATAGAATCTTCTAGAATACTCTAGTCTCTAGAGAAATGTAGAAATCTCTAGAAATGTCTAGAAATGTGTAGAAGGTTGTAGAGTAGTCTAGAGTGTTCTAAATAAGTGTGGAGTCATCTAGATTCTTCAAGAAGATAATGGAAGCTTGTGGAGGCTCCTTGAAAGAATCTAGAATGTAGAGAGGTGGGTGGAAGATTCTAGAGAGGGAGTCCCTACCCCTTTGTGAGTAGTATAAATAGATGGTGTAGCCTTTCATTTGTGGTGTGAAAGAAAGGCTTCTCGGTAGTGAGGAAGAGTGAGTATTCCCAACTAGAAAGTGTGAAGTGAGAAACCCGTTCGTTTGTACACTCTCTTGTAAATTCCAATTATATAATACAAGAGTTTTTTTCTTCTTAGCTCGTGATCCTGGTAAAGGTCGGGGTGTCGTGTTTTTCCCCAACAGTGGTATCAGAGCCAGGTTCTCGGTGGTAGAGGAACGGGTGTATTTTCTCAGTAGAAAAATCTCGTGATAGTGTGATGGCGTCAAACATGTCGAAGGTGTTTGAGCTCCCACTCTTTGATGGGAAGACCAACTTTACGCTGTGGCAGAATACGATCCAAGACCTATTGGTGCAGCAAGGTCTTGATCAAGCTCTAGATGAGGAGAAGCCTGCCTCCATGAGTGATAGAGAGTGGAGCGCGATGCAAAGGAAGGCTGTGAGTACAATCCGGTTGGCACTTGCTCCTGAGATTAAGTTTAGTGTGTTGAAGGAGACAACACCGAAGGCGTTGTGGGACAAGCTCGAGGGAATCTATGCATCGAAGTCACTGACTAATCGATTATGCTTGAAGATGGAGTTGTACTCACTCAAAATGGAGGAAGGTGGTAATCTTCATGATCACATAAACATGTTCAATCAACTAGTATGCCAACTAATGAATGCAGATGACAAGATCAAAGATGAGGAGCAGGCATTGTTGTTATTAGTATCACTACCAAAGTCCTACAAACCATTGGTCCAAACTCTACTTGTAGGTAGGACAACTCTCACACTGGATGAGGTGACGACAGCTTTGCGTGAGAGTGAGAGGATGCTAAAGAATGACAATGTAAACATAAGTGGAGATCGTGTACTAGTTGTGGGAGAACGAGAACGAGAGCGAGGAAGAAACCTATCAAGAGAGCAAGGTAACCCTAGATGGAGATCAAAGTCTCGGCCGCGCCAAGATCTAAGTGGCATAGAGTGCTATTACTGTGGGAAAAGAGGTCACATTCAAGCGAGATGTCATGAATTGAGGGAGGACTTGAAAAAGTTTAGGGAGGCATCTCGAAGCAAGGATAATAGTGACTCCCATACCAATGTGGTCTGCGATGAAGATGATGATAATGTTTACTTAGCAACAAGTGAAGAGGTTGCCAAATCTAAGTGGGTGATGGATAGCGCTGCCTCAATGCACATACAAAAATTCCTTTTGTACACGTTTTTGTACCCATCAGTACACGCATGTGTCTGTAAGAGTTTTTTTTTGTCTGTGAAGCGCGGTCCACAGACATAAGTTGGCTTGTTTTGTCTGTGGAAAATTTCACAGACAAAACAAACCAGCTTTTGTCTGTGGACCGCGCTTCACAGACAAAAAAAACTCTCACAAACACATGTGTGTACTGATGGGTACAAAAACGTGTACACCAAGAATGGTTGATGCACATATGTCGTGATCAAGCCATGTTTGACACCTTGACCACTAATGGAGAGTTCGGTCACTTCAACTTAGCTAACGGCGAGAAGTTAAAGGTTGAAGGTTCTGGAAGCATAAAGATGGTGCTTCATAATGGTTCAAGCCACATTCTCCACAATCTGAGGTACGTGCCTTCAAGTAAAGCTAATGTCATCTCGTTGGGTGCATTGACATTAGAAGGTTGCAAGTATTTTGGCACAAATAAGTGGTGCAAGGTGTTTAAGGGAAGACGCTTGCTCATGAGAGGACGGAAAAATGAGAAGAACATTTGCTTCTTGGAAGGCAGTGCAGTGAAAACAAGACGCGCCGGAGGAGTCAAGGAAAAGAAAGTCAAATTTTCGGAGATCACTGAAATATTTGGAAATATGAATTAAGGGAGGAATTGTTAGGATGTAATTCAATATTTCCAAATACTTTGTGAAATTCTAGAGAATTCTAGGACTATGTGGAGATGAGTAAAATTCTCTAGAATATTGTGGAATTATCTAGAGAAATATAGTATTCTCTAGATGTGTGTAGAATGTTATAGAATCTTCTAGAATATTCTAGTCTCTAGAGAAATGTAGAAATCTCTAGAAATGTCTAGAAATGTGTAGAAGGTTGTAGAGTAGTCTAGAGTGTTCTAAATAAGTGTGGAGTCATCTAGATTCTTCAAGAAGATAATGGAAGCTTGTGGAGGCTCCTTGAAAGAATCTAGAATGTAGAGAGGTGGGTGGAAGATTCTAGAGAGGGAGTCCCTACCCCTTTGTGAGTAGTATAAATAGATGGTGTAGCCTTTCATTTGTGGTGTGAAAGAAAGGCTTCTCGGTAGTGAGGAAGAGTGAGTATTCCCAACTAGAAAGTGTGAAGTGAGAAACCCGTTCGTTTGTACACTCTCTTGTAAATTTCAATTATATAATACAAGAGTTTTTTTTTTCTTAGCTCGTGATCCTGATAAAGGTCGGGGTGTCGTGTTTTTCCCCAACATATTTTACATGGGAGAGACTAGTATACTATTTCACACCGTTTAATAAAGAGTGTAAAGTGTAAACCAACGCTGCCTGTAGAAGACGTACTGCAGTTACGCGACAAAGGAAAAATCTTGACGGCTAAAACTAGTTTTTCTCCTATAGCTTTAGTCTGCATAGCACGTTCCACATTATGTATATATATATATATATATATATATATATACATTTTCAAAAAAAAAATCTATTTTTAATATTTATAAATAGACCCCTATAACTTTTACTATTTGTAAATACACCCCCATAACTTTTAATATTTACAAATATGGCCCCGTATCCGTATCCTACTTTTTTTGTTTTGACGTATCCCCGTACCCGTTTCCGCGTTTCCGCGTTTCCGCGTACCGGTATCGGTATCGGTGCTACATAGCACATGATGCATGAGCTTCAAAACAAATTAATAAGAACTATTACCTCGATGTGAAAGTAGGTGAAAGTGGGAATACAAATACGCACTCTCTTCTGAAATTGAATTCTCTCCGGCTCTAATTCATCCCGTCCATCCGAAACAAGTTCCGGCTTAAAATTCACACATTAAGAAAATAAATGTACTGAGATGTATGGAGTATATTACAATGTTTCAACATTGTTTGGACACTGTTTGATATTGTTTTGCATCATTTTGGTGTAGATAATTTGCTAAATAAGAAAATGTTTGAAAGTGAAACTTAATAGTCGGGATTATTAATGTGGAATTTGTTTCTGGGATGGAGGTAGTGCTGGACTCGGGCCGGTTCGGGCCCGGTTCGGGCCTGGGCCCGGCCGGGCCTCAGGCCAGGAAAGGGGAGGCCCGAACCCGAACTGCCGGTGGCCGGTTCCGGTTCCGGTTCCGGGCCAAACCGGGTCGGGCCGGGCCGGTTCACCATATGGAAGGCCCGGGCCCGGAACCGGGAACCACCGGGCCGGTTTGACCCGAACCGCCGGTGGACCGGGCCACCGGGCCGGGCCGGGCCGGTTGCTACAGTGGCCGGGCCGGGCCGGTTCCGGGTCGGGCCGCCCGGCCCGAGTCCAGGCCTAGATGGAGGGAGTATTACTGAAATCATGGTCCACAAATACCATAGTACATGAGGGATGATTAATAACCACAACGACTTTTAATTGTGTCAAAAAGGTGAAATACGTTTTTTTAAAGGAAAAAAAGTGAAATGCGTTAATCATCCATTATAATTATCTGGATTTTCAATGTAACTAATTAGTCGCTCTAGGGAGAAATGGCCATATTTGAACAATTTAGCGGCTACAATTATGTATCCTGAACAACAATTTTCGGTCGTCAAAGTTTAATAAATAATGCAACAAGAATGTCATATTCGAATAATTTTCTACAATAATATACAATAAAGTTTAGCTGTCCTATTGCCTAATGTTACATTCGTTGGATCAACATAAATGCATATTGGACGACCTAAACATTTTCAATTATAATGAAATATACGTCCACACCAACTTATGATTCACCTAAGACCGTACGACAACTCATTGATTTTTGGCGACGTGGTTAAGGTCAAGTAAAAGTAGAATAATATCGAGAGAAATTTGAGATAATGTTAAAAATTTATCTTAAAGAAGAGTAAAAATAATACTGAGTACGTATGAATTTTCGAAATAAGATCATTATTACATATATTTTTCACCTAAATGAGAGAAATTATTTAAAAAAAACTGAAAAATACTTGTATGACACTATATAATGTCACACTAATATTTGCAATGTGAAAATATTTATATATGCTTGATAAAATGTCCTGTTATTTAATTTGTGTTAACAACATTTAATTAGCGGGGCTTATCAGCCTGTTATATAGCTTGGGAATATACAACTCCAACTTAAACATTACAAATAAATCTATTTAAAATATATACTTTATTTGCCGGTTTAGTAGTGAAGTACATGTAGTATACTCCCTCTGTCCCATAATGAAGTTCCTGATTTGACATGCACAAAGTGGGTAATCAAGCAAGGGTAGTCGTGACTTTTGGGATAAAAGTGATTTTCCTTTTATGGAAATGAGAATTTCTTTTAGGGACATTCATAAAAGGAAAGTGAGAACTTTTTTACGGTACAGAAGTAGTATATATTATTTCAACATATCGAACAACCAATCTATATTATACTTCCTCCGTTCTTTAATTCTTGCAACATTGTGATTTTTGCACTATAAAACGGGTATTCCCCGCCCCGTACCCGTTACCCGGTCAAAGCAGTTTTCCCCGTTTTGACCGGTTCAGTTCGGTGCGGGTATCCATCGGGTCGGGTTAAATTGCCATCCCTAGTTCCACTTGCTCCTGGAGGTTAGGTTCTCAGAATATTTGTATTTAACATGCCATTTGTATTTAATAAAGTTTCAGAATATTTTTTATTTCTCAAAAATAAAGGTTGCAGGCCATTTTATGCTAAATAAGTTCTTTGACGCCCCGTTTAATTTGGTTAATCGGAGCCATGTACGTAGTTATTTTCTGAAAAACTTATTTGACAACAAAAAATGTAAAGAATTTACGTGTAATACAAAAATAGATTATACACATGACTAAACGATGTATTTTTATTTTACACGCGAACTATTTTACGGCCCTAAACTTTACATGCAATCACTTTACATGTAAAGTTTTAATGTGTAAACTACCAAACGGACTCTTAGATTGATAGAAGTTGATGGGATTCTATTGATGCTAAGTCAGATGCTCTATAGGTCATTCAAACTTCAAAGCATTAACTTTGGAATGGACAAATCATAGTTTGAGCCGATTATTGGTGATATGCATGTGGGCCATGATTTAATTAATATTTTCTTGGTCGCAAAATTAACTTTAACTTTCCTACTTGGAATGCCTCTAAATTAACTTCATACTTTATTTCATTTCTACTTTAAGTAAACATTAGCCTTAAAAGTACTCATTTTTTTTATAGCTAACACATTTTTTTTAATAAAGACATAGTAAACGAGAGTAAAAAAAGTAAACAAAAACAGAAAGACAAACAAAGATAAAAAAAACATTTATCTTACTTTGATAAACATACAAAAGTACTCATTTGCCTCTATTTTGATCAAATGCATTTACCTCCTTTACTCTATTTGGACTACTTTCTTTACATAAAGATAATTTTGGAAAGTAAACTTTTAATTTTTTCTTACTAAAAAACCCGTGAAGTAAAATCAAAAAGTTAATTTCAGGATGAAAGGAGTAATAGTTACTAACTAGTTATTTCATTCGCGCGTTACACGACATAACTTTCATCATCATATTAGATAATTTTAGAAGTGTAATAATGATTCTACATTATAACTTGTTGGATATCATATAAAAGTAGAAAATGGATGTAACATGGAGATGGCGACTAATTATTTAGATACATCATACTAGGGCTAGGCAAAAATACCGAAAAATCAACCTACCATACTTACTATACCGAAAAATACCGGAAAATACCGGAATATTGGTATACTGTCATTTTCAGTATGGTATCATACCATACCAACAATTTATTTCGGTACGGTAACGGTAAATGTTTTCAAATACCGCGGTATACCGGTATAATACCGTACCAACTCCCTACCCAAAAATTACTTTAAATTCTAAAATATTGTAAAAGTCCATTACAATTTTGAAGTCTAAACTTAACACTTAGTTTGGTTACAAATATCAAAATACAAAAATAAAGACCCAATTTTCCAAACCCACTATAACCTTCTAGACTTCTATTACGTAACATTCAAATAAACTACCTTAATGACTAATGAGTAATGTACTTGATGGAGTATATGGCCCGGGAACCCCCGGCCCATAGACTCCTACTTCTCCTACATAAGCCCATTGAGCCCAGGGAGCACCTCAGGCCCAAATACAACGGCCCAAGCTTCAAAGGAGCCCATGACGCACACTGGGGTGCCTTCGGCCTCCTTGGCCGAAGGCTCCGAACTACACACGGCAGTCAGCTTTGAACATAGGAAGCCTCAGGGAGAAAACGGCGTAGAAAGGTTGCCCTCGGCAATCATGAGCCTTCGGCACTATCAAGCCCTCGGCATCAGAGAAGCCTTCGGCTGAATCAAGCCTTCGGTCACACAAAGCCTTCAGCTACACAGGGGTCCTCGATCACATGGAGCCCTCGGCTACACAAGGAGCCTTCGGCTAAACATGCTCAATCATCGAAGATTCCTTTTGGAGACAGCCAACCACCACATTTAATACCACGTCACATCCGCCAACCGCATTCAATGCGGTAAACGTACCACTGCCGGTGCCACCCGGCTGATGTGACCCTTCGGCCGTCGGATTACTGACACGTGTACTCTCATCGCATTTATTGCTGCTATAAATAGCAGCCCTTATTCACCTTGTAAAGACACGCTGAGTTCATTTAATAAAATCGACTCTCTCTCCTCCTATTTACTCTGACTTCTCTCTAAGTTATTCCCGCAATAACCCCTCGGATAAGACACCCCCCGGGTAGATCATCCATCAGTACTAATGTCTAGAAACAAGTCCATCTTGTCCCAAGAGCTTGCGAGTCGCGATGGCTGATCCGCTGACGAGTGTGACAAGTGTATCTACATAGAGATTCCGCGAGTCAAAACATACAACTTTGTCCGAAAGTCTTATTTATTTTAAAATAATGAAGTGACTAAATACACAATCATATTAAGAATAAATGATTTTATATCCATATTGTTTGAAAAATTTATTTATTTTTGTTAGAGATCACTATTGATAAAATTATATCTATATTATTCAAGTTATTTTAGGAGAATGCATTACTTTTTAATACGTGGCATGTTGAACTACTTCTACAAATAATTATTGTTCAATATTGAACATGACATCAATAGATTATTATGAATTGTATTTTGAAATAGATTATTATTTGAAACACCAATTTAGTGTATTTTATTAGGCCATGATAATTTATCGATACCGTACCGTTACCGTACCGAAACTTCGGTATACCGAAATGCGGCATACCGAAACTTCGTTAAGGTAACAATATATAACTTTTGTATGCTGAAAGTTCTGATACGGCAAAAGTATGAGAGAAAATATTCGATATATCATACATGACAAATCATGTGTAAGGTGTTGAGCTCTAAATTGTCAAAGAGATGAAAATTTAAAATCAAGATATATGGAGAGGAGAAATTGTATTAGCAAAGATTTTATGCTTTTATGCATATAATAATAAATACTCCCTCCGTCCCATTGAACTTTACCAAATTTCCTTTTTTACTTGTTCACATAACTTGCACTTGGCAAAGTCTACCGGGACGGAGGTAGTAGAATTTTCCATTCAAAAAAAGAAAGGCTGAAGAGTCAAATAGGCCCTTGAACTGACTTAAAGTGTTTAATTAGCCCCTTATATAAGAGGTTCTGCCCGGCCGTCGCCAATAGGGGCGGTTTCCGGTGGAATTTTTTGATCATCTTCTTCGAAGTCTTGTTTACCCATACCAAATTTCAGTTAAAAATTCAACTGGAAAGACAGTCAAATGATTTTCTGAAATGTACTATGTTGTTTAATTTCGCAATTATCTTCCGTTCAAGGAACTATTGGACCCTTTAGCCAAAAAAGAAAAGAAAAGATTATCTCAAAGTCTCAAGGTAATGGTGCAATACTCCAATCTTACAAACCACATGGCACTTGTCTATATTTCCCGAATCAGACACACTAAACTATCAAATATGATACGCCGGATGTAATCACAAATTCCGAACTTCAGAAGCAACTATCCCTCTCCATTGTCCTCCCAAACCCCAATCGGGTTTCCTCATTTTTATCTTGTGGTGAAATGGTTTCGCAGGAAAATACCGATTGGCTTTACGATTATGGGGTCGAAGATATCCCGATCCCTGATGCAAATTTCTCGGGTTTGGGAACTGGTTTCTGCTTGCCCGTGCCTCCCTTGAATGACTCTACTGCCAGGTAGCTTAGTTTTCGCCTCAAATGATAATTCAGTCCTGCGAGCGTTTATTTTCTTGTAAAATGGATATAGAAAAAGTTTGGATTTTTGTGTTTACATAGGGGTTTTTGATGCCCTTTCAGATGATATCATGACTAGTGTCATCAACCGATGCAAAGTCTTTTTTTTTTAATATTTTTTATGTTTTCTTGCAAGTCTCCACTGGTGTTTATTATTTGAAACTAGCATTGGTTATTATTATGGAAGCAGGAGGCTCTTTAGCTTGATCAGCGGGGTTATGCTTAGATAAGATAAGATATAGAATTCATGAATTGGCTGCATTCAAGCTAAATGACATGACATTTGATTGGTGATTTGTTTGGCTTTTGTACACTAATACGGAGTAAGTCATACCAAAGCTCTATACTTTAGTAAAAATATCTAAATATATGCTAGGTTCAGCTCATGCCCGGAACAGAAGTGATTTATTTGCTAATTTATAATTTAGGATGCACAGACCAGGTCCAAGCATCCAGTTATCCTCCATGAGAAATTTAAAATTCAGATAAACCATGTCAAGTACTTAATTGTATATATGATGTTATTTAATAATTAGGTATACAAAAGTCAATACATTCACGGGTAAAGTTACAGCCTAATTAAGTGCCTAGACCTTGAAGTTGTAAGCTCAGCAAACTAAGTCTATCCTGATGCCATCATACACTCATACCAAAGCTTTATACTTAGTAAACATATCTTCTTTTGAAGAAATGAAAGCATCTATTTAGATTATAACTAGTAGTTCACCTGTGCGTAAAATTTAGATTGCATGGAGTAAAACTTATTTTGTGAAGTATTAGCTGAATCTTCTTTATGATAATTATTAAAAAAATAGATAAATGGTAACTTTTCATGTTACTGCACCAAAGGTTTTATGCATACGGAAAAGTAACGATGTATAATGGCATGAGTACATACTTAGAAAATATAATGTCACTGAATACACTATATAATTATCTAATAGAGAACATTAACTAAATAGAAGTAAAATATAATACATTTCATCAAATAGAAGTACCATTGTTTTCCAAAATAGTACTCATTCACTCTTAAATTGAAAAGTTTTTATTGTTTTATTTAATTACTAAGACCTAAAAAGTTCTTATTTGGAATTAAATCTACAGTCATATATTTGAACTTTGTCAATGCTTTACTCTTATTCTGAGCAATTTCTTTATCTAATATGCACCCTACAGTGGTAAAAGCACAAGTTTACAATGTAGTATTATTCTAGTGGACCATTTTGTTTTGTTGGTAGCTAATTCTTACGGAGTATTACATATGACCAATGCAAAAAATCCTTGCATTAGAACTCTTTTTGCGCGGTTCTATGGTTCTAGAAGGCAGGCAACCTTGCCTTTTCTGTTGTAACAAAAAGAAGGGAATGTCAACCTTGCATGATCCTTCTTAATTAGTCACTCTTAGCATATTATTTAAGTGTGTATATAGATCTGCCCCAACCCCGCCATCAGACTCCGCAGCATACCCACTACCTCATTAGAAACACCAAAATGTGCTCTTTCTAAGTATCCCAGCATACCCTTATGACGACCCTTTATTCCTTTATCCATCCCCATTACCATACCCACCCCTTCAAGGGTAATTTAGCATTTTTATGGGGTAGTGGATTTTTTAAGTTGCCAGATGGAGGTTTCAGAGCAATCATAAATGTATGTATGTGTGTGTACCACTAATCTAGAAAACCCTAGGCGGTAGACTGGGGCTAGTGCCTAGTTGGGCTTAAGCAAGGCTTAGTTACGGCCTAGGTGGGTCCGAAATGAAAAATTATTAGAGGCGGGCAAGGGAGGTCTAGTGCCTAGGCAGAGTTATGCAGAGATTTTTTAGAACATTGAACACATTCTTCTCCCATAGTTGTCATTATAAATTTGCCCATTTCAGTTATTTCACTCTCACATGACATTGCTTTTATTCTAATGTTTATTTTTTCCATTCTCTTGTTTTGTCACAATGGGATCTCGAACTTGCTAGTGCTGAACTTGATGGATCATTTGGGGATTCTGATGGCCCAAAGGAAACTGGCTCCAAAAAACGGTAAAACTATGGTATCTTCTATGTGGATGTATTGTAATTAACCACAAGTCCACAACAAACTGTTGACTGCTACATTAGATCAAACCATGAAAGAGCCTGTCAGAACAGGTGTATCTATCAAGTGTTTACAAGAATCATATTATCACAGGACAGACATCACCATGCCCTTGTGTTGACATAGGTTAAGTGTTAGGTTCAATGTTCTAAAAGGCCCTAGGCGGGGATTTAGCATAGCCTAGAAAATCTATAATTTGTTACTCCCTCCGCCCCCTATAATTGTTCCATTTTTCCATTTTTTGATGTCCCCCTATTATTGTCCCATGCCATATTTGGTAACATTTGTTTGGCTCTAATTCATTCTTACTTTATTCTCCCTTTACCAACTCATTATCAACCACATAATTCTACTTTTCTTAAAAACCACACCACTTTCTTCTGTCTCAATATTAGGGGGACGGAGGGAGTAATACTTTATCTTATATATCATGAATTTTGTATACTTTGTGGCTCTGTGCCACAAAGGCTCCCACCCACAGCAGGTAAGGGGGGTTAGATGTACGCAACTTTACCCTATACTAAAGCACAGATAGACTGTTTCCAGATGACCCTTGATGAAAATCGCGTCGAAAATTGCATGGACTGACTGTTGCTTGATAACAAAGAAGTGCAGACAGTTTAGTGAGCCATTTTGCTTTATTCCATCATATTCCCAAGCCAAAAAATAGTAAGTTTTTGGCTCCAATGGGAATGATGGAAAAACTCTTCCATGTTATGATCGCATAGATAATTTTAAGCATTTAATAATGTTGAGATATCAACTGGATGAACTGGTCCAATCGCTATCAATCTCATCAATAGATAATTGTTGCCACATCATCCTCAAGCATTGTAGTTACTATCTATTAGTCAAACAACACAAGTAACATAATCAAGTTTTGCTTATTTGGGTTAATATTCTTTTATATTTTATTAGATTAGCAGTCAAAATTGTCAAATTACTGTCGATGTTTTTAAATACAGAAATTTGTCTACTCATATTAATCATTCAAAAAAATAATTAGAAAATAATTTGGTTCTTGACTTGGTGTGATACTGTGACGGACTGACGGTGCATGAATGGTGCAGATAAAATAGGAGTTATAGGACACACATATTATTCATGTTCATTGCTAGCATGTTATTGCAACCAACTTGCCACAAATAAAGTTAGAGGAAATCATTTAATGCTGAAGACCATGAATGGGTACTTGTCCCACATTGGTACTGTTAGGCCATATTTGTGTTCTTTCGTGTTAATAAATAAAACAATAGGACCAAGATTGCTTAACAATTTCTGAGAGAAGGCAACCAACTGGCAGCCATCTCATCATAGTTATTTTATTTTTATCCCCTAATTGGCACCTAGGCATTCGGCCTTGAGGAAATCCTGGTGGTTCTTTCGTTTTAGAACATTGATTACTAGATAACTTTAGCTGTCGGTACAGCCAGACCCAGTGAGCTTTCCTCACAATTTTATATTGTTTACAGGCCAAGAGCTGAAAGTTGTGGCTCATCAAGTTCCAAAGCATGCAGGGAGAAGTTGAGGAGGGATAGGCTAAATGAAAAGTCTGCTCACTGTTCATTCTTTCAGACGTTTAGTTCCATCTCCAACTTTCTTCATCACTAATATAGGAAAGTGAACTTGATGTAGGTTTATGGAATTGGCTGCACTCCTTGATCCAGGCAGGCCTCCTAAAACAGACAAATCTGCTATCCTAGTTGATGCTGTGCGTGTGGTGACACAGCTACGTGATGAAGCTAAGAAGCTAAAGGACTCCAATTTGAATCTGCAAGAAAAAATTAAGGAGTTGAAGGTGAGAATCTGTTTATTGTTTGCAATATTGTCACACTTCTATTAATTATATAATATATACCATTATGTTAAGTCTGGCATCGGATGTTTACTAGATCTATACATATTATATAAATGTGTGTTATACATCACTTTTCTATGATTCTTTTGGGGTCAGTTTGATTCAATTTAATATGGTATTAGAATCTCGTCCAGTTGTGATTCCTTTTTTTTTTTTTTTTATGTTTGCACCCATGGTTTGGAGTTTTATCTGGGTCATTTTGACTCATTTATTAACCCCTCGAGTCATCCAGTGGTCCAGCCAAGTTTGAGTGAAGGGCATCTAAGGTTCTACATCAAGTACGTTAGAGTCCACACCTTGTGTTGAACTTGCTAAAAGATTTGAAAACTATGGCTCAAATGCTTTATGACCCAGTCGAGTGACTCTAACCCCATCCTAAATTCTATAATTGTACCAGAGCAGATTTTGGTTTGCTTTGTCAGGTTTTCCATTTGAATGCCCATCTAAGCGGCCCGTGCGTCTTTAGTGTTGTTTCCATCTAGAAGTTCAGCCTCAGCGACCTGTGACTCATTTATTCCGGGTTTCCAGCCCTTGTCAATTAAGTGTTACCCCCTGCATCTCGAGTTTCAGTTTCATGAGAGACGACTACAATTGACTCATCAGTTAGATTCAACATAACCTGGATGTCCATTTGAGGGAGTGTTAGTCCCACATCAAAAAAGTAAAGTGAAAATGATGCATAATAAGATCTTGTATTATTGAACTAGTTAACAATTTAGATTTAATCATTTAGGGTGATTTGGATTTTATCTTTTAGGGTAGATGGACCCGCTGAGCGAGCCTAACTCCATCCTGAATTCTATCATTACTTCTTAAAACCCTTTAGGGTGAGTCAGGTCTAATTTAGACTTTCATTTAATGTTTATATGTCTTAAATTGTGTAGTCCGAGAAAAATGAACTTAGAGAAGAAAAGCAGAGGCTGAAGGCCGAGAAAGAGAAGTTAGAGCAGCAACTGAAGACCATGAATGCACAACCTGGTTTCATATCTCCTGCCATACCAGCTGCTGCTGCGTTTGCCGCTCATGGTCATGCAACTGGAGCTAATTTGGTGCCTGTCATCAGCGGCTATCCAGGGGTAGCAATGTGGCAGTTCTTGCCTGACACCTCTCAGGACCATGTTTTCCGATCTCCAATGGCTTAAACACTGTAGCTATCACTGTTAAAGTTGGGTTTACTTGGTGCTTTAATTTTCAAATGAAGTTATAATTGCCCAGTTTCATTGTACTCCGTAACATTTAGGTTTCAGTTCTTAACTTTGTTTGATGAATGCCATACGATTCTTCCATCTTCCCTGAAAATGTAAGAATGTGATATTTCACACCACGGACTGGATGCTGGTTTTATTTGTAAATGTAAACAATTTAACCTGTATTTGAGATGTTAATGGTCGTGATTTATTATTTTGTGTGTTTCTTTTCTTTTTGTTGGTTTCAAGTGAATGATTTGTCAGACTTTGTCATATTTTGTAATAGTCTAGGCAAGAATTGCGAAGAACTAAAATGGAAAGTAGGAATTCTAGGCCTTAGAATAGAATTCGAACATACTGGCATGGTTCAAGAGAAGACACGAGATTAGAAATTTAGAAGTAATCATTCAGCACCATATAAGAGTTCATGTACAAGTATACTGAATTCAACAAATCCTCAACCGAATAGCTATAAGTCGGTTAAGCTAACTACCAATTTGGTGATTATGTGTGTGCAAGCATAGCTTCCTATCCTGGAGTGGCAGTAGCTGATGTGGATCAGTCCAGCTCATAACAATCCATTCCCCTCAGATTCAGCTTGTCCTCAAGCTGACAAGTGTCTTTGTACAAACTCTGGAAACCTCTTAGTTAACTCTGCATAGGATTCCCACGTTGCATCCTCTTTCTCTCCGTTGGACCATTGAATTAACCAGTATATTGCAGCTTGGTTTCCTTTGCGTGCAATCTTCCTTTCCAAAACCATCAAAGGTTCAACCCTCATAACCCCTTGATCATCCAACTGGGGTATGTTAATTTGAATAGGGAGGTCACCTCTATGTTTTTTGAGCTGAGAAATATGAAATACCGGATGAATTCCGGCTTCCTCAGGTAACTTCAATTTATAAGCCACTTGCCCCACTCTTTTTATAACATCAAAGGGTCCAAAAAATCTAGGTGCCGGCTTTACATTCATCCTTTTTGCTACAGATTGCTGCCTATAAGGCTGCAACTTAACGTAAACCCATTCTCCAACCTGAAGATCCCTATCACTTCTGTGTTGATCTGCTTGGTTTTTCATGCGGTCTTGAGCTCTTTTCATATGGAATTTTAGCAATTTGATACATTCTTCTCGTGCTCTGAGGGTTCTATCCACAGCTTCAACTGGACTCCTTCCCAAAGCAAGAGGACAATGATTGGCTGGAGACTGACCATATACTACCTCAAAAGGAGTAGTGTTTATAGATGAGTGAAAGTTGGTGTTATACCACCATTCTGCCATTGGAATCCACTTTGCCCATTCCTTAGGATGTTCTCCCGACATGCATCGTAAGTAAGTCTCTAGGCATTTGTTAACACTCTCCGACTGTCCATCCGTTTGAGGGTGATAAGCTGTGGATAGCTTTAATTCTACCTTCAACATTCTGAACAACTCCTGCCAGAATTTACTGATGAATACCTTGTCTCTATCGCTTACTATGGATTGAGGTAGGCCATGTAATTTGAAGATATTGTCAAGGTATTCTTTAGCCACAGTACTAGCATGATAAGGATGGCTGAGTAGGATGAAATGTGCATACTTGCTTAGTCTGTCAACTACTACCAATATGGTATCTTTATTCAGAGATTTAGGGAGTCCTTCTATAAAATCCATTGATATGTCCTTCCAAATAGATTCAGGAATAGGGAGAGGTTGTAATAAACCTGCAGGCTTAAGCAAAAGAGGTTTGTTTTTCTGGCAAGTGTTGCAAGTAGATACCCATTCTTTAGCATCCCTTTTCATTTTCTTCCAATAGAAAAATGTTTTTAGCCTGTGACAAGTTTCTTGGATCCCTGAATGGCCCCCAATGGCAGATCCATGCACTTCTTTTACAATTTCTTTCCTTAGTTCTTCATCTGCTCCCACTACAATTCTGCCCTTCCTTGTCAACTTTTCATCCTTCCATAGATACTTTCCTTTGCTGCCAGTTCCTTCCTTCAGTTTGCTAATGATTTCAGGGAAATTCCCTAAGGTCCAACTCTTTTCTATCTTCTGCATCAAGTCAGAACTGATCTCAGTAATCATCATCTTCAAGAGTGCATTATTAGTCACTCTAGATAGTGCATCTGCTGCCCTGTTCTCTTTACCCTTCCTGTAGATAATCTCATAGTCCAGCCCCATCAGTTTGGGTAAGCATTTGCTTTGGAAAGGAGTAGTAATCTTCTGCTCAAGCCAATATTTTAAACTGTAATGGTCAGTTTGGATGATGAAATGTTGACCAGTGAGATATGCCCTCCACTTTTCTACTGCCAGAACAACTGCCCATAATTCCTTCTCATAAGTAGAATAAGCTTTATGTTTATTAGACAAGGCTTTGCTCAAGAAAGCAATGGGATGTTTATTCTGAGAAAGTACAGCACCAATCCCAATATCCGAAGCATCAGTCTCAATGACAAAAGGAATGTTGAAGTCAGGAAGAGCCAGTACTGGTGCTTGAGTCATGGCCTCTTTCAACTGATTGAAAGCTGCTTCAGGTTCAAGACCCCATTGAAAAACATTCTTTTTCAAGAGATTGGTGAGGGGTTTGCTGATGATTCCATAATGTCTGATGAATTTTCTATAATATCCTGTGAGACCAAGGAACCCTCTCAATTCGTTGAGATTCCTGGGACTAGGCCATTTACCCATGGCTTCAATTTTCTTGGGGTCAGTAGTTACTCCCTCCTTGGATATTATATGTCCCAAATAGTCAACCTCAGATACTCCATAAGGAGCATTTACTCATCTTGGCAAAAAGAGTGTGCTGCCTTAATATCTCCAGAGTCTGTTTTACATGGAGGGCATGATTGGCCAAATTAGGGCTGTAAATAAGGATGTCATTAAAGAAGACTAGGATGAATTTTCTTAAGTATGGTTGGAAGATGTGGTTCATCAAGCTCTGAAATGTGGAGGGTGCGTTGGTTAGTCCAAAAGACATTACCACAAATTCAAAGTGCCCCATGTGAGTTCTGAATGCTGTTTTTTCTATGTCTTCTTCTTTCATTCTTATCTGCCAGTATCCACTCCTCAAATTGATTTTAGAAAAGATTTGAGATCCATGCAATTCATCAAGTAATTCATCAATGACAGGTATGGGAAACTTATCCTTGATTGTATGCTTGTTAAGTTCCCTGTAATCTACACAGAATCTCCAAGTGTTGTCTTTCTTCTTGATCATTATTACAGGAGCTGAATATGGGCTCTGACTGTCTCTAATGATACCTTGATTCAACATATCCCGGGTGATTTCTTCAATTGCATCTTTCTGGATCATGGGGTACCTATAAGGTCTGACGTTAATAGGCGCAGTTCCTGGTTTTAAGTGGATTTGGTGATCATGTATTTTGGGAGGTGGCAGCTGTTTAGGTTCTTCAAACACATCCTGAAACTCTTCCAGGACTAACTGAATCTCTTGTGGAATTTCTACCTTCTTCTGCTCCTTTTGTTCCCCTTGTTGATTTACCTGCTGCATTACATAGAGTTGGCCCATGTCGGTGTTCTTTGCTCTACTGATCTCTTTAGCTAGCTTCTCTCCTTGTATATACTGCATCTTCCCTTTTTGACTGCCTCTTAACACTACCCTTTTGTTGAGATATTGAAATTCCATGATCAAGTCCTTAAAATTCCATTTGATTTGCCCCAGTGAAGATAGCCATTGTATTCCAAGCACCATTTCACATCCACCCAAACGAACTAGCATGACCTTAGTTTGAAATTCATGTCCATGTATACTCCATCTGAAATCATTGCAGGTCTGATCAGTCAGCAATTTATCACCATTAGCTACAGATATCTCCAAAGGAATGGATTTAGAGATTCTGCATCCTAGTTTCTTGGCAGTGTGGGAATCTAGGAAGTTGTGGGTGCTTCCTGAATCAATTAAGATATACAAATCATTGTTTTTAACTCTACCAGTGACCCTCATGGTTTGATAGTGTTGGTGACCTGCTATAGCATGCAGAGAGATCAAAGGAGATTCTTCAGAATCTGCCCACGCTTGTTCTAGTGATTCTTCTTTTGGTTGAGTATCCCAGAGGTTTTCTTCTTCTTCCATGATTCCAAACTCTTCATCTTCCTTTTCAATGGGTAGGATTTGTATCTTATACATTTGAGCCTTGCACTTATGTCCCGAAAGTAGCTTTCATCACAATAGAAACATAAATTTTTTCTCCTCCTTTCTTCAATGTCTGCAGCAGTCATATTCCTTCTCCTGGGGTTAGGTAAACCCTTGTTCTCTCTTGCCATGGGGGTAGGATTAGGCAATAAACCTCTGTTGGAACTGTTGTTGTACACAGATGCCCCATTTCTTTCTTGGGTTCTATATATAGGTTTGTCCACTTCCACCATTCCCCATATTTTAAGAGCATTTAAATGGTTCTCCTGTAGTCTGGCATATTCCATTGCTTGCATCAATGTCCTGGGTTTGAAGGCTTTAACAAAGTGTTTGATAGTTGGATTTAGTCCACCAATAAAGCTATCTAGGAAAAACTCTTCAGGTAACCTTTCGGTTCTTTGTAGCATTAAACTTCTTAACTGCTCAAAACTGTTCAGATATTCATCAAGAGATTTTAACTGTTGCAGTTTATTAAATTCTTCTATAACTGTACTCCCTAGTTCTTCATTGAACCTAGCACAGATATCAATCACAAATTGCTCCCAAGAAACTCTTTTATGCACAGAAATGTAACTGGCAAACCAAGATTCAGCACGCCCACTCAGATATAACGAGGCTAAATCTACTTTCTGATTATTCTCAATTGCACACAATTCAAAGTATTTAGCACATTTTTGTATCCATTGTCTGGGATTGTTTTCTGAGAAGCCCGGAAATTCAATCTTGGGAGAAAATCCAAAGAATTTAGTATGAATACCTGCGGATGAATGCGAGTGTCCAGGTACAGATGGGATTACCGGAGAAGTGATATGCGTTGAGGGCGGTTCATAGTCTTCGATGCCCTTCTTCTGCAAAAGTGATAACAAGGCGTCCAGTTTCTGATTGGTCTCCTCAAATTTCTTCTCACTCAATAGATGTTGTTCTTCAAGCTGGCGTTCCAATCCTTGCACCTTGTCCTCCATTAAAGCTGATAAAGATGCTACAGTCACCTTCTTCGCCAGGATTTACAGATGATCTTCAGGATGTTAGGATCGTTGGTGATTGAAGCTGTAATTCAAGTGGTGCTCTGATACCAAATGTAATAGTCTAGGCAAGAATTGCAAAGAACTAAAATGGAAAGTAGGAATTCTAGGCCTTAGAATAGAATTCGAACATACTGGCATGGTTCAAGAGAAGACAAGAGATTAGAAGTAATCATTCAGCACCGTATAAGAGTTCATGTACAAGTATTTATACAAACTGAATTCAACAAATCCTCAACCGAATAGCTATAAGTCAGTTAAGCTAACTACCAATTTGGTGATTACGTGTGTGCAAGCATAGCTTCCTATCCTGGAGTGGCAGTAGCTGACGTGGATCAGTCCAGCTCATAACATATTTTTAAGTGCAGAGATTAATTAATAAGACGAGGAGTACTCTAAATAGCATATGCAAGTATGTAACACGAAACGCTGCAACATTATATATTTATATTAAAAAAATACTCCGTACAAGATACAGGTCGTGGCGAAATGTGTAAAAAGAATACGGAGTATAAGGATATACTCTCTCCGTCCCGTTGGAATGTTCCCGGTTTGACTTACACACGTATTAAGGAAATAAACTTACCAGGGGGTAAATTTTACTGTTTTGACATTGTTTGGACACTGTTTGGCACTGCTTTGCACTGTTTGGCACTGCTTGACACTGTTTTGCACTGTTTGACACTGTTTTGATGTAGGATAACTTTCCATTTAGGAAAATGAGAACTTCTTTTTGGGACATTCAGAAAAGGAAAGCGGGAACATTCCAACGGGACGGAGGAAGTATATGTGCATGTGATGCATTGAAATTTTAAGGTTTGGTAGAACTAGTTTGGTTTAAATAATCTGTTTAAAAATGGTCTGGTTCAAATGTTCAATAGTGTGTTTTACATTTCTACTATTATGCCTTTTTACTTCTGGTCAAGTATGATTTGCTCTAATTAGATTTAATATTGAAATAAGTTAAAGTGTCAATCTGATTAGCAGGATTTTGAGTCCCCCTAATATGATTGTGTCAGATTAAAAAACGTGTCAAACCTCCATGTATTGTACTTATTCACGGCAAAGTCCCCAATATGAATAAATTTTATTGCTAAATAAATGGAAAATGAATAGTATTCTTTATATAATTGTAAAATTTGTTATTAGAGGAAGTTTTGCACATAAATAATTATTATACAAAGTGTTTTAACATATTTTTTAAATTAGAAACTATTTTGCTGAATTTATACTCATATATCATACGAAGGGAGTGTTTGCAACTGCTTAAAAAAAAGCACTTCTCTGCTTTTGGCTTTAAAAAGCACTTATTTACCAAACACTACCAATTTTTACTTTTTCTCGGCTTGCGTGTGAAAAGTGCTTTTCCCTTTTCTATTACACAAAAAACACTTATTTTACCAAACACTACCAACTTTTGCTTTTCAAAATCACTTTTTTCTCAAACACTATCAACTTTTACTACCAATCACTTTTTCCTTACTTCTCCAAAAGTGCTTTTTTTTAAGCAGAAGCAGTTGCAAACACTCCCGAAGTTGCTTTTTCATGATACATAAAATATAAATTAGGATTATTGCCTTTTATTTTATTTTTTACAAAGAGGTGCTGGAGGAAAGTGTCTGAGCCCTGAGGGCTATCTTCTCTTCAACTCGTAACCTGATTGTGCTCACGGCTGACTTTAATGGACTGTTCTAAATACTGTCCTATGGCTACGAATCTTGTGAATTTCCACCAACTATCCATCAATACTTCGAACTCCAATTTTCATTTCAAGCCGACCCAGGCTCAGCATCCATCGTTCTTCCCCTCAGGACGCCATTATCGTCACTTTCATCGTTTCTCTGCTTCCTTAACGAAGCCCTTAAGCAGATCAAGGTACCCCCATTGTGCCCTCTCCTCACCTACCCCACCCAGCAGCAAAGAAGAAGCCATTTCTCAGGCGAAGGCCTCTCTTTGCCGCACTTTAGAGAAGCCTCTCAACAACCCCAAACTCCCCGCGAGAATCAAGAAGTTAAAGCAACCTAGATTCCGAGTCGAAATTCCGGTGATCAATGAGTCGCCGGCTTCACTCTCACACCTCGCGCTTGATGTGTTCGCGAATATGCCCATTAAAAGGAAAGGCTCTAAAGTTAAGACTATGATTCTTTGTCCGGATGAGTGCTTTAAGGAGGCTGCCAGTACCTTTGCAAGTCGTTCTTACAGCACTACTGTTGAAAATCTTGACACTTTATCGGTAGCTACTGGAGAAAGTAGCAGCATTTTGAGTCCTGCTGATCTGATTGTGTTCTTGACTCCAGAGGTTCGACAACTTGAATTTATGAAGATGATCACTGATAGTGTGTATCCAAAGCCTGTGGTAATTTTCAATCCAAAATGGGGGTTCGAAGAAGAGGACGGCTTTGAAGAGTTGCGTGAATTCGTGGGTTCATTTGAAGTAGTGTACTCATTCACGGGGTTGGAGGTTAGAGGGGTACTGAACAAAAGAAAAGGTGTGATTTTTAAGTGTGTGAGAGATGGGGTCTTGAGTGGGGAGCAATGGAATGTGTTAGTTGAAGAAAAGGGAGAGTTGAAGCTGGTCTCTACATTCAAAACAAGACCATCTATCATTGAAGTTGAGAATGTTTTGTACAATTTGATGGCCATGAATTCTCCACTTACAAAGTCTGCAAAGTTCATGAAGGCTTTGGTGTCTAAAGTTACCGGTAAAAGTTAACAACATTTTTCAACAATTTATGGTGCTTCTCTTACTCCCACTCCACCCCTCTCTGTCACTACTCACTACTGTGTTTAGATAGATCTGTTAATCTTTTCGGTCTAAAGCATCTCTTTATTTTATGATGCAAGAAATGTCTAATTCATTGCTTAGAATATGTTCTTTCATATGGTTATCTTTGATGTTTTATCTTTTGCCTTAAATGAGCCAAAGAAAAATAAATTATGCTCATGCATAGTTTGTGACTGTCATTTCAATTAAATTCATAGGAAACTGATTCCCAGTGTCACTGGTGTGTAGAGGATGGAGTAGAGAGAGAAAGTGGTTTTAGTTGAATGATTGAACATACCTCCTCAAAAAGACTTTGGGTGTATATATAGACGTATATAACTATGTATATCGCAACTATATTAAAGGTGGGAAGACTTTTCCACCCTCCATGATACTCTATTAAGTAATGAATGGCCTTGGCCAGAGAGGCTCTGTGTCTGCCTGGAATCTTCTTTTTTTTCCATCTGACTAGCCCAAACTTCACATATCCGACTCTGTGCTATGATCCAAAACCTAATTATGGTATACCCAGGGGTACAATCCCTAGGGTTCTATCAGTAAGTTTCCAGAAAAGAGGCATTTAAGCAGGGTCACTTGCCACACACTTGAGATACTATATAACTATATAAAACTAAATCTCCAATTTCTACTGTCATTCAGAATAAAGCCTTTAAAGTAATTTGATTTCACTTTTAAAACCTCCAACATTATTTGACTTGGTGCAAACATGAATATCGGAGTTCACTCAGTTCAGGTATTAGCACTACTTGAGAAATCAGGGAATCTTTTTTGGCTTGTAGCAAAGTATTCAAATGTTAAAACGATTATGCATCTTGAGGAACAAAAAGAATGTGAGGATTTTAAGTGGTTTGAATGGCATTGGATATTTGATGGTATTCAAATTCCTTTTCCCTTATTCCATACAAAAAACATATCCTCCCTCCATCCCCGCTTAAGCTTCTCACTTGCCTCTTTTCTCTTTTGGACGTCCCAACTAAAGCTTCTCATCTCTATTTTAAGATATGATTGGCACTTTTAAATGACAAGTTAATCACCAAATATTAAAAATAATACACCTATAACATCACAGTTATCATCAATGACCTCATTATGTTTTATGCCCATCAAAACTATTTATCAAAATGTACTCGAATTTCCTTATTTAATTATTGTCTAAATAATTGTGACATCTTTCAATGAGAAGCTTAAGCCGGGATGGAGACAGTAAAATAGATCTATTTTGAAAATAATTGTAATGGAAGAATGAAACTTGGACGAGTGAGTTTGTAGCATAGATTGAAAAATGTTGGAAGAATTTTAGTGTATTTTGAGAAAGCTTCAAAATTGAAACATTTTAAGCCCCCTCCCCTTCAGGGTTTCATGATCCTGAAACCAGTTGAACCCATTGTTCTAAAAATCGGCCTTGTCGGTCCGATCAATGGAGGTGTTAAGCGGCCCCTAACCGTGGAGGACTAATCAGCCTAGTCGGCCAAAAAATTGGCTTAATCAGCGCTTAGTCAGTGCCTAGGCGCTAGATGCCCCTCAACCGCATGACTAGTGCCTAGCGATTTATAGAACAGAGGTTGAACCTCAATTGAATCCTCCATAGTCAGGGCTCTTAAACTCAAATACAGAGCCTGCTTTTGGCAATATGAATATACAAAAAGGGAGTGTACAAGAACAATGTGATACTCTAAAAGAGTCTTCTTTCACCATGGAACCACTTTTAAATTTTAGTAAGAAAGCTCATAGGAATCATCAACCATAGTTATTTTCTTTATTAAATTTCTTGATTTAACCAAATTTAAAACAACTAATTTGGTTGTGATCATCTGAAAGAAGACAAAGCATTTGATTAAATTAGCTTCTTTTGGAATGTAACTCATTTTTGGGATATTTTTTTTCCAATGTGGATTCATTTTTTGGGATGGAGAGGAGTCTAATATAAAGATTCGTAGCCTATCCATGTTACTGTTGGTTTTGCATAGATTACAATTAACTTGAGTTAGGGTGGAACTATGGAAGTTTCACTCCTCAGAAAATGATTCACACGCATATGTTAACTCTGCATGTTAAGATAATATTTGAATTGGGATTTCTACAATGAAGATAGAGAAGAGGGAAAAAATCAGACATCCTAACATAATCTTTATACGATCATGCATATATATGCACAATTGAGAGCATCAGAATACATATGCTTGTAGTGAAGACCAGTTGAAGACATGTAAGCCTGGGCAGTACTTTTCATCACATGACGAGCTGATGCCTCTGCTTTTGGAAAAGTTTCTATTAGTTCTTCTCCTCTATGAAAGATGAAGATCAAGACACCCTTTCCTTAATACAACTCATGATGCTGTTATGTGACACTTTTTGATGAATTTATCTGAGACGTTGACATACTTGCTCCATAGTGATCGAAGTTGTGGGAATGCAATGTCTAGCCAAGGTTTTGCCCTGCCATTGAAGTGGATAACACCAGCACTTGCAGCATCTTCAAGGCTTGTATTACCCTGATAGCCAAGTCCTAACATGTGCCAGAAGGAATCAATGATATGTACATGGCCATGAAATGCAATTAGGCCAGGAGGTAATGTTCCTAGTTGCCACAAACTCAGCTCTGACTTCAAGTTCTGTATGGGACATTAAAACACATGTTACTTTGTACTACAGAAACATTTGTGTTGGCAAAATTTATTTTCTAAACTTGAATTTATTTACATCCTCCAACACCTCTTGTGGAGGAGGGGCTCTCTTGTGGTGTTAGGTACACCGTACAGCATTTAGCAATCTCATCAACATCAGGAAAACTAGTCTGCCATACAAATGTTTACCGCTAAAGCGTATGTCCCACATGAGTTGAATATGAAATAACAAATCAACATATAAGACCTTTCTATGATTCTTATGATTATTATTTTTAGGATGAATCAGGTCTTAATGTGGTATTAGAGCCAACCCAATTCGTAACAATGATGTGGGTCCATGAAAAAAATGTAGAATCTAGACGAGGTGTTGGATTGTGATACGTGCTTTTATGAAAAAGCTTTAATAAATAAAATAAAAAATTTCCTGATCTAGACACCTGGGCTGGTCATGAGGGGTGTTGAAGTGCTTATTCTACATTGATTAAATATGAAATAACAAACCAACATATAAAGCAAACATACTGGGCTACACCTCCAGTCCTACATATAAATTTAGTTCGTGAATTACTTGTTCTAGCCAGTGATGGTATGTTTGACTTATGTTTGTTCTTCTCCATGCCTCAAGATCGAAGATGTTCATGCCGTATGCCCATGCACATTGGTTAGGGTCAAAGTTGTTTGCTATTAGAGGGTGAGAAAAGTTCAGATAACTCTTGAAGCGTTTAGACATTACAAACTCATCCTTCCCTGTGCAGGTTTGCACTGCTCCATTCACCTTTCCATTCAAGTTAATGTCCCACAAAGGCGAGACATCAGTTTGGACCACTACATCATCATCGAGGAAGACCACCTTGTTCAGAGTAGGAAACAACTGCAAGGCTAATTCACATATGTTAATAACATGATACATATTTCAAACACTTTTAGAACAGATCATTTAGAAGACCAACCTCTGGCAAATGAATCCGTATGTGATTCATTAGCGAGTTGTACTTAGGACTGAGTGCTTGTAACTTTGCCGCAATAATGTTAGGGTTTTCAGTTTGGTTTGCCACAATGGAAGAAGAACCTCCCCTGAACTGGGACCGTGCTTTTTGGTCTTTCTCCATTGCTTCCAAAACCGGAACTTTCCCCTTTGTGAACCAATCAAAATGGTGTAGGCCTTTAACCTCAAGGATTGCCGGTGTCAAAGGGTGTAAGGAAAACCAAGCTTGCATTTGGGAGTAAGTTTTCTTATCTGTGATTATGTGAAACACCACCTTTTCTGGGTGCAATGAGTTTTGGACAAGCGAGGAAGCAACAACTGAGGCAGCAAGAACATTATCAGTGGCCAAAATGAAATGGAAGAACGAGTTATCTACCAGGGCAGGTACAAGTTCTGGTGATGGCAACTGGAGACGAGCATTAGCATTAATTGAGTGCTCATTTGCTAGTTCTAGAGAAAGGCAGTGTAGCTGTTTAGGGATGCTATTGGATGCCACATGGCGATATAGGTACTCTTGGACTTTCGCAGTTCTTGTCCTTTGCTCTAGGAAATTGATCTGTTAGTTTGAATACAATGTAAGCTTCTTGATATGAGATAATTTACATTGAAAGAAGCATTTCACATTTGAAGTTTTTATCCACTTCCAGTCTCCAGGTCTGTAGGTAGGAGGGCCAACTGGATCCCACCCATAGTTTGGTAAAAAAAATTGTATTTCAAATGTAAAATTTTTGTGTGAAGATTTATTTTAATGATTTTCTTTTGGCCCACCCCAGTTCAAAATATTTGGAGTCCTGGCTACACACACTTCATAACTAGATTCATAATTTTAAGAGTTCGTCTCATGACTCTCATTTTCTCCTTTTCCCAAATGGTTTTTGTTTGAGGATGAAAACTTAACTTATTGACAGTATTCCATGATTTGCTTTTTAGTTTTACAATATCTCTACCCATTGGGCCATTTCATTACATTTTGCAAACAAATGAGAGTAACCAATTAGGATGATATTTTGGAATATGATCTTATTATTCTTTTGTTGGAAGGTTGTCATGGTAGGGGTGGACCTGTGCTGTTCTGATCCAATTCTGGCTAAGGGTGAAACCGGAACCTTACCCGGGTCCATTACCGGAGTTTTAGCGTATTTGAAAATATAAAAATTAACTTAAAGTCTGGAACTGGAACTAGATTTGGTTGCTGGTGGGTTCTTGTCTTAGTTTGGAGGAACCAGAATTGGTTTGGACCTGTTCTGGGTATCAGTCCCAAAGTCGCGTACTCGCGTTCATCACTGTTTATGGAAAGGTCATTTCATGTAATGCTTTTGTCTATGCATCCTTGCACAAGGTTTTTTTGTACGAGTATAGAATAACTAATTTTAGATAAATACTACGTAGTTGACACCTTAAATTTAATGCTGCAGAATCCAACTGGTTTGGATTAAGGTATATAAAACAAAATAGTTGAGCTTGACTGCAATGGTCACCACCAGGGATTTATCTAAATTTAATGTTAGAATCTTAATCCTACTGGTTAAGATTATCACCACCAGGGGTTTCAGTATATATAAAAATCTGTGTCTGCACTTCATAAGCTTAAACAAGTTGCTAAACCACCAATATTAGTTTTCTATCAAATGTAATCGTCAGAGGAAATTTAGAAGAACCTGATACCATAGCTTTGAGCTTGACTGCAAAGGTCTTTGCATCTGGTCTTTCAGTTTTGAATTCTGCAACTAAATCTTTGAGGGTCTGAGGAAATTCATTCCCTTCCTGTATCTCTGTCTGATTTTCTGGTTCCTCCAACACTCTATATATAACTTCTGGCAGCTAAAAGAAAACTATATACCTTATATCTTCATTCAAATCATTTTTTCTTCTCATGAAAACGAAGTTCATTTAGGAGAATGTGTAGTTATACCTTTGATTCGAATTGCCCTCCTATAATACTTGGTGCAATTTTTCTTCCCAAGCAACCTGCATTATGCTAAAGTTTCATGTCTCATCGTATTGCAGATTTGTAATATCATTAAATGCTACGACTCTATTATGCAAGAGACTAGTGTAAAAAATGGAAAAGTGAAAACATAATGTCCTCCCTCCTTTACATAATTCCTCCCCAATTTCTTTCTGAACGTCCCTAAATTTTCTTCTATTAGGGAAATAAATCATATGTTTGACATTGTTCATATCTCTTTGCAGCAACCACACCCATACAGTTTTCGCTATTTTAATAAGCGTGACAAGTTAAATTGGGGAGAAAATTTGAGAGTATTAATTATTCAAGACTGAAAAATGTATTGTTTTGGCAATTCTTTCATCATAAAGGAACAATTTAAATCAATTAAGCTTTTTAGCTGAACAGATATATTGTGTCCATTTAAGCCCAACATACCCAGTGTAAAAAAAAGGGAAACATACCAATGAGTGAACATTTATTTTGTCCGTCAATGGTGTCTACAGCAGTCAACATGAAGACAAACCGCAGCAGAAAAGTGAAGAGCAGGAGGGAATAGAATACAACACGGTATGAGAATCGTCTAGGGGCAACTCTGAATTTGATGAAGTCCTTTACGCCTTTGGTAGGAAGAACTGTTACATGCCTCAGGCTTGGGGATATATGGAGCTGCATTTTTACTCCGAACCCAGATTCCGACTCCTTGCCTCAGTCTTGCTAGCCAAATAATGTCCTTTTTGAAGGGCCCTGATAAGGGTGCCGTGTGGTCGTTATCTATCACCTAAACTTGCTTAGCATATCAGCTATGTGTGATGTCTTCCAGTTTTTACCACCATCACTATTCTGAACAAGGACCAATTGTTTGACTGAAAGAGACATTAGGCTTTGAAAGGCAAGCATGACCTTCTTCTGCAGGCCTGTGGCTTCTTTTTGAAGAATTCAGGAAATTGGAGATATGGGTAGATGAGAGAAACAAGAGCTAAAAGAAATGAGGGCAGCCTCTTATTAGTTTGGTGGTGCTTCACTTTGCCTCCCTCTCAAGGATTTATGAATAGGAAGGGAAAGCTAATTTGTACTTTGACACAACTGAATTTCTTAAAGGAAAATGACTATCCCTTCCAAACAAGCATTGGTTGTTGCCATTTTGGGATGGAGTAGAGTCATTTTCCATTTCTGTAAAAAATTTCTTTTGTTTAACTGACGCTTTTTATTTTGTCATTTAAGGCATTAACCCATGATTTTCTTACCCAATATGTCTTTTCACTGCTTTTTTTCACAATCCAATAATGAAGTTAGGACAATTGGGCATGATATTCTTGAATAGGGGGGGTGATGCACGGAAACTTTTGGGGATTGCACATTTTGAAAATCAAAACTCCTGAAAATGTCGGGAGGGTGTTGTAAATAAAGAACTATTTTGCAATACTTTCCATAACTAATGGAGCGTTTTATGTTGGTGTTGTTTTTCTAGGAACATATAAATGGTAGACAGAGTTAGCAGAAAATAATCTAACCAGACTGGTATCAACATTTGATTCGAACCATATACATGTTGTGTAGAGTTTAGTTAGAACCTTTGTTTAAAAAACCGACCTGGCCCGGCCGGGTCGACCCGGAACCCAGCAACCCGGACCAAAACCCGGTTCGGTTAACCAATATCCCGGAAATGGTTAAAAACCGGAAAAACCCGGCAAAACCCGGTCCAAACCCGGACCCGAAAAACCCAAAAAACCTGAAAAACCCCACTTTTGTTTGTTTTTCCATTTTTTTAAAAAAATTAAAGCATTTTTAACCAATAAAATTGCAATTTTCAATACCTAAAAGAAAAAATATGCTATGTATTTATATATTACTTATTATTTAAGAATAAAAATCATGTCAAATTATATAACAAATTTCCAATAAAAATAACAAATATGGAGTATCATTATATATTTTAATAAGATGAAAAATGGTATTTTGGAATATTATGAGATTATTTTAACTTTTCAAGTGTTTAGTAATTATTATTATCATTAGTTGATTATTATGAAATAACTACCTTTTATTTTAATTTTTGTATATAATTATATGTTTATTATTGTTAAATGGTTGATAGGTTTTATAGCGTTGACCGCGTTGACTCGACCGAGTCCGGGTTGACCCGTGACCCAGTCACGCGACCGGATCGCTTCCTGGTCCGGTTTCTTAAACATAGGTTAGAACCGAAAATGAGAACATATTTAAGAATGATAATTTTCGATTCCACGTTTCATATTTTCAATCAAGTTAGAACTAATAAGGTGGCATTTTTGAAATTAGTTTTCAATAATAATTCCAAATATGCAACATGAATATCCAAACTAATGATTGAATCAAATAAAACTTGAGATTAAAAAAATCATTTCTCTTTTAAAATAACTTCTCACAATAATTAACCTCAATTCAATAAGCTGAGATCAAATAAATTCTCTTTAGATGGTTTCACCCCTGTAATATTGAGGGAAAATAAAAAATTGAGTCACACACAACAATTAACCTTAATTCAAGCGCCCATATACAATAGAAGATATAGTCAATGAATTCTAACAAGGAGCAAATCAAAGGCCGAACTAATAGAATTTGAGCTCTTCATCTATCCCGAAGAACATAAGTACGAATCGCCTCAGAAAATGGTGCAAGGGCTAGCTTGGAACCACCAATCACATCCAGAAAATAATACTTATCCCCCATATATTCAAAGAGCGATCAAATTGTATCACAAATACAACAGACTTATCAATGGATGTCGGTCTCTCCAACCACTTTAATTACATAGTAAACTAGTAGGAAAGTTCTGTAATCTTTGTTTTCTTTCCTTTTTAGGTTCTGCAAGTTTTTATTTTTCTCGGGTAGGCCTTGATTTAGCCTTTCTGCTCATTGTAATGCATATTCTATTGCCTTGATTTAGCCTTTCTGCTCATTGTAATGCATATTCTATTACGGAGTAATAAACTCGTGAGGTGTTTCCTGATTCTCACTCCAACACCTTCAATATTGGATTTGCACCAGGGGTAAAAGTTCTCACTAGAATCCCCATGTCTTCTATTCCGTTTTTTTTATATTTATGACTCTTTTATGTATACCGTAGTAATTGTTGTTCTCAACAGAAAAACAAAGTGAAAATTGAATCATATCATACGTAGTATTAGAATAACTATTTTTTAAAAATTAAATTTGACATGATCCTTATTAAAAGTATGAATATTTTTTTAGTTCGTTGATCAATTCAATAATGTATACCAATATACCGCTAACTCAACATTTAAATCAAAACTACACCAGGATAATTATAGAGACAAGGGTAAAGAAACCCAAGTTTTGAGGTTGAAAACTTGAAATCCTTGCTAATCAAAACCCATCTCCAATATTCATGCGAATGATTGACACGCATGTCTCATTTTATTTCTTTCGAAAGGTACAATTTTTATTTTAATGCTGTAATTCACGTTTTACTATGTGTAAATTGTAATTTCTCCACGGAAACACTTGTTATTATTGCGAGAAAGGTGGTGAAAGACTTGATATTATTTCGTAAATAAATGCACATATGTTTTAGACAATACTTCTATTTTCAATTATATTAAATACTCCTCAAACATCAATTACTTACTAAGCAAAATGGCATGAAATACAAAAAAAATCAATTAATAAAAAAATGACTTTTATATGACTTATATTTCGTAAAAGTGTATTATAGATCAGAGTGTCGCATAAGTTTTATTTTTTTTTTGTTAAATTGGAATAATATTAGTTTTACATTTATTGATACATGTGAAGTATGTGACAATAATCATTCGTGGGTGTGAAGTGTGAACCTTAACTAAACAAGTGTTTGAATTGCCTATAATAATTAAAATACATCACAAATAGTTACCACTTTCTAGTCGCATATTTGAAATACTAGTAGAGACCTTTATTATGTGGTCGAAGTAGAAATTTTTGAACAAACAAGTTATACAATAATGTAGCTCAAGCAAACAAGGCCGGCCGTCTCCATTTATTGGCGTATGAGCATACAGTATCTTTGGTTTATATTCCACTTTTAAAAAATAAATTCCACTTTTGACATATGATTATCGCACCGACTTTATAATCGGTTCACGACTTTGATCACTTTTGGTACATGACTATTGTGTTTCCGCTCATATATGATCATTTCCGGAATAATTCTGGTGGTTAAAATCGCCGGAGAACAACAATAAATGGTTAAGAACTTAAGAAACATTAGTCAAGTATCAGAAGTGGATAAATTAAAGTAAAAGACGTGGACTAAATGTGAAAATGACATAAAACTCGTAGGATCAAAAGTGGAATTAATTCTTATTTAAAAGGGAAATTTACTATTAACCTCCTCAGGTTATGTCATAATTATTAATGCAACCTTGCATTTTCAAAAATCAATTAGATACCCCTGAGTTTGGATCATTCTCATTCTTTGCCCCCTCACGTTAATATTTGTTAAATTTAAATTTAATATAATTCTTAAATTCAATGAAAAATGTCTATAAAATATTTTTTTAAAGTAAAACACAAATTATTATTATTTTTCTACTTAGCTACTCCATCGTAGAATAAATATTATTAAGAGAAATTAAGAGAAAATACTCACGAGTAAAATATTAAAATATCATGAATTTTTAATATTTTTATTTTAAGAAATTAAATATCATTTAATCATATAAAATTAATAAACTTCTTACAGTAAAAAAAACTTTTGTGAAGATATAATCATCACAAATTAGTCACAGAGTTAACAAGAGTTTTAAATAAATTAAAATCTATGATATATTAGATCTTAGATTATAGCTTTCAATTATTCAGATATGGAATAATCATCACACATTTTGTCTTTTAGGTTTCTTATTGATACTAAACCTATTTTTTAGGTCATGGGATGATAAAAAATCTTAGTATTTCTTCTTTGCTACACACGAAAGAAATGTCATCGCGATGAATTCAAATAACACTTTTATATTCATAATGAAGAAATGTCTGGAATTTTGACAACACATTTTATAAACAATTCTTTATATGTATCCCATGATATGACTCACGAGTCTTCCCCTTGACTACTCTCATTAATAGTTACTCCACGAATCCACGATCGAGTAGTTAAGTAGAAAAAACAAATGATCATCAACGATGACTTATAATTATGATGATAAAATGTTTTATATTTTAAAAATTAATTTTATGTACAACTTTCATTAATGTGATGGGGTATATAGTGAGAATGATAAAAACTTAGGGGGTAACTAATTGATTTTTGAAAATGCAAGGTTGCATTAATAATTACGATATAACCTCAGGGAGTAAATTATAATTTTCTCTATTTAAAACATGAATTATAATAAAACTATCTAATAGAAGTCATAAAATAAAGGTAAAAATCACTTTAGTATTAATTAAATTACATAGTTGGACAAAAGTAATAACACATGCAAGTGTCATGTAACAAGAAAAAACATTAGTTAAAAACGTTTCTCGCAAAACAATGTGAAGCAAATTATTACTAATATATACTATGTAATAGCTTCACAGTCAACCTTTTCCAATAGTAAAAATTATAAATAATACAGAAATATAAAATTGCACAATAGCAAACAAATATCAGTTTAACAAGAAAATAAAATGCTACATATAACAACGCTAAACATTCTTTTAGTTACAACTTAAAGGTTAAACGAAAACAAATATTACTGCATATTGAATTCACGAGTTGAGGATGATTTAATAACGTAACCGCTATGAGTCTAAAGTTTGAAACCTCGAAAGAATGAAGTTTTTTAAAGAGTCAAAAAGTTTGGCAATCAAGAAGACTCGCACAAAAAGATCGCCAATTTGACGTCCTCTAAAACTGGTATTAGGAACTCGGTTATTGTTTATTGATCACTTTGTTTGTAATTGGAATTTGAAAACAATTGGGACAATGGGATTTAGGTGGCACAGGGTGGACAATAATTATATAAATTTGTTATTTTATACTACCTCCGTGTCGGTGGAGGTAGTATAAAATGTGTGGAACCACATATTAGTGGAAAATATGTGAGAAATAAAAATAGTAAAAACTGTGTGATTCAGATTTGTGCAGAGGAGAGAGAAATGTGTGTAACCACATATTAGTTGTTTTAATAAGAAAGTGGCAAAGTTTTTTTGGACAACTAAAAAGAGAAAGTTGACAAGGTCCAATGGGACGGAGGGAGTAATAATTAAAAGGGATAAAAAACCTTAAAGGCTAAAAAGATGTGAAGATTGAAGATGCATGTCTTTTATTGATTCATCAACAATTGTGTTGCTTTTGAAACCTACAACCAGTCCTAGGTAAAATTAATTTGTATATTTTTTTAAAAAAACTTAGCTCCGTTAAAGACTTTAACATGTGTTCTAAATTTTCAAATTGTCAACAAAAATAATTGATCATTAGACCTAATTAATTTTACTTAAAAATAAAAATGAAGTCTACTCACACTATATACAACGAAAACAGATTTGGACCTATTTGATTTCAGTTTTTGCGCCCTAGGGCGGTCGCCCCTGTTGCCCCTTTGCAAGACCTGCAATATATCCACAACTTCATTTTTTTAAAAACAAAGTGCCAAATTTTTTTAGACAAACAAAAAAAATTGACAAAGTCATGGAAACCAGTTCTATTTTCCACGTTGTTAAAGCATTTGTCTCACCGAAAATATATAAAAGCAATTAAACACTATATAAAACTTTGGGTTACTCCTCCTGTCAGATTGACCTTTTAGATGGAATCCCGGATCTTAACACACGTGTAATCTGGATTGGATAGTCTTTTCTCTTTTGTGAGCATCATGGAAACCAGAATATATAAAAAAGAAATATGTTGTCCGTTTTGTAATCTTGAGAGTAGGTGATAGGTGTAAATTGTGTAATTGTACCGGCCGGCCAGTTTCTTTGAGCTTTTGCTTAGAAACCAAACAAACCAAGAGATGAGGTGCCGGCCGACTGCTGTAATTTTCATGAACTTGCCGCTGCTGATGGTTGCTTCTATGTCATCGTCATATAGATTCCTCTCATGTTCATCCATTATCCCTTTATTTTCACATCTTCGATTCTCCGAGCGTAGGCCAGCGCTAGTAAATGTTGGTTACGCCAGTATTAAGGTCTCTTTGCAATAGCTTCTACTTTTAAAAAGTGCTTTTTTTAATGGGGAGAAGTGATTAAATAAAAGTTTATAATGTTTGAGAAAAGAAGTGATTTTGAAAAGTAAAAGTGAGTAGTGTTGGATAAAATAAGTGATTTTTGTGTAATAGAAAAAGTAAAAGCACTTTTGACACGGAAGCCGAGAAAAATAAAAGTTGTAGTGTTTGGGAAAATAAGGGCCTGTTTACTAACAGAAATATTTTCCAGTTTTCCAGAAAACTGGAAAACTGGAAAACAGAAAACAGGAAACGTGTTTACCAAAGGAATTCCTGGAAAACTGGAGAAAGGAAAAAAGAAAAACGCGATTACCAAATCGTTTTCCAAAACGGAAAAAACGAAACATGTCTCTCTTTTCCTTAATGATTTGGAGAAGTGACTTTTACTAGTTTTCCAAATTTGGAAAACGCAGATGCTACAGTGCCTTTGCAATTAATTTGCATACTTACACCTAGTTGTGGGTCCGGTCCCGCTCCGATGTCGATTCCATTCCAGTACCTCCATCCTCGTACCTTACCCCTTACCCCTACCCTACCCACCCAACCCCCACCCCGCGTACCCATTTTTCCCTATAATGACCTTACCCCACCCCCCACCACATGCCCCGACCTCGGCCCCACCCCGATCCACCCTACCCTACCGCCACCCCCTACCACCTCGACCCCACCTCAATCCACCCTACCCTACCGCCACCCCCCTACCACCTCGACCCCACCCGACCCACCCTACCCTACCCCCACCCCTCGTATATTACCACTTACCCCTACCTTACCCCTTACCACATGCCTCCTACCTCGGCCCCACCCCACCGCCACCCTACCCCCACCCTCGTACCGCCATCCTACCCCCACCCTACCTCGGCCCCACCCGGATCCCGGGCCCACCTTACCGCTTTCCTATCCCAACTCCCTACCCTACCCCTACCTTACCCCAACTCCAAACCCTACCCACTACCCCCACCCTTACCGCCATCCTACCCCCCACCCCACCCTTCCTTACCCCGGCCCCACCCTATCGCCATCCTATCCTAACTCCCTACCCTACCCCTACCTTACCCCAACCCCAAACCTTACCCACTACCCCCACCCTTACCGCCATCTTACGCCCCACCCTACCCCAGCCCCACCCTGGTCCTGACCCCACCCTACCGCCATCCTATCCCAACTCCCTACCCTACCCCTACCTTACCCCAACCCTACCCACTACCCCACCCTTAACCCTAACCACGACCCTAACCCACCCACTACCCCCCACCCAACCCCCAACCCCTAGACCTTACCACCCCACCCCGACCATACCCCTTACCCCACCCTCACCCATAACTTCCCTACTTTGACCCCTACGAGTAGGTATGGGTGGGTATGAAGGGTTGTGATGGAGCATGGGTAGAGTGTAAGATCGTGGTAAGGGTAGAGGTATGGGTCAAGGGTGTGGAATTGGAGAACTGTGTGAAAAAATTGATGAACATGTTTTCAAATTTGAAAATGGAAAACTAAAAAATAGAAACAGAAAATTGGAGATAGAAAAACTGAAAAATAAAAACAGAAAATTGGAGAACAAAAAACAGAAGTAGAAAGCACAAACAAATTGTTTAAAGGGAAAGACGCTTTTTAGTCCCTGAAATAGTCACCACATTGAAATATGAAATGTCAGACTCGTATTTCCAAGGTTGTAAATGTCATCCTTCAATTGTCCAAATTGATATAAATGTGATCCTTTGAGCAGTGAAATGTACAAACTAGACGAGGAGTACATTTGACCCCTCAAAGGATCACATTTACGACAATTTGGACAATTTAGGGGTGGCATTTACAAACTCGAAAATACGGGTCTGACATTTCAATATGGTGACTATTTCAAAGACTAAAAATGCGATTTTCCCTTGTTTAAAACAAACGTGATAAAATAATTGTTTAATCAAAAGAATAAACTTGTCAACATTAAAAGGGATCGAAGAAGAATTAGATTAAGACTCACTAAGCGGATTGCATGAGATACAATTTTTATTTTAGTCATAAATATGTAATTATTTATTTTAGCCATGGATAATAATAGAGCTAGAAAATCATTTGGGGATATTTCATTATCAAACGTAGGTCATTATGATCAGTGATGGACTTTTTTTTATCCGTGATGGACTAAAATAAAAAGAAATATAATCTACAGAGATAAAAAAACAAACCAAAAAATCTGAAAGAACGTGAAACACAATGCATTATATTTGCAATTAGTAATACCTCCGTCAAACTAGACTTAGACAACTTTCCCTTTTTGTTTGTCTCAAAAAACTTTGTTACTTTCTTTTTAGAGTGATGAATTTGTGCTTTGTTTATTTATGCAACCACATAGTTTTTACTATTCTAATTTCTCATAAAACATCAACTTGTCAAAGTTGAGTAGGACGGATATAATATTTAACTTAAATTTTACAAGTGAACGGTTCATGAAAATGACCCACCACTTTGAAGTTTGTAAATGTCAAATTCTGGTCATATAATTTGGTATTTTGGTGGATGTGATAAAATTTTAATCTATTTGATACTCCCTCCGTTCCATTTTACTTGTCCTGCTTTCTTTTTTGGGTTGTCCCAAAATAAGCGTCTTCTTTCCTTTTTTGGAAAGAAATATGTGGCCTACACAATTTCACTTTATCATACTCAAACCCCAACCACAACTTTTACTTTTTCAACCACTTCATTAATAACCGTGCCAAGTCAAACTAAGACACATAAAATGGGACGGAGGTAGTACACATTTTAAGTCTTAAAATTTGGATTTTTTTATCAGATCCATAACTATATATATGATGATGTCATATGAAATTCCGAGTAGTTAGAGCCTTCAGCATATATTGGTATTCATCTCTTCATTGGGAAGACAGAAGAAAAAACGATGTCTGGTTCAGTAGTTGCATCAAGAAACCAGCAGGAGTCACCATCTTCCAGAATCCAACGTTCATCCCCATCCTTCATGTTGAGACTGGCAATGAGAATATCCAGAACCAGGTGGTTCATCTTCCTTAGAAGGGTGTTTCACTACCAGAATGATCATAATAATGGATTAAGGCTTCCCCCTTATGAGGATGATCTAGGATCCAACCCATTCAATTCCTTGACTTGGATGATGATGGAGTTCATCACTTTGACTGTCCAAATACTTATGACAGCATACATTCTGGCTGTCTCCAGGGAAGATAGGCCTGTTTGGCCTACAATGAGGATTTGGGTCATTGGCTATGTTTTCGGTTGTATGCTCAGCCTTTTGCTGCTCTACTTCCGGTATTGGGTATTCCATTTGAGCCAAACGTATCCTTCATCTGCATTTTCTGATATAGAGCAGCAGAGAAGACCAGGAAGAAGTCTTGAGGAATCCAGGTTAGTTACTAAAAATGTCGTTATATTCCAAAATAGAATCATCATGTATCAAACTTTAGACATGATATTATTTTCCAAAGTTTGCGGTGATTACTCCTATTTAGGGAATAGAATTATGACAATCCTATTTTAAAATTCTGAAACATTTTTAGTTATATTTTGGGAATTTTCCCTTACTTGTCCCATTTATGATATTTGAGTGACGATTAGATTAACTTTTTTCTCTTGAAAGGAAGTACATAATGAAAAGTTTGTTGTTTGCTACCGAGGACTTTTCCCTTCCTCGTTGAAAGGAAATACATAAACATATAAAATAAATAAAATAATAAAAAGATGGAAAAAAAAGATTTTTTCAAAAAGTGAAACTTTCTAGTGAGAAAACGAAAAAATAATACGAAGTATATGTGACTATTTTGAGAAAATCAATGAAACGTGAGATCATTTATACTACGAAATAGAGTGGAGTTCCATTCTAAGTCATTGCTTGGAATTGAATCTAAGACCTGTCTCTTGTGCCAATCCCTTCCTAACAGGTGAGCTAAGACATCACATATTGACACGAATAGAAGCATCAATGTTTCTTTCAATGAAGTTCTAAAAGGAATGAAGTACTACATTTATGCCCCGTTTAAGGCTTTCATTAAAAAGTGACACATTTTTTAGCTAAAGATGTTTTTATTTGGACTGTTTTCGGTTCCAGAGAAGACCACAACATACCAGATCAGACCAGACCAAACCAGATCAAACCAGAATTGGATAGTTATAAAAATACACAGAAATCAAACATTACCAGACCAGACCCGTTCAGACAAGACCGGACAAGACCAACAAATTTCGGTCTAAGTGAAAACACCCTAATACTCCGTAATTCAATGAGGTGATTTGAATATATTTTGATTAATAATAATTTGAGTGAGTATATAATATATTGGAGTAATTAATGATCATTGTGATATAGTGTACTTTTTTAATAGTTAGTATTTAAGTTGTCACTTAATTAGAGTGTTAGTTATTTTCTAAAATAGAAATGCAAACCTTTTATTGTATCAGCTTTAGTCAACGATTTGATTCACGCTCTTGATTTTATTCTCCTCCTATTTTTATTGTATCCGCTTTAGTCAACGATTTGATTAATGCTAATTAAGTTCCTTTCTTTCAAAAGAAATGCAAACCTTTAAAATGAAATGAGATGTCTAAAAGTGGTAATTAAATGAGATTTTTACTTAGGAAGAAAAGAATACTTATATTCTTTTTTTAGAACTCGATTAATTACTATCTCATTCCCTTTAAAACTTTGCGATTTTTGAAATTTTAAGTTAAAGGTGGCAGGTTTGACCAATGATATTGATTAAAATTTTTTTGTGAAAGTTATAATAATTTTGATGCTTTTATGAAAGTATTTTTTATGATGAACATTTTCTTATCTTTTTATATCATAACAAATTTTCTATAAAATATATCATTAGTCAAAATTAAAATTCATTAACCAAAAAATCAAAGACAAAGTTTTCAGAGATGAGGTGAGTAATTTTTAGCGTAAATTTCCGAAATAGAAGTACAACTAATTCAAAATGCCAAAATATGAGTGTCATGTTTTTTCTCAAAATAAGAGTAATTGTTATAATGTTTGGAAAATAATGCCAAATGTGACATTAGTATTGCTATATTGATGTCTGGTAATGTCAAAACATGATGTAAAATATGGTTTTAAAATGGCAATATTCTTATTTAGGGGAGCAAAATAAAGTACTTATATTTTGAAATTTAACATTGTCAAAAAACATAGTACTCTTATTCTGGATTTTAATCTTGTTTTTACTTTTATTTCAAAACAATCCCCTATTTGGAGTACTCTGTCAAAAATCCCTTGTTGCCAAAAATCCTGCCTGTGCCTTTTATTTGGGGCTTTGAGTTGATTCTTTGTATAACTACTAGACGTAATACCCGTGCGATGCACGGGTACATCTAGAGCATAATACAACAACTTTGATACGTAATATGCAATTATATTAAATGAAAAAGGGAAAACTGTCAAATAGGTCCTCGAACTTTTATACAAAGGTCAATTAAGTCCTTCTATAGGAGGTTCTGTCCGGCCGTCGCGATTTGGGGCAGTTGCCGGTTGAATTTTTTGATGAAATTTTTTGAGCATCTTATTCACCAAGTCTAGTTTACTCATACCAAATTTCAGCTAACAATTCAATCGGGAACACATTCAAATTAATTCTTGAAGATAACTGCGGATTTTTGCGTTCAAGAATTAATTTGAATGTGTTCCCGATTGAATTTTTAGCTGACATTTGGTATGAGTAAACTAGACTTGGTGAATAAGATGCTCAAAAAAATTCATCAAAAAATTCCACCGGGAACTGCCCCAAATCGCGACGACCGGGCAAAACCTCCTATAGAAGGACTTAATTGACCTTTTTATGAAAGTTCGAGGACCTATTTGACAGTTTTCCCAATGAAAAATATAGTATAGTTTATATGTTGTAACTTTTTTTATATCATAAAACATCGGCCGTTATGTTAAAATCGAGAAACATACAAGACAAACCTCACACAAAATTTATAGATCCAATCGTGAACCCTAGGAGTAGACTTAGAATCAGTCACTTCATACAAAGCAACATGACTTGCGAAACCTGAAACATGCAAATTTAGACCTAAAACGATCGGAACTGAAACTCTCCCTATCTAAAGAACTCCATAAATCCAAACATTCAAACCAAATCTACCCGGACTAAAACATAAACCATTGCTACTAAAGAGAAAATAATACCGAAATAAAAACTTTCCATGAAGCTCTTCCTGGTATGGAGGTGGTTCCGGAGGAGGATGAGCTATTGCAATATGGATAAATACCAACTCCACCACCGTCGGAAAGACCGACCAAGACTTCACAATCCATCCTCGATACAACCTCCCAGCCGCACCTCGTTCATCTGCCAACGCTATCTCCTCTGATGTAGTTGCAACCTCAAGCGTTAGGACACTTAAAATCAGTATAATCTGTCGCTCTAACCCCATATTGATCGGGGTGGCGGAAAATCTCAACCCCTACAAAGAGGGGAGACGGCCGCTAGGGTTCCTCTCTCTAGAGAGAAGACAGAGACATATCTATTTTGAATGTTTATATGTTGTAACTTTTATTGCATGTATAATTGTAGTTTGTAGGAAAAAATATTGAAAAATTGCAAAGTATATTTAAAATAAAGGGTAATGTGTGAGAATAAGTAACTACTTGATAGTAAAATACCACGATTTTAAAATTTAAGTGTCTCCTTCAATGGCCCTAAGGTAGCTTTATAAAAATGAATGGTCATATATGTTGGCACTATATAGGGGTGTGCACCGGTCCAAAACCGGACCGGACCGGACCGGAACCGGTTAGGACCGGAACCGGAATCATCATTTTCTTTGGACCGAAGACCGGACCTGAATCTAACCGGTCCGGACCGGTCTGGACCTGAATTTTCCGGTCCGGTCCGGTTTTGACCCTAATTGACCCGGTTTTAAAAAATAAATATTATCTTAGAGTGTTCTTAGTTGGGCCCAAATTTTTTTAGGAATAAGGCTTGAATGTTGTTGTTCTAAATTATAATTATATGTGCAGATATGCTAAATAGACTAAATAATTGTTTATCTAGCTCATTTATTAATTTTGGAATATAGTTATCAAAACTATTCAATCGTAACAATTAGTTTCCCACAATAATTAAAACTACAATCTTTTGTGTATATTAAAATGCAAAATCTATTATAAAGTAATAAAAACTAAATTAAGTCCAAAAATATACTACGTATAAACTACATGTGTACCTGCAAATAAAGAAACAAATAAAAAGCAGAAAAATCACATAAATAAATAAATAAAAAACAACTTAGGAAATAATTAGACACCAAATATAAACTCCGTATATATTCGTTTATATAATAAAAGACAAAAATAAGTCATAAACATAATGACTAATGATACAAAAGCAAGTATATATTTTACGGGAAAATAGGTTACCGGTCCATTCCGGTCCGGACCTGTTTTTTCCGGGTTTGACCCGGACCGGACCGGAACCCGGAATCTTACAAAACTAAGGACCGAAACCCGGACCGGTTTATACCGGTCCGGTCCGGTTCAGGTCTAAAATACGGTCCGACCCGGTTAATGCACAGCCCTAGCACTATACAAAAAGAATTATAGCTTTTGGAAAAGGTATTTATAGACCATATTATGAGTAGTGTTGCTAGCACAACTCTCTTAATCACATATAAGAATTTTCAACTCACTCCTTGAGGTGACGCTTGACATGACAATGAACACCGGGCTCTTTAAGGTGACCCTTGAATTAGCATGACAGTGTACACTTAAATAAACACGAAAATAATTTTACATACATACATACATACATACATACATACATACATACATACATACATACATACATACATACATACATACATACATACATACATACATACATACATACATACATACATACATACATACATACATACATACATACATACATACATACATACATATATATGGTGCTTAATGCAGAGATTGTAATTGACTTATCTTTATTATTGTGGAAAATGAAATGGTGATTGGGAATTGATTGCATTGAAAGCAAACTATTATTACATTAATATGGACATCTCAAATGGTAATAAGTAATCTTCGGGTATATCAAGAGAGACCTATATCTTCATATCTGACATTTTCAACATTTCATTTTCTATTTTGACCACCAAAGTTGAGAAACTTTCAATCATCGACTTTACAATGTGAAGAACCATACCATAGCCTCATTTTTTGTTGAAGTGATAATGTGACAATGTTTCCAAAGATGTGAGACATTTATAGTAGCTAGACAATGTTTGACTCAGTTATAGTAGCTTAATAATTTATCTAATGATAAGTTATTAGCTAGATAAATTAATTTATAAATTATCGTAGAGAAGTCTACTTTATGATTCAGAAATCAATGACATCTCATGTCATGACATGGATGAGAACCGAGTCAAACTCGTTGATTATCTCACAATAACATATCTATTTCGTACATAATAAAATTCTTTAGGTCTTCATTCAAGGGAATTGTGTTTGTTACAAAATATATAAACATCAATTCCAATCATATTTAAATAAATGGTTGGTTACAACTACTGCACATGACTGTGATAGTAATTGGTATAACATTGAGGAAAAGTAACAACATACTTAACATGAATCTATATGTGCTAAGTTTGTCCCTAACCATGTGTGACATACACATATGAATAAAATGATCATCATGTATGATGAATCTCTGATGCATCATTAGTTACATTTTAAAAGTATTTTAAATTTTGCTTACCTTCATATGAAAGTATAGGACCACCATACAATATTGGTGCAATAGTTGGATCATATTTACCAGTGTCATGGTCGTTTGATGCATTTTCTACCCTTGAGTTTCATATTTGAAATCAATTCTGAAGAAGAATTGTGTATTACAATACGATAACATAAATAAGGGTGAATTTATTATAAATAGGAGAAGGTGGTTTACCAATTTCAACACTTTCATCTTGTATGATAGAATTGGGGTTAAAGGGACATGTACAATTGCCTTGGGAGTGTCATATGTGTGTAACACACGTTACTTAAAATGACCCTTATTTCAAAAATAAACTATTTCATTGTTGTTGTTATTATTATTTTTCTATTATTTTATTCTTATTATTAATGATGATGTTGTTCAATTATTTGAAGTGGGATCACATTTTTATTTGACAATTTGCTCAAGTGTTACACGGTATAGCCATGTATTTATGGTATGTATACCTCGATCATTAATTTCCTAAGATTATACAACCATAACTTTTATGTAAGATTATACAACAATTTCCTAAGATTAATTTCCTTATATATATATGGTATGCGTCTTTTAGGCGATTTATACGAAGTGTGGCTTGAATTGGAATTAGTACGTACAACTTATAATTACTACTATTGGCACATGGGTTAAAAAGATTCATTACTAAATTAAACTCTTAACCTTATATAACTTTTATTCACTTTGGGCGGGATTTTTTGAGCCAAAACTTGTGACATTCTGTTACTTTATAATATGTAAAGATTTATTTATATAAAGATTATTAATATACAAAGATTATTCGGACCAATAATATATTATCACATCAGAAATAAAAAGTGAAAAAGAAACACCAGATGAAATGTTTAACATTTTCTTTGTTGCAATGATCCATGCCACAATTAAACAGACTCCCAATGATGGAGAAATGCAGGACCTTAATCGAGCTATTCTTCGCAATATGGTTTGTGATGGGGAACATTTGGGTCTTTGATTCACGGTTTGGGTCTTCAAATCCTCCGAATAAGCTCCTCATCCTCTGCATCTCCCTCCTTGCCTGGAATGCAGTCACCTACTCATTTCCATTCCTATTGTTTGTATTGATGTGTTGTTGCGTCCCACTGGTTAGTAGCTTCCTAGGATACAACATGAACATGGGATCCATTGACCGAGGGGCATCCGATGAACAACTCTCATGTTTACCAACTTGGAAGTACAAGGAACTCATCATCAACAATCCAGAATGGGAGAGTAAAAACCCGGTAAGTAGCATCACTATTTCGAATTGGTCCTTCTTCATGTTCACGTCAAGGCGTGTACACGCGACGTTACACATACAATTGTGTGCATTTTGAGCGTGTTTGGAATTTTGCGGTTAGGGGATATCGGGTTGTCAATAGTGGATTCTGTCTTTAGCTGATTGGCTATAAAATTACTAGAAAATCTCATGTTTCAAAACGCAAACCTAAAACTCTCTTATTTGCAGTGTTTCCATTTCAGCATTTCCGTTCAAAAGGCTAGTGCCGAACAAATATTTACCAAGCAATTTTTTCACTTATTGGAAATGCTAAAAGTAGTCAAATCGCCATTTTTCAGCTGAAACGCCATTTACCAAACATCCCAATTTTCTTAAAACTACAATTTTTTGACAACTAAGGGGATGTGTGTATAAAAATGTGTGCAAATAGTGTGGTCTATTGACAACAACAACAAATTTTTCCATTTGGAATCATAGATAGTTCATGATATGGTGGTCTATTGAAAAATTTGTCCAACATCAGATACAAAGTGTAAAATAAAACTCCAAATTTTAATACGATTGTTTTAGACTTTGTAGTAAGATAGAATTTGTTGTATTAATGTTAAAAATACACTCTTTTGAAGTTTGTGTTGAAGTGTTTATCCCAAAACGGCTAAATATAAACAGCTCAAACCTATTATGAGTTACTCCTCTTATCAAATTAACTTTTCAGGTTAGACCAAGTAACCCGGTTTGGGTTTAAGGAATTAGATAATCGTCTATGATTCAAATGTTGCTGCGTTTAAATTATATTTTTGTGATTTTTGCTTGTTTGATAGGAATGTTGCATTTGCTTAGCGCAATACAATGAAAAGGAAGAGATCAGGAAACTCCCTTGTTCTCATATGTTTCATCTCAAGTGTGTGGATCAATGGCTGAGAATAATATCACGGTGTCCACTGTGTAAAAATGAATTAGATAAATAGTTGAAGATGATGGTAAAAGTACATCATATTCTCATGTGGTATTTTTATAGAAGTTTAGTTTAATATATTGAAGTGTGTATAGTTACCTTTTTGGTTGAGTTAGATTCAATTTAAAGCCTTAGTAAAATTTGATCTAATTTGATAATTTGATGGATGATGACATCCCATTATTTGGATTAATCATTTAGGATTTTTTTTCTCACTTGACTTAATGTTATTCACTTGATTGGAATATAATATATATATACTAGCTCCTAACTTTGCAGTTTCGAGAGTTAGTTTATTGATCTTATCATGTGATTGATCTATTTTAACGTTCAGATATGATTCCTTCTCTAATTGTTTCAGCAAAACATGATAATTATTTTCTAGTCTCTCTTCCAACTCCTTAACAAAATTATGAGAATAAGATAAAGTACATAATGAAGAGTTTGAGGAACTAGAGACACTTACGTCATCATCAGATTCATTTTCTTCCTCGGAGATCGTAACATCATCGTTTTCTTCTTCTTCTTCTTCCATTTCAACTCTGGCCATGAGCGCCAGTTTGTCACCCTACTCATCATAGGAGTCTTCCATCCAATTATCTTTCTCAGCTAGGCATTGTTGTCTTTTTCCATTGCTAGAAACAGCTTCTGTTTGCTCAATTGAACCTTATGTTTGTAGTAGTTCACGTCCTTCTTGGGATGTCCCAGCTTTCCATAGTTGAAGTGTTTGGGAATGTCCTCAGCATCCTTTATCTCAAAATTGCCAAATAATTTATCTTTCCGTTTGGAGCTGGTTGAGGACACGCGGAGCTTATTAAAAGATGAGTTCTTCTTCTTAAAGATTATGTTGTTTCGCTTAGAAGTCAGAAGCGCAAACAGTTTCTGAAAATCCATGAGTTCAACTTCAGAGTAATATTCTATATCACTATCTTCACTCTCGTGTGCAATCATTTTCATCTTCTCCTTTTGAGCTTTGGGAGCTGGTTTGGGTGGATTCTCCAACATCAGGGCCAAAGTGTACATCTTTGCACTTCTCTTCACTGACAGTGTCCGAGAAATCGTTCGCAAATTGATCAAGTGTGTTGTACACCGCATGAATGTCCATCTCATCGAGATCTTTGGTTTGCTTGATGTGAGAACACAACTCCTTCCATTCTGGCTGTAGAGAATATAAAAAGCAGACGTTCAAATCCATGTTGCATTTGTGGACATTTGTTTTTCTCATTTCATTCACACGGGTCAGGAAACGGATGTAGGTATCTTAAAGAGATTCTCTTGTTTTTGTCTTAGAAGAGTCATAAGCTGTGGAAGTATTCGCCATGTTTGCCTTTACTCTTATCTCAGTGCCTTTCATGATCTTGTAGATTTCATCCCACGACTCTTTTGTTGTTGACATGCTATCTATCTGCATGTAAATGTTGTTTGGTATAGCCCACAAAAGATATATCTTAGCAAGGAGATCACCACGGACTCTCAGGCGATCCTGATCATCTTATTCAGTCTTTGAGAATCTTCAATGTGAGGATTGTTAACAGGGTTTCCTTGAATAGTTATCCAAAAACGAGCAGGTCCATTGGTGATAGAATCACGTAACCGGATGATTGGTCCTTTCTCTTCAAAAAATTAATGAATTTGTTCCTTCAGACCATATACTCCCCCCTTCGGAGTATTGGTGGTCTTGTGTCGTTACCAATTAAGAGTGAGTCCATTGTTGATCGAGCTGTGCAGTTGATTGACTGTATGAAACTAAAGCCGTGTTGGTAAAATGTGGGTTAACGCTTTGAGAGTGATGCGCTAAGTGGAGGGGTTAATGCTTGAAGTGGTGCACTAAAAGATGATCTCATAAGAGGAGGTTAATTAGTGCTTGAAGTGATGCACTAAAGATGATCCGCTAAGAGGAGGTTTGCTAAGATGAGGTTAACGCCTGAAGTGATGTGCTTAAGATGATGCGCTAAGGGGATGGTTTTCTCCTGACTAGAGGTTTGCTTCTTAGTGATCTTTTGCACTAAACCAAGGTTTGCTCCTTGGTACACTTTGCTTTAGGTGACAGTTTGTTCGTGAGTAAACTTCGCGCACAACACTTTGTTCCTGCGTAAATGATGCACTAAACCTGAATTGTGTGCTTGAGTAAGAGACGATATCTAGAATATGTGCCGATGATGGAGAAGATTATATCAGTTTACTCGTAATCCATCATCGATCATAGACAACCATTTTTCTTTGACATGTAACATAGCGCAGGAAGCTATGTTCGTCCGTTCCTGAGTCAACTTGAAAATCCAGTGCAGGCCAATTTTATGTGATTCTTTGGTAGATCTGTTAATTCCCATGTTCCATTCTTCTTTATGGAATCAATCTCTAAAGCCATTGCTTCCCTCCACTTTTCATTTTCTGCAATTTTTGTATAGCTTGTTGGCTCTTCTAATGAGAGAAAACATCGACTCACCTCCTCATTCATTTCTCTAGTGGCATCATAAATGTCTTGCAACGATCTGAATTTTTGATGCCCTGAGCTTTAACATGAACTGATATGTGAGCTGGGTGATGATGCAGGAGATTCTTGAGGAGTTTGTGGCAAAGAGATATCAATATCACCTTCATGATAATTTGATAGATCTTCAAACTGATTCTCATTTCTTCTTCCTTCTTTAACATTAACTGTAAAAGTACTTGAGTCTTCTTCTCCTTCTCTGCGTTGTTCATCTTCCCACTTCCATCCTTGATCTTCTTCAAATACAACATCTCTACTCACTAAGACTTTCCTTTTGATTGGATCATACAATTTATAGCCTTTTGATCCTTCCTCATAACCAAACATCATCGCTTTGATGCTTCTATCTGCCAACTTAGTAAGATGAGGTTTAGCCACTTTGGCATGGGCTAAACATCTAAATACTCTTAGATGATATACATGTGGAATTCTTCCATACCCGGTTTAAAAAGGAGTCATCCCCTCTACACTCTTTGTTGGTGCTCTATTCAACAAATAAACTGATATCTTTAGTGCCTCACCCCAATAACATGTTGGCATAGTTTTATGTTTTAGCAAGCTTCTTGCCATTTCAACAATGGTTTGATTTCTTCTTTCTACCACCCCATTTTGCTGGGGAGAGTAAGGTGCAGTTAAATTGCCTCTTTATACCCTCATCATCACAGAATTTTTTAAATTCCTGGGAAGTAAATTCACCGCCTCTGTCTGTTCAAAAAAAAATTAACTTCCCAGTTACTTCATTTTTTACCAGATGCTTGAATCTTTTAAAAGATTCAAGAGCCTCTCCTTTATGTTTCAATAGTGATACCCACATAAACCTTGAGCAATCATCAACAAGTAGCATAAAATAGTTGTTACCTCCTGAGTTGATGGTGATATAGGTCCACAGATATCCCCATGAACTAATTCCAGTTTCTTCTTAGCTCTGAAATGTGTCTTCTGTAGATATGGAGTTTTGTGTTGTTTTCCCACCAAACAACCTTCACACACTTGGTTTACCTGAAATATTTCAGGTATACCATCTGCCATATTGTGACTTGACAGCCTCTTGAGTGCTTCAAAGTTTAGGTGTGCAAATCTTGCATGCTTGTGAGTAAGCATACTCTTTCTGCAGTCTTCAGGGTTGCTATAAAGAGTTTGTTTGGTTTCCTATGCACTTTGATCAGTAGTCTATCACTACTATCATGGATTTTCAGTTCACCCCCTTTATTTGTAACTTGATTTCCATTTTCATCAAATTGACCAATGCTTATAATATTGCTCTTTAGTCTTGGAATGTAGTATACATTTGTCAGAACCAAATGCTCACCATTGGTTCATTGATACATCACAGAACCTTGACCATATATGTTTATCATTAAGCCATCTCTAAACTTTACTTTCCCTTGTACCAACTGGTCCATTTCAGTGAAATGTGTCTTATCTCCTGACATATGATTACTAGCTCCTGTATCAAGGTACCATTTTGATTGCCTCTCCTCTTTCTTATCTTTCATATTATGAGTTTGAGTTAACTCACATGATTCAATCATCAACAAAGATGGCTCTTCATCCTCCTCCTTTTGTTCGGTGATGTTGGCTTGCTCCTCCTTTCCTTCTGAATTGCATTTTGAAGCAAAATGTCCCATTTTCCCACAATTATAACACTTGATTTTAGACTTATCAAATTTCTTCTTCTGTTGTGGTTCATCCTCTCATTTAGAAATCCAGTTATTTCCTCTTCCTCTACCACGTCCTCTTCCACCTCTATTATTTCCATGATCTCTTGAATTTCTTCTGAATGATTCTCCCTCTTCTCTTGCTCTCCACTTTGCTTGAGTAAGAAGGAATGTATCCTCTTCTTTTGATTCATAGTCTTGCATTCTTTCTTCAAATGCTTTGAGGGAACCTATTAGAGCATCTGAAGTTTTGGCCTCCAAATCACCAAATTCTTCAATGGTAGAGGCAAGTTGCAGGAATCTAGGTGTGACAGATCTCAAAAGCTTTTTCACTACTTTAACTTCTTCAACTGTATTTCTCAATCCTCTCAACTTTGTGACAATTATTTGCATCTTGATAGAATACTCATCAATGCTTTCTCCTTCATTCATTTTGTTAGACTAATATTCTCTCAAAAGTGATTGAGTCCTTACCTCTTTCACTTTATCAGCCCCAAGATTCATATTTTTCAGCATAATCCATGCTTCCTTGGTCGTTCGCTTTGCACCAAGTTGTAGTAGGGTATCTTCACTTATCCCTTGATAAATTGCTGGCAACGCTATCTTATCTTTGTGTGTCTCAACAGCTTCTTGTGCTTCTTATGCATCCCACGCTCCTTGAGCCATCATAAAGACCTCCATTTTGATGGCCCAAGCAGTGTAGTTACTTTTGGTGAGTATGGGATATCGTAGATTAACTGTCACCTTCTCTTGTGAATACCCTTCATCATTCGAGTCTCTTGACATGGTGGAAACTAACCTTGCTCTGATACCAAATGTTGGGATAACGCTTAAACGAGATATACTAAATGCAACTACAAAATATGAAGAAAGCTTGACATCGAGATCATACACACACTGTTTTTCATTTATTTTTTACAGCTCTCCTGTGGTCCGGGGTTCGGTCATCTCTTCAACCACCATTATAGCTCTATCGTCAGTCTCCGACTCTCTGTTTTCTTTTTACATCCACCTTCTTCAACCACCTTTTCTTTACTTCCACTGTCTCTATTTTTTCTTTTATTTCCACCTTCATCAACTACCGTTGTTTCATCTCATTCAAGTTTCATCTCTTTAAAGTCTTTCCAATCTAGCCAACCTCACATTTAGTGGAGGATGACTCATCGAGGATGACTCCTATGTTGGCAATCCATTGAAAATGGTTGAAGCCGTTTAAGTCGAAATTATTGAAGTCAGGCTGATGAGAATCGATCATACCAATTTTTTTTACTTTTTCAATTAGAATCATATAACTGCTCCTTTCTTTCTTTGGATTTCAAATCACATGGATTTCATTAGAATCTCACAGATTCTATACAATTCCATAAAAATCCATCAAAATCTTAATCCTTTAAAATCTATTAAAATCCATATTGTGGACCCCCACCCCCTGCAATGTTTTCTTAATCTCTAACTCGATCTATATATCTAATTTTTATCAATTTTTTTTAATTTTGCGACTTCATAAAACTTTAAATGTATGTTTTGAATATACGTAGTATAGTTTTTTTACAAAAAAATCTTATTATAGACAAGTATCAATTTACTTTATGGTCAGTCAAACATCGTACATCGTGTGAGAACCTTTCTACGGGACAAAGGGAGTACATTGTTACACGTAACATGTATGGATTATTGATTTTTAATATACCTGTAATTTTGCAACTTAATTAAATTAGTTCTAAACACATATTTGATTAATTCCTTATTTGATTTTTATTGTTTACGTAATGTGTGATTAAAATACATTTTTGCACAGTTAAGTTTTATCATGCATGAAAAAAATTATTATGATATCGTAATATTTTTTGTCCCACGAATTTTTTATTATTTATAATTGAATTTATACTATTTTTTAATGTCATTATTGTTTATGAGATGCGAGAAACAATCAATGTGAGTTCGCCCCCGCTGACGGAAATTTCTGGATACACCATTGATTATATGTATAGTTACATATATATTCACCATTCAATTGACATTAAAAGTAACATGACTTGTAATAGAGCAGCTAAATGGAATTTCACAATATCGGAAAAGTCACTCAAATTAGAAAAACCTAAATAACAAAGCTTAAAATTCACACAAGGTTGCAGTTTTTTTATAGATTCAGGTCAAAAGTCAAAACCCCTAGCAAAAACGAGGCCCGCATTTAGAATCCCTTATTATTACAAATAATTTTGTGGATTGAGGCCTTTTCAGCCCATTTCCTGGATACTAGACCTCTTTGGCCATTTTTCGTTATCGAACAAAAGCGTATTTATTTTGATGATCCGCTAGGGTTTTTTCCCAGCTCTAAATCTCTGAGCATGTTTGATAGCACGAAAATCAGCTGATTTGTCATTATGGGGTAATCCTGCTTATAAGCTAATCCTGTTGAGGGTTGATCCCGTTATGAGCTTTCATTATAATCTCGTAATTGGGCCATGATCCCGTTATGGGCTTTCACTGTCAGAGTCTGCACCTACAAAAAGATCACCTGATAATAGTTCATCAACATCACTTGCCTCCTCCCCCTCCTCTTCCTCCTCCTCATCATCATCTGATGATATATTCCTCTTGAACAGGTTCATAATCATCATCATCACTCTCAGGTCTGTCATCATCAACACCTCTAGGAGCACCATCAACATTCTGTTGTTCAGCAGTGGTGGCAGTACCACGAATATCATCTTTCTCAGCAGTAGGCACACTACAATCAACATCCTCTTGGTCAGGAGTAGGGGCGGTATCATGAATATCATCTCCCCAGCAGTAGGTAGAGTACCAGCAACACCCTCTTGGTCACCACTAGGGGCACTACCATCAACATGCTCTTGCTCAACACTACCTACATTTCCAGGCTCTTTGTCTTTACCAAATTCCAACTCCAAAACAAGGGAAACATCATCGAACCCATGCTCCACATAAATGTCTAACTCACCCCATTTCGCAACTTCCTCAATTAAAAGTATAGTACTATAATCATCACTCAACAATCGTAAAGCTTCCATGGGTTCATGACATGGTTCATAATAAAGGGTCACAATGTTGGAGTATCTATCCTTCTTAATGTACTTAAGGAGGTGAGGGTAAGAGATGTAATCTACGTCAACCTCAATTCTTTCTACTTCTCCATTCTTTCTACTCATCCATGTCAGCGAACATTATTTTAGCAATAAACAACCTAACTCGTATTAAGTAACACTCGTTATACGAACACTTTTAAGGAAAAAATTAAATGAACTCATGTTTGAAATTTCAAATCTCTGAATGACTTACCTAGTTACCTCCAAAAAATCCTAACTGTACTCGTCCGCACAGATTCTTTCTGATTCCTAGCACACCTAGTCAGAGAAACTAACTACGAACTGATGTTCTTTGCTTCAACAGTATGTCTCCGTTCACAAGAGTGGTTAGTATGCGTTCGGACATAAGCAGGGATAATATTACATTGCAACACATTTATCGTGAGGCTAATAGAACCACACACTTCACTTCTCAGTTTTATCCTGATTCAGTTGATGGTTCTTTAATTACTTTCTCTAACTTAAGTGATGTTCATAATCTTGTTAAAAAATCTTTTATTTGTGATTCATTAAATTTATCTTGTTTTCGTTGTATTAATTATTACGGGTAGAGGTTTGGTCCCCCTGTTGTATTCGCTTCTCTATTTTAATAAAACTCAATACATGTTCCCCAATATTTACCCCATTGATTTTGATGGTTTGTCTGATTTTAAAAAAGATCTTCGTTCACAATAGTGGTTAGTGTTCGAACACTTTTGCGAAAAAACAAGGCAAGTGTAAGAAGAAAAACGTTTAAGTGTTTGAGGTTCAGACCCACCGCTTTGAGGAACATTCAAAATAAGCCACATGTATATTATTTATCCACATTCATTTCATGTCAACTCCACATTAGCGTCATTAGAGTCTCACCGGATGTAACCGAACATGTCAAAAGGAGCCAATAACATTAATTTTCCGGATTTAAAGTGTCCATTAGTGAGGTCAACAAGGCAAAAGGCTCAGTTACAAATATGCAAATAGTTCGGGGGTCTATTTGCCACTTTTCTCTTACAAATAATTCTGTGGATGGAGGCGTTTTCACCTCTCCAACCCATTTTTTCATTTTCTGACAAAAGCATATGAAGTACATTGTTGGCCCACTGGTTGACACTGTTTGTCATTGTTTGCACTGTTTGGTACTGTTTTGATGTAGATAATTCCTTAAATAAGGAAGAGAGTAGAAGTATAAAGTTCATTTTGGACCTGACAAAAAATAAGGTGAAATTCATTTGGGACCAGAGAGAGTATTTATTTGGATGATCCATTAGGGTTTTCCTCAGCTCTAAATCTCTATAATCCAACTGGCCGGCCTCGTTCGCAGACCAGACTCACCGCGCGCGCGCCGGGGCGGTCAGAAACCAACCTTTAGACTTTTTCTCCGTCAGCTATGGGTACTGATAATTCAATTTGTATCGATCTAATTCGTTTTCTATTCTTTGATGCGCTTATCTAAAACGGAATTTAAGAATTGAACGAACAATGTGACTGACGATGATGCTGATGTCACAGGTATCTCTCGGGATTCGATGCATAAAAGGCGAGCTACTGGTGGTAAGAAGAAGGCCTGGAGGAAGAAGCGAAAGTATGTGAATGAAATTGGATCCTCTTACATTGGAATTTTGTTCTCATACTCTTTGCTGCGGCCAGTGCTGATTTTTTTTAGCGGTTGTGTATAGTCTGCTCAAGTAACTAACATTAAAATATGAAACTGAAGGGCCGATTACATGATTCAACTGTCATTAGAGAATTCGAGACAATCACAATTGTGTTAGCTTGTGTACGTTTTCTTTCTGCATATTATATTCACCAGTATTTTTTTTATTTATTGTTCGCAAGGTATGAGCTCGGAAGACAACCTGCAAACACAAAACTGGTTCCAAATGCTAAAACAGTTCGAAGGGTCAGGGTTCGAGGGGGCAATTTGAAGTGGCGTGCCTTGAGATTGGATACTGGGAACTATTCTTGGGGAAGTGAAGCTCTCACCAGGAAGACAAGGATTTTGGATGTGGTTTATAATGCCTCAAACAATGAGTTGGTCAGGACTCAGACATTGGTTAAGGGTGCTATCGTTCAAGTGGATGCTGCACCATTTAAGCAGTGGTATCTTCAGCACTATGGAGTTGAAGTTGGTCGCAAGAAGAAGACTGCTGCTGCCAAAAAAGAAGGAGAGGTGCCCCTACTATTAAAACTTGATCATTTTCACTGCTTGAAAACCAGTTCCATGAAAAAGACTTATAATTTGTTTCTAAGTTGTTAATTTCCTGATACATTTGATTTTGTAAAAGAAATGCTAGGTACACGCTGATGGTTGGTTGGATCAATGTGAGTTTGTAGTAAACCTGTATGTACATTAATTCACTCATATTTTTTTCTGTTTATTATTCAGGATACCACTGAGGCTGCTGCTCCTGAGGAGAAGAAAAGCAATCATGTCGCGAGGAAATTGGAACAGCGCCAAAAGGATCATAAAATTGACCCACATATCGAGGAGCAATTTGCAGGAGGCCGCTTGTTAGCTGCAATTGCTTCAAGGCCTGGCCAGTGTGGTCGTGCTGATGGGTTTGTCTTTAATTCTTTTGCTAAGCTTGCTTACCTATTCTCATTTGCAGTCATAGTGAAGTTGAATTAGTGTTGTTCTAATTTCTAAATTGTCATGCTAAAATGAAACTGCAGGTATATGGGGTTCCCTGTTGTGTATGCTGTCAGATTATCAATTTTGAAAAGTTAGCTAGACTCTATCTTAGAATTGAGCTCATTATTAGAGTGTGTTCTTTTGCATCAAAATTATATACTCTGTATGAGGTTTTCAAATTTCAAAACTCTAGCAAACAATCTTTATTCGTAGTACGTTTTTTATTGTAAGCTTGAAAGGGATCTGCATGGTTCATTGTAGGCCAATAGGCCATGATTTGTAGCAAGACTAGCAATCCCCAAAAGTTTTAATGTGACACATGATTAAAAATTTAATATATCAATGCTGCTTCCTGTGAGTCTGTGACTTGTATCTGAATTGTATGAAGTTAAATTTTAATTATTTCGTATTGTCTGAGTTTATGTTGGGCCTGGTATCTTTGCTTAGTAGATACTATTAATTCATGCTATAGCTGAAGTGGGACGTTGTGTTAATCATCATTGACGTAAAGGTTCTTCTCACAATTTGTTCACGTGGGCTTTACAGTTACATTTTGGAGGGCAAGGAGCTGGAGTTTTACATGAAGAAACTTCAGAAGAAGAAAGGAAAGGCTGGTGGTGGTGCAGCTTAGGAAAATGCAGAAGTAAAAACGTTTCTATTATGACTCCTTTTTACTTATATATTGCAATTAACAATGCTTTGTTTGACATTGTCACAAGTTATCAGTTTAGAACTGTCTCCTAAACATTATGTTGAGACTTGAGAGGTGTTGACCTGTACTATTATGTTGTCCCAGAATTCAAAAGGAAAATGTTACTTTTGCAGACATTTTTTTCTTTAAAATATAAGATTCTTTGGGTTTTCTATTTTCCCTATTCGTTTAGTATTCTCTTTGGCTCGTTGGTGAGAAGTTACTGAAAAAAGTTTTATCATTTTTCCACTTCAAGAATCAATAGTTATAGATGCTAGCTCTTACTAGTTACAGTCGGAGTTGTATACTTCGTACTAGTAGTAAATATGTAGATAGTCTCACTGGTTTACCTCTTTGGGAGCTAATGATCCAAAACTAATTACTTGCCACAATGCCACCTTCCTATTCACAGTTTTTTTAAAAGGTCCTTTCTCAGTTAATACAAGTCAGATGAGTATTTTGAAAAGATGACAAGCATATTTGAAATGATTCTAGTATATTACCCTTGTGATGCATGAAATATTGAATATCCCATACTGTAACTTGATGTCTAGATTTTAGATAAAGGATTTCTCACAAAAAGGTTAAACAATTTTAAGCATCTTTCCTCTACTTTCAATTTATGCTTTAAATGTTTAACTTCAAAAGATCAGAATGACCATTTTGAGAACTTTACTTTTAGGGTATTTTAGGTATAAACTAGTGAATAATAAGTGAGTATTTGCGATTGCTTTTAGGGCCTTTTTTTCAATATTACTCAAATAGATTCAAAAGACAAAGATGTGACATGTTTTAAATTTTTCCAAAAAAATGACTTACCATATCACTTTTGAGTTTTGACCTTATTTAATGTTACACTTATTATATTTGATCACCACTCAAGTGATCACCACCTATAGCGATACACACCCAAAGTCCCAAAGTGACAACCACCGCAAGAGTAACTCCACCAATTAGTGACTCGTCGACATTGACTCCATCAATTATTAGTCATTGCTAGGGTTGGACTCGGGCCGGGCGGCCCGAACCGGAACCGGCCCGGTGGCTACCGGTTCCGGGCTCGGGCCTTCATTTTGGTGAATCGGTCCGGCCGGTTCGGGCTGGATTTAATTTTTTTTTTCTTTTGGATTTTTTTTAAGTTTTTGGGTTGGATTGGGTATTTTGGGCCATTTGAGGTGGTTTGGGGTGGTTTGGGGTTGAGGGGGAGGGTAGGGGGTTGATTAGGAAAACCCAAAAAAAAAATTATATAGAACCAAACCGGGCCCGGCCCGAATCGGAACCGGGGTTACCCGGGCCGGTTCCGGGCCGGTTCCGGGCCTCCCCTACCTTGAACCGAGGCCCGGCCGGTTCAAGGCCCGAACCGGGCCTGGCCCGGAACCGGTCCACCCCTAGTCACTGCCCTTCTCAATGACTGTCGTCGCCGCTGTGATTTCCTGTCGGCAGTGACTCCACCAATTAGTGACCAACTCGACTAGTGACTGTTGTCTCGGCCGGTTAACACCGTTGTTGTCACTGATGGCCGACAGTAATGACTCCACCAAATAGTGATAGCCCTGGGCAGTGCTGTCGCCGACACCCCGACTTGTGATTGCCGTCGCCGCCCCAACCAAAGATTATTGTGGTCGTTGCCCCGACCAAAGATCACTGCCGCTGCCACCCCGGCCAAAGACCACTACCGCTACCGCTCCACGCCTCCACCACTCCTCCATCTGCACGGTCCACAACCCCAGACACTTCCCACCCCACCACCGCCCATCTGCATGGTCCACAGCCCCAATCCCGCCCACCCCACCAATCGAGCCGTCATCACCCGCCATTATCTCCGATCATATCATCATGAGTGAAGTAGCGCTGCAGGAATATTTGAAGCTTTAACATTATAAATTGTCCAGCGGTGCACAAGTCTTATGAACTTTAGTATTTAGGGTTGTTACTTGTTAGGAAATATAGGAAGTCTGAAACGGCATATGGGATTTTTTTTTTTTTGAAGAAAAACGGCATATGGGAATTGAAAATAGTTGTTTGCTAAGCGGCACATGAGAATTAATTATTTGTCCATATAATTAATGATTCTTACCATTTGTGAATCATACGTACCATGTAGGAGTTAATGACCGCGTTTGCTATATAAAACGGCATCCATATGAGAATTAATTAAGTAGTCACTTTTATGGAAATTAAATAATTAGTCATATTTTTGGAATTTTAAAGATTAGTTGTAATATTAGTGTCATTTTTTCTGCTTTTACTTTTAAAGGAAGTGATTTTTCAAAGTTATTTAATAGAAAGTCACCTAGGGGCATAATAGAAACTCCCCAAATCTGTCTGCTTACCCAATTGTTGGGTAAAAAAAAATTGGCACCTAGGGGATTCGAACCCGGGACCAAGGGTTGAGGTATGTTAGATATTTGTTTGGTGTTAAATAGTTTACCTCGCCATTTTTTATTATCATCAAACCAACAAATATATTAAATCAAGAAAACGTTCGTCACATGGCTAATAATACAATCAAAGAAAAAGCAGAAAACAAAATGATAAAAAGCCTTCTGTCTGCAGTCCGCCCTTGAACCAGACTTAGAATCTATCACCTCTGAAGAAGCAATAAGATTCGATGATCCTGTAATGGGCTTAACTGAGCCAATGACTGGCAAACCAGGCTTCTCATCACTTGACTTAAATTTTAGAATCTTTCTGCTAGGAAATAAAAACACATCCAAAACAACATGCAATTCGAAAGAAAAACACAGACAAAATAAAACGGAATTAAAATAGAGTTCACTCATCTTATTCTAAACCTAGACTCTCTTGCACTCCATGGTGGCGGCTCGGGAAGGGGGCGTGCCCGCCTCTCATCCGCCTCAATAGCCATGTTTTTGTATTGATATCCCTTGCTACTGAATCGAATCCAAGCTCCGCCACAGCTTATTCGTCTTTTCTTTGTCTACACTTGACCTTCGACCGGAAACAACAACAGAAGTCGAGCCCTGATCGCAAAAGTATTGCATCACTGGCCTGAGCTTGCTTGCACGACCGAAATCGACCGATGACCACTCTTCGTCAATGACGAAAGCGGAAAAACGAAACCCTAACTATCGTAGGGAGATGACCGCTTTTTCTGGAAACCTCACAACAACTCTGGCACCTCTGAAGAAGCAATAAGATTCGATGATCCTGTAATGGGCTTAACTGGGCCAATGACTGGCAAACCAGACTTCTCATCATCTGACTTAAATTCTAGAATCTTTCTGCTAGGAAATAAAAATACATCCAAAACAACATGCAATTCGAAAGAAAAACACAAACAAAATAAAACGGAATTAAAATAGAGTTCACTCATCTTATTCCAAACCTAGACTCTCTTGCACTCCATGGTGGCGGCTCGGGAGGGGGGCGTGCCCGCCTCTCATCCGCCTCAATAGCCATGTTTTTGTATTGATTGACGATATTCTCTATCGATATCCCTTGCTGCTGAATCGAATCCAAGATTCGCCACAGCTTATCCGCCTTTTCTTTGTCTACACTTGACCTTCGACCGGAAACAACAACAGAAGTCGAGCCCTGATCGCAAAAGTATTGCATCACTGGTCCCGAGCCTGGTTGCACGACCGAAATCGACCGATGACCACTCTTCGTCAATGAAGAAAGCGGAAAAACGAAACCCTAACTATCGTAGGGAGATGACCGCTTTTTCTCGAAACCTCACAACAACTCTGGCATCAATTTGAAATCTCTTGATTGAAGATCGTCGATTGTCGCTATTCACTTGCCACTACCTCGCCATTTATTTATACTCAGTTAAATTTATATTTTTAAATATAAGTAAATTTGTGGTTATAATAATAAGTACGAGTATTTTTATTGATGTTATTATAGGAGTATGATACTGATAAATTATGGAGTATTTGTGAAAAAATTAAAACATCTATTAATGTTATTTATAATTTTAATAAATAAATATTATGTTCACATATTGTCCATCAAATTCTAAACACATTTTGAATTTATTGAAAACGATATGTTTTGGCTCTTTTCTGCATGTTCTTTTATTAATTACGTAGTATTAAATTTTGAGTCATGGTAATGTTTTACCATATTCTATCATTAAATTAGTATATAAGGCACATATTATATGCCGTATTTTTAAATTTGAAATGTGTAAACCATGTCATATCTTTATTTATTCCATGAACGTATGAAACATATATTTATTCATATTTTATATAATTTTATCATTTTATACACAAATGTACGTATTATTGTATTATTCACGAACTATAATACTAATTAAACACATGTATCAGTAATGATAGCATTATTGGGTCATGGGTCAATCCGGTTAATGCAAAAAAAACCATGAAAATAAACATAAAATATACTCCGATCCGTAGTTCATTTGTAATTTAATTTGTTAATTTAATATTGGTATTCACTTGATTCGAATTTAATATATAAATGTCAAATAATCTCACATTGAATAATATTGATGTTACTTTTAATTTTTGAAATTATTCATACTCAACGTAATATACATGCACCTATTTTATTTTATTTTTATTTTTTCTTATTATCAAATAGATATGTTCACACACACATAGTCCATATTTTAAAATATATATGATCCATTAGAACACATTGAATAATATTGATGTTACTTTTAATTTTTGAAATTATTCATACTCAACGTAATATACATGCACCTATTTTATTTTATTTTTATTTTTTCTTATTATCAAATAGATATGTTCACACACACATAGTCCATATTTTAAAATATATATGATCCATTAGAACTCATGAAAAGTTTAGTACAGGATGGAAGATGAGTAAACTTTTGTATACCTGAATTTTATCGTGATTAAAAAATGATAACCATTAATACAAGAGAAAACTATATACTCCTCGAGCGCATATATTCCTAATACTTAATTAGAAGATATAAGCATACATTCATATATGAGTTTAGTAGCATCAAAACTAACATTAAGCAACTATTATAATACATGTTAAATATCATTAGCTTAGGAAACAAACTATTTGTTCATATTATGGGACTATCTAATGCCTCCTTTAGTCTTTTAAATACTCTAGATACAATAAACGTGTCACGTGTGTCATGCAACAAGTCATTGATGCTTTCTCTTTAAAATTACCCTCCTACAGTCCTACCTCCAATTTTACGAAGTCCCATTAAATCTAGGGTAGGAACTAGGAAGTTTAACAAAAGTACTCCCTCAAATAAAGAATGTTTACATACTATATATATTGAGCATAAAGTAAATTCTTAAATTAGTGTTAGTAATTAAAATTCAGATGTTTAGAAAATCCATCATAAATTATATTTAATCGTAAAGATTACATCCGTAAATGATTATAAAGTGACACTAAGAATTAAAGAATAAAATGGAATTATATGAATGAGAGTGAAATTGGGATCATTTTGATACAGATAGGGGTGGAAATAGGCCAGCCGGCCTGTTAGGGGCCCGTGGCCTGGCCTGTTAAAGGCCTGACCTGGTCTGGCATGTTTAGTAATCAAGCTAGGCTTGGGCTTTTCTAAAAGCCCGTTTATTTAAATAGGTCAGACCTAGCCCAACTCTAAAGCCTTTTTACCTTAACAGACCGGTCTATTTATATGTGTATATATATGTATGTATATATATTTAGTTATATTTATATTTATTAGTATTATTTATATTTATATTGGTATACTCAACTATATCAAAATCAGTATAATAGTATTTTTAGGGAGTGTGTATTATAAATTAGAATAGACTACTTTTTAAAATATATATATAGTGTGTTAATAGTTTATTAAGGTAATTGAAATTCAATGTTTTTCAAGATTCAAAGTATATAGAAATTTATAAACTACATAATAATACTCCATAATAATGTATTATTAGACATCCAAAGCAAAACAAACGTATTATTAGACTTTTTAGTGAATATTTGGGGTAATAAATTTTATACCGGATTTAAAAGTTTTTTCACTTTTCATTTTGTATTTTTTTTGAAATTTTAATTTTTTTCTTAACAGGCCCGGTAAACAGGCTTCAGGCAAGGCCAGACTTTTAAACAGGCCAGGCCCAGACCGAAAAATCAGGCCTTTAACAGGTAACATGCGAGGCTCAGGCCTATATATTCTAAAACAGGTCCGGCCTGTTTAGGCGAAAGCCTGGCCTGACCTGTTTCCACCCCTAGATACAGAGATATTAGAAAAAGAAAATGTGATATGTAATTGATGTAATATTTATAGGGTTCAATGGTTGCAAATTGCAATTTGCCGGATGTAATTTGAATTTCGGAGAGTTTTTACTTGGATTTATTTCAGTCTCATACCAGATCAGATAAAACCAGACTTCGACAGTTCTAAAATATACAAAGACTTAACATTTATCAGACAAGAGCAGTTCAGACAAACCATATCAAATCGGAGCAGAATAGAAAATTTCAATCCAAATAAAAACATGTCCGCAAGAAGTAGAGTCAGGGGCGTAGCTAGGGGGTGGCCAACCCTGGCTCTAACCCAGTCCAAATTTAAAATATGTCTATATTTTTAGTGTAAAAGTTTCTGTGTAAAAGTTTTTAGGAAATATTTTTTGTATCGATCCATTCGACCGGGTTTAATGCATCAAATCCCCTTGTGTTATGAAAATTCGGCGCATTAGACTCATGTCATTTGAAAAATGCATGAAACTCCCTTGTATTTTAATTAATCATGCACATAAACCCTTTTATGAATACAGAATACTTTTTTCACCTTTTCGCGGAGTATTCCGTATCATTTGGTTTTTTCTTTATTAAATCTCATTCAATTAGAATACTCCTATAGTCCTATTATAGGCTAATAGGCCCTCCCATAAAACTACCCCTTCCCGACCAACGGCTAGTTTTACTTGTTGTATTCTCAACGTCTACTTTTATTTCCTCTTTTGCTTTTTCTCAGTCCCAAACTCAATTTGCTGCATAGGAACAACCTTGTTGCGGAGGAGAAGAAGATGTCAGAGGAATCCAGCCGAACCGTCGATTCGTGTGCGCCGGCCGGGGCGGCAGCTCCTCCGGCGCCGCTCCCTCAGAACCGACGGCCGAGAGTTAGGGAGGTCAGTTCTAGATTTATGACCCCTCTAATTTCATCTTCAGCATCATCCGCTGGAGCTTCTTCCCCCTTCGATCATCGGTCGAAGTCTACTCTCAGGCGGCACCCTCATCAACAGTCCCTGAACGAACCGTTGTCCTCCCGTCCGGTCGAGGATGAGAACATTCCTGATGTTATGCGCAATTCTACTGGTACTAAATGTTTGCTCTTTCTGATATCGATTTAAAATTCTCCTTCTAGCGATATTTAGGGTTACCTCAGGCTATTAGATCTGAAACCTCTTCAGCTTGTTGTTCTTCCGGTCTCGTATTCTCTTTCGTAGAATGGAACTGTAGGTTTGATTTGGAGGGAACCTAAAGCTAGTTCTATTAGTTTTGCGGTTCATATTAAGGATAGGTGATGTTTCCGGTGTCCCAATTTAGAGTGATTATTACCCGATGAGTCTATCTGTGTTGGCAACTCATTAAGATTAGGGGAACCAATTCTTTCCCATGATTTATGATTAACAAAGGAAAAAGGAATCGTATTTGTGCATTCTGATCCAATGTCTTGCATTACAACCAATAATTCTTTTTCTCTCATGGGGTCAGATAATTTAGGTATTTTGACTATATAGACTCCGTATTTAATTTCAGAAAATGTTGTAGTTTTGTTTTTTATAGTGATACTTTCATGGATCAGAAATCTGAATTTCTAGTTTGGGTAGTTCAAAACTCAAATAAGGTCCAGGCAACAGTTTAAACTCTACTTTGTTCTGATGGAAAATTTTGCTGCTGATGGATCACAAACATAAATTCTGACTGTTTTTCGTCATGCCATTTAGTGAATAATTTTAACTTTGCAAAGATTTTTGACCTGATGGTGATTGAAACTTTGGTACACTAGGTTCACAAATGCTCAGCAAGGCTGCAATACTATTGTCAACTGTCCAGAGGAAGCCGCAGCAAAAGACAAAGGTTTTGAAGGAAAATGGTGGCAGTAGATTCGAACAGCAGCAATCAGCATCTGATTCACCCGCCCAATCTAAAAGGGTGTCTTCTTCTTCCTCCTCTTCTTCCAGGCCTGATACTCCATATGCACGTGGTGGTGCTGAGAGGATTGTTCCATCCAGATATCGGGTAACTCCCCACCCTATCCATCGCCAGACTCAAAACCATTGTGGTGCTGCGCAGACACCCTTCAGTGCTGCTGCTCAACTAGTGCAGGAGTCCACCAGCACTTCAAATATCCCAACACCAAAAGATGATTATGATTCTTCTGATAACGAATCTGTAGAAAACAGAAAATCATACCCAAATTCTCCTGTTTGTATAACTAGTAGTAAGATAACCCGGGCCCCGTGGACCACTCGGGCATCCATGCCAGAGGTTGATAGATGGCTCATTGATAAAAATTCCACTCCAAAATGTGTTCGTTCCTTGAGTTTGTCAAGATCAAGTAGTGATTCGAAGAGCCTTTGCCTTCCTCCACAGCCCACCACAAAACCAGGATTGGATAAGAAAGTAAGAAGGGGTGTTAATAACCATCCGGACGACGATCATTCCTTAAAGATGCTCCAAAACCATTACCTGCAGTGGCGGTATGCAAATGCCAAAGCAGAGGCGTCTGTGCACTCTCAATCAATGGCAGCTGAGAGGAAATTATATTCCCTCGGATGCCAGATTAATGATTTGCGTGAAAAGGTGAGCAGAAAACGCGCTGAGTTGGCATCACTACAGAGGATTAAAACTCTGACCACCATTCTTGAAACTCAATCACCGTGTCTTGAGGAATGGTCTGCCATAGAGAATGAGTACTCAGCATCTTTATCTGGAGCGACAAGTGCATTGCAGAATGCTTCTCTACAATTACCAGTAAGTGGAGTTAGGTTTGACTCAAGAGAACTAGCTGAGTCATTTAACTCGGCTACCAAAGTGATGGAACAGATGCACTCCGATATAGAGAGGTTTGTGTGCAAGGCAGAAGACGTAGATTCTTTGGCTTCGGACTTGGCTAGGGTGAGTAGTGGAGAAAGATCTTTCATTGAAGAGTGTGGGGATTTACTTATGAAGGTACATGCTTCACAGATAACGGAATGCAGCTTAAAGGGGCATATGGTTCAACTCAGTCGAATCACTGACCAGCTAAGAAGCTCTACGTAGGAGTAAGGTTTCGTCAACTTCTGCAATAGTCCTTTCATATAGCCATGGCCCTATAGGTTCTTCACTGGAATATTTCCCAACCTCGTTTACTTTCGAGCTATATATACAGTGTTTGTATGACAAATGATGATGACACACATTCAAACATTTTACAGACAGCAAGAATGATTCTTTTTTCTTTTTGTGCGTAAATAAATTATTGTACATTGCAATATGCTGTTTTCTATCATTGAATTGGTTATGGGTAGTTTTTTCCATTTTCCTACAATTGTTTTTGGGATAATTGGAAGTTTCCATCTAAGAAATGGAAAATGTTGCTATGAAAAGACAGGCTCTTGACATTGATGAATGACAAATGAGCATCAATTTATGAAATGGTTAACATGTTCTTTTTTTTAGTAAAAAAAAATCACCATTTACACTAGGGTGAACAAACAAAAGGATCTTCCATCCTCTCACCAAGTTAGCAGTGTCTTCTTTCACCCCTGTATTCTCATCCCACACAAGAGCTACATAAGTTTTATCATCTCAAAATCACCATTGTGGGTTATGCAATATCATTAAACAGTTGAACTAATTATTGTTTTTTAAAATGATTCCATAATCAGATTGGTTCCTTTTCCAAAATGTTTAATCTTCACTTTCTTGAAAAATCATGATTCTTGTGCTTACATAAAGTGTCTGTAAGTAGTGATTCTAAATATAATTTTGAGTTTTTTTTATTGTGACAATATTTTTCTGTTAGTTGCCTCACACCAATTTGTGAATCTGATACTGAACTCAGGCAATCTTTTGAGTCTTAAACTGGTATGCTCAATTCATAGCAATGCAGAAAAAGTAACTACAAACGAATACTCAGGGAATTTGGATTCTTAACCAAATTGCACGTCTGTGTATACTATATAGTAATACTATATCTTTACAATAGTGTCCACAGTGAACCCACCGTTCTTGATAGTTTGTTATTATTATCTTTACTGCGAGTCTGTGACCACAGAACAATGAAGAAGCTCCAAAGACTTTAATATTTCAAAAAGTTCTATTGCCTAGAACCAAAAAACTAGCAAGCCAGAAGAAAGGTAAAAAGTGGGATGCTGCAACTTCATTCTACCACCTAAAATGGTGTAAACCCATTTTGGCTTTGCTAGAAATTTTAATATTGTTTCAGGTTACCATCAAGAAGTACAAGACAGGAGAAGAAAATGAGATGAAGCGAAAAGTAAAGTAAAAGAGGAGCAGGTGGAAAAGAACATGATAGAATTGTACGCTGTTAGCTGTGATGATGAACTTTAGAACTCCCAGTTGTCGGTCTGGGAAATGGAAATTCAGTTTGTGAATGATATATAATAGGTCGTATGTAAATCGAATGACTAGTGTTATGCGTAAACCTCATTGCCAAGTGTTTGACATAGCATTGAGTCTGTGATCACATGGTTCAGATTTTATAGAGTTTTTATTTTTCTAATATTTGTACAAGTAGTCAATTTTGTTTTACATAGTGAGAATGTGAATGACCCGGTGATCAATATTACAGTCACCATTTCTTTATTGCCTCAAAGTTTTGGTTTAATGTTCCTCCAAAGGTTGAATGTCCGAACCCCAAGGACCGAATGGACAAGGCATATGAGAGGATTATGAGGATGTAAATCAACTCAATCAGCCCAATGATGGTAGATTTTATACTCGTGCGCACCAGAGGTCCAGTCCAACACGCAAGAGCTGTAACCTCTACAGAGTCGACGCGAGTTTTGAACATTTGGTCACTCTTCTAATTTTATCGCCACTCAACCAACTGAGCTACCCGTGGGTGTAAAATTTTGGTTTAATGTGATTATTATGGTGGTTGATGAGAGAATGTTGGCATTTTCATCCAAAAACTCATTTATTTGAATTGATTAATTGTTATGCAAAAAGGGTGTTTGTATCAACTTCCGTTTCTTAGATAGATTACTCTCCCATTTTGGAGAAATCAGAAGAGTCATGAAATTAATCATTTCTTGGATTAACCAAGAATTTGGATTTCTTTTGCGCAACATACGACTAATGTTCTTTGTCTAGCCAATACATGTATATTTTGATTTTATTTTTTGAATTTGAAAGAAAGTAAATGGGTGGATAAAGTTTTGAAGTTTCTGTTTAGAGACAATAAAATGCTCCTCCCAATTTATTTGTCTTGATTACTACTGTATCTATCAATCAAATTGCCCTTTCGATCTAACTTATTTTTGCGGATGTTGTGTAGTGCTGTAATGTTGATTTCCAATTAAGCTATAAATGCCCAACTTTTAAAGTTTACAATTTTATCAATTTGAGACCCCAAAAAAAGTCTCAGCGCAAAGATAAATTATGTCGATATAGGGTGCGATGATTGAAAATTTTCTATCAAAGACCTAAAATATCATAGATATGATTGATTTGTTTTTATTATATCTATTGTTAATTTTTGGAAAAAAAATTCTTCACATGAGTTTATTAGTTTAACAAGATTATATTATATTCAATTTTTAAAAATAAAATAAAAAATTCATGATATTTTAGATTTGAGATTGATAGTTTTGAATCATTCAAACTTTATATCCCATACAATTTAAACTTATTTTTTAGATTCTGGACTCGATTCTAGTTTTGTAGCGTTGGTGTGTCACCGGCTCTTGACACTCCTTTCAATGGTGTATATAGGAGTTTCTATGGTGTAGGAATGACATTTATGAGGGCAGAATATGAATTTTTGAGAGAATTCTCTAAATAGGAGTAAAAACGTTTTGAAATTCCAAAATATGAGTATCATGTTTTTTATTCCGTGAATAGGAGTAAATTTCTGCCAAGTTTGGCATTACAAGGCTTTTAACATGGCATTTTTTCCCCAAACTTGACAGATTACTCCTATTCAGGGAATAAAAAACATGATACTCCTATTTTGGAATTTTAAAACGTTTTTACTCCTATATAGGTCGATTTCCGTAAATTTTTCCTATAAAAGTCAGTGTCTCTATAGATCCGATGATTTTCAGTGCTATTTATCCAATTACATAAATGACCCCATGAGATTTGAGTTTTGCTTCTCTTTAAAACTGCAGCCAAGATTAATTCTTGATTGATTTAATAATCAGGTACTCTCAAGCACGGAAATTTAAAAAAAAAAACAAGGATCGCTATTCAACAATATAACACTACTTAGATATTCGTTTCAACCAATTTAGTTATATAATATTATTCCTTTTTAAAAAGGTTCTAAGTTTCAAGCTCACCCATCATTCATTGGGATTTTTATCAAGAAATCATACATCTTTTGTGTAAGCTATCAAGGCGAGTTGTGATATTTTCTTAAAACTACAATCATATATAACCAAAGAACTAGCAATGGTGTTTCCTTTATGGAGTGCACAGCCCGAATGATAGATATCAATGTAAATAACTACGGAGTACCAAGTAAATGTTTAACTATGAAGCCTCAAGATTGTGCTGATCTCCTAAGAATGTTTCAAGTAGTAGTTGACCCTGGTCAATTTAGATCCTGGACTTGCCGGTTCGAGGTACAGTTGTTAAGGATGAAATTACAGCCTTGACCGGGTAAACCAACTTTAGTTCTGGTTATGGTATTGAGTCAGTTGTGGTTCCGGATTTTTGACCTATTCTTCACTTACAAAGTTCCATTTTTGGCCTAACTGTCAAGAATTCAACAAAAAATGGGTTTGAATTCAAAATAAAAAATAGTCCGACCCAACCCAATACCGGTTCAAACCCAGGCAAGTACCAGGCCTGAAACTCTTAGGCCCAAAGCCCACTCCCGGCCCGAAGCCCAGCCTGAAGCCCGGTCTGGACCCCAAACATATCGTCAAACCCCTAGAGGCCTAGAGCATTTAAAAGCCCTCTTTCACACTGCTCTTTCAAAATGCGGAGTGCACAAGTGACAGTCTATACAAAATGCAATTGACAAAATCGCGAGTAAGTATAACTTCCAAGCAACAATAAATAAATTAACCATTCCAATAAGTCACAACAAAATGTTGCAGGGCACTGACACAATAATATTTACACGGGTATGATGAGCTACTGACATGGCGATTCCACCATCTATTATATACAACATTGAACCGCGCAGAGACGAACCATATTAACAATTCTGTGTCCATAATATTAGCCACTATACCTATTATATTCTACATATACCCCACCCAACCATATTCACATTTTCGCATTTTGCATGATCACAAAATCCCGCCACGACACATTGTTCAACTGCATCACCTGAAATGTTCAAATCAAAAAGCTTTAGCCGAGACAAAATATTACTGTCTACCACTATGCAAGGATTGTAACAAACTTTTGAATTCATATGGCAGTACTTAACTACCATGCACATCTGTTAGTGCATTTTGATAGTTTTACCCCCAGCACAGCCACCCATAGGTCACTAGGTCAGGTGCCAGGATATAACTACTACATTATACTCCGTACCTTATTGCATCAATATTGATTAGTGTGCATGGTAGGTACATACAAAATAAGAAAGAACCTAATTTCCATGAGAGATGAAAGGTACGGAGGGGGGAAGAGGAGGGATAGAACTATTAATCTATTACTATCTCAGGTGAATGCTTAAATAACATGGAATATGCTAGGATCCTCATCACCATTCATATCGGGCATGAGAACTAGATGCACACATATGTGCATTTAATAAATACTACTCCCTAAAGTTGCAAAAGCATTTTAAAGTGGGAAAAGTCAATATGGGAAAATTTTGAAGTTTGGTAGAAATTTCCTAAAAAGTTAATAATCATTTTGTGACAATTCATTGTGTGGCTTGATTTGGGACAGATGTTGTATTAACCTATATGTGAGAGAGTGAAATGTGGATGGGGTAGTAGAGGGGGATGTGTATATTATTTAAGGTGAATGCTATATAAATACTTGAATGTACTCATTCGACATTGCCAAGTGAGAGTTATGTCAAATAAGAAAGGTAAAAGTTATGTGGTTGAGTTTGTTGTGCAGAGGGAGAGAAATGAACAGAACCACTAATTAATGACATTAAAGGAGAAGTGGTAAATTTTTGGGACAAACAAAAAAGTAAAGTTGGTAAAGTTCAATGGGACGTAAGGAGTATGCTTTATTAAGAAATACGGAGTATAATGTATTAACCTCACTCAAATTCTTCAACTGCAGCTTCAAACTCATTCTTCATTTTCAGTCGATGTCATTGTTTGTACACGCAGCTTGGGTCTCTTCCATGGAGCTCTGACTATTATTTACAAACTCTAGCCGAGTGTCTTCTTCTTGAGTGTCATTATTATATAAAAATCCCTTAGTTGTTCCTGAGTTCATCAGGAAACCATTGCATCCATTTTCTTCTATTCCATTATACATTTCAATGCATCCATTAGTCGGGCAGTGAGAATAACCATTCATAAGTTTGGTGTTCCGAGTCTCGTCAGACCTTTGAGCATGCACTTGATTGTTGCTTCCCGATATCCTAAATCAGTTAATGACTATCATACTTCAAAAACAATAATGGACTCCACTAGCAAAATAAATGGAAGAAATTGCCAAAAAAATCAGGAACTAGATCATCCAGACAATGACGAGCAAGGCAGCCACATGATTACAATGCATAAGGCAACAAAAAACAGAAGTATTCACAAATGACTAATTCCATCCCATCTCTAATTGTCTTGAGAGTTGCAAAAAGAGAGTAAATACCTATGCTGCAGCACCTTGGAAGAGAGAAGATAATTATAAACTGGAATTAGATCCTTAGACCTGGATTCAATTGTACGTGTGGGGACCCTTTCTATCTCGATCTCTCCACAAGCACCATCATCCTCCATGCAAGTTTCATCAAACAAAATGGACTGAAAAGAAATCTATCAAAACAAGATTCGTGAGGAACCACGGAATGCAAGAACCAAAGTAGAAATGTGAAACAAATAGTCTGAAAGTGCAAATATATAGAGCTACCTCTGATCTTGCCCACAGTGGAACCATAGGTTGATGCATTTGGAGCTCTGCTTCTGATATATACATATGTTGCCTTTCCTCGGTATTAATCCTTTCTTTGACCTTGCCAATACTATGGAGATAATTTCCATTTTCGCGCCTCAGTCTTTCAGGAAATACTTTACTGCTATCCGGTTTTCCAGAATCACCATAGATATCAATATTGTCTTCTCGTTCTTTACAATTTTGTTTATGGCATATATTCCACTTCTGGATTGCAATTAGTTTTGTTTCAGGTTCAACACCTAGGTCGGCAGTAGTGCTTAAGGACGGTGAAGCGGAACCAGGCTCAAGACCAGTAGAAGCACGCAAAGCATACTGAATAAGACAACCTGATGCAGAAAAAACTAGCAACCGGTAGTTGAAAACAACCAAGTTGGGATCAACATCACTCTGATTGTTGTTTTGGCAGAAATGAAATGCAGAAGCAATGGCAGTAGAGTGATGGCTTGTCCTCCCAGTTGCAGCCGCTGCAGCACCACTGACAGTGTTTTTCCAGCCATTGTTCCCGCTCCTTATTCTTCCAACAACAGAAAGAGTAACTGGTGTGCCAGAGTCACAGATTAGCTGCTCATTAACAACCCCAGCTCCCGATCTCATCATCACACAAGATCCCCCCTTATTTCTGGCACTCAGATATGAAGCAGCAGAAGACTGAGAATCAGGTGTTCCTCCGGAAGGAGATATTGCAAAAAGGTGGTTTGTCCCTCTAGAAGAACTTATCATGATCCATTGGCTGTCTGAACTAAAACTAATGTCTTGTATAACCTGTAGAGTGCGATAGCAATGAATAAATAAACGTGTTGAGTTCTTCAATGCAAATCCGCATTATTGGGTGGGAAGAGAATAATTCACTAGACTTACCGCATCTGTTATGCCACGTTGTAGCCTATAAAGATGAACATGAGATGCTTGATCGGTTCCAGAACTTTTTAGTAGTGCAGGCATTATCCGGAAAACATTGATATTGTGACCATGAACAGATGCTGTGACCAAAAGAGTGCCAGAAGGATCAAAACACAACGATGAAATGGGACTCTTGTGGGCCCTAAACTGGGTGACAAGCTCTTTGCTGACTACATCTCTAACAAGTACCTGAAGACCCAAAAATGTACTTAGGCTACCTAGATGATAAAGGAATTTCACAAATCCTTTTTGGGGTGCTTTTAAGAAAAAATGTCAAGTTCTATAAACAAAAAACAGTGCAGTAAGGTGATAACTAATACCATCCCAATACTTTCTGCATCAGGTAAATGACCATTAGTATTCAGTCCCTGAATGTTAGGGTGAGCACCCGCTTGAGAACTGTTACCATCTGGTAGCAACTCAGAGTAATATCTAGAAAGCTTCTTATATCCCATGTCCCCTAGAGTTACAATTCCAGCAGCAAGTTGCTTGCTTGATTCCTTTGCATAATGTGCAACCAGACTTCCATTTGCTCCTCGACTAGGGAAACTTGCAGAAGGTGTGAGATGTTGTGGATTGACACGACCACAATTTGACACAGAAACTGGATTTCCGGTATAAGCCATCCACCTGGGACCGACAGCAAGAGGTCCAACGCCCATGTTTCCAGATCCAGAACAGCCCATAGCAACAGGGTTCGTGACAATATTATAATCCCTCTCTAAAGTTGAGGCATTAAAACAGTGTATCTGAAATAGAAATGACTTGGTTTTTACAAACTCTGAAGCAATAAGCACATGAGTTCAAATGTAAGTCATTTACCTGAGCTGCTTGTAAGACAGCAACAACTCTGGAGCTGCATCTCACAGAATGAACACCTGATCTGAACTTCACATGATGTACATAAGAGTGTGATCTCAAGGAATAAAACCAAACAACAGTCGGAACAAAATTGCCATTAGATACACCACGGCTATGGTGAATACTGCCACTAGGAAAAGATCCATCAGCACATATTATCAACAGTGGCCGACTATTAGCGAATTCATCCCTATGTTGCTTTGATGAAATTGGATTTGGTAGGATTTGCATGAAGGAAACAGGACCATCATGCTTGGAAACTAAGTTGTGAACATCATCAGGTTCTTCAACATCCCAAACCTGGAAACCATACCAACAGCCTAAAAGCAAAACTTGGCGGGTTGTACCTCCCTGACATTCTATCTTATCAAAACCGGCCCAAAGAACCTTCATCATAAAAATGAAAAAGAAACAAGTCAGCATCAGTGTGGCTTGAACATTAAAATTCATAATATAAGAAAAGATACTTAAAATAACATTGAAGTTATAGTATAAGAGATTAAAATATACTCAAATAAAATTGCTGAAGGGAGAAATATAGCAAACCCCAACACGGACAAACAATGATTCAAAAATTTACCTATGCATGATTCTAAAAAAAATATGAGGCTTGCCTCATAGCACATGGATTTAGTCTCGAGGCTCAAACCTCTGTTGCAAGTTGTGAGGCTTATGCATCTGATGAATGACAGTGAGGTAGCCCCATAGGTCTCAAGAGTCAAGACTGTTTTGAGACTTATGCCTCATAAACTTTGCTCAAGACTTTGCTCTTATTTAAGTACTTCTCTTAAATCCATAACAGACTTTTCATTTCAATAATTTATTCTGTTTAAAGTCACTAAGGCCTAGAAGAAATCCTAGAATCATTTTGTGCCAAATCAGCTATCCTCTTCAGATTAGCTTTAGATGGGCTTAGATTCATTAAGACAGCACACTGCTCTCCTCTTCACAAGCTTCACGCAACTGTCTTTGCTCTAAAGAGTTAAGAGTCCACTTCGCTTTGCAGTTGTGCCTTGTGAGGCTCTCTCTTTACATTTTGAAAAACTTGCTTTGTGGCTTACGAGTATCAAATGTGTGGCTTGTATGTTTCGAAATTATAATTGTGTTAGATATCTCTAATGTTGACATTAAATGGTATGAAGTTACAGGCTTAGCTTTCATGCCACCTCCAGGAGTACGCCTTGCCTCACAAGTCACAAAAAGAAAACTTCAAAAGACTTCTTGTGTCAACATAATAATCATTTGTAAAAGGAAAAAGTATATATACAAGCATATTTATAACTTTTTAGTCATCCACACTTTATTTGTTTGATAGTGTACCAAACTGTTCATCTCTCTTAAGAGAAGCTAAATTCTTTTTTATCTGACAAACCGACTCAAGCCATAAGTGACCATTTCAAAACAACCACCAATTAAATTATTGAGGTCCGCCACTGACTGCATGCTCTCACTTAAAATAAAATTGAGGCACTTAACGATTTTTGATAATCCGTAGTCACGCCATTATGTCCACATTTCTATTTAAATAAAGATTCGTGTTTAGTTTAATTACCAATCTCGTTGAAGTACAAAATTGGCATGTAACTTTTAAGGACAACTATATTTCGGAGAAAAAACGTTGGTGGAGAAAAAAGTTGGCTTTTTGGACCAGATCTAGAAGAATAAAGGGGAAGGTTTAGTCAAAAACCCGGATACAAAAATCTAACGAGAGAAATTGAATACAAACACCAAATAGTTGAACGCTTACAGCATATAGATGTGTGTTATGGATAGAGAAACATCAAGAGTTGTATAAGGATGGGAGTATGGGACAAAGGGGCATTAGTTTAGTTTGTGATATTATTTGAGATCCAAACTCCCTAGGGTTGGGCTCTGTTGAGACCCAAAACTCCTTAAGAATTTCTTTTGGCATTTTGTACTTGTATTATTCCTTAACAAAACTCCCTCATATTAGTCAAATAACATTATATGAGGGGGAAGCATCCGACGAAGTCCAATACAATCCATGGCTGATGAATCTGACTTTTTTCTTCTTGGCTATGTGTGGGAAGAGCTCCGGCTAACTCCCCTTCTCCAGTTATCTCTCGTCCACAGTCCACCTATCATTTATGAGTCTCGTCCGGCTGTTCTATTCTCTTAATTCGAAACAAGAAGAGGCCGACGGTAGTATGATGAGAGAGCTGTGGTGTGTAGCAGCCGATTTCCCTCCTTCCCTTCCTGGGTCCAAAGTAATAACCCGCCAGTAAGGAATACCACAAAGGAGCATCGGAGCAGCCATGGAAAAAAAAAACAGAAAAGGAAAAAAGGAAAGATGAAAAAGAAATAGGGCCAGCGAACACTCATGGAGAAGTTAAGACGGACGGAGAAGGAGAAAAGTTAAGTGACCTCTTGAATTGGTTTAAGCAGGTCATCAGGCTGTTCGGAGAAGATGACCATGATAAATTAGATTATATTAGAATTACTGATATGTGGGATTAATAATGGAATACCGCTAATAGTTAGGATTATTAATGTGAATTTTTCTTAAAATTTATATATTTGGAAACTAGAGTGGAAGTTCTATTGGACCGCAAAAAAAAAACAAATCCAAAAATTATGGGAAAATGTTACTCATAATTAGAAAATAAAAAAGGATTCGTGAAGGCCAAGAAAAGTACTTTTGAAAATCATATTGGGACGAAAGAAGTACTAAACAAATACAACCACTATATCATTATTAAAATACTACTAAGATGTTTTGCCAAGGTATAAAAGGCAAATCCAAAAAAAATGCTTTTATAGTTTTATTATTCCTAATTAATCACACTACATTCCACAATTAGTTATTGGCTTTCCTTGAACATTGTTTTACTGTCGCGTGAGTACCCCGAGCACATTTAAGATCTATATTTTTAGAAGGTAATACAATTATGAAGCATCAATGTGCATCACTACATCACAGAATTAATTTAAACTCAATATTACACGGATATTGATATAGAATACATCTACCAAGATAAAGCATGCTCTATCTAAAGAATTCATGAAACATATTGGCAAAGTTGTAATTGCGGAAAAGCAAGCCAGAGTGCCAGACCAACGGAGCATTGCTTTAATTTGAAGGACAGTGACAAGAAAAGCATAAATTTTTCACAAACACAGTATAAAAGGTAAATATCATGATGCAAGTGACATATAAATTGAATGTGAATGTGAAAACCGAGTTGAACTAAGTATGTCATCATAATAAGTTAGTACGTATACACACATATTGTTACCATAAATTATATTCCTCTAAAAGTGAAGGTTGATCGTGTCTATAAACAAAGTATTTTCCAAAGTAAGTGATCGATTTATAATGCATTAATGACTATATTAATATATTACTGACCTATTACAGTATACACAAACACACACAGGGCTGCCACAATAATGGATCAGCCATTGATTGAATATTGATGTTTTTATACAATTGAAAATAAGTAAGAATAAAGACTAAATGCATAAATAACTAATTAATTGAGGCTGTATAGGTATAGATCAAGTCACCTCCTGCCAAAGATATCATATTAATTGTGTAGACTTGGAGGGGACAAGTGGCAATGGCATTACTAAAGAGGAAGCTACTAATAGTCTGCCCACTATTCCATAATTTATATTAATAAGTGGCAGAAGCTACCACTTAAATACAGTACATGAGAGACACTAGGGGGAAAGAACCCAAGGCTAACATCATATTTAAATTTTAAACATAACGGTTTTTCCATCTTCTTATTCAAATTCTCCTTTTAATTTCATTTTTTATTCCATCCTCTCAGACTGAGGAAGACCAAGGAGAGCATGTATAAAAGGAAGAAATGTATCCAGTAGCGTAACTTTCTTACGGTTTTGAACCATCTTTAAGCTTTGCTCAAGAAGATGGGGTGTGGATATTCTTGGTTTTTGGTAACCAATTGATATAGTCTCCGAATTGTGCTCCTATATTCTTTTGGTTGTCCTAAACTCGATTTAACCTATAAATCCCTCTAGTAGATCCCTTCTCACCGCGCTTATTAAACCAAAGTGAGCACCTTCATTTGATTTGATATATTCTCTCACTTTCCATTAACCAACAAAGAGACAACTATTAACATCTCTCCATACAGGTAACCAGCATCTGAAAAGGAAAGTGGTGTCTAACTCCACAAACCCTACAATAAACAGTAGGGAAAGTTGAAGGAAGAATACTGTCTATATTAAGATTATTCAACTGTCTCAAAACTCTAAACTACTACGTATTAGATTACCAATTGACAAGTTACAACATCTATGTTTGACAAAATTAGCTGAAAACTAGCTGAAAGATAGATAAAAAGTAACTAGATGTTGAAAAGTTAATAGGAAAAAATTGGAAGTTAAAAGCTAATAATAAAGACAAAGTTTTTGCCTTTTTGGTAAAACTGACAAGTTGCATGTGGCTAAATATTGAAAAAAGAAAAAAACAATTAAACTTTAAAATTTTGACGATAAGTGGATATAAATTTGTTTCCAAAGTAATAGAGTTATGACAGGACTATTGTGGAAAACAAATAAAAAGCTCAAATCCTCTAAAGAAACGTTATAGGAGATACATGTTCATTCAAGATTTATCCCATACTATAAGAATCATTCAAGTAGACCATTAAGTTCCAGCCTTTCTAATTAAAAAGCCTATAATAAATGAAAAAATATAATATCATCTAATAAGTACAAGTGAAAGAAGATAAATATGTGAAAGAAAGATGAAAAACGAGAAGCCTAACCTGATCATGGTTTGACTCATTATCCCTATCCATGACAGCGGAGGCAGCTGAAGCTGCTGACTTTACTGTTGAGGCAACGGTTGAGGCACCGGATGACACAATCCTAGAGAGAGCACGGAAAGATGTGGGAACAAAGCCATGTTTGTTGCTTCGACCAGGCCTAACTCCTCCCTTTCCACCATCCGGAAGCAGTTTCTGACCAGCATTCTTCATCCCAGAACAGTATATGAAGCAAACACAACACCAATCCAGAACAAATTTGAGATCCTCAAAACCACTTTTTTACTCTTAGCATGACACAAAAACTTCCTTACATATGACCCGGCCTCATCATCCTTAGATATAAAAGTCTAGATAAATTAAATTAAAAAACAAAGTCCATTGTTTATTTGATGAGTCTCCATCATCTACTTCAAGCAGCTAAAATCCCATTAAAATCAAACCAGACTTGCTACTCCAAGTTCAGCTAATACGGGTAGAAGACTTGGATTATACTTCAAACAACCCCCGAGAGATGCCTCAAAAGATTATGTCTGTATTATTTATCTGATTATCCAATCGGTATCTGTCTATACGCCAATCCACGAAAGGGCTATCCAAGAAGTTGTTTAGATAACTAAAAACAAGAATAACAAATACGGAGTATATAAAAAACTAAGAGCAATTTTCTTAAGAGAAGCCGTACACATAACAAATACAGAGGACTGTTATTAACGGAATTGAATAGTTTAGGGTTTTCAAATTGGAGAGAAAAAGAGAGATACTTGTTGATGTATTTGAGAATGGCGTCTACTATAGAGAGAGAACTGAGAAGGAAAGGAAGACGGCCACGGAAAGGATAACTCAGAGCGAACGGTGAAGTTTAAAATAATAATAAAAATAAAAATAATAATAATACTCATGAGATTCATCTAAAAAAACTGAATGGCCAATTGAGATTATCATGTTTGGACTTTGGATTTGATTTTCCATCAAAAGAGTAGGAATGTGATCAATCAAATTTTCACTTAGAAGTACTTGTACGTTTTTGCCCAAACAATTATATCTATGTTCATAATTAAATTCTCAGTTTGATCGTGTAATCTCTTAGCAGACGTTTAATCATGCTTATTTATAAATACATATACATGTATAATTTATAATAAATTGATATTTGAATAATACATGTTACAATGAAACACGTTAAATTTATTTTGTATGATCAAATATTGTTATTTATGAATAATCAACAGTAAAAGTATGACAAATTTGATTTGGAAGTCAAACTGAGACTTTAATTGAGGGACGAAGGTAGTATACGTTCTGCTCTTTGAAGGAACAGAAACATTTTTAAGTATCAAATCCAAGCACCACATAATACTCCCTCATTAGTCAGCCCTCAAAGTTTTATGATTTGACTCTACGGGGTTGATAAAAAATATTATACTACGTATAGTATTATGAAAAATAAAATTTTATAGAAAAAATATTACTTCATCTGTATTTTAAAGATTGTTACATTAGTTTTGACACATTATTTAAGAGGAAAGTAGCATGAATAATGAATAATGTAGAAAAAGTATGACAGAATATAAAAGTATGAAAGAGAAGGTAAAATGTAAAAAAAAATAGTAATTGAGTATATTCAAGGAAACACTTACTAAAAAGGAAATGTATGGCAAATTTTTTTATACATCAAACATAAAAAAAGAAAAATGTATCAAGCATCAAAATATGGAGGGAGTTTTGATTAGTCACTGTTGGTTTAAAAATACTACGAAAAATTGCATGGTTAAAAAATAATCACAAAAATAGATAAAGTGTAAATCTATCATACAATTGTTCTTAAAAATGTAAAGTTTGTCCCTCAAAATGCTTTTGAGGAATAGTTGTGATGTATTAGACAAGTAGAAGAGTAATATGAATTTTGAATGTTTTATGAGAAAAGTTATTGAGAAAATTCTTGAAATATGAATAGAATTAATGAAAATTTCTAAAATGTGAGTATATACTTTCTTAAGTAGGAGTACTACATTATTGTCATTTTGAAAATTTAATGTCATATTTTAACACCATCATACTTTAAATATGTTAATATACTGCTATATTGTCACTGTTTTCCAAACATCCAGTAATTACTCTTATGTATGGAATAAAAACTAAGTTCTCGTATTTTGGAATTTAAAATTGCATTTAGGACAATTTTTATAAGTTCTTTGAAATAAATAAATATAAAATTACGAACAATCCAAGTGCATGTAGTTGATTAGAAGATGAAAAATATAACAAGGAATAAAGTTTGTCAAGGTGCAAGAATGCAACACCATGAAAGGGGTTGACATTCACCAAACCTTGGTACGGGTGACCCCATTTATCTTGAGACTTCTTTGACTATATCACATGTTATTAACTTAAAAAGTATCAAATTGACGTAAACAAAACTTTTGCTTGCGAGTGATTGAAATGAGGGAGTCTATATTGCTCACTTAAAAGAACTACAATATCATATAAATCCAACATCACGAGTGCCATTTTTATCGACATGCAAGAAACAAAATGACTAAATTCATGGGCGTTATTCCAGGTTGAGCATGATTGGGGGATTTGTTACTTCCAATGACAACAAATAGATAATATAACAATAGTCTTAAACCAAGCATGCAAAAGTTCTAACAAAGGGCTTTGTCTTGGATAACTCAGAAGTTGCTACAACACCTAGACCAGCTTTTTTACATCTCTGATGACCGTACAAGTTATCATTTGTATCATATCCTAATAAATCCAACTTTGTTGATTATTTATGTGGATTATCAAGTAAATCAATGGTGCAATCGGAATTGAAGAACAACACTCCATCTGTCCCTGAAAATTCTTATCACTTATCTTTTTGGGACGTCCCAACAAATTCTTCTCATTTTTGTTTTTGGGAATTTTTGTGTGGCTGACATTCATTTACCTACTTCTTACTCAACCACAACCACACATTTCCACTTCATTCTCACTTTTTTAAACTTTGAGCCAAGTCAAACCAAGAAGAATTTTAAGGGACAGAGGGAGTATTAGAGACACAATTTTACTAGCTAGTTTGGGGGGTTCATGTGGTACTGATCGATTGAGTTGAAAATATTAATGAACGTAGGAGCACATGTGGACGATCTTTGTTTCTTGATCACCACACTAGAATTGCTTGGATGAGCTAGAAGTACATATTTTTATGTAATTATAAGGAAAGTAGTAGTTAATGAATCTTTCTGATATATTATATATAGAATGTGTGATATTTTTCTTCAAGTGCATGATCTATAAGGAGGCTACATTGTGTGTTCTCCATGAAGTAATCTCACTCTCAAGAGTGGATATGGGTTGTGACTTTCCTACTACATGGAACGTGGGTGGCCACCTTCCAAATTAAAGGACATGACCATGCCAACATCATAGAAGTAGTAGTAGACAAGGAAGTCGTCTTGTTGAGTAGAAGTTGATCCACATGCACTTCAATCAACTTATGGTATGTGATGGATAATATTAACCAGTGTTCTAAAAATCGGCCTAGTCAGAATGATTAATTGGCCTAGTCGGCTTTACTGCATATGACTAGCTAATCGGTCTAGTTAGCCAAAAAATTGGCCTAGTTGGCCAAAAAAATGGCTTGATTGGCCGCTTAGGCACCCCTCAGCCGCCTGACTAGCTCCTAGCGAGCTGTAAAACAAAGATATTAACTCGATAAGCAAACAGTCAATGGGGTAGCCGAACAATTGGTGTCTGATCAACTGCACCAGGAAGAACCAAACGATTAGGGCACTGTTGATAATACGTAACGGTCACATCTCAGGGGCAGCTAATACTCATTAAATGGGAATGTCACTGTAATTAAATAGTACACTTTCATTAACCGTGTATTTAATGTCGTAATTAATCTTTTGTGATTGTTAGACTTTGACGTACAAGTAACCAACGGTTGCATTTGAGGGAATCGTCTCTCTTGGCAATCAAAAAACTCGTTACGGTTATTCTTAAGTTATTCTTAAGCCCTCTACATTATTTTAGCATTTCTTTTTAGCTTTAGATTTTTTTCAATTAACACTTAGGACATGTTTACTTTGTTGTTTAATAAGCAATGCTTATTAAGACATGGGATAGTAAGCCACTGCTTATTAAGATAGGCTTACTAAGAACATGTTTACTTTGTTTTCAATATGGGCTTAAATAACCTAACATATGTTGACTTCATTGGGCTTAAAAGGCTTGTTATATACAAAATGTCAACAATAGCCTTGCTAGAAGAAACGAAACATTTTTCTTCTCCTACGAACATACTTGCTCCTTATCTTGCAAGGACGTCATCTCCGGCCTCCAGTTCTGTACTCAAAGGTGAAGAGAAAGTTGGTGCAGTGTACAAACACACACAAAAATATCCAGGGAAGGTGAAGCAATCAAAGAAAAAATTAATTGCAGGGACAATTTGGAACGTCGGGTCCAAATTCAACACCACGTATAACCTTACCTCCACACTTCTCCGGAAATAGCCATACAATTTCGAAATAGTATACGAATAGCAAGTTAGGTTTAGAATATTATCCAACAATTTCCAAAATTTCTCACACAATATACCTATTGAAGGTTAATTTTGCCTGAGGATCGGAGTTCCGCCGGTGTCGATCTGGGAGAGAAAGAAGTTAGGCAGAAAATGAGATGTCATGTTTAGGCGTGAGAAGAAGGTTGAAGAAGGGCTGCTAGCTTATGATATAAGGACAGAACTGTCAATAAAGAATTGCTTAAGTTACCGATTAAATCAAACATGGGGGGACGTGCGCTTCATAAGCGCCGCTTAAAAGGGCCAATTGCTTAGCAAGCGTTCTTTAGTAAGCAAACGGCGAGTTTACCGCCAAAGTAAACAGGTCCTTAAGGTTGTGTGTTGGATCAACCTTGATAAAAAAAATCCCACATCGTGGTATTAACATTAATACATATTTTTTGGCAAATCTTTCTAACCTACTATAGTATGTGTTCTATGTAAAGACCAACATCCTTGAACTGAGATATGATTCGATCCCATGACTTCCTCCTTGAGAGTGTCACAATGATGTCATCGGGCCAAAAGGCACTTGGCAACACTAATACATATTAAGTGCTTCTATCTAATGATAAATGTTAGCTAGAGTAGCGTGATGTAAACTCTTCAGGTAAATGGTAGATGTGTTACATGCACACAAATTTAGGTTATAAGTTGTCCAAAGTACGTACAAAATACGTTTATTTTCTTAACTAAGACTTTCATTTTGATTTTACTTTTATTACCATTCATTTGCATGCATGCGAGGATAAGGGTTTAAAAACATTTTATTGTGAAGAGCGTCACACCAGTTCGTTGATCTATTATTACCATTCATTTATCGCTTTGTTGTACTTTCTCACATATTATAGTATTTGTTCTGTTAAATCCAACATCTTTGACTGGAATAAGTTATATTTTAACATGTGATTTTTTTCTTGGAAGTGTCACAGTGATGTCATTGAAACACAAAGTGCTTGACATATATGAACTTGTCTTAATTACTATGAAAAAGCTTAGTTTTCCTTATGTGTAATTTACATTTACTTTTGCAATGTTGCAATTGTTTTTAGTTATAGTCTATAAGCTGCATGTGACATATGAATATTGGTGTGCTCGTGTTATACTTGTGAAATGGTTCGCCTCTAAATAGAGAATTAATCACCACCTTCATTTACTTCTTCTGTCACACATTGAAGAACATATCTCCTTATATGAATGCTTCTATCATATGCAATGCAACTTATACTCATTTCAAATATTGTAAGTATACTAAACGCATGAGAATCTAGGTTCAATATTCATTTCTCCGTTTGTTTATGAGTTCCGACTATAGCATTAAATACACAATTGGATTGACATTAGGTATCCACAACATATATTGTAGACCAATGAGAGCTAGAAAGTTATATAGATGGTGTGTAGTATTAGAATTGTATCCTCTTCTTTTATAGGGCTCCCAAGGGGTATACATAGACAAAATGAATCTATTCCCGTTGTATCCAAAGAAATAGACAAAATGAATACTATGGGTGAATAGCTCTGGGTTTAAAAGTACTTCAACTTAAGGCAACTAACTCAAGTTTGAGTTTGCTTTTACAACTTATTTTAGAAAATGCTGAAAATGGATTGATAGAAGTAGTAACTAGAGTAAACCCTGGGTGAGAGGCGAAATGTGGAGTCTGGCCTCTCACACTCTAGCCTATTGCGCCACTGCGGTCTGCCTACCTTCACGAGCTGAGTACAACCGCCGTTCAACCTCTAAATCCATGTGATGCTGAAAGAGAACAGGCGACACATCGAAACAGGTAGCGGATTCCATTTCTTGTTCTAGGTAGCGAAGATTCTTGGTAGAGATATGACCCAATCAGACTGTTCTACTTTCTGGTTGTGTTTGTTCTGTGCTTTGGTGGTTGTTTCCTGTGCACTGATGCTTCGGGTTGTTTTGTCTCCCTCGATGTGGGGAGTTGTTTTGGTGTCTTGGACAACTTCGTCTGGTTAGAGGTTTATGGTTGCATCCTTTTAGGTTGCGCAGATAATGGCAGAAATCGTCCTCCTGCAAAAGACTTTCATGCCATGATTTTTTTTTGCAGAAAGAGTTTATTTTAATTTTAGTTTTCCTTTAGTAGTACTTGTTTTTGTTACTTCGGGTATGTTTGGCTTGAATATTTGAATTTCCAGAGTAGTTTTGATGGGTAATATTTCAGTTCCGATTGTTTTAAATTTAAATTTGTCCGTTTTGTGTTTGACGAATGAGGTGGATGATTCTATGTCTATTTATAGATCTTATGATCTGCTCTGACATAACTGTCGTCTTTTATGATTTCTTGATACACGTATTAATATAAAAAGTAGCTCATTTATATTTAAAAAAAAGTAGTAACTATTAACCAATAAATACTTCATAAGACTATCTGCAACCATCCTCATTCAATAACGTAAATTTCCAATCATTTTATATAAAAATTACGTACTCACTTTGTCAAATCAATTTTTCTCTGCAATCTAACACCGTCAATATATTCATCTAATATAATTTTTTTTTAATTAAATCATTACTTTTATATATGCTATATGGATGTCATATGAAAGATCTTAAAAAAAATATAAATTTCAAAATAATTTCCATAAAATTGGAATACAAATAAAAAGTTATATCACTTTCAGAAAATATACGAGTATCTTCCCACATGTTTCTTTTTCTTATCTCTCTTCTGTGGTGAAAAGTGGGTTGTTTATTCGTCCACAGACTCATTACCCCTCTTCAAATAACAAGGTTGGATGGAATATTACCCCTCTTCAAATAACAAGGTTGGATGGAATATTAGGGTGAATAGATCAAATATAGAGCCCGTTTGGTAGCACGAAAATCGATTGTTTTGGCTGGTTCTGTTGAAATTTCTGAAGTTCTGGCTGGAGTGGATGCATTGGCTGATTCTGCTGATTTAAGAAACAATTATTTTTAAAATATATTTTATTAATAAAATAAAGAAAAAATTATATGTAAAAATAGCTAAAATGCTCATCTACAGTAACTTCAGTCAAAACAACCAGAAAAGTAACTTCAACCTTACTTTTTCTTCTTATTACACAACTCAACGCACGTAAATAAAAGTTAAGGTGTTTGGTAAAAAAGTTGGCTGATAAACCGATAGCCAAAATTATCCTTTTTTTTTACTAAGAAGGCGGTGTGATTGTGGTCTAAGAAAGTGGTGTGATTTTATTTTGGCTGTTGCCCACTTGCCCAACACAAAAAAGAATTTGTTTGCTGGATTATGGAAGCACTCCTGACATGCGGTGGCGGGAGTGCCCAGCCTTATCCCAGCTCTCGTCTGAATCCCAGCCCTCGCCATTTCTGCTCTTCACTTAGATGCTCGCTCCTGGATTCTCACTCCATAAGTCTCTTCAAGTGCGGAAAGAGGCGTCTTTTACGTCACACGATTTCATATACAGAGCTCCGGCCGCGGACTCCAGCTTCTGGCGGACCTGGATTTCGTGGCACTGGCGATGATAACCTCGGAAAACCTCATGCAGTTCACGAGACTGAAGATGAGAACTTTAATAAGCCCAAAGGTGTTGCTGCGATGCTAGAGAGCGCGATTCCACAAGGCGATTCCGCTATAATTTCCGCCTGCTCCATTGGTCTTCTAACCGGCATCTGCGTTGTACTCTTCAACACTGCAGTGCGTCAATGTTCTTTCCTTTATTTTCTATTAATTTTAAATTTTATTGACATATTTATGTGAATCATGTTGTAGCCTGCCTTTACTCGTTATTTTCAGTTATTTGAGTTTGATAACTCCTCGTTTCATATTTAGCTAAGTGATGGCTAATACATCAGAGCCAATCATCCCTTATGACAGACTTTGAATTGAAGAATGATGGAATTAATCCGAACGAAATCAAATTGTCAATATGGCAACCTGGAAGAGTGGTGCAAGTGCATTTACCATAATGGTTTATATATAATGACCTGTCTTGTTTGTTAGGAAGAATGAGATTATTACTGTACATTATAGAACCAGACGCGCAATTAATTCAAGATTAAGATGTTGATCCATTGGTATAATATGGAACATGCTCATTACTTCCTCACAATCTCACCACCCATTTCGGAAACTAGGTTCTTTCCCAGTTGAAAATTTATATTTCTATATTGGGAATTAATTGGCATACATCTGTGTAAGTTGTGTTTCTTTATTTAAACAGTTATGTTACTTATCAGTTATGGTTCTGATAGTATTCACCTCTGGCCTCATGGAGATTATTGACCTGTTGATTGTTATGAACATCTTACACTTTAGGTGCATGAAATACGTGACTTCTGTTGGAGTGACATTCCATATTGGGGTGCCTCATGGTTACGAGAGGAGCCCAGAGAGTTAATTTGGAGACGTGTAATCTTAGTTCCAGTTTGTGGGGGTATGGCAGTCAGCTTACTGAATTTTCTGCTCACCAGATTAGCGGTATCCAGTGAAGGCGATTCAGGATCACCCATTCAGTATGTGACACAATCACTTTTAAAGACAATGGCTGCTTGTGCCACACTGGGAACGGGCAATTCATTAGGACCTGAAGGTCCAAGTGTTGAAATTGGTAATTTCATTGCAAAGGGATATGGTGCTTTCATTGATAAGGGTGCTCAAAGAAAGCTGTCATTCAAAGCTGCTGGATCAGCTGCTGGAATATCTTCTGGTTGGTATTCCCATCGCACCATCTAGTGTACTTTTTATCATTTCTTTAGTTCTTTAGCAAACTTGTTGGTATACGATTCTCAATTATCAACACACCTTTTGAAACCCTGTCAATTTTTTGGCCTACTGTCGCTTTCATTTAACCTCTAGATGATTAAGGCCGGAGAGTGCATCATCATCATAATGGCAGGTGGGCAGAGTCAATCTATATCTCATAAATTAGGTGAATACAGATGATAGGTTGATGGCACGGAGCACATGTATCATCATCAGTATCGCGTTGCGCTTGAAGATACTGGATTTTCGAGAATAGGACACATGAGAGGAACAGACGCACAGCAGTAGTCACTTATTATTGATGTTACTTTCGTAGAGCATTATATACATTTTGTCGAAAACTGGTGTCTATAGGATATCATGTAACTTAATGTTGTTTACATTGCTCCCAGTGCCATTTCCCTTGAAATCTTTTTTTCATTTGCTTCCAGATCAGTCTTGTATACTCCTTAGTGACTCCAATGTTTTTCTGATTTCTTTAAGGATGCTTGCTCAGATATATGAACGTGGAAAACGTAAAGCAATTAAAATAAATCTGTTGTTTCAAATTGAGTGTGATTTTTCTTAAAAACAACCTTAATGGCTCACCAAACTGTCTGCGCTTCTTTGTTATGAAGCAGCAGTTAGTCCATGCAATTTTTGGACGCGATTTTCATTATGGGTCATACGGAAACAGTCTCTCTGTACTTTAGTACAGGGGTAAGACTGTGTACACCCGAACCCCCCTTACCCCGCCATAGGTGGGAGCCTTTGCGGCACTGGGGTAAATGATGATTGATGATTGATTGAACCTTAAAAGTCCCCAAAAACAACTCATCATCATCATCATTACCCCAATGCCGCAAAGGCTCCCACCTACGGTGGGATAGGGGGGGGTCGGATGTACGCAGTCTTACCCCTGTACTACAGCACAGAGAGACTATTTCCGGAAAAGTCCCCAATAACAACTATTGAAACAAAACAGAATTATAGGAAAAAAACTTTAGGTCAATTGAAACATACTGACTGGCAGCACTGATTCTGTTTTTAAAGGCACTAGCTCACAGCCAATATGTGTCTGTCATATATTTATATTCACTTCTAAATCATTATTCACCTTTTGGCTTTCAAGGTTTCAATGCTGCTGTGGCGGGTTGTTTTTTTGCTATAGAATCAGTATTGTGGCCATCACCTGCAGATTCATCATTATCATTGACGAATACAACCTCAATGGTCATTCTTAGTGCTGTATTAGCTTCTGTAGTGTCAGAAATAGGCTTGGGCTCTGAACCTGCCTTTTCAATCCCAGGTTATGATTTTCGTTCTCTAGCAGGTAATTGGTATTTATCTCTATGTTTTCTTTCGTTTTTTAGAACAATTTTGCTTATTAATATTAATCTTTCCCTCTGAATCAGAGTTACCACTTTATCTTTTGCTTGGTATTCTTTGTGGGTTGGTTTCGGTGGCATTATCTAGGTGCACATCTATTATGCTGCTCGCAGTCAGCAACATCCAACAGACCATTGGCACACTAAAATTAGTTTTCCCTGTATTGGGTGGGCTCTCTGTTGGTCTTATAGCATTGGCATATCCAGAAATTCTTTACTGGGGTTTTCAGAATGTTGACATTTTGTTAGAATCTCGTCCATTGGTTAAAGGTCTTTCCATCGATTTGTTGTTACAGCTGGTAGTTGTCAAAATAGTAGCAACTTCAATATGTCGGGCCACTGGATTGGTTGGAGGCTACTATGCACCTTCTCTATTTATTGGTGCTGCTACAGGCATGGCATATGGTAAAACTGTTGGCTTCATCATCACTCAAGCTAATTCAATATCACATATCTCCTTCTTGGATGTTGCTTCACCGCAAGCATATGGCTTGGTATAACTTAATCATATTACTATTTCAAAAAATAGCTGTATGTTTTCAACTTTGTGATTTGCCTCTTTTGTAAGTGAGAATTTAGTTGAAGTTGCTAAAAGTTATTGAAATTGTGGGTTACGGGTTGATATGGATCAACAACAACATCCAAGCCTTAGTCCCAAATTTTTTTGGTGTCGGCTAACATGAATCAATGCATGCTATATTTGCTATCGGAGCCAAATAGAAAAGAGAGATAAGAAGGATAAAAAGATAATGTGTGATAAAATTATAAAAAAGATAAAAAAAAGGATAAGATAAAGATAAAGATAAATATAAGATTGAGATAAAAATGATAAGATAAAAAGAATATACGTAGTATATAAAATAAAAAAGACAAAAAGATACGAAGTAGGAAACATAAGAAATATAAAGAAGATAAAAGGATAAAAAAAAGATGATAAGAGATGAATCCGCCACACGTATACCCACCCTCTACTTTGCTCTATCCAAAGCATACTCTCATCCAAGCCAAGAAGAAGCATATCACTCATAACTCCTCTAGTCCACATTTGTTTGGGTTTTCCTCTCCCTCTCCTTCTCGCCTCTTCTCCACACCTCTCAACTCGTCTAACATGTGCATCAATCGGTCTTCTACGTACATGACCAAACCAGTGTAATCGAGATTCCCACATCTTATCTTCAAATAGGTGCTACTCTCAACTTTTGTCTGATTGTCGCATTTATGGCTGATATAAGTTGGTAAAATTGCTGAAATTTTGTGTTTGTGTGTGTTGAAAAGGTGAAATTACCTTCACCCACTTCTCAAAAAGTACCTTAAACCTTATTTTGTATTTTAACCAATGCAACTCATGCGATCAAATAAACTAGTCTTTATACTTTTGGTTCAAAATAACTGTCGTTTAGGGTTGTTTGACTTGGATTAAGAAACTCATTTAATAGATAAAATTATGTCTATAAAATAACATATTACTGTTTCAGTTACAATAAATGAGATCTATGACAAAATAAAGAGGACTAGTGGATGGAAATAGTTAACTCTAGAAAACCAGAAATCAACTGATACTTTGAAACAAAATTTTCTTTCCGATTTCGAACCAGAAGGGGTAAAAAATGCCTTGACTAATGAGCCGAAAAAGTGACTACCAAGCAACCACTTAACCCTTTTGATAGAAAATTAGAAAACACATCTGCTATCTTTCCAAGGCTATTCCGATTTTTAGATATGTGTTTGAGTTTGTGCTACAAATTTGTGCTACTAATTCTGAATTTGTCTCTATAAAAATTAGATTTTTATATAGCTATATTTTATTTAATCATGAGCATATGTGACATTTACTACTCAGTCATCTGTCGTGCACTAGAGTACTGTTTTAATGCTTAAGCATCTTAAGCTTGCCTTGGGTCAAGCTTCATGAACCATGGTTAGGTTGCATAAGTGTAACCGTAGATCACTCTTTAAAATGTGATTCTTAATACTTCTACCAATATAATTTTTTCCTCTTGTTCCCATGCTTGGGGTTGCATATTCATACAGGTTGGCATGGCTGCCACTCTTGCCGGTGTATGCCAGGTGCCTCTGACTGCAGTTCTGCTACTCTTTGAACTGACACAGGATTATCGGATAGTTCTTCCCCTTTTAGGGGCTGTAGGGATGTCATCTTGGATTACATCCAGCCAGATTATGAGAAAGACCATGGAAGATGCCAAGAAAATGGAAGATGATGGAAAACCATATAGAGGCCAACCACTGGAGACATCTACAGTCCAGGCGAATATTCCTGCCTTTACTGGCCCTGATTCTCTAGAGCAGTTGCAGGTGAGCGACCTCTGTAAACTTGAGAGTTCTCTCTGCTTAAATGATTTTGATGATGACACAGGTGATTGGGTAAAGAAGATCATTGTTTCACAAGCAATGAGAACTGATCACATCACTGTTTTGATGAGCTCTTTGCTTACGGAGGTTCTGTCTCTCATGTTAGCTAAGAAGCAATCATGTGCTCTAATAGTTGATGAAAATAATTCCCTTATTGGTCAGCTGGATCTTGATGATATCCAGCTATATGGCAGTGAGAAAATATCAAAAATTCAGGGAAAGGAGGTAACTTCTTAGATATCATTAATGTTTTTGCTTAAGAATCTAAAATAAAAAGAAAATGAGCTCTTTCTCTCAATGATAACAACCAGCTTTCTTTTTAGGATCTTGTAGTCTCTCAACTTTGTTCTTCTACTGACATTGACTGCCGCGTATTGTGGACGGTGACACCAAATACAAGTCTTTTGTCTGCACAAACTCTTATGGACAAACACAGTTTAAATCAGCTACCCGTCGTTTTTGGGCATGGTGATCACCCTGTTGGCATTTTAGACCGAGAATGCATCAATATTGTTTGCAGGTGCTAATATTTACTTGTCTCAATTTCTTTGTCGTTTTTTGTATTCATGTGGTCAACCTAATTTCTTTGTTATTTTCAGGTTTTGTGTATCAAAATATTAATATATGTGAATTCGGTTTTTGCAGTTCTATAGTACTTTTAGTTTAGTTTATAAATATGTAAATTGTGATTATTACTAGTACTACTAATTTACATATTACCAGGGAAGTTTTAAATTAACTTCAGTGAAACATTAGTAATCTGGAATGGACACATCAAGAGGGACGGAAGAAGTATAACGTTACTTCATTAGTTGTAGTGCTTTTGTTGGTAATACATTTCTAAACCTAATCTCTCTCTGGCAGAGCATTAGAAATCAGAGAATGCTTTTGCTCGTCGACCACACCCGAAATGCCGAAGCAGTGAGAGCTTCAGAAGTCATGGATTATTCTCTGGTGGAAACATATGTGGAACTCAGTTGATCCCACTGACGGTTGTCTTAATGCTTGAGTGCTTCTCAATCCTGGTTACTGCTGGTTTCTGACCATGTCAATAAAGTTAACTTCACTAAAGTTAACTTGCATCATTGTGATCACAAATGCTTAGTACTATGATTTACATGCTACCTTTCATCAGTCCGAATGCATTATTAGTATATATAGGCTCGGGCCATGTAAATATTGTAACCAGTTTGTATATAGGCAGGCAGCTTGTGTACAAGATGTCCAGCTTGTTGTTTTTTGTATTCATGTGACTATGTGAGTGGAGGGTAGATAAGTAGATTGAGCTTTAGAAGGGTTGGGCATGTTTACTGTTTGGGGACAAAACTGGAGAAATATTATTATGCAAATTCTTTACATAACAAGTTGGATTCTTTTTATTGAGAATTTCACAAATTCCCAGACTTTTCTTGCTCAAAACTTGCATGCGTATCCTTAACTTAACTGGCCCTTAAATAAGCTTTAATTAAAGAGTCTGGGAAATACAATAAAGAAACCAACTAAAGAAAAAACAATAAATAAAAAATTGCAATAAGAAAATACTGTGATTCTCAAATCCATAATTTTACTTGTCTAGAAATACAATACGTAAGATTCTCCCATCGCTTTTTTTTTGTCTTCCAGATTTGTGAGATTTGTATGTGTAATTGTGTAGTTTGCTAATTTTTTTAACTTTCCATCTCTTATGGTGGTATTGGCGCTCTGTGTTAACACATCACGGGTTTCTACATACAGAACATACTAATATGGATATGTTAAGTGTTAACTAATGAACTGAATATGTTTAGGACTGCTTATCAGATTTGGAGTTCCATTTTAATATATATAGAAAAAATGGCAAAAGTAAGACTTTCAGGTTTTGATTAGACAAAAATGGGACTGATTTTCGTTCAGGACAAAGAAGGGACTAAATTAAATGAAATGTCTCAAATATCCTTGAAACCTAATCCCAGTTGCCTGCTACCCATCTTTGTCGAAGCATCTAACTGTTCTGGCGAGCCGCGCCACATCGATCTTCCTTCTTTGAAAGGCTCGTTGAAGATGACGTCCACATTCAGCAACGACGAGGATGACGATAAAGCCCTGGAAGATGGCGACGGAGCTCTGGAAGATGGCGACAAAGCTCTGGAAGATGGCGACGGAGCTCTACGGTGACGTGGTGGCGGTGAATATTTCATCTTCACTGTCTTCTTCTTCGCTTTTAGATCTCGGAAAAGTCTTCAGTATCTTCTTCTTCGCCTTTAGATCTCGGAAAAGTCATCATCGTCTTCTTCACAACTGGAGGCCCCTTTAGATCTATGATTTGAGCTTTGAATGGGGGTGGACAGGGGCGATGATGGACTGCAGCGGTGTCCAGGGGCTGGCGGTGGCAGGGGGTTGAGGAAGGCTAGAGAGGAGATTATGGTGGGGCTGGAGACTGACTGGATATTCTGGCTGCCGAAGAGGGGTTGGGCGGGGTCGGGTCATCGACAAAAGTGGCCGGCAGCAACGCAGTCACTATCGGATCGTGTAACTGTAATTAATCGATTCGAATCACAATAATTGATTGAGTCAGATAATTAATTAGTTGGGTAATTGTAATAGGGTAGGTCAGGTAACATTAATGGTCAGGTCGGATAGGTGAGTAAATGTAGTTGGCGAATCGGGTAATTGTAACAGGTGAGTCGGGTAAGTGAGTAATTGTAACTGGTGAATCGCGTAATTGTAACTGGTGGATCATGTAACTGTAACTCGAGAATTGGGTAACTGTAATTGGCGGGTCATGTAACTGTAACTGACGAATCGGGTAATTGTAACTGGCGGGTCATGTAACTGTAACTGGCGAATCAGGTAATTGTAACATGTGAGTCGGGTAAGCGAGTAATGGTAACTGGTGGATCACGTAATTGTAATTGGTGGGTCACGTAAGTATAACTGGTGAATCGGGTAAATGTAACTGGCGGGTCATGTAACTGTAACTGGCGACACATAGTTATAATTGGTCAGGCGGGTAACTGTAATTAGTCAGACAGGTAATTGTAACTGGCGGCGGGTAATTGCTACTTGTAATTGATCGGATCAATTAATTATAAATTGTTGCCAAATAAATTTAATTGGATGAAAGGATATAAAGGTCAAATTTTTGTGGCGTGCCTATAACATTTGCACCGGGAAGTGGGAAACGACTAACAAGAGGTCAAGAGTGAAACAAGACATATATGAATCGGATTGGGATCCTCTACCCGACTAGGAGGGTGCCTTGCCCATCGGACGGGAGGGGAGCGGCCAACACAACCTCGAGATCGGAGAAAAAGTGGAGCCCAAGATCTCCGACCGTTGAATTGTCGATCGGACGACCGGGAGGAAGCAAGGCACTCTACCTTACTCTAAAGTAAGGTAGAGGCTCCGGATCCATATGAATCCGTTTACAGCGCACGGAGCATTGATTTACTAGGGAGGGGCATATTTCATAATTCCATCCCAAACTTACAAATATGCCAATTAATCCACACGGAGTATTAATGAAAGTGGTTCTATACTTGTCTAAACACTTTTAATTGGTACTCCCTCCGTTCCAAAATGATGGTCTTGTTTCCCTTTTTGGAAAGAAAGATGTGGTTCACATCATTTCACATTTTTCTATTCAAATCTCAAGCACAAATTTTACATTTTCAACCATTTTATTAAAATTTGTGCCGAAAAAAAATGAGACCATCAAATTGGGACGGAGAGAGTGATATTTAATATTTATGGAAGCGTATATAGTACAGTCGGCTGTACGGTTCTCACCGTACAGCCGGTGGCATTTTTGTAAATTACATGAAATTCGCGTCTTGTACTAAATGAGCATTAAAACACGTCTAGTGAGCATGTGACATATTTTGTTGAGCATTAGAAGCATAACAATGAACATCATGATCTCTGCTTCATCTCTTCTAATTTACTTTCTTTTCCTTATTTCTTTTCTTTATAAAAACTTATTAAATTATATATATAATCAACTCTTATGAACTTCAGTATGCGAATTTAATGCAATATGATACTTTTGAAATATGCATTGTTATGCCATTTTACAAATGAGCATAACATGAATACCCATTGAGCATACATAGCTTATAAAATGAGAATTGATATGAAAATCATAAGTACTTTTAATTGAATATCAAGACATTTTTATTGAGCATCAACTTGAAATTATAAGTACCAATGATTTTCATTATGCGATTGTGATGAGCATCGAGTCTTTTCTTTTTAAATGAGCATAAAATAACACCAAATGAGCATATGTAACTTACAAAATGAGTATCAAAAAATTCACAAAATGAGCATAAAGAGGTACCAAATGAGCATACATAACTCACAAAATGAGTATAAAAAATTCAAAAGATCATTTGTGTATGCTCATTCATTTTCGGTTTTATACTCATTTGAGTTGAACATAAAACTCATTTTTAATATGCTCGATATTCATTTGTGTATGTTCATTCTTTTTAAGCTTATACTCATTTGAGTTTAATATAAACTCATTCCAGATTCTTCATCAAGAAATATGAACTCAAATCTCCTAAATCATCTTCCAATTTGTCTTCCGTGCATACTTCTTCCCGACCAACAAAGAAATCTCCTAGAGCTGCCGTCTCTTGCGCAGCTCTCCAAGAGGAGAAGAGAGTTGCGAGAGGAGAGCTTGAGGAGAAGAGAGCTGCCAGAAGAGTGGTCTGCTTGGTGCTTAAGTCCTTCGCAAGCAGCGCAGAAGCAGGGGCGAAGATGGGAGAACAACGCAGAATTAGGGACGAAAATCGAAGAAGCTGGGCGAGAAGCGCAGAAGCCCTAAAAAGGCCGGTTGTACCGTGTGCACGGTACAACCGGTTGTATGGTATAATTTGCGGATATTTATGACCTAAACCTACTATGAATTGCAACTCAAGGTATTATGTGTGGGTTTGGTATCTTATATTTCGTACTACCTCCGTAACTTAAAAATCTTCTCATTTCAAAAGTAGGTGGATTAAGAATAGTGAAAGATGATATGAATTATTGAGGGTATGATGGGAAGATAGTGGAATAATGTGATGGAATGTAGGATAAATCCAAAAAAAATAGTTGTAATAGTGCATTATTTTAAGAATTATTGGGGGTATGATGGGAAGATTTAGAAATGGGAAGATTTTTTGTTACGGACGAAAAGGGAAAGTGAGTAGATTTTTTAGTTACGGAAGAAGTACTACTTATGATAGTTTTTGAACAGTTGCAATCGTGCATGGCAGCGGTGTCAGACTGGGTAAATTATATTGTTGTGCTTGGAACATGATTTCAATTTTTTTTAGACCTTTTGATTGATAATCTCGAAATTTATTTTACATATGTACTGATATACACCTAGCTCATTCACTTCTATAATATGTAATTATAATTGCAGCACAAAAATTCCATGGTATCATGCATATATGATGCACTACCAGGAATGCCAGAATGGTTAGAGTTTCACCAATAGCTTTTTACTTGTTACTTATTAGCCTCAGTTGAATAACTACTCGAACAATATAACAGTTTTTAGTTTCGGAGTATAATAAAATTGCATTTCTAATAACAATATAATACTCCGTATTAGAATATGACAAATGTAATATTAAAAAAAACACTAATGCCATAACTTGGCTAACAAGATGAAATGCCAATATCTCAAACTTAAATATCAATAACAATATGAAAAGTTACGGATGATGATGATCATATGATAATAGAGATTTTTTCTAAAACATTACTAATAAAAAATTATGAACAAATGACTTGGTAACAAATTAATAATAACTATAAAGATGTTCAAAGTATACATCACTTAGTCACTATGATATATACTTTGAAGTTTGAACACAATTGTAATTATTTGTAGTTACTAATACTTAGGCATGGACTCGGGCCGGGGGGCCCGACCCGGAACCTAGGGATGGACTCGGGCCGGGCCAACCGGCCCGGAACCGGACCGGCCCGCTACTGTGCGGGCCCAGACCAGCCCGGTGAACCGGTTTGTGCCCGGTTCGGGCCACCCGGCCCGGTGGTATAGCGGTCCGGGCCCGGGCCTCCATTTTAGTGAACCGGCCCGGCCGGGACGGGCCCGGTTCGGGCCTCCAACGGTCATTTTTTTTAATTTTTTTTTTGATTTGTAAAGTGGCTTCTAGCCGTTGGGAGCATAGGAGGGGGGGTTTGGGGGGGTTAGGGGGGTGGGGTGGGGGTGGGGTATACAAAAAAAAAACCTATTTATACTCCTATTTTCTATACATTTTTTACACCTCTTCTTCTACAACTCTTCCTACTCTCTAATTCTCTACTCTCAATCTCTCATATTCAATCATCTTCATTCTTCATCTTCTCCAAATTCTTTCTACATATATATAATTTATATAATTATTATATCTACTTATATATTAATTATCTACTTATAAATATATACTTATACACATTCATATTATAATTCTTTACACATTATATATACTATATATACTATACACATTCATATTTACTTGATATTTAGTTATTATCCATACTATTGTTATTTACTTATATTTGTATATTACATTTAGTTTATATATATATATATATATATATATATATATATATATATATATATATTAAAGTATTAAGTATAAGTGTATTACTCATCTTATAGTAATATACTTATATATTATATACTATAAACATTATATTATATATTACTTATAATATATTTACACATTATATATACTATATATACTTATACACATTCATATTTATTTGATATTTAGTTTGTATCCATACTATTGTTATTTACTTATATTTACATATTACATTTAGTTAATATATACTTATATATATATATATATATTAAAGGATTAAGTATAAGTGTATTACTCATCTTATAGTAATATACTTATATATTATATACTATAAACATTATATTATATATTACTTATAATATATTTACACATTATATATACTATATATACTTTTACACATTCATACATTTTATAAAAGTAGTTAATTGTTAGACTTCTCATTTATCTATTAAATTAGTTAATTGTTACATTTCTCTACATTTCTCTTTAAAGAAAAAAATAGTTAAAGTAGTATATTTTTACATTTGTCATATTAATACTCCCTCCGTCCCTTATAACTTTGCCAACTTTCCTTTTTTGGTTGTCCCAAAAACTTTGCCACTTTCCCTTTTAATCAATCAATTTGTGGCCCCTGTTATTTCTCTTCTCTCTACACAAATATCTACCACACAGTTTTTACTTTATTATTTTACGTGCCGGTCAAACTTGGCAAACCTTTAAGGGACGGAGGGAGTATTAGTTAAAGTACTTAATTGTTTCATTTGTCATATTAATATTAGTTAATTGATACATTGCTCATTAAAGTAAAAAAAACTAGTTAATTTTTACATTTGTCATAATAATATTAGTTAAACTACTTAATTGTTACATTTCTCATATTAATATTAGTTACTTGCTACATTTCTCATTAAAGTAAAAAAGGTAGTAAATTTTTACATTTGTCATAAGGTGATATTAGTTAAAGTATACATTTCTCATTAAGGTAAAAAGAACTAGTAAATTTTTACATTTGTCATTTTATAAACTAGCTAAAGTAGTTAATTGTTAAATTTGGTATATTAATATTAGTTAATTGCTATATTGCTCATTAAAGTAAAAAAAAAACTAGTTAATTTTTACATTTCTCATATTAGTTAGTCACTTAGTTGCTACATTTCTCATTAAAGTATTAATTAGAAGTAGTTCGATTTTTATACTCATATTTTAGTTCGAATTTGCTATAGTTTTTTAGTCACATTTTATTATTACTATTGTACTCATATAAAATATTTGATATCATTTAATATTTGTTCAATTTTAAAGATGGAGCGTGGTAGACATTCTGTAGATGTGGGTAATCTCCAACGCAACCGCAAGAGGGAGATTGTGTCGACTCGTCCTACTTCACGCAAAGGCAAAGGTAAAGCGCGGGCGGAGTATTCTTTTCAAAGTCGAGATGACTTTGAAACGGATTACCAACGGAGAGATGATATGATGATGTCCGACGAGCATCTACAAAACCTATTGTCCCAAAACGATCCACGCTTTGCACAAGAACAACACATCCCGACAACCATTGATGAAGAGGAGCTCGAGGATGACGATGCGGAGGAGGACGCGGGGGGCGACGGGACTCACGGCACCCCGGATGATGAGCAAGACTTGGAGGACGAGGGCGGTTCAACCCAAACTGGTAAGAAATCTAAATCTCCTATTATTGAAAACAAATTTACAAAAAGGAAAGACAAAAATACGAAAAATGGTACGCAAGTTGCAATCATTGCGGCAAAGCTAAGAGTATAGCTTGGGAACTTCTGGCGGATACGGGAGTCTCACAAGGCATCTTAAGTCCGCCCATCTTGTGGAGTATGCGAAAATAGACAAGGGCAAGGGGAAGCAAGCACAAATATCGAGGTTTGCAAATTCTCAACCCTTTGGTAATTTCTCCTATGATGATCAAAAACATTTGACTGGTATGTCTCATTTAATTGTTGAAGAAAATTTACCCTATATTTTTTCCAAAAGTCTTGCTTTAAGAGATTATGCTCAAGGTACTTTAAATCCTCAATTTAGAAATTATAGTTGCAAAACCATTAAAAAAGAAGTTATAAGGCAATATAACTTCGAAAAAGAAAATTTACAAACATTTTTCGCATAACTTTAATGGACGTGTTAGTATTTGTAGCGATATATGGGAGGATACTTATCATCATTTATATTATTTGGGTCTTACTGCACATTATATTGATGATGATTGGAATATGCATAAACGTGTTCTTGCTTTTCGTGAATTCAATGATCGTCATAATGCTGATAATATTTATATTCTCATTGAGCGTATTTTAATTGAGTATAATTTGCTTGATAAGGTGTTTGATGTAGGTTTTGATAATGCTAGTAATAATACTGCTGCTATACCTAGATTGCGTGAATTGTGTGGTGCTTCTACATTGATGAGTAGGTTTTTTCATCAACGTTGTGCATGTCATATTCTAAATTTGTGTGTACAAGATGGATTAGCGGCATTAGGAAATGCTTTGGAGGTAGTGAAGGGGGGAATTAAATTGATTTGGGCTAACACTCCACTAAAAATGCAATGGCGGCAATATTTGAAGGAAAGACGTGTCAATTATTGTGTTTTTCCTAAAGATTTGTCTATTCGTTGGAATAGTACTTATAACTTAATTCAAGTACTTATTAGATATAAAGAACATTTTCCTGCTTTTTTAAGACAAACTTGTAACTATATTATAAACCCGGCTGACATCGACACTTGTGAAAAAATTGTTAATGTTTTGGTATATTTTAATAACGCAACTCAAACTTTTAGTCATGTTTATAAACCTACCGCAAACGAATTTTTTGTTGAAGCTGTTAATCTCGCCGGCGCTTTTTTAGAATTTTCTGATGCCCCTTAAGTTAGTTATTTTTGTGATTTCATGAAACAAAAGTTTTTAAAATATTATTCACATGTTCCGCATATATATGGTATTGCATTTGTTCTTGATCCTCGTTATAAACTTGCCTCGTTGCCAAGTTGTATAGATTACTATTATAATTGTTTTTTTTCAACTCAAGAGTTCGATGATAATCCCATCGACCCTAAACAAGAATACAACGAGGTTAGTAATTTATTTCATCAATTGTATAATGAATTTCATGCACAGTATGGTAATGCTCCCCCTCCCATGCCGCGAACATCTTCTTCATATAAAGGAAAATCACTTTTAAAATCTGCATTTGGTTCTCTTATGAAAAAAAGTAGAGCAACTCCCGCTACTGAACAAAGCTCAGTTAACGAGCTTTCTTTGTATCTAACATTGAATGTTGATTATGAAGTTGGGGATGACTTTGATGTTCTTAAGTGGTGGAAGGAAAATGAAAGAACGTTCTCGGTTTTATCAAAGATGGCTAAGCAAGTGCTAGCAATGCCGATATCAACAGTTGCCGTGGAACAAGAATTTAGTGCGGCCGGCAACGTCCTAACCGATTATAGAATGAGGTTGAGCCCGAGCTCTCTTGAGATGCTAGTTTGCTTCCCCGATTGGTTGAAGGCCAAATGAAGAACTCAAGAAATGACCATCGCTCCCACCCGCCACTTTATGGAGGAAACAACCACCGAAGGCGGAGATTCCGATTGATTTTTTATTACAAAATGTATTACATTTTTTAAATGCATCCTAATTCTCAATTGTACATCTTATTTGAAATAAATATACTTGAATTATTTTATAATATTGTGTACATCAATTCAATAATTCTCAAAAAAAAATGTATTCAATAATCAATTCAATAAAATTAATTTGTAAACTTGTACTTCATATTTCAATAATTCTCATAAAATTTGTATTAATTTGTAAATTTGTAATCAATTCAAAATAATATTAATATGTAAATTAATTAATTGGTTACAAACTTACAAGTTACAACTTCAATATGTAATTTGTTTAAATACTTATACACCTATTTTGTAACATTTGTAAATTATAAATCAAATCACTTTTATAAGTAAAAATAGTTTTACTTAATTCATTAAATTAATTAACTTATTTTACAATATGTATAATTTTCAAAAAAAAAAAATTAAAACATTTTGAAATACAAAATTGCTCCCAAACGGATATATAGCCGTTGGGGCTTAGGATGGGGGGCAGGGGTAGGGATGTCAAAAAAACCCGACCCGCAATGACCCGCCCTGGCCCGAGACATTTGGGGCGGGTCCGCCCCGCCCCGTCTTGCAAATGGGGCGGGTCTGCCCCGCCCCGCCTATACAATGGGGCGGGTCCGGGTATTAGAATTGACTCGTGCCCCCCCGCAACGCCCCGACCCGCTCAATATATAAGTATACATACTTTTTCTTAAATTATACTACAAATATACTTCAACATACATATGTGTGTATACAATAAATCATAAATTCTTTGATCTTATATTATATTAATATATATTAGAATGAGATGCACGGCGGATTATCAATGTCTTCTTTATATATAAAATTTTAATACATATATTCAATTATTAATATAACTAATTAGATTAACTATTCAAGTTTGAGTAATTTTTCCTTAGTTTTTGAAAATTTTAGCGTATCATGAATTTGATTTAATATATTGATTTTTAATTATTATTTAGAGATAAACATTATGTAGATTCAATTGATAACAACTTCGCACAAATAAAAATACATACTAGCTAACTAGGTTGCGGCGGGGCGGGGCGGCCCCGCCCCGCATGGGGCGGGTCATGGGTCAACAAGTTCGGACCCGTGCAGGTCACGGGGCAGGGCGGACCCGCCCCGCCAAGTCACGGGGCGGGTCTGGGTCTTGCAATACCCGCCCCGCCCCGACCCATTGCCATGCCTAGGCAGGGGGTCCCGGGGGTGGTGGTGTGGGGGTGGGGTTCAAAAAAATCTATAAATACATCTATTTTATATCATTTTTCTACACCTCTTATCCAACTCTTCTCCAACTCTTCTCCATCTTCATCTTCTCTTATTATCCTACATTTCTACTTATACATCTACCATTTTAAAGATGGAAAGTAATTCTTCTGTTATGCAAAACAATTTTGATAAGTGGAAGGACCCGAAGACCGGACTGTGGTGGACAACTTGCAAGTGGTGCAAGAAAGAGTGTTGCTTGGGGCGTTCACACGGAGTCGGGATGCCAATAAAACATATGAAGTCATGTGACAAAGGCAAAACAACAACCAACGATGGCGGAAATCCCATTTGATATTTATTAGAAAATGTATTTCATATTGTTATTGTTTTCTCAATTCTCAAATGTACTTCCTATTTCAAATAAATGCACTTGAATTTTGTTTTTAATAAGAATTATTATAATAATATAATATATAATTTTTTTTAAAAAAAATATTAGGCCCGGCCTGGCGGGGCGGCCGGGCCCGTGAACCGGGCGGGTGACCCGGCCCGAACCGGACCCGAGTTTACCCGGGCCGGTTCCGGGCCTCCCAAACATTGAACCGAGGCCCGGCCGGTTCACGGCCCGAATCGGGTCCATCTCTGCCGGAACCGGCCCGAACCGGCACTGTTCCAGCCCGGTTGCCCGGTCAGTGACCGGTCTGGGCAGGCCCAACCCGCATGGGTTCCGGTCCGGGCTCGGGCCCCCAAAATCATGAACCGACCCGGCCAGTTCAGGCCCGGTTCCGGACCTTTTTAATTATTTTTTTTTCCATTTTTTTTTTTACTTTTCAGGTTGGACTGAGTATTTTGGGTCATTTGGGGTGGTTGGGGGGGGGGGGGGTTAACTAGGGAAAGGGGGAAAAAATTAACAAAGGCCCGAGGCCCGACCGGCCCAAACCGGGGATTACCCGGGCCGGTTCCGGGCCCCCCATTCAAGAACCGTCGGCCCGAGTCCAGGCCTACTAATACTCTGTAGTTATTGAGTTGCATGTTTGTCCTCCACTTTTCCAAAAAAAATATTATGATTTTTTCATAATATTAATACAATAATAACACGACAATTATAATAATATATGATAATTATACCTGGGAATACGGAGTAAATTTTACTTCTCAAACTCAATGTTAAGAAGTAGCATATGCTTATTCTCTTTTCACAATTGTAATACGGATTACGGAGTATTATTTTAAAGTATATGATAGTGACACTTTAAATAATTAAATTATGTTTCTTGCAATAATAGTAATATAACAAATACGTAGTACTCCCTCCGTCCCATTTATATTGTCCCGGAAGAGGGTGGCACGGTTATTAAGAAAAGTAGGTTTGTGTGGTTGATATTAATTGATAAAGTAAGAATAAAGTAAGAATGATTTAGAACCACACAAACTTTGCCAAATATGATATGGGACAATATAAGTGGGACTTCCCGAAAAGGTAAAACGGGACAATATAAATGGGACGGAGGGAGTATGATGTAGTGAAAATATAAATATTCTACAATATGACTATATTAGTTTAATATTAAGTGTATGATTTTATAATTCATTATAATAGATTAATAGTTATTAGAGTACTACTACCTCCCCGTAACTTAAAAACCTTCTCATTTCAAAAGTTGGTAGATTAAGAATAGTGAAAGATGATATGAATTATTGAGGGTATGACGGGAAGTTAGTGGAATAATGTGATGGAATGTAGGATAAATCCAAAAAAAGTAATTGTAATAGTGTATTATTTTTAGAATTATTGAGGGTATGATGGGAAGATTTAGAAATGGGAAGATTTTTTTGTTACGGACGAAAAAGGAAAGTGGAAAGATTTTTTTGTTACAGAGGGAGTACTACGTATATAAGTAAGGTTACAACTCCGGTACCAATTTAAAAAATGGGGTACCGTACCTATCTGCCTACCATTCACTTAATTGGTCCACAACATTAAATCATTTATAATTTAAATTTAAATAATTCAACTGCATCATTTTGACTAGTCCAAGTGGATAAATTTAAGTATACTCATCATTATTTGCTCTTTGTTCCACATCGGCAAAAAGATATGTTCCTTGTTCTCTTTGCCAATACAAATAGAAGTCCACCTCAATAGAATTAGGCAAGTGAAATGAATGCACCATTTTAACTAATCGTCACCTGATCATCCAATTTATTTGTATCATTTTGTATCATCCAATTCCTATTCAAGGATCTTGCTAGAGCAACTCATCCATATGGGTTGATGCATATGTTGAGATGAGAACAATCAGCCAAGTACTTTTGCACTGATTATTGTGAACAACTTTTGCACTGATTATTATGGTTCACGTAGTAGTCTAATAAAATTAACATCTCACATTTGACTAATATGTTGTGATCAAACTATCAAAACTTTAGCTTGTATGAGCATGATACGAAAATAAATTAAATGATCAATCAGCGCAAGACATGCGTTAAAATATTGGTAAAAATAAATGAATGCCCGTGCAGACTCATCTTCCTAGGAGTTTTGAGTAATATGAGCACATAGCATCATGCAAAGATGAATGTACCCTCATCTGAAGTGACCATCCGTTTTGCAGCAGTAGAACCGACAATTCTTTCAAGCTGAATACCAAAAGCATGCGTAAGTAGCAACAAACAAACCCCAAGACTGGGAGACAAAAATAGGAAATGGAGTCAAAGGACGTTGCCTGAATCAGGTCGAAACGAGAATATAAAGCTGTGCAATCTGTGCCTTGTAGCATATTAACAATCTGTTGCAAGGAATGGAAACATATGGGTAACACCTTTCAAGCATATTACTACCCCAAGTGCATGCTTGGTTGGTGGGAGTACATTTTTTATTTCCAATTAATCAAATTACCAAACTAAGGAATTTTGATTTTGTTTATTCCTCACAAATTATTTTTCCATCATTTGCAATGGAGCCAAAGATTCATTATTTTTTGGCTTGAGAATATGATGGAATAAAGCAAAATGACTCACTAAACTGTCTGCGCTTCTTTGTTATGAAGCAACAGTCAGTCCATGCAATTTTGGACGCGATTTTCACTATGGGTCATCTGGAAACAGTCTCTCTGTGCTTTAGTACAGGGGTAAGACTGCATACATCCGACCCCCCCTTACCCCACCGTAGGTGGGAGCCTTTGCGGCACTGGGGTAAATGAAAATGAAAAATTGAAATATTACTCACAAATTATTCTCCCACTCCATTCCTCCTTTATTCCTTTCCACCAGCCAAACACACCATTACTCCATTAGAGTGTTTTCTTGAGTTATCATGTAAAAGGAGAAATGACAAAAGGAGTATGCAAACCACACTAACCTCGGGGTAAAACTCCTTCCTCTCGGGAAGTGAATATATGATCAAGTTACGAACACCACGGATCTTTTCAAAACATGAGTTGAAACAGAAAAAATAAAAATAGGTATCAGATACAGCACATATGTCCAGGTCAAATGCAATAAAAAGGCAGTCCAGTGCAGAACCGCAGACAAAAAAATGAAAGAAAAGAAAAAATAAAAAACCTTGTATCTGTGATAGAAGTGAGCTCTCTCGGTGTAGAGCATGATGCTTTTCTGTCCGGCAAAAAACCAGTTTCGGGCACGAGAGATGTCACTCTGCTTGGTATACCTGTTTACATTTTAAAACAAAACAAAGCCATGTTTATTCACAAAAAAAACAGTTATTCTATATGCACTTGTGCAGATATGGACATATGGTGTTTAACTTCTACAAGAGAAGATGGTTTCTTACTCTCCCAGCTTACAGAATGACGCCTCTTGCGCCTTCAGGAATTTTTTAACTCTGAAATAGTCGAAGTAAGAACTGATGAATATCATGATGCCACCCTGCATAGAGAGAGAGTATTGGAGAAATGCCCAATAGAAAAGTAGTTATTATTATAAAAAATGTAGGAAAGAAAAAGGAGGATGAGTTATTTTTTAAACCCAGTAGAGAAATACCTCAATTGAATCTTTTATCTTAGGAAATAGCTGCATAAGTAGAAAGTCAGAGTAGTTTAGTTTCTAGATTACACAGAGTCACAAACATGCGTATATGTACAAACACATATATATTAATCTTCATTATTTCCTATTTGTTCACCCACTATATTATCTTCTCTTTCCTTTTTAGAAAAGGATTCTCTCGATAAAGGAAGTTCAGTTTTCTTACATATTTTTTCTAGAATACTACTTTCTCCCCTCTAACCAGACATGACATTTTTTCCAACTCTTTGCATTATCCTTTTATTATCTTGATGATCTCTATACTGGAACTTCCTGTAATACATTTCAATTCATGACAAGCGACAACTATCCATTCCAACATAAAATCATTTTCTTATTTTAAAATAAAAATTGAGAGAAATACCTTTTTAGTGAAATATTCAAAACGATCATTAGCTGCATCAACTATTGTCTTGACATCAAAACGTTGATAAACCTGTAGTAGGGTTGACAAGAAGAATATGGAAATGCGCACAACTAAATAGTCATTACAACAGTACATGCAAAAATATTGTTGCGCGTGAACTTAACCACAATGACGGAAAAAGGACGGTCTAAGGCTAATGAACACATGAACTAATAAAATGACAAAACAGTAATTAGTGTCATATTTAGGAAATATTGCAATTGGTCCCTCAAAAGTAGTTGAACCAGTTGTTAGTGTTGCCAACAGCATATCAAGTAACCGGTTTTGAAGGTTAACTACTTAATTAGCACCTGTTAGGACTCCAGGTACACGAAACAATGTGAGGGTCCAGAAAAGGGTCCCATCACAAGACTGTCAAGTGTCAACTTTTGACAAGAGGCACTCCCAAAACTTGAACTTGTGACCTCTTGACCCAACACCTTAACCGGTGCGCCAAGGCTTCCCTTCGGCACTTATTGATAGGAGTAAAGAAAAATACTTTATTCATTCAAGAAAATAACACACACCTAGCCTACTGATTTTATATTTATTGAAGATACTTTACTGTTATTACAATTAAATATTCCATGTCAACTAAAAAAATTCTACATTATGATATGTGCCAACTTAAGAATAAGGGTGACATACAAAAATGTGCCAACTATCAAGGGATTAAGCTCATGAGTCACACAATGAAACTTTGGGAGCAGGTGATTGAGCAAAGACTCCGAAGAAGTGTGAAGATTTCAAAGAATCAATTCAGTTTAATGTATGGTCGCTAAACAACTGAGGTCATTCACCTTCTTCGGAAACTTTTGGAGAAGTATAAAGACACTAACAAGGAACTGTATTTAGTGTTCACTGAATTAGAAAAGGCATATGATAGGGTACCTCGAAAAGTTCTTTGGTGGGCCTTAACTAGATAAAGCATACCATGCAAGTATACCAACATCATCATGGATAATTGGATATGTATGGGGATTGTATTACAAGTGTTCGTACTAGTGTAGAGAGGACTGCACAATTCCCTATGACTATCGGATTGCACCAAGGATCGGCTCTGAGCCCTCTTATTTGCCATAGTAATGGATGAACCTACAAAGTCAATTCAAGACGATATATCGTGGGTGCATGAAGTCTGCTGACGATATTGATTGATGAGACTCAATTAGGTTTTAAAGCAATATTGGACTTAGCGACAAACATTGGAGAACAAGGGTTTCAGACTGAGTCGATGCAAAACAGGCAAGACAGAGTACATGAAGTGCAAGTTTGGTGGAGGCAGGAGCAGTGGCAATAACGGAACTATTGTAGATGGTAAGGAAATACTAGTCAAAGATATGTTCCGTTACTTGGGCTCCATAATTAAGGATTGTGAATTAGATGGAGATGTATCTCAGAGAATCAGAACAAGGTGGATGAAATGGAAGAGTGCGTCAGGATTTCTATGCGATCGAGATATGCTGATTAGACTGAGGGATAAATTTTATAAGACAACAATTAGGCCTGCATTAATGTATGACGTAGAGTGTTGGGCGGTGAAACAATGTCACATTCAAAAAAGATGAGTGTGACAGAGATATGCATGTTGCGTTGGATGTGTGGACATAATAGAAAGGACCACATGAGGAATGAGACAATCATACAAAAGGCGGGAGTGACACTTATTGAAGATAAGATGTGGGAGTCTCGCTTACGGTGGTTTGGTCATTTGCGTAGAAGGCCGAGTGATGCACCGTTAGACGAGTTGAGATGTGTGATGTAGAGGCAGGGAAGAGAGGGAGAGGAAGACCCAAACAGATGTAGATTAGAGGAGTCAAAAGTGATATGCTTCTTCTTGGGTTGGATGAAGACATGACTTTGGAGAGAGCAAAGTGAAGGGCGGACATTCGTGTGGAGGATTGATCTCTTATCATCTTTTCCCCTTCATCTTCTTTTTCTTTCTTGTTTTTTTATGGTTTTATCTTTATGTGTGTGTGTGTAGTCCCGTTCCTATCAAGAGCTCCTGAAGAGAAGCCCCGTGCGGACAAGATCATTAGAGGGTCTTCCCGGTGGAAGTTATTGATGAATTTTTTTGAGCATGTTCCCCATCAAGTCTAGTTTATCCATACCAAATTTCAGCTCAAAATTCGATCGGGAAGGCAGTCAAATAAATCCTAGAAACATACTGCACATTTTATGTGCGCAGAATGCGCCATATTTTTCAAGAATTTATTTTAATCCCTTCCCGATCAAATTTTGAGCTGAAATTTGGTATGGACAAACTAGACTTAGTGAGGAACATGCTCAAAAAATTTCATCAAAAAATTCTACCGGGAAGACCCTCTAATGGTCTTGTTTGCAAGGGGCTTCTCTTCAGGAGCTCCTGATGTGAACTGCCCTATATATATATATATATATATGTATGTATGTATGTATATATATATGTATGTATATATATTCTTTTTATCCTTTTTATTCTCTCATTTTTATGTATATTCATCTCTTTTTATATTATCTTTTTTATCATAGCTTATCTTCTTTTCTTTTTAGTTATGATATCATGTATCCATTCATGTTAGCCGACCCCAAAATCTTTTGGGACTAAAGCTTGGATGTTGTTGTTGTTGTACTCCATAGTACGCACTCCACACCATATCATCTTTAAAACAAGTTACGTGATGGCAAACTTAAAACAGTGACAATTAGCCTAATTATGTGAGTTTCAGAGTTCAAAGGTGATATGGTTACTTAGTCTTGGCTACCTTTATTTCCAGAGCAAGTTGCACTATTATGTTTACTTCAGAGGCTTATAATGTAACTTGTAAATAAATATATAGTTTGTCCAAGATGTTGGAGAAAACTTAAAGCATGATTTTCTGACATTTACTCCATAAACATATCCACAATATCAAGGATAAATATAGGTTTAGTCGAATATAATGTAGTAGATAAAACCAACTAGGAGTAGTCTTAACACACCTGGCGGACTTGAATCACTATTTCAGGAAGAACACCCTTATACATGCAGACCGATTTAACCTGCAACAAAAAGTCCTTTTTGATAATCCTTAAAATATTCCGCTTTTTCATGAGTTCTTATCAAATTTTTATTTGATGTAAATGCTCAGACAACAAGGCCAAAATTACAAAATTTATCACCTAAATGAGATCATAAGGTAATGCCAACACATATATTTGTATGTTGTGCATTACTAGATATCATTTGATATACAAACCTTTCCCTCATAGTTGAGGCAATGACGGTTGAATAAAGCATTGATGTCTGTACAAAACAGTTTAAGCATTAAAACCAAATCCTCAAGTTATTTTAAGTAACAGATTTTTCATTGCAGATTTGTCACCTTGGTTTACATGTGAGCTTAAAATCATTGTTTGTCTGTAGAGTGGTGCCTGTCCATCTAAGTACCTACATACAGTCCCCATTTGAATTAAAATAAATATTCAAGGAAATAAGAGGACAACAATACAAAATAACAAAATTACAAAATGCGTATTACAACAAACCTACCATTGCCTTATGCGCATAATATCTGTTCCACGCTGCTTAGAAGGTATATTATTAAGTTTCTCAAGTACTTCAACCACATGGAACCAATTCTACAGAATTTTGTTTCACAAGAGAGCTAAGTAAAAAATAATGGAATCACCATAACAAATTGAGAGCATAAACAGTACAGCATACCTGCATTAACATTACATCTGCATGATCTATTATTAGAACCTGTTTTATACACAGTAATTATCAAGGTATGAGCATCACTAATTCATAATGACAGCAGTGCAATCTTGGATTCAGGATTACCTGACCTCTATAGAAGAAAGATAATCAACATCTTTTTCTTTAACTGCTTCAGCCTCCCCAATTTTCTGATGTAAATAAAGATCTAGTCAAATTGCAGATAGGCAACAAAATTAAGGTAATATATTAGGATGAGACGAGGTGGACCATGATCTGAAGAGAAATTTAAGGTAAGTAGGAAATGAATCACATTTGGAAAAAAAATTGATAAACACTTCACCGCTGAGGGATAAGTGGAGATGAGTTTATTATTTGGACCAGCTGATCAACATTACATTATTAAACAATATGTTGTAGAAAGTAATCAAGGCATAACAGCTTTAAACCTTGGAACAAATCATCAAATTGTTCATTGACACAACTAATGATAATTGAAGATGCAAACATGTGAATGCTTACCGTGACTAGACCAAGAGGAGATGCAATAATCATATCCGAAGAATAGAAATCACTGTACAATCGTATACTCCTCCTACAAAGTTTTATTCAATAAAAGCATACAAAAAACTAAAAGCGGTGAGTCACTACACAAGGTTTCCAAATGGATCTGGAAGAAAGAATGATAATTCACGATTTTGCTTCACTTTTTTTCAAAAGTGCATGCTCACATACAGACCTGTTAAACTTTATCCCAAGCATGAAGTGGTCGTTGTTTTTCCCTCCAAACAGTGCTTTATAATCAGATGGTTTAGGAGTTTTCATATTTTCATACTCATCAGTGGTTGCTTCACTTTCGAACTCTCGAAAAAACCGATCACGCTCCTCTATGTTAGCCTAAGGAACCAAAATCATCCAAAAAGTTGCATCTCAAAAGTAAAGTTTTGGATACCAGTTTTTAGCTACAAGCAATCCCAGAAGGTTGTTTCTCTTTAATTCCACTAGCTATCAAGGGAGAAACAAGCAAACAAAGGCTATAGGATATTATGTCAGAGTATTGGACATGTCAACCATAAACTAAAACTTTAGGTGTGATCACATTGTGCATCCAGCCAAAAAAGAATCTTTGGTGGATTTTAATTTTAATTATTTAACTCAGGAACCCGTTCAGACTTGGTATGATTCTATTACTACAGTACATTTATTATAATTGTGAATGATATTATAATAAGTATAAGAATATGCTTTAGAATATATTTATACTCTAGATATTATTATTGTATAGCATCTTATATACGTAGTGGTTATATAGGAATATTCTGTTTTTGCAATCTATATTTATAGAGCCTTAATCCTCCAATGAAAGACAGAAAATCCATCCATTCTCATTACTATTATATGCCTAATTCTGATAACATGGTATCAGAGCCTTCCATTTCAGTTTAGTTTTCAGGCTGGATTCTTTCTCCAAGAACCTGAGTTCAGTTCAAAACCTCTACACACTATTCTGTCTCCAACAAACTCACTTCAGGACAGACCCTCTACACCATTTACCAGAACCTCTATTCAGAACCTTAGTCTAGGCCAACTACCCCCTATCTGTATTCTCTATTCAGAACCTTAGTCCAGGATTTATTCACTAAAGCATTAAATGGGATTCGTGTTGGTTACTTGTGTAACAAGTTGGACATGATAAATATCTATGCTCCAACTTGAGGGTGTGTGTGAAAGATATTAGAACAAGTATAAGAATATGTTTTAGAATATATTAGGAATATACTCTAAATGTTAATTATTGTATAGCATCTTATGATCTTATATAGGAATATTATGTCTTTGTAATCTATATGTATGGGGCCTTAAACCTCCAATGAAAAACAAAAAAAAATCTCTCATTCTCATTACTATTATGTGCTTAATTCTGATAACTAACAATAAAATTTAATCCCTTCGGTCTCCACTGTTTTAGCACGTGTAGGCATATTTTTAGATGTTTCAAATGTATTCTTTTATGAAAGATAGCAGACATTTAACTGATTTAAGCAATTGAGTATGATAATAGGCTAATTTATTACTGAATTGAAAAAAAAAACTTATTTCTACAGTTAAGGTACTATATTGCACACTTGAAGCAGCAATGTATGAATGCAATAAAGTTCCTACTTTCCTATAGAAATGTGAGACCTGACAGCTTTGACTTGGTGATGCGCAAGACCAGTAGACACTAGACATACCTTGTACTTTGAAGGTGTTAACTCGATCAACCTACGAACTACCCGAAGTGCAATGCTTGCAAGTGGTAGAAGAATCAAAACCTAAAGCACAATAACAAATCAATGCTAGACCAATACAGATCACATTACTAGCATTAAGTTTAGTCCAAGAGTATTTTCCCTTCAGAAAACTTCAGTCTATCACTTTATAAAAAAACAAAGGTATACCATACCTTAGGACGAGTAAAACCATGGTCAAGAAAGGCTTCACTGTTCAAAACATCCACTTGCATGTTCTCTTGTGCCTTAGCCAGTTTTGCTCTGTTCTTCTTCACAAGATCCCTAGTCATGAATACATGATTGAGCTACAAAACAACAAACATTTGGCTTACAAGGACGGTGATTGAAAAAAAATGTGGGCAAGAAAATTGCAGACAATGTGAAAGATAAAATGAAAAGAATCGTCTTACCGAGTGCACAAGATAAGCATCCATGATGTTAGCATCCTCTTCTCGACCTTTAAGATAGAATGGCCTCTTGTTATGATGCAATATATCTCGATAGCTGTTGCCTACTCATTAGAAAAATATTTACAATTACAACAACAGAGAAAGAATACCAATAAAACTGCAAAGTGAAAACTACATAGAGTTCAAGTTGTGGGTTCCGTATACTCTCCTCTCTAAATGTTATCTCTAATACCAGATGCAGAGCTTTTAATCATTCCTGGTGAAATCCTAATGGAGACCAAGATTTTATACGAGTTTGTAATTGTTGCTTGTTAAAAAAGAATTCTCATATGGTTGGGAGAAACTTCATTTTTTGTCACTTGTTAAAAACCTACTGGATAAACTAACAAATCTACTTCTAGTCTGTCATAAAATAGAACAAAAAACATACTCATAGTATTAACCTTGAGTGTTGATTAAAGAAGCAACAAGAATATAGACTCATGTCAATGTAATCAGCGTCACTCACACATGGAGAAGAACGACATCTGCCTGGATGAATGAAAATCTTGGCCACCAGACTCCTTATAAGTGTCCAACCAATGTTTATACAATACTGGTTTGAGACCATGACATGAATTCATGTCTAGTTCCTAAACACCAAATACAGGGCAGAATAAATCACATTGTGTTTTGAAAAAATGTGTTACTCATATATACACATACAGTGATACCCATGTAGGCATGTACCATGAAAGAGTGAAAAATATGAAATCATTGAATACTGAGGGAATGTTTGGAATTGATTTTGCTTCTGTTTCTTTTTTAAAAGAAGAATCAGAATTAGAATCAGTTTTTCAGAAGCTGGACTCCCCCTAGCTTCTAAAAAACTGCTTCTAGGAGCAATTCGGAGCACCCATAAGTACTTCTGCAGTTTTACACTTTTACCCAAACACTCCAATATTTGCTTCTATTCCGTGAAGGAGCAGAAGCATTTTTATGAAGTAGATCCAAACACCCCCTAAAAATACAAACCTAAACTTACACATACACAAAAACATTCAAAGTTTTCCAGAAAAATAGCTTGGGAACATTAAATAACATAGTACCAACGTGAGGTAAATACTATATTGAATTGAATATTTGGAGGTAATTTGCTGGGATTTTTTCCTTTCCTTGGTTTAGGCATTTCTATCCATGTAAACCCTAGTATAAAACCAAGATTTGATTTGCTAATAAAATATATCCAGAAAGAGAGTTAAGAATTAAACAAGGAGAGAGAAAACTTCCAATATTCCAAAGGAGAAGGAAAACTTCCCAAATTTTCACAGCCCCATTACATTTACTCTTTTAACTCAATCCTGGTACATAACACTTACCTTGAGAAAGCATTCACCAGTACCCTTCCACTTGCAATTTGATTCTTCAGAATTCCATTTGTATTTCCACTTTTTGTCCAACAACTTGTTAGCCTCATCGTTGGAGAATTTGTATCCCAAATGTTTATGAAAGGTGCTACAAGCATAAAAACACTTTCACATCTTAGTAAAAAGATCATCTACTCTTGACTGAAGAGTCAATTGCAGTAATTGAAGTGGTGTTGAGTTACAAATGATAAAATTAATATCTTAGCAAATACGCTACTTTATTAAGACATTAACTCCCGCACATTAGAATTAAGTGATAATAATGCAGAATGATGAAATATTGACAACTCTGCTGCCTACAATATTGTTTTGACTTGTTTTACTTTTACACATGGTTTTAGGTAGGGGTGGGCATAAAACCCGAACCAGTACCGAACCGGCCCGTAATGGTACTGAACCGAATACCGGGTATTTAAACGATTCTATAGATTTTTATCCCGAACCAAAACTGTGTCGTTTGAAACGGGTACGCGACCGGGTCCTAGATTTTGAGAACCAAAAAATACCGGACCGGACCGTTCAAAAATAATGCATTTGAAATTTTTATATTTTTTCCATAAATCTCTTTTATAGACCAACAATTTTATAGCCCAAGTATGTATTAATGCGTCCCTAAAATAGCTAAATGTGTGTGTTTATATATATTGTTGCTTTTTCTTTTATGAGAATTTATGTTATATTTTGGTAAGTATTGAAAGAATGTTAAAGTTTTAAAAATCATTAATGACTATTCATTTCTAGTAATGAAGTGTATATGACTTTTAGTAGTATCATGTTTGTGCAATTTTACAACTTAATAATATGGTTTAAATCTTAATTTTCACGGTTCAACTATAATTAAATTAAGCTCTGTAACTAATATTTAACCTAGAACAAAGAAGAAGAACTTTGAGTTTTTCTAATATATTCATCAATTTGATGATATTCTTTTTATATTTTCACATGAACTTGATAAATTAAAGATGATATTTATCTAGTGTATCATCAAATTGCTATACTTTTTCTTAGTTGTGTTGCACTATTTGTGAATTTTAATAATACGTATGCAATTTCTTGTATTTATATCAACATTTCATGTGAATTAGTCGGTGTGATGATATCTACTAATAGCAAGATTTGTTCAAAATTTTTAGCATGTGCTTGGCATTGTACCGTACCGTTTTGTATTGTTCCTAAACGATATGGTATCGAATGTTTCCATCCTTAGAACCAGACCGTTAGAAACCTCACGAATACATTACGAATTTTACTAATTTAGTAATTTACAGGACCTCAGACTCCTAGGATTAGGTCCCTCAGACTCCTCTATAAGAGGGTATTGATTTCTTTAAATACATCTATAGAGGTCTCATTCCATCTTTCTCAATATGGTATAAACAATATCTGCTTCTTTTGCATAATTCTTACCACTGGGCAGGCTATAGGATATGACCAGCCATATCACATTAGAATATTAAAATTGAAAGAACACATTGCAACACACATTAGCCCAAACTGGAGTGTCCAGTATACATTTAGCCGAGGTGTGTCAATGTTACGGTACTAGTTCTGAATCCATGTTTTATAGGTGAACCACACATGAAAAGCAAAGTTTCAATGACTATTCTGAACAAGAGAAGTTCTTTTAAGAGATAAGAAAGCATAATTTCTATTACATAACCTAAAATGTCAAGCAAGCTGCTATCGGAAAATACAATTTCCAAGAAAGTCAATAAATAGGCCCCCCTTAACTATATATTATCTAGTTTGGTTAACATCACCAAGGGAAACCACGTGAATTATACTACATTACATGAACTGCATGGTAACTATACGAGCACTGCTATACTGAGTAGTGAGTACGGTATAGTTAAGAGCAACAAAAGAAGCAAATGACACAAATAGATGAATGGGCAACTCAAACTAGCACACCTTGAGTTTGTTAATGTTTCTGCACCAAGCTGGCCATTTACTCTCACATCTTGTTCCTCATCTGTATCTGAGACCTCAGAATCAGCATCATCTCCCAAATCAGATTCTTTGTGGCCATCTCCCAGATCACCAAGTATTGAAGACCCATCATCACTTTCTACCATTTGGAGGAAGATCATATGTAATTTTACTTTAAAATTTTGAAAATGAATATAACACAGTTTATATCATACACCCCTACCTAGGTTTTCAATATCAAAACTACCTTCTAGAACATAACTCCCACATGACCATTTAAGAAGGGAAGATGAAGACAAAATTATGCTAGAGGAATTTGTAATTGGAGGAGGCGCAACAAAAAAAATATCCTTTATAAAAAAAAATAAAAACCTGGTTGCAAAACTAAATATGTTGTCAAAACTTTTTTGAGGGGGCTTTAGGTTCCTCACCTTCTCCGCTCTCTTCATTTCCATCATGTGGTTCATGAGCATCATCTGAATCTTCTTCTGAATCAGTAGTAACCACTACTTTTTGCCTACTTAAATTGGAAACTTTCAATCAATAAAAATGCATCATGTCATTATTGTCAATTTGTCATGAGTTCATTCTTTAGTAGTAGCATTTTTCCAACTACCGGACCCGGTAGCTGATGCTAATAATTGTAAAAATAATTCCAACGAGAACAGTATTAATAATATTCCCTATGTCCCATAAAAGTTGTACAAAGTTTAAGCCCAATGAGAATAATACTAATTAGAAAGTAAAGATTGAATAGTTTAGGTTTGTTCAAATATGAATAATACTTTAAGGGATAAATAATACTTAGATAAATAACACTAACCACAAATTTGTTACTTTAGGAAGAGGTAGCAATGTTCTTTACAGAGGAAAATAAGGAAAGTGGTCAAAGTTTAATGGAATGGAGGGAGTACGAAATTCATAATTTGGTTCTTAAGAATGTTCATAAAAACTTCCTAACCAAAAGCAAATATGAATGAAAGTTGGACTTGTCTGGGATAGAGTCAATCCTAGTCAATCCTATTAACTAAATGGCTCACATGTGAAGTTGAAGTCCCATTAATATTGACCAATTCCATAATCTCGAATAATTCAGCAAACAGAGAATTAGTTACCTCAATGAGCGTAACAAGTTCTCATACATTGTGGGCTCTCTATAACACATCTCTTCTACTTCTTCTTCTTCATGTATGACTACAGATTCTTCCTCTAACTTCTCATTGGGTGAATCTACGGAAACAAATAGTGATCAAAAACAGAACGATACAGACTTTAGAAGAGAAGATATTTTATTTTTCTAAATATTATAATGTTACTAATTAATGTGTGGTGTTGACGTGTTGTTATCAACTAACCTGAATCACAAGACAACTGGTTTTCTTCAATCTTCACATCTCTACCACGGCGTTTGTTCTTCCTAAACGATTCTTGATTGTTTCGTCTCTTTATACCTGTGTTTCTCCAATTGTACAAATTCAAAGAGAAAAATGCAAACTTTATCTCGAAAGCAAACTTTTTGTCTCATTAATACAGAGACTGTAAAATATAAAGTCGTTTAAATCAATTTTAATCAATTAGATTAAAAATAACAAGCAGGAAACCTGTCTTTCTGCTAAACCGTTGTCTTTCCATATTAGGTCACACGCAAGTTGTAACCAGTAGAGGTACTCAGCTATGGTGAGCACTGAGCAGCGTCGTTGAGCCGCAAACTTCCCCAGTGTTTTCGACTTTTCGTGCTTCTTCAGGGACGAGTAGCATAAATTTATCTTTATATACTACTGGTACTTCGTACTAGAGCTGTAGTGCTTTACGTGGGCTGGGCGGAGTCGACCAGTTTAATGGGGGCTCAGAATTTCTTCAGCCCTAAACGGGTTGGCTCGCGGGCCAATGTAAAAAAATATATATAACAGAAAAAACTTTAAAAATAATTACCCGGAAGTATATATTTATATTAGTAAGTAGTAACAAAGGGAATTTTGCCGTTACGCTTGGTTCAATAAAAGATTGGATTTTCCAAAAACAAAAGTAGTAACAAAGGAAATATAAGAAACCAAAATACTAAAAATTCAATACTTGTTAAGTTTAATTAAAAAATATTAAATAATAGTTATACGAGAATTTGAAAACTATAAGAGGGTATGCGACAAAAATACTCATTGTATAAAAATAAAGATCTACACTAACTTTTTGATTGATTATTTGTAAATAATGACTACTAATTGTTAAATATTGTATCGAACTTCAAATAAAATATACTTTTTAACATTTTATTTGAATATTTATTATAGAAATAAATATTGGTTTGTCATGGTTGTAATTTTTTAAATTGTAATTAATAATATTGATAGTAAAAGAACAATATTTATGATAATAAAATTCAAAACTATATTTTTATATTTTGGCTCGCGGGCCGACCCGCAACCCGGTGGGCCAACCCACTTAAACCCGCAACCCACGTGGGTTGACCCACGAACCCCGCGAACTAAATGGGTCAGAAATTCTTAACCCTAACCCACCAATAAATGGGTTTAAACGGGCCAACCCGCGGGTTTCGGCCCATTTTGACGGCTCTACTTCGTACTATATACAAACTTAATCGGCCGTGCGGTAAGTTCCCTTCCCGCTAGCTTGAGGCAATTAATTAATTAATGCTAAAAACCAATTGAGACCTGAATCTGACTTTGGCCCGAATCGAAAATGTGACTGGTCCGGGTTTTTATATAGTTATATGGCCCGAATAAAAGTATTCGGACTGAATTCAAAAGGTTGGATTTACTAATGATCCCTAAAATCGGTGACATCTTTCGGCGATCAAAACTCGAAACAATTCTCTTTAATATAAAATTAATACAATATGCCAATATTATTTAGAAATTGGGGATGGAGCTATGCCTTGAGAGTTGAGATGGGGGCCTTGGGCCCTCCCAACATTTGATTTTTTTATAGTACAGAGTAGTATTATTAGTAAGACTTTTACACAAAGACTTTCTCCAACGTATCGACGTATACAAGCAAGCATGTTGATGGCTAAATAAAAACTTCCATTTATTGTGAAACTAAAATTCATAAAAGCACCTAACTTAAACTAGAGTTATCAGTAGCCAGTAGGGGTTCAGGAGGCTTTGGTCCCTCGACAATTTTGTGTTAATTTATTAAGATTTGTCTTGTAAAATATTTTGATTCCTTCAATTTTTGTTAATCTTGATATGGTGGCAAAAAAAAATACTTTGATTGTCTAAGAAAATCTCCATTACCCTGAGGTGTCCGCCTTATTTTACAGACGTAAATGCTTAATTGCTTTATCACAAAAATATACACAATGTTACATACGGAGTAGTAGACAATTAGGGGTGAACAAAAAAACTGAAACCGACCGAAATCGAACCGACCAAAACCGAAACCAACTCAAACCGATTAAACATTGGCGATTCGGTTTATGGTTTCACCCTTGGGGTTAAAAAACCGACCGAACCGAAACCGACCGACAAAAACCGACAAAAACATGCTAAAACTAACTGAAACCGTCACGAACCGACCGATATTAACCAAACCGAAACCGACTCAAGTAGTGCGGTTCGGTTTCACCTTTTCCAAAACAAAACCGATCAAACCGAACCAACAAACACCTCTAGTAGACATTATTAAAACTTTAGGTACACCACATCAACACTTCGGCCCCGCTTTCATTACATCCTGACACCCCTTTTAGAAATAACATCTAAAGTATTGTTAAAATAAGCATGTTAGAAAAAGTGACTCACTAACTTTTATTGACTATGACACAAAATTATCTTGTTACATTTTTATATCGTGGTGATCATAAGAATATATATCCGGTAACTTGAGTTACATTTTTATGTATCTTAAACACAAAATTAAGATAAATTGTTTTGTTTTGATTTGAGTTGTTGGTGATTCTGAAAATTAGTATTTCCCTTATTATTTATAATTTTTATTCTTGAGTAATTTTATTTGAAAATAACTTTTAAAAATAGGAAAAATTGATAATTATAATCTCAACTATTGGCAGTCCGCTCATAATAATCTCAACAATCGATTATTTCACAATAATCTCAACTTTAGGGACTTTTCGCCAATAATGGTCCGACAAAGATCGAAATATCATATTATAATAATCCAAACTATCGTCTGTCGACTTCTGGTGGACAAAAAAATGAAAACTTGCATAAATAAATAGACGAGGTAAAAAGTTAAAGAATTAAGGATCGGCCTGATAGGACACGTCGTCCGGACGAGGCCATTTGAGGGTCTTCTTAGTGAATTTTTTCAGTTTAAAATTCACTCGGGAAGGCAAATAACTAAATCATTTCAAAACACTGTGTGTTATATAAACAACACATTGTTTTTCAATTACACATTTGTCTAATTTCCCGATGGAATTTTCAACTAAATTTTTGTGGACACAAACTGGATTTGACGAAGAACATACTCAAAATGTTTCATAAAGAATTCCACTGAAAAATTCTTCAAACGGGCTCGGCCGGACGACTGTCTCGCTGAGGCTGCCCTGACTAGGGGAGAGCACGGGTCGGGTTCGGGCGGGTCGGGTTGCGAAATGGTAAACCCGTTCGGGTATCGGGGTAATAATCTTTAACCCAACCCTTAAAGAAAATGGTAAAAATATTTCGGATATTTTAAGTTTCGGATTCCCTCAGGTATGGGTCGGGTTTCGGGTATTTCGGATATCCAAAATTTTGAACTAATTTCCCAACAATTTAGTTCTTTTAACAAAACCAGTTGAAAATGCATAACACAATCAAGAAAAATAACACAATATACAACTTACATAAGTAACTACATATGGCCATAAGGGGCATATATGATATAGATATACCCCAATTGACAAAGTAGGAGTTTGAGTGTTAAGTGTTTAACAAAAGTGACAAAAATTACACAATAAAAGGGGCATACCCCAGTTCATAAAGAAAGACAGTTAATGAACTTACTACTAGTTCATAAACTGACTAACCAAATAATGTTTATTAGTGTTTAACACAACAAAATAATCATAACATAAATTGACAAAAACAATCCGTAAGCGCCCATTCAACTGTTTATACTACTGCCTTCTCAAACTTGAACCTATAAAAAAAAATACAATAATGTCATTAAGTACTAAAGTACATATCAAGCCTCTAATAAACAAATTGTATTGTTAAAAACCTGTAAATCTGTAATCATCACATTGTCTAAGGTAAATATTGGCTCAGATAGCTAATTTCCAGGTCATGTTTTGTATGGGGGCATATTATATCAAGTAAATGACGGCAACTATAGTTACCTAGCCATAACTTAACAGAACACCAACCCATGACAAATAAGTTTGTTGTGGAAGCTTCATCATAGCCAAGTAATTGAGTAAATGATTGAAATGATAAAGAGAGAACAAGGTTGTATTACCAAAAACAGTTAACAAGTGACATAGGCTCAGATAGCTTATTTTCCAATTCAAATTTTGTATGGGGGCATAAACATTTGAAGTAACTGGCGGCAACTATAGACCTAAAGTTACCAAGCCAGCACTTAAAAAACAACACCAATTCAACCCATCAAAAATCAGTTGATTGTGGAAGCTTCATCATAGCCAAAGCCATTAGCCTATTACCCAATAGATGATTGAAATGATTAAAGGAGAATAAGGTCGTGTTACCATTCATTCTAAGTTCAGAAATCACAAAGGGCAAATGGGCAAAAAGCTTGTGTTACCATTCATTACTAGATTTATTGCTTCCATCATCCAATCAAACTGCTAAACAAATTAGTCATTCACACTCTCAACAATAAATAAGTAATAAAAGGCATGAAAGCAGTTTTTTACTGCAATAGGATCCTGAGAAGATCCACCAACATGGCCATCAGGATCAGCAGTGACATTACCATCAAGTAATTCTGCAAAAAAAAAAAAAAAAAACTGTTTAGTGTACAATAAAACATATGAAGTATATTATATGTAAAAGAAAAAAACTTTAAATGCACCTGTTTCTAGCCTTTGAACTTCATCTATATTTTCTTCAACTGAGATAGGGTGGTTATGATTTCTTAGCCAATCTTGAGTACAGATTAAAGCTTCCACAATTTTAGGGCTTAATGAACTTCTGAAACAGTCTAACACTCTGCCACTAGTACTGAAAGTGGACTCAGATGCAACAGTAGAGATTGGAACAACAAGAATATCTCTAGCCATTTTTGAGAGGACGGGAAACCTCTCACTGTTTAACTTCCACCACCTTAAAATGTCAAAATCTGTATCCTCTTCAATTATGGCCTCACTCAAGTACAGTTCCAGCTCACTTTGTTTCAAACCCAACTGCCCATTCTCAAACTTCTGTTTTTTAAGCTGGGCTTTCAATTTGGAGATAGGTCTTGCAGACACAGTCTCTAATTGTGTTTGAGAGGGAGTTGAGCTTGAAATATTATTTCCAATACCAGAATCAGAGTAGTTGGACACATAATCATTAAATAACTCATGCAAAGCAAGCTTGATACTTTCAAAGAACTTCACACCCTTTGCTTCAGTATAAAGGGCATTCAGTTGAAAAGGCATGTATTCAAACTTGTCCCTTGGGTCAAGAACATTAGCAAAAAAGATGAGAAAGTTCATTTTCTCTGAGTCTCCCCAATATTTATCCAGTTTGGATTTCATTGTAGAGCCCATTTTACTTGTGGAAGCCTTGGGAGACTTCATCATGTCTTGAAGCACCAAAAACAAATCAGAAATTTCAGAGAAGAAAGTATTGGAAGTAACATACAAAGATCCAGAATTCCTTAGGGTCATTTCATAAAAACTTTCAAGAACTGATACTAAGGATTCACAATTCACCCAATCACCAATATCAGGCACTTCTGCACCTAAATCAGACCCATAACAACTCTCATTTTCCTCATATTCTTCAAAAACTCTTTCATTTGATAATGCTGATTTCAACATCAGATAGGTGGAGTTCCACCTGGTAGGAACATCTAGGTGCAGGCCACATTTGGACTCTGCTCCTATCAAATCAGATATATCCTTAAATTTTTGGAGTCTAGAAGGAGAGTTCCTAACATACTTCAATGCTTTCCTAACCCTCACTACAGATTTATCAGCCTCCTTCAACCCATCTTGGACTGCCAGATTCAAGATGTGGGCAATACATCTCATGTGTAGGTACTTCACTCTAACAGGAGAAGCACCCCATGACAACAATTTTTTCTTTAAAAATCCTATTGCAGTATCATTACTGCTTGCATTATCAACAGTCACAGAGAATATATTTTTTAATCCCCACTCTTATAAGCAATGTTCTAGGGCCTTGGCAATGTACTCCCCTTTGCGGGAAGTGACTTGCACAAAAGAAATCACCTTTTTCTGTAGCTTCCACTGACTATCTATGAAATGAGCAGTAATACACATGTAGTTGATCCTCTGAATAGAGGTCCATGTGTCAGTTGTTATACTGACCCTTTGGGTGGTCTCTTTGAACAACCTTTTAAGGCTTAGCTTCTCATCTAGATATATTTGGTAGATGTCCCTAGCAATAGTCCACCTAGAAGGGACAACAAATCTTGGACATGCCACAGACACAAACTTTCTAAACCCCTGCCTCTCAACAAACCTAAATGAAAGCTCATCAAATATTAACATTTCTGCAAGAGCTCTCCTGATTAGAGTTTGGTCAAAGACCCAGGTACCTATAACCCCAACTGTTTCTGGAGAGGTGGTTTGAGTATTAACAACTGGTTGGAAGGTTAATAGGGTTTGTCTTGTCTCTTTAGAGTGGGTATTTTTCAGGCAACTAAGCATGTGGTTTCTGAGAGAAGAAGTTCCATGCCGTTTAGACTCACAACAATACACCTTAGCACAATATATACATCTTCCCTTCACAAGGACTCCCTTGCTATCATACATTTTGTGAAAGTGTTCCCATATCTTGGATCTAGTTTCAACCTGTTTCTTCTTTTGTCCAACACCAGCAGTTGAAGCAATGTTCTGAGTTTGAGCTTCCACATTCTCAGCTTCCACTGCAGGTTGTTGGGGTGGAGGAGGTTGAGCACCAGATACAGATAGGTCTTGGGATTCCATCTATAAAACATTACATGAAACTTAGTGACCTTTTCTTAGCTTCCACAATCAGAATTCAGAAAGAACAAGGAATCATTCTTTCATCATCATTCATTCATTATTCTTTGGGGCCGCAATCACTCTTTATGTACATAGTTATAATCATTTCAAATCATTCAGTCAAGGCAGCCATATAGATCAAGTCTGGAACAATCACCAAGGTGATCTACAGAATAGTATAAGCAGTAGGCTTAACTATTCTCTACAGACTTAGAAGAACCAGTCAACTCTAACTACTCAGCTTGAGTGTTTGAGTCAATCAGGTAACTTCTACAACAACAATAACCAACATGTAATAGGCAACATTCATACACATAACCTTACACAGCTTCCACCATATAAATTCAGAAAGAAGTAATCATTGTTTCATCTTCAATCATTCATTCATCATTTCAAATCATTCTCAATCAAGGCAGCCATAGAACCAGTAACTTCTCCAACAACAATAACCAACATGTAATAGGCAACATTCATACACACAACCTCAAGCAAAGACATAACAATAATTTATACATAATTACAGTTTTGGACACACATGCCAACAATACAGTTTGAACATCATATTTTACTTCCACACTTCAAATAATTACAGTTTCGGACACACATGCCAACAATACAATTTCAACATCATATTTTACTTCCACACTTCAACATTCAAGGCTGCTCGAGTCACACAATAAACAACAACTCACAAGTCAGAAAGTCACAACCACAATTTACACACTCTTCATCAAGCAGAGAATAGAAGTTATACCTCACACTTGAGTGTGACTGATATGAGAGATTGGGAGACTAAGACTGAGCTTAGGTTTACCAGAAGGTCCAACCGGAAAAGAGGTAAATCGGGCAAGCTTCCACAGTTCAACTTCAGATCCGATGACTTTAGGGTTTCAACTTCAAACCAAGAATTCAAGAAGCGTGTGAGAGTAAATGACGAACACACTCAGACAGTCAGACCCTCATAGAGTCACCACTCACCGTCTCTCAAGTCTCAACCGGAGTCCGGAGAAGGAGGCGGAGAGATTTGGAAGAGAGAGTGAGAGTAACCGAGTAAGGTCAGCGAAGAGAGTAGTCAGAGAATCAGAGTAGAGAGATAGCGAAGGAGGCGGAAATGAGTTAGGGTTTATTAGGGGAGTATATATATAAATATATATGGGCTGGGGTTTCGGGTTTTCGGACGGGTCGGTTGGGCAAAAACCAAAACCCACCCGGCCCAATAATGTTTAGGCTTTAGCAGATCGGGTTTTCGGGTTTCCATTTCGGGTCGGTTGACCCTACCCGTTCGGATAATATCCGAAATATCCGATCGGATATTCGGGTTGGGTCGGTTTATGCTCAGCCCTAGCCCTGACATAGTGCTGGACTCGGGCCGGGCGGCCCGAATCGGAACCGGCCCGGCCCGGTTACTGTGTGAACCGGCCCGGCCCGGTGGCCCGGTCCACCGGCGGTTCGGGTCGAACCGGCCCGGTGGATACCGGTTCCGGGCCCTCTATTTGGTGAACCGTCCCGGGCCGGAATAATTTTTTTTTAATCTTTTTTTGAATTTTTTTTAATTTTTGGGTTGGATTAGGTATTTTGGGCCATTTGAGGTGGTTTGGGGTGGTCTGGGGTTGAGGGGGAGGGGTAGGGGGTTAAATAAGGGAAGCCAAAAATCAAAAAAAAAAATGGGGCGGGTGAACCGCCCGGAACCGGCCCGGTCTGGCCCGGAACCGGCCCGGGCCCGGGACTGGGCCCTCCTTTTGGTGAACCGAGGCCCGGCCGGTTCAAGGCCCGAACCGGGCCCGGCCCGAACCGAGTCCAGCACTACCGGCCTGACATGAAGACTCATCAAGTATCAAATATTTTTACCTTTTTACCTTTTTTATCTACCTTTTCTCAAATTCTCCGTTACTGAAATACCACAAGCAAACTGAAACATAGCAAAGTGTTCACCCAAGAAAAGAATTCATCCTGATGATAATTGATGTCTGCAACAATCGTGTGCAGACAAGTGTTCACCCATTCATTGATGTAATTATTACGCTGAATCAATCAAGCAAGACAAAGCCCTCTTCATCATCACTCCATCGATCCTCTCCCTTTCCCTCACGTCGTAATGAACGGGACCTGCCAGCAATGATTGTCCATTTGCCATCGCACCGATTTTTTGAAGGAAAAAAAAGCATTTCAACTCTGGGACCCTGCCCGATCACCCGACACCTTATAAGCTCATTCGCACCAAGCAAATGAGCCTTCTGATGCTCATTCACACCAATCCGATGCTTCTCCTGCTCAACGTTGCTTCCTAGCTGGGTTTAGATCTAAACAAACGGTTGCAGAATTATATTCTCCCATGGAGTCATTAATAGCACGAGCTCTGGAGTACACGCTGAAGTATTGGCTCAAGTCTTTCAGTAGAGACCAGTTCAAGTTACAAGGCCGCACTGCACTGCTTTATAATCTAGGTGATTTTCGTCTATTTACGTTCTTTTGATCTTATTCATGCTTTTTTCTGAGCTCAACTAGATGGATTGATCTGAATTTGCTGCAGATATAAATGGAGATGCTTTGCATGCTAGTGTAGGACTACCTCCAGCACTGAATGTTACCTCTGCGAAAGTTGGAAAGTTGGAGATTATTGTTAGTATCTTATGATCTTATCTACCTGCTTGCTTTCTAAAATATAAATTTCTTACCTTTTTCCATTGTTTTTTTAAGGGAGTAGTTTCAAAGTATTGCTGATTGCAAACTTTGCCAGCAGTAACATTAGGAAAAAAATGTTAGAGGGAAGTCGATTTTCCTTTGTTCTTGATATGGAAGTACATTCAATTAGTGGTGTGAAACATATGGCTGATTTGGCTAGTAAACTAGTTGAATTGAATCTAAAAGTTTGACTTGGAGTTTATGTCATCATATAACTCAGGGAAAGGTGAAATAAAAATCAACTTGAACAACGGTTGCATTTGATAAACTGTTACAGTAAATTGTCTAAACCCATTTATGTTTGTCTAAACCAATACACCCCTTCAAAAACCAAATAATTACTGCTTCATTCTTCATTTAATCGGTTCACTCAATTCTAAACCTCTACTCAGAGTATACATGAATAAAAGTGCCATGGAACCTTTGAAAGTGATCACCCTTCGGCCTTCACGATAAGTTTGTAAGCACTTTTGCGGCAGTTGTGTAATGTCACGGGCTCACGGCGTATTCTTGTTCTTCCTCCATGTGATCAAGTGATTGCTCAATGACTCTTTTCAAGCAAGGATGTTTTCTTGATCTTTCATAGCTTGAGTATTGTTCAAATTTCTAGTGTTGGTCACAAAGCTTTCATTTTCTTTTGAGTGACTGGAGTTGGACTACGTGTTATTGGAAGAACAACCTTCTGATGCAATTGATAATGGTAAGTCTATACTCTTCAGGATCATCTGTTTTGATTGCTCCTGCCGCTATTAGTAAGGAGTAAGGACCAAAAGGTGAAGTACTGAAGTATGCAAAAAACAACAACAAAGCGGTTCATGTCACCTCTTGCACCCATGTTCAGTACTGTCTTTGACTTGTTCTAGAAGAGATGTTTATCAAAATAATTTAGGAGACGTTGGAGAGGCGAGATTGCACGGGTGATGCTGATACATGTAAGTATGCTTTGGGAATTGGTGGAAATTCCAACTTAGCAGCGATAAGTCTATAATAAATCAGATCCATCAATATGAAAACCTTTGCTTTGATATCATCATATCATTAAAGGTGGAATGAAGATGTGTGAAGTTTTTCAACTCAACGTTCTCTTAGAGAAGTTTTCTGATCATGGAAGAATAACCGGAATCACTTGAAGGCACAAGATGGACATGACACTGCTGGAACTTGGTTGTCACGTAAGAACTGAAGAAGTTAATCGTCTTGAAAATTATGCTTACAGACTAGGTTATTGAATTTCTGGTCCATCTTTTAAAAATAGTTTCATGAAGAAATATTAGAAGACAAAATTTCAAGGATGAAACACAAGTTGCCTTGGACAATCTTCTGGACAAATCTAGAATCCAAGAGATTTTATTATGCCTGCGGAAAACCTGGTCATAAAGTTGTACTTTGTTACAGTTGGCAGTGTCAGCCAGAACCCAGCCAGAAAAGTAGCGCTCCTCAAGCCATTCTTGCCAAGGATGTGAATGGTTAACTGGTTGTCTGGTTGTGGAGTCCGTCTTCATGGAAAATATGCTGGACTGAGTCCTGGATAAAGGTGCTTTATGGCACTTTTGCGCAAACAATGAACTCTTTTAAAGAGCTTGGAGAAACCACTGTATGGGGAGTGTCTCCATGGATACCTCATCCACTGCATTAGAGTAATGTGTAGAGTTATTTTTTCTTTCTGAATCTAACCTCTGGTAAAACATTGTCATCATGCAACATATCATCTCTTGATGAATATTGACATGGGTTATAGTCATTGAAAAATATGATAACTCAAGAAATCGTGTCTTATAGCATAAAACATCATGAAGTGTAGAACTGTAGAAGTATTGCTTATCATAGTTGCGTTGTAATACGGATTAGTTTGATTGACTATCACTAGAAGTCTACAATGTAACTGTAGCTGACATTTATCTTTTGGATCATCTCATCCTTTTTAAAATATGTATTCATTCTTATTTTTACTTTAAAGCTCCCATCAGTAAGCAATGTGCAAATAGAGCCAATAATCATCCAAATTGATAGGCTTGACATTGTTCTGGAGGAAAACGACAATGTTAATATACCCAATAGCTTTAGCAGGTATGTTCTTAGCAAGATGGGTTTACTTACGAAGTACTGCATTTTATATGATTACTTGGATGATTTTATTTTGTTGATTACCCTGTTTTCTTTTGCTCCCAGTGCAACATCATTCGCTAGCTCCACAAAGAGCAGTGGCTATGGTTTAGCTGACAAGGTGATCATTTGTTCTCTTAATTTTGGTTTTACATTAATTTTGCAATTTAATAGTGCATCTTTCCCTTTTCTTCATGAGGATATCATGATACTTCCTCCATTTTTTGTGGGTTTGCTTGAAGAATGCATATACCCTTGATGTAACTAATTTGCAATTTTGTTACCCGACCCCAAACTCCTTTGGGATCAAGTCCTGGATGCTGTTGTGTATAAGCTCATTATTCTCTGGCAAACTATAACTTCTGAATGTCAATGGTACATGGGCAAGTGGAGTGGTTGATCAAAACATTGACATCTGAGTAGTCTTCCCATCTTTGTGCTATTTCTTTAATCCAAAGGTGGCATTGGATCCTCAAACATTGTCATCATCTTAAAAATTCAGCGTGTAAATTGCCAAATGATTGAGTCTCTGAGATCAGAATATGACTGTTTTGTGCATGTTTGTGGGGGCTGGGTGTATTTGACTGTTGGGGCCTATTTATTGTATAAATGATTTTAAGTGTAAGACGACTGATACTGAGACTCTAGTAGCACACTCTACTTGCTGAGGAATTAGTTAATGCCTTTCCTTAAAAAGAGTGCAACAAAATAGTTTACAGGAGATGAGTCTTCTAGATGCATTGGTCAGAAGAACTCCATGGTGATCATAGGAGCTATTGAGCTAACTGCAGGGGTAAACCAAATCGTACTCAGGGAGATGTGGTTTAGAAGGATGATAATGCAAAGCTTCACACTTACTGGTTAATTTGAATATGAAGGCATAGTTGGGTCGAGTTACTCTTAAATGCATGCCTGTCTATTAGGTGCTAGGCTGCTAGCTATTCCATAATGCTTGTTCTACTTTTTCTTTTACTATTAAATTCAAATGACTAAATACGAAAAGGAGTTTTTTCAGTTTTTAGGTGTTGTTTCTTAACCCATATTATTTCCAATCCTCAGAGCATGTTGTTTACTGATGATAATTTCACAAGTTTGTTTCTTTTGGTCACTGCTGAAGTTTTTGTCCGAGTGAATGATAGGCGTAGTCTTCTTTATCATCAGATTGCAGATGGAATGACTCTAGAAGTGCACACAGTTAACCTTCTGCTTGAAACCCATGGAGGTTCTCGACGCCGAGGAGGAGCAACTTGGTAATTCATGTAGTGCGTGTTTAACTTTCTCTTAATTGTTGACATCTAACTCCTGAATTCCCAAATGTTTGTATGTACTAGTTCCGCACTATAAAGTCAAAAAAGAAACAAGAAATAAAATTTATTAGGGAGTTGATTTTCATCAAAACATGTAAACTGGTAACATAGTTGGGAATTCCCGGTGGTTTTCAAGTAAAAATTGTTATAAAGTATAGAAAATGGTTATTCCCAATATAACTCTTGCTACATTTGTCTTTCTCATTGAGTTTAAAAAATCGTTATATTGTTGTTACCAATAGAAAATTGTTGAAGTAAGTTTTAGTAGTAGTGTTACATTTTTCTTTCTCATGGAGTTTAGAGTTTAGGTGGGAGCCGTTGCAGCAATGGGGTAATGTTGCTGTATTGAGTTTAGAGTTTAGGTTTTTTATTACTATCTGGTTTAGGCCCGTCAGTTCTCTATATAAGCTACTCCCTCCTTCCTGAAATAATCGCCCTGTTTTTCTTTTTTGGCACTAATATGTGGCTCATATCATTTCACTTTTTTCTACTCTAATCTCAACCATAACTTTTACCTTTTCAACCACTTTATTAAAACTTGTGCCAAACCAAACAAGACAATTAATCTTGGACAGAGGGAGTATGTAATAGTCTCTAGGAATTATTATTATAAAGTTGCCATTCCCAATTCGTATCAATACAAATAGTAGTTCGTTATTTCATAAGGTATCAAAGCCTAGTGCTAAATTATTCCACGAAAACCTTGTTTAGATCTAAAACGTCTCTATCATTTGTTCACAAACACACCATATTAAAAAATTGCTTTAGTCCAATGTTACACACGCCGCCTCGTGCAGGAACTTCCGGCCACTCGCCGGTATGTGTTAGCCATCCGACAATCTTTTTCCAAAATATTTTCAGTTTAATTGTCTACCTCCAGGTGACCACCTTGAAGTTGTCACCCTTCACCTCACTAAACATAAAAAAATCGCTTTCGTCGAACGCTGCGTGTTCCGCCACTCACTGATATGTTGTAGCCAGCCAAAAAATTCAGTTTAATTATCTACGTCCTGGTGACCCCATGAAGTTTTCCCCATATTTTTCCATATTTATTTTGTCAACGGTGAGTCAATGACTAACGTCGAATCCGGGCGTGCTAATCATCCTGTATAAAGCAAGGGAATGACATATGGGTTATGACTGTTATCTCCACATCAAAGTCAAAGCAGGCAAGGAAGAAGTAGATGAAAAATGATGGAGTCTTAAGTGTACTGGTCAAAGTTAACCTATGTTATGTTATCATCGAGTTAAATTTAAGTTAAAGTTGAAGTTAAGGTAACATAAATTCATGTTCGGATGGTCAAGTTGGCATTAGTTCAGTTCAAGAAAAGTTCAATTGGAGTTCCTTTCTATTCAAGCGTCCAAGTTTATAATTTTCAAAGGTTAAGTTGAAGTTATGTTTGTTTAAATGTTTTAAATTTGTGTATCAAGCATGGAGCATGTAATGTGCCAACTTGAGGGGGGTGTTATATAGAAAATGGTTTTCATAAAATGCAGTGATCCTAGTTTTGGTGGTGTTATTGTTTTCAACTTTCGTTAGGCTCAGGGTTTAAGTTTCTCATTCCCATTGGGTTTAGGCTCACTATGGAATTTCATCAATCTAGGACCTGAAATATAGGTTCACTATCAATAAGGGACCTGAAAGATAATGTGTCGATATAAAACCTGAATGATTGAAAACTATCAATCTAAGGCCTAAAATATCATGAATTTTGATCTTTTTATTTTCAAAAATTAAATATTATGTAATTTTTGAAGAAAAAAATCATTAAAATTTAGTAATAGAATTAATAAAAAAAATCCAAATCCATGATAATTTAGGTCTTAGATTGATAGTGTTCAATCATTTGGGTCCTATATCGACACATTTTATCTTTCAAGTCCCTTATTGATAGTGGACCCATCTTTCACGTCCACAATTGGATTAATATTCTTGAGCTTCAAGGAGGGGTGAATCTATTGTTTTAAACCGTGTGGGTAGTCAGTTAGTATGGATACACAAGTGCGCTTGGATATTTAAGTATGCTTGCTACTTGGTTCAATTCCCACTGATGTTAACCCATAGGCATTTGGGGCGACTTAAGAACTGGCATCTCTGATGGCTCAGTTCCAGGGTTCATCTTCAAGCAGACTCCGACTGGCAAGGTGGTCAGGTTCCGCTGGTGTACATGGAAATTATGGGGCTATAAATAACCACATGTGCTATTTTTAATCTGCTCTGACTTTTTTTGACCTTGTATATTCTATTCATTTTAAAAACTCTTTTCACCAGGGCATCGCCTATGGCATCAATTACTATAAGAAACCTTCTGCTATATACAACAAACGAGAACTGGCAGGTTATTTTCGAGATTTGCTTTGCATTGTCTATCTAAGTAGTTGTTGTTAGTTACCTACACATTCTGTTTGGACAGGTTGTAAATCTCAAGGAAGCCAGAGACTTTTCCAATAACAAGAACTTTATATATGTGTTCAAGGTCAAGTTGCTATATAGGTTTTCCCATGTTCTATTCCTTTTTCTTTCCTTTTTCTTTTTAAAATGCGATTTGCATTTTGCTTTCATCTTATTTACCTTGTAACTTGTATTTGTAGAACTAAGTTTGCTGGCCATTTCTTCTTTTAGCACCTTAAACCTTGGAATTTGTCATGTTCTATGATGTTTCACATTGATATTACAATATCAATTTTACAGTGAGACATGACTATAGCAACTTTCTCAATTTATCATCATCTCATTATATTTTTCATGCAAGTAGATACAACCTATGATGATGACGGTTTTAAAATTGTCTCTCGTTATTCCTTCTAGAAGGTTGCAACAAGAAAGGAATCCGGTAGAAAAGTTGGTCACTGTGTTTTTTGCATGAATTTATAGTGCTATATATCTTAGACAATTAACTGACACTACAAATTTCAAGACACAAATAACAATTTGGTGCGATTAAGGTGATTATTTGATGATGATTGTTATGATCATGAGCTTGGAACCTGTAACCTACTAGTTCTCTATGTGGTGAGATCTATTTCTTTTAAATGCAGAAGCTGAAGTGGGAATATCTGTCAATTGACCTGTTACCACATCCTGATATGTTCTCAGATGCCTATTTTGCATCTTCCCAAGGTGGGTCTCATAGGAAAGACGAAGACGGAGCAAGACGTGTGTTTTTTGGTGGAGAAAGATTTGTTGAAGGAATATCAGGAGAGGCTAATGTATTGTAACTCACACAGTTCACGAACTTCTAACTTCAGTATTTGTAAGATATCATTTAAAGTATAAACTGAAGCATGATTATATGGATGCAATCAGATTACCATTCAGCGGACTGAACTGAATAATCCAATGGGCCTTGAGGTTCAATTACACATTACTGAAGCTGTTTGTCCCGCTCTGAGTGAGCCAGGCAAGTACACTATTATGCATGCTCTATGCTATAATTTTGAAATTTTACTTCTATGGAGCAAATTAGCATACTTGCATAGTATCCTGATGTGCCACAACAGGACTAAGAGCTCTTCTCCGGTTCATGACGGGCTTATATGTCTGCTTAAATAGAGGAGATGTGAATCCAAATGTTCAGCAGGTATGGCCTTCCGTAAATATAAAGCTTTTGGCATATCTCACAAGTCACAACCAAAGTGAACACTGATGCTCCATCATGAAGCCCTGTGATAATTCTTTCTCTTAAATGGCTGTTATCTACTCCTAATTCCAACAGTTCAACTTGCAATACAAATTAGTAACTAAACTCTCCCCCCGGGCACTTCACACATTCCTTTCTCATAACTTGGGCAGCATTCTAGTGAAGCTGCTGGACGTTCTCTGGTATCAATTGTGGTGGACCACATATTTTTGTGTATTAAGGATACGGGTTAGTTTTACGTCCTACAATTTCTATTTGATACATGTTGTGCTCTTTGCTCCATGCGAGATATTCCTTTCTAGTGTATGAGGATGATATTTGTTTTCTTATGTCTCACTGGTTAAAGTTTCTGCCTCGCTTGCAGATTTCCAGCTTGAACTGTTGATGCAGTCACTATTCTTTTCTCGGGTATAATTGCTGTTGTTTCAAACACCTAAATGATATAGGGTAAGCTTTATTTTCAAAATTAATGACAGTACAAGTCTACAATCAAATATTGTGCTTGTTTATGCAGGCTAGTCTCAGCAATGGTGAAAATGCAAAATATTTGAGTATAGTTATGATAGGCGGACTGTTTTTGAGGCAAGTTTAATCTGCTGCTCATTTATGATATTCTAAGGAGGCTTTGAATTGAATTCAGGCATTTAATTTGTTAGTATATACTCATCTGTATTCTGTCTTAGGTTACATGCATGTCCACTGATGCTGTAGACCCCTAAGATGCTTATCTGTTTGTGATATATGAGGCCAGTTTGGACAGTGCAATCCTGTTTATATACGTGCACTGTACTATTCTATAGAAGTCAGAATGAACATATACAAATGGGTCTGTATCTCCATGACTACTATAACCTTTAACTCATTTTGCACAATAGAAAATGAACTATGTTAAAATGAGTGTTTTCTGTGGAATGCTACTTCATCCTTGGTCTATTCTGCATACGTTGGTATTTCCACCATGGAAATAACCTTTTTATTCTCTCTTGTTATTTTCACCATACAGATTTAAAATAGAGATATATTCCGTTTGCTCTCTCTCCCGGTGAAAAATAAATTTCCCATGCAGCGTTTAAACTTACCTTGGAAAACTCTAACGTGATACGATCTGTTTACTCGTGTACTGCAGTCCTTCCATGCCTTTGAACACTGGCGAATTTCTTTCAATGCAGGGACACATTTTCACACCCACCATGCACCTTAGTGCAGCCACTGATGCTGGCGTCTTCAAACAATGTAGTGGACATTCCTGACTTCGGTATGATCATAGGCTTTGTTGAGTGACATTTCTGGTCCATAAATTTTGTGCCCATGTTAAAGCATTCCTTCTTTTTTATGATTAAACAGCTAAAGATTTTTTCCCTCCAATATATCCTCTGGGAGAACGACAATGGCAATTAGGTTGCAACATTCCTTTAATATCCATCCATTCTCTGCAGCTCAAGCCCACCCCTTGCCCACCTATTTTTGCTTCTGAAACTGTCATTCATTGTCATCCCCTCAAGGTACATATGTCTATGCATATTTCTAGCTAAAACTAGACTCTTTTTACATTTTTAAGTAGTTATTAATAATCAAAATGTGTCATGTTGCCAGATCCATCTGCAGGAAGAATCCTGTTTGAGGATAGCTTCCCTTCTAGCTGATGGAATTGTAGTCAATCCTGGTGCAGTTTTACCTGATTTTTCAATCGGCTCCCTCATGTTCAGTCTTAAAGGATTGGATTTCACAGTTCCATTGGGCATCGGGAAACACACTTACAATGAAATAGATACCGTAACTTCTCAGGGTTTATTTTCTGGAACCAGACTCCATATTGAAGACTTGTTCTTCTCCGAGTCACCTTTGCTAAAACTAAAGTTACTAAACCTCGAGAAGGACCCAGCATGCTTTTGTCTTTGGAAAGGACAACCCGTTGATGCTAGCCAGAAGAAATTGATGGCTGGTGCTTCACTCATTAGTTTGTCTCTAGAAACCTGTAACTTAACCACAGCTCAAAGTACTTCAACACCGTCTTCAGGTTCATGGAGTTGTGTTGAACTGAAAGATTTCTGCATGGAGGTCGCAATGGCCACTGCAGATGGAAGCCCTTTGACAAATGTACCACCTCCCGGTGGTGTTGTCAGAGTAGGAGTTTCTTGTCAACAATATATGTCCAACACTTCAGCTGACCAATTATTTTTTGTTCTGGACCTTTATGCATATTTTGGGAGGGTCAGTGAAAGAATAGCAACAATTGCACAGAACAACCCTCTGAAGGATATTAGAAATGACTCTTTGGGTGAGATATTGAAAGAAAAGGTTCCTGGTGATACTGGTGTGTGTCTGACTGTGAAAAACCTGCAGCTAAGCGTTTTGGATTCGTCGTTGAATAATAATGGAATGCCATTGGTTCATTTTTTGGGAAGTGAACTATTCATTAAAGTTACCCATAGAACCTTGGGTGGTGCTGTTGCCATCTCATCCAGTTTAGTGTGGGAGAGTATTCGGGTTGATTGTGCAGACACTGCACCTAGCTGGAAAAATGAAAATGAGCTAGCCTTGACCACATACCCGAATGGTTCTGTAGATCTGGATGGATATCACCTTAGGGCTGTTTTTTGGGTGCAAAATAGTATGACCTATCAATCAATTGGCAGTGTTAAGTCAGTTCCTCTCTTGGATCTCAACATGGTGCAAGTGATACCATTTAACACCCAAGATTCGGAATGTCATACGATAAATATCTCAGCTTGTATTGCTGGAGTTCGACTTGGAGGAGGATTGAATTATGCTGAAGCATTGCTTCATAAGTTTGGGATTTTTGGACCAGATGGAGGCCCAGGAGAAGTGCTTACTAAAGGACTAGAGCATTTATCTGCTGGACCTTTATCCAAACTTTACAAGTCAACGCCTCTCATTGCAAATGAGCTTAAAGAGCGTATGGAATGCATATTGTACATCCTTTTGGTTTGTTCTGTTTTGTTTTAACTTTTAAAAGCATTCAATCATCTATTTTCATGTTTTTTCTCTATAGGTGGACGCATAGACAATGGAAAGGATGTCAGTATCCTGCAGTTTGGAGCACCCGATGATTTAGATGTGTCAATAGAGTTAAAAGATTGGTTATTCGCTCTAGAAGGTGCACAAGAGTCAGCTGACAGGTGGTGGTTCCAGAATCATGAAGACTCTTCTAGAGAAGAGAGGTGCTGGCATGCTTCTTTCCACAGCATCGGTGTTAAAGCAAAAGGCTGCCCTAAGCAAAAGGGGATAGGAAATGCTAGGCTTTGTGGAAAACTAAAACATCCAGTGGAGTTGGTTACAGTGAGATTTTTCCTTTTCCTTTTTTTCATACTACCTCCGTTCTTAAATAAATGCAACATGTGGAATTTTACACTGTTCACATGTTCTACTTTGACTACGTTTTATTTATTAATGTATTAATATTATTTTATGAAAAAAATATTGTTAAATTTGTCTCATTGTAAATTTTCAAAATCTATTTTTTTTTTAATTTTTTTACTGATACAAAATTATATATATTAATGGTCAAAGTTGTGTCTCGGCAAGTGTGAAATGTTGACTGTTGCATTTATTTAAGAACGGAGGAAGTATATATTAAGATCATTCGGGAGCCCCATTTTGGATAATTAAAGAGAGAATGATGAGTTAATAAGACCTTGGTTTGAACAAGTTTTTTCTTTCAATGGGTTGAAGTAGTTAACAGATTGGATTCAATCTTTTATTGGGTTCACTCAAGTGCCTTATGGCCCAATTGAGTGACATAACAATTCTGAGTTCTCTTATGGAATCAGAGTAGGTTTTGGCCCATTTTATTTGTGTATTTCGTCCATCCCCAATGGCCCTTGAGCCTTTAGCCTGGTTGTTCATCTCAAAGTTTAGCCGCAGTAGCCAGTTGTTCTTGGGTTGAACTTAGCTAACAAAGTGGATACAATCTTTTGGTATAGTTTGGCCCTAGCACTCTATGGCCCAGCAGAATCCCAACTTGATCCTAAATTATATCAAAGATATACTTGACTTCTCATAAATTATTAATGCATGTTGTTTACTTTATCTGTGATCATTAGAATTCTATGAAGAATTAACTAAGGGCTGGTGGGCCTTACATAGACATATCTATACAGGTTGGTGTGGAAGGCTTGCAGATCTCAAAGCCACAAACTCAAAAGGTTACTAAACAAAGTGGTCTTCTGGATAGAGTGCCCAAAGAAACTTCTGAGACCTATGCCGGTATAAACCTTGAAGTTGACCTAGTTAGCTCAGAAGAGAAGATTGATGATGGAATGGCAAAGTGGGTGGTGGAGAATGTGAAATTCTCAGTCAAACAACCGGTGAATATGTTTGCCTTTGTTTGATAGAAATTAGTTCTCAGAGTGCTTATTAGAGTGAGTATAAATAAACATGGTATTGATGCTGTTTATTTTAACTTTGCAGATTGAGGCAATTGTAAGAAAGGATGAGCTACAATACCTCACTTTCTTGTGCCAGTCCGAAATTGATTCTATGGGCCGGATAACTGCTGGAATCCTACGGGTTCTTAAATTAGAAAGTTCAGTTGGCCAAGCAGCAATTAGTCAACTAAGCAATTTAGGTACTCATGCAATTAACTTTTTAATTTGCAATAACTTTAGTTACTCTTAGTGCTTTTAGGTTTTTAACATGATAAATTGCTCATGGGATTCTGCAAGGAATGGTGGAATCATAAAAAGCGCTTTCTTTGAATGAACTGTACCTTCCTGCCAACACTACGTAGTGTTATTTGAGCTGTATAGTGGCTCAAATCGATCTGACTCTAGCAGTCCTGGTATTGAGCCCTTATCCAAGCCTGCTTAGGTGTCGCTTACTGCTTTTTGGAACAACATACCTGTTCAAAATAATAAACTACTCCGTATTACTTTTATTGATATAACTTTCAACTTGCAACTTCATAATTTCTAGAGGTTATTACAATGTTTATGCAGAAAAGTAGTGGAATTAAAGCTGGTAGGAATAAGAAACCTTAATACTGCTGAAACTATGATAACTATATTCCCCCCCCATCTGAGCAACACATGTTCAAAAGTTGTCATAAAAACTCTAAATTTCTAAAGAAACTTGCACTTCACTTGATCTTTCAACTGTGAACCTTTGGGAAATCGAAACTTGAACACTTCAACGACACTCCACTTCACTGCTTCCGCTCTGACTCTTCTTTTCTTGAGCTGAACTGATGCCCATTTGAGCATCCGAACTTGAACTTTGTAACTGAACCGTGCCCACTTGAGCATCAGAACATTTAACTTGAAGTTTTGAATGCTATGTCATGGATCTTATGAATTGCAGGAAGTGAAGGTTTTGAAAGAATATTCACCCCGTGCTCCAATACTGCTGGGCTTAGTCCACCCTCAAATGGGACCTGTGGGATCAGAAATTCTCATTTGGATGCTACTGTAGCTTCTCTAGAAGAGTTGTTACTGGAAACACAGGCTAGCTGTGAAGCCCTTGGGGTCAAGCTACATAGTTCAGAATCTTCCACTGGGCAGCTTGAAAGTTTTAAACAAATGTCTAAGAAACTGGAAAGTATGCAGAAACTATTGCTGCAATTGAGGACCCAAATTTAATCTTTTTTTGTTTGTTAAATATTGTCTGCAATTTTGTCCAGATCACATTTTTTGCTGGGAGTCATCACGGAAACAGCCTCTTCACTCCCAGGGGTAGAGTTGAGGTCTGTGTACATGATACATCTTGCCCTCTTCCGCCCCATTATATATATTATATTCAATACCAGATGTATAGATGAATTAATATGTCGGGGTGGACATTGTCGTGTTCGGTCCTGGTTTCAATCCCCCAGTTTGGTTGAATAGTTTTTATTATAGTTTGGTTTTTCATCTTTGGATATGAACTTTGATGCTTATTTGTATTGGACTTGGCCATCTCGTAAATACCGATGGAGAGTGGGTTTGACTAACATAGTAACACCCAATGCTGAACAGGCTTGCTATTTATGTAATGAAAAAAATTATGTATTGCTAATAAAAGCTTATGAACGTTGGACCTCAAATGCATCCACTGAATAAAATTTATCGGACATATAGCCACACCATCTATAGTTGGGTGAATTGCTGACCACCTATTGGATCTAAAATTCTCCGTCAATCTTAAAGATCTCTTATTAAATCGAACCAATTACAAATCTCAAATAGAGTAAGAACACAAAAGAGACAGACTTAAAAGACAAACAAATACCAACTAAAATCAGTGAAATTTGCCTGTAAAACGCCTGCTATTTTATTTGGCTTTTATCGTCTATTTTGACAAAGCTTCCATGTTGTTTGATATTTCATGACTTTATTTTTTAGCCCGAGCTCCTTCAAAATAAGGTAATCTATTCAACTCTTCAAGCCAAAAGTGACAAACTGTAAGGTTGGATTATAAGGGTGTAATTTTACACTTAAAGAGTTAAAGTCTTAAATGGTCACTCATTTTAGATTATGAAGTTCTAAAACAACTAAACAAGAGCTTGATAAAATAGGCCTCCTTTAAATTCTACTGCGATTGAATTTATAAAAGAGTATATTAAAACGTGTGCAAACCATGACAGATTGCAAATCATTTGGATTTCAAATGAGATTCTGGATTTCTAACGAAAGAGTTGAAGAATCAAACAAATTTCACGATTTGTTGATTCACGGCCTCACGGGTGCACAGAAGAGCCTTTGCCGTAGATTCTCTCTTATGCAGTAGCAAACTAGATTAGTGTTCTAGCCACACAAGCAATTTACGTGCAAACTTGTTATGACCAGCTATAAAGAATCTAGGCAATTTTTTAATAAGTTTGTGGAGAAAAGGGGCAAATAAGGCCACGTACTAACAAAAAAAGGTCAAATAAGACCTTATTTATAATGCTCTGGCCGGCCTTCGCCATTTGGGGTGGTTCTCGATGGAATTTTTTGATACAATTTTTTGACCATTTTATTCATTAAGTCTAGTTTACTCATACCAAATTTCAGCTAACAATTCAATCGGGAAGGCATTTAAAGCGCAGTTATCTTCAAGAATTCATTTGAATGTCTTCCCGATTGAATTGTTAGTTGAAATTTGGTATGCGTAAACTAGACTTAATGAATAAAATGGTCAAAAAATTGCATCAAAAAATTCCACCAGAAACAACCCCAAATGGCGATGGCCGGACAAAACCTCTTAAGTAAGGCCTTATTTGACCTTTTTTGGTTAGTACGTGGCCTTATTCGACCCTTTTCTCTAAGTTTGTGGGCTGTATTGAATGATTACTGAGTGAGGGTTTAATTGACATTTTGGATCTGATACAAGAGTTTATTTGAAAATTTTCCCAAATAAACATGAAAACTCATAAAACCAACCTTCACTATAAAGATTTTAGAGAAAAACACTATAAACTTTATAGTGTTCATAATATGGATTACGGAGTACAAATTTTAAGAGGTATAATTAACAAAATGAAGCCCAGGACAAGCGAAGGATTCAACTAGACAAGCCGAAGATGAACAAGCAATTAGATGCTTAAGTAAAAAATCAATTGAATGCTGAGAGTTAAGTACCTTAAATGTGAAGTGTTTAAGATACAATTTCATGTGGAGGCAAGCTATTTACAGTGGTCCCTAACAAATACTTGTTTTGATACATCCTTAAACAAGCATTACAGAACATTCATAAATTAACTATACAACTGTAAAGAACATTTGACCGTTGAGTACCCTATCCGAACCCTGGTCTGCAATAGACTTCGGTCTGTTTGAGATTACATTCACACACTATTCCTATCACTAGATCTATTTGAGCACACATGTTGTCGTTATAATAGGCACCAATTTCATATTTACATCACAATTCTAAGTACTTCTGTGAAGCCTACTTGTCAAAAGTTTCAATGTTTCTGCTTTGAGAAGAATTTCTGTAAACAGTTTGGCATGCGTTGATGACACACCAAACGTGTGGATCTTCATTTGAAATGTTACTTAGTATTTGTGCTGCAGGCTTTAGTAAACCAGAGGCCAAAAGAACTTGGTACATCCTGCAAAGGCATTGGAATATATAAAAAGATGTGTAAAAATTAGAAGAAAACTAGAACATTATCTTCTAATATTCAGCAATTTCTGCAAATTCATTCATTTCACATAGATAATCTGGTTTGGTGGAGCACTGGAGCTATGATTTGACACACGCAATACAAGTTACAAAAACTTAAATAATTAATAACGAACTTCATGTTATGTGGCCAGGCACGCAAAAACTGTTTCTTAAGCTATTAATCTCAAGTTCTCAACAGTATATATGTACCAAATGTAGCAGGTGAAGCTGAGTCAGCTCATAATCAACTTCATGTTATGTAGCCAGGCGCGTAAGAAATTGTTCTTTAATTTATTAATATCGGCAATATATTTGTACCAATCGTAGCAGGTGAACTGAGTTGGCTCATACAATTTAGGCCAATTTGATAAGAATAATCCATACGGAGTGTTCATAAATTAATCTGAACTAGCAATGATGTTCACAAGAATAAATTGAGGTTTATTCGCATTAATATTCGTTTAATGCTCTCAACCCCTACCCCAATTTATTCATGTGAACAACATTGCTAGTTCAGATTATTTTTATGAACACTCTCAATAGGGATTATTATTGTAGAATGCCTGAAAGTATGTATTACTCTTAAGAATTTCGCCTACAATTTATCGAGTGAACTCAACAAGCTGGATTCAGGAGGGAAGGAATAGTTCTCTCACTGCCTTGTTGAGTTTCATTCGATTGCACTTCTCTTCATTCTCTTCACACCAAAGCTTTGAAACTGGCTAAATGTTTTTTCATTGGACCAAGTTCCGCCTTCACATTATTTGTTATAAAAATGAATAGGATGTGATTGACTTTCCTTCAGCACAGGAAGCATGATATTGATTATGAAAATTATAGTTGGGCTTGGGGGAGATGATAGTGGCTTTCCATACATAGGTCATAGGTTCCCAAACAATCCAAAGTTGAAAATGATTTTGGTTTTATCACAGCATCACTGTCACTGCCTGGAAATGCTACCAGCGATATGAACGTTGGACCAAATGATTAATGGCTCATTCGCCCATTGACGGTAGATTTTTTGTTGTACTTCCTTTTTTAAGTGGTGCATGGCGCCGTTAACAGGTTGTAGGTCATCATGATACAACAAAAGTAGATGAGGTGTAAAGATAGGATTTTTTAGATTATCTCAAGTGGAACAATTTTGACAAGAGGTGAAAGGTGGTATTCTTAGAATCAGTTCACTTTTTAAATGGTCATTTTAAAAACAAAGGTCATAGGTTCCTAAACAATCCAAGGTTGAAAATGATTTTGGTTTTATCACAGCATCGCTGTCACTGCCTGGAAATGCTACCGGTGATATGAACGTTGGACCAAATGATTAATGGCTCATTCACCCGAATTCACGGTAGATTTTTTGTTGTACTTTCTTTTTTAAGTGTTGCATGGCGCCGTTAACAGGTTGTTGGTCATCATGATACAACAAAAGTAGATGAGGTGTAAAGATAGGATTTTTTAGATTATCTCAAGTGGAACAATTTTGACAAGAGGTGAAAGGTGGTATTTTTAGAATCAGTTCACTTTTTAAATGGTCATTTTAAATGGAGCATGGACATACTAGGTCAAAGCGTCAAGCACTTTCATGTGCTTCACATTTTCACAAAATTTCCTATCAGGTAAGCCACAGAAAAATTAAAGCAAAACAATAAGAGTGATTCTAGCAAGAAAGATGCAGGATTTTACCTCAAATAATTTAGTGTGTTGTATGGAAGACCGGCTTTCGGGTACTCTTCCCAAATCTTGAAACAAATTGGTGACCCATTGGAGCTTAGACATGCACTGAGGAGGAAATCGAGGCCCTTGCGGGATGGGAGAACCCCTAACTCATTCTTAACAGCTTGAAGCATATTCCACCCAAACTCCAAGTCTGTTGGCTGTTTTTCCGCAAGAAGGAAAAAAATCTAACCCAAGATGATAATTGTTAAGAATATTAGTTAGTACTCAATGTCAACTTATCATCTTATAACAGTTAAAAAGCCAATGGGAAATTGAAACCAGCACTCGAGGAAGTCGTAAAGGCATGTTTCATGATGCACATATTGTTTTTGGCATTGTGAGAACTTCTTAATGAACTTAAACGCCCTATTCAAATCACTTGCAAATTTTGGGAGCAATAGACTCCAAAAAAGGGAAAGGTCGAGAATGATGTCACAATTCACACCCCATATAAAACCAATGTTCTAAAAATCGGGCTAGGCGGCCGCCTAGGCGCTAGTCTGTAGTGTGGCGTGGAGATTTCTCTGAAATCGGGGCTAAAAATCGGACATCCGACTTTGCGGGCACGTAGCCCGACTAATCGAGCGACTTGTAGATTAGTCGGCCATTTCAATAAATCGGAAATAGGTTTTAGGTTTTAAAATTTCGCGACCGACCGCCCACTTTATGTTTCAGACAAATCCTTCCCTCTCGTTTCTCACTTTCTCCCAACTTCCCATCTTCTCCAAGTCTCTGCTGTCTAGCACTCTAGCACCAGCCGCACCACCAGCCGCACCAGCCAACTGAGGACCTCCAATCAGCCTGTTTCAAGTTTCAACATCTCCGCTACCAAGCACCAGCCGCACCAGCCAACACTTTTTAGTTTTTACAGGTAAACCCTTCACTCTTTATTCGTTTTTTCAAAACTTTCAACTTTCTAGCAAATTCGAAATATTATTTGTTGTTTACATATGTACAAACATGGATGTCTATACATATGAATGTGTGTCAAATTGTGAATGGTTGATAGAAAGTTAGAAGTACATGTAAGAAAATCAGTGTTGGAGTTGTGTAAGTTAAGTCTTTGACAAATGTCTTCAAAGAAATATAAACCATATTTCTTTACTTCTATATGTTGGGATTTGGATAGATGAACTGTTCTTGAAATACTTATAGTTTATCTAGCTAATCAAGTTAATTATTTCAGTATGAAAATGTTGTTTATAGATCATTAGGTTTAATTTCAGTTGATTTGTTAATGTTAATTAAACCTACTAAAAGTCTAAAACCTTTTGTAAAAACTAGAGGTAGCTAGGGTTGGAGCAGAAACTTAAACTGTCAACTTTCTAAGTATATTTAATTGTGAAATACCTCTGTTTATTTAAGTTTATTACCTCTCTGGCTCTCTCTAAAACGTAATGTAAGTTGATGTTAAATAAACTTACTAAGTTTATTTGAATAGTTAAACTGAAACTGACAACTTTCTTTTATAAATTATAACTTAATAAAACTAACTCAAAGTTTGAAACTTTTTTGTTACTTGAATACATGCTAAGTTACTGATAATATGATAACAAAAAATTGTTTAAAAAGTCATTTGACTGTTTTTAGTGAAAGACTAAAAGCTAAAAAAACTGCTTGGTTAGTTTTTGACTTTTTTGGCTCATTAGTTATGAGCCTCTGGCGCCCGACTAACGCCTAGCGAGTTTTAGAACCTTGTATAAAACCAGGATGGTTTAAATGGAGCACTGCCGCAGGAATGATGCTAAAAGTGAAGAATAAATTCTACATGATAATTTGATGTATGAGCCTGAGTATTGAATGTTAGGAAGACACAAGAGTGGATGTTGGACGTTGCAGAAATGAGGATGCCTGATAGAGTTGTGGTCATACCATAATGAAGAAAAAACTGAATGAGCCAGAAAGACCTCATTGGTTATGTCCGCATTGAAGAGGTCTTTCAGGCAAACCGAGTAGCCACATCTACTTTGGATAAAGTCAGCGGTGAAGACTGCAGTGGTATGGTTAATTGGTTATGTCCGCAGGAGGGCCCCGATGGCACCAATGAAAGGGTATAGAGAGTTTGGTCGAGGGTGTGAGTAGAGGCAGACCACGGACGGGGTGAGCAGCTGAAGCTAGACATGTCACCTTAAGCCTCTCGAAGATATGCTCTCTCATAGGGCTTCCTAGAAAATCCCTTAAGGCTGCACCAGAGTTGCAACCCTGCAGAATTTTAGAGCAACCATTGTTGCAGATTTGAGATACTGGTTTGGACGTTAGCTATCTCTTTGCCAAAATTTGGTTGTGACTTGTGATACTGGTTTGGACGTTAGCTCTCTCTTTGCCAAAATTTTTATTTGCCTACTTGCTTATCTATTTTTGTTAATATGATGATGGGTTTCGAGTTGCCAAATCACTGGTATTTAGAGAAATAGTGAACCTCAACCCAATATTAAGTTATGAATGGGAACTCCTAGGTCCAAAAAAGTTTTACTTGTTCTGAATAAAAAAAAAAACTAGAAGACTTTGAACGGAAAACAAAAAATAAATAAACTTAGCAGTTTTTATAATTTAGAAAGCAGAAATCTATTCTTCAATGAATCTATTTCTCTCAAACTTGGAGGAAAAAATAAATGATAAGCTTTCCGAAGTTATGACTAACCAGTAACCACCTATGATGACTATGCTCACCACTTCAGCCCCTGTTGGCCACCTCATCATGGCCAAAGACAGTCCCACCATACTGTCAACCACTATGTCACTCCTTTAGCTTATCACCTCCATTGTCTCTAGCAACCACTGTCAACCATTTTGTCACTTCTATAGCTTATTAGCTTATCACCTCATTGTCTCCAGCAACCACAGTCAACCCCAAAACCCCAGAGACCATCTCCGCCAGTGTTAATAATCCCAACCATTACGTCCCCACTATGGAAATTACATTGGAAAAACATATATTCCAAATGAGAAAACAAAGAATGGGATATTTGGAAAACAAAAAACTGAAAAAACAGATAACACAAGTAAATGCACCCCTAGTGTTTCTAAACCAATAATTGTTATATTTCTATGGATAAACTGTCAAATAGGCCTTCCTGGTATATCTGAAAAGTCAATTGAATCCTCGAACCTAAAAAATCGCTCAAATGTGTACGTTAGTAGGCTATGGTCTGGTCAGCCGGTTACCAAGCTTGAGTGGCCGGTCCACTTAAGCTTAATAGTGTTGGCGTTTAACCTAAACGGCTAAACGAGTGCCGATGGAATCCTTCTCCTTCAACTTCGACCTAAATAGCTAAATGACGGCTTGAACTTCAACCTAATGACGAAGGGCTTCAACTTTGATCTAAAAGACAGTGACGAATCCCCAAGGTTCATCTGACACTCTTTGACTTAGCAACTGACGGAGCCCTAAGAATCTCGAACTTCCATTCCTCTCTGGTTATTTCACTTTTGACAATGACCCCTTCAATTATTTTAATAATTTCAGATGCAGCAGGGGAGTCTTCAAGGTACAGAGATGTTCGGATATCAGAGGCCCTTCCTCCAGTTCAGTTTCAGTTCGATTGAATTGAGATTCCAGATACTCTTCGAGTCCAGAAAGGACTTAATTTCCCTTTTCCAGGTTTTCTCCTAGTCTGCCACTCTGCCAAAGCATAATAGAAACAATCACTGAAATTGATGTATAGCACCGCCGCCTGGTCTATCTTCGCCATCGGCTCGTAGTTGGAATGGCTTTTGTAAGTTTTGTCTGTGAGTCTTCTTCCTGGGATTACCTTGGGGCAGGACTTGAAAATTTATTTAATTAATTATCATTTTTTGGGTTATATTACTTATATATATGCATTATACATATATACACATGTATGTACTAATTTACATGGAGAAGTACGTTGTTCGACAAACAGAGGGTTATTGAAGAAATCCCAATCTCATGTGTAGCCTCCATTCTTTCTTGTGAGTTTCTGGCTCTTTCACTTCATGGAAAGTTGGTAGTAGATGGTAGGAATCAACTAGTACGAACAGGGAAAAGAAAAGTAAAGGACATGGGTTTTGGAGGTTGCTTTGTTAAAAAATGAAATTAATTTTTAAAAAAAGTGCCACATGTGTCAGACAGGCAGGTGGTAACCGGTGGGCAACAGGCTTAATAGCTTATTTAGGTGCTTTTTACAACTTTGAAGGTTTGATTGGGTGATTTTGAAGTACGAGGGCCGAATTGCTGTTTTGGGTATACAACGAGGGCATATTGACAGTTTTCCCTATTTATATACTTCTATATTTTTAATATATCTATATTTCAACACCCTCCCTCTAAATTTAAGTGCCTCCTTCATCCCTCACCCATATAGCCATATTCCTTCATTCCTACTAGTTTTCGTTCTCAATTGAAATGCATATTTCTACCTTCATTCTCCTTTCCTACTTTGTCTCCCATTAATCTTCAGCTATTCATCAAAAAAATAAATTCTTATAGGAAGGTTGATATGGGATCTTAGCCAGGGTTTGAAAATTCCAATTACAAACAAGAAGAATACCTCATCAAAAAGAACTTCTACAGCCACGTTATCATTGCAGTAAATGTCCTTGAGTTTCTTAAGCAAGTCAATGACAGGTCTAGAAAAAGTGAAGGCAAGTCATTTCCTAAAGTATTTTATCGAAACTTCTGCAAAGATTCATAATGAATAAACAGGGAGAAGGAACAAATACACCCTTGAATTATATGTCATAGAGGGGAGAAGGAAGAGATATACCCCTGAAATATATGTCAGAGAACAATTTTATCACTTAAGTTTCTTTTGGAAAATTTAAAAAAAATGAAAAGTTGGAACAAATATACTCTCGAACTACATATTATAGAACATATATACCGTATTTATGTCCAATAGTTGAGGGACATATTTGCTCTCCCTATAGAGTTCAACAGAATATATGTTCTAACTTGATATTTTTGTTTTTAATTGTTCCGAAATAAGTTGGGGATATAATGTTCTATGTCATATAGTTCAAGGATGTACTCGTTCCTTATCCGGGTCAGAGAACATAAACATCTCTCAACTTTTATTGAGTCAACAGAAGTTGGACAGTTGGAACAAATATAGCATTGAACTATGTCACAAAACAAATTTAGGCACAAGCGCATATATGTTCCAATTTTAATATGTCCATGTTTAATCGTTCCAAAAGAAAGTTGAAGGGTATATTTGTTCTCTGACATATAATCAGGGGCAATTACTTTAGAAAAACCAAGGGAAACAAAAACCTGAAGTGTTTGTGCCGAATGCAATACGATATGATTCTGAAGGCTGCTTCAACCCAATAATCTAGGTCGTCTAACTCACCTAGCAGATGAAGTAATATATCCAAATTTCCTTCAGACCGTAGGTGCTCCTTGAGGTTTATAAAGGAGGAGAGTCAGGAATGAAGGCTTAAATACACCAGAATATTTTCAGAAGAGAAGAAAGCATTGCAGAACATACTTACAATAAGAGAAATAACTGCTTTTGGTGCCAAATTGCAATTAGCTTGTTTAATTTCTTCATATATATCAAGGGCATCAGATACTTGCCCATGTGAGGCAAGAGCAGAAACAAGCACACTTTTGAGTTCATTTAAGCTCTTTATGGGTACCCTTCCATCTGAGATTACCTAGGCAATTCACATTGTGTGGCTCATCATCATTAGCAGTATTTTATTCCCAAGTAGGTGGCGCAATAGCTTTATACTTATAGTGCCAAATTGCCAATTAATTAAATAAAACCATTAACACTTTAAATCCATGCCTACAAAATGGAGTTGAACTGGCTTAAATAAAAAAATTAGTACGCTGGACAAACAGTATTGAGAAGAATCTACTTTCCTGCTATGTCAAGAAATACACAATAGAAAGTGAGAAATAAAGAGGGAGCACCTGCTTAGCTTTTTTAAACTGTCCACAGGCTGCATATGCATTTATAAGGGCCATACAGACGTGCTTTGTGACTTGAACTTCAGAATGCTTCATCACATTAAAAAACTACAAGCAGATTCAAAATGAAAACCACGGATGACATTTTATGATGTTTTGTAATCAAGAAGCAATTCATTTTACTTATGCAATCAAATAATAAAAAATATTGGTGATTATGAATTTTTTAAGGGCGCGTGCAACATGTTAGGGTTAGAATCTCTAGCGCTCACACTCACAGATCTGTAAAATAGTAGGAAAGAAAGAAAACGAGAAGAACGGCACAGGAATTTAACGTGGTTCAGCCAGTAAATGTTACTGACCTAATCCACGGGGGCAACTAGGGTTTTCTTTCTTATTAAGGTGATGAAAAATACAATCAGTTGTTTACAAGTACTTTACAAGTACTGGAGTCTATATATAGGCAAACAATTAGGGTAAACAATTAATTAAACTCTGGGCCTGACTGCCACAAAAAACAGGCCCAACTAGGGCTGGCTGCACATCTAACTAGGGCCGGCTGCTGCTCCTTGTTTATTTAGATCCCAGATCTCAGTGGGCCGAAGCCTACACCCCAACAATCTCCCACTTGGAGGCTTCGAAACATGATCAGCTGAACTCCACTCCACTTTTCTGTAATTCTGTAAACACCACCTGTTCTCTAGCTCCATCTAGTTACCCTTGCCTTCTCAACATTATTCTTGAAGGCCAGTTGAAGCCATGCAAAGCTTCAACTTCTCAGTTGTCACCACCTTAGTAAACATATCAGCAGGATTCTTTGTACCAAGAATCTTCGTCAGTAGCAACTCTCCATCATTTATCAACTCCCTGATAAAATGATACTTCATCTTGATGTGCTTAGTTCTACTGTGAAACACCGGATTCTTTGCGAGATGAATTTGTTCACAATACAGAACACTATCTTTCTGTTCAAAACCCAACTCCGACAGGAAGTTCTTCAACCATATAAGCTCTTTGCTTGCTTCTGCAATTGCCATCTATGTAGCACCGATACGGGTACGCGGAAATGCGGAAACGTGGAAACGGATACGACAAAACCAAATAAAGTACGATACGGATACGGGGCCATATTTATAAATATTAAAAGTTATGGGGGTGTATTTATAAATATTAAAAGTTATAGGGGTGTATTTATAAATATTAAAAATACAATTTTGTTTGAAAAAATACACATATATTATCCTGTGAATGCTACCCATTCATGGCAGTGAAACATTTTACATTTTCAAGATACCTAGAAATAAAATCATATTTTATCTCATATACACTAATGCATCTCGAAATATAAATATAGTCAATAAGTAATTAATTTAAAATGAAAAATAAGTCAAACAACTACAGTTTTGAAATTAAAAGTGCAAGTACTCAAAGTTCTAGAATAATGAAGATAGAAAACAATATTTTAAAAGTTCTAATACATATTTCAGTTGTAGCTATTAATTTCCAGGGATAATTAGAATTAGGGATAGGGGAAGGGTGGATTAGGAATATGCCCATTAGTCGTGTACTCGTGTACCACATAAAAGCAAGGCAAAAATTATTTTTAGCTTTTCATTTTTTTATGAATTTTATTATGTAAATTTTGAGTGTTTTTTTACTTTTTTTGGAAGATTTTTTTAAGTTGATACGTGTATCCGTTAGGATACGAGTATCCGAAACTTTAAAATAATTACCCAAAAAAATGAAAACTTTTAAAAATTGCAAATATGGCCCGGGAACGTACAGGTATCCTAGAATATCGGATACGAGAACGTTTCCGATACGCCGATACGGCACCCTAATGAAGTATCCGTGCTTCATAGATTGCCATATATTCTGCCACGGTGGTTGAGAGAGCAACATTACTCTGAAGTCTGGACATCCAACTAATAGCAGTTCCTCCCATTGTTAACACATAACCAGTAGTGCTCTTACCGGAATCTTGACAACCACCCAAATCTGCATCCACGAAGCCCTCTAAGATATCATCTTTCTTGCTGAAACATAATGTTGTCTTAGATGTGCCCTTCAAGTAGCGTAGTAACCACTTGACTGCTTCCCAACGCTCCCTTCCCGGATTTGACATAAATCTGCTAACTACTCTCACCGCATGAGCAATGTCTGGTTTTGTGCATACCATAACATACATCAAAGTTTGATTATTTACTCGGCGAGTACTCGGTGAGTACTCCCTACTCGGCCTATGACCTTGCAGAGTAGCACATTACTCGGCCCGAGTTATTATTCCGAGTTACTCGCCGAGTACTCGGCGAGTTAGCCAACTCGGTCAGTGGGTCAAAAAGGCGATTTACTCGGGAGTACTCGGTATTTAAAAAAAACATTACCTCCGCTTGGAAAAAAATTAAATTGAGATTATCCTCTGTGTTGTTTCTTATTCTCCCTCATGTTGCCTATTATATTCTTCTCTGTATACTATAATAAACTCTAAGAATTTTGGATTGTTCTTCGTTTGCTTGTGCTTCTTAAACTGATGTTTTCATTGTACATTTTCAAGTCTTTGGCCAACTAAAGTGAATGTATTGAATGTACCCCTAAGACCTGAGTTGCTGAATGCTGAAATAAAATCTCTTAATTGAAAAGGTGAAAAATATAGCTTAGCAAAAAAGCATCATGTTTGGTTTTGGGTGAGCTGCAATTTTCATTCAAGGAACTACCTTTGAGGACTCGTTGTTCAGTAGGTGCCACTTTGAAGTTACTTTGAAGTTCTTCAATTGGAATAAGAATAGGTGCCAAAAAAATGCAGAAAATATTTGCCTTTTCTTCCACTGCTCGTGCTTCTTGAAGTTGTATTCTGGTATTGTATACGTATTACATGCATTTTAAGACAATTTCTATCCTTGTATTCACTTCTAAACATTTTAAGACAATTTAAAGACAATTTTATTACTATATTTTAAGACTACTATATTTAAATATATTTTTTATATTTAATTAATACTAGGCCGAGTAATCGCCGAGTAATCCCGAGTAATCGGTCCTACTCGCTACTCGGCCCTTGACCGAGTAGCTACCGAGTAGCGAGTATACTACCTAGCATCAAACTGCCAACTGCTGATGCATAAGGAACCTTTTCCATTTCTTCCTTGTCTTTATCCGTTTTAGGTGATTGCTTCTTAGTAAGTTTAAAGTGACTTCCCAAAGGTGTACTTCTGGCTTTAGCATCTCTCAGATTGAACTTTTCTAGCACCATCCCAATGTATTTTTCTTGAGATAACTTTAGGGTTCCTTCTGCTCTATCTCTAGTGATGCTCATACCAAGGATCTGCTTCGTAGCTCCCAAGTCTTTCATCTCAAATTCCTGAGATAATTGTTTCTTCAGGTTGTTGATTTCTCTCATGTCTGGTCCTGCAACCAACATATCATCAACATATAATAACAAGATGATGTAGGAGGATTTGAACTTCTTCAAGTAACAGCAATGATCCATAAGACATTTCGTATATCCGCTTCTTTTCATAAAATTGTCAAACTTCATGTACCACTGTCTTGGTGCTTGCTTCAACCCGCAGAGGCTTTTCTTCAGTTTGCAAACCAAATTTTCTTTCCCAGCTATCTCAAAATCCTCTGGTTTATCATGTAAATATCTTCACCAAGATCTCCATGTAAGAAAGCTGTCTTGACATCCAGTTGCTCTAGATGCAAGTCTTAAACGACCACAATACTCAAGATTGATTTGATCGTGGTCATCTTCACAACTGGGGAAAAGATCTCATTATAATCCACTCCTTTCTCCTCTGAGATCCCACTATTTCCTAAAATCTCATCAAACTCCACTTGATCCTTTCTTTCTGGCATCTTGCTTTGGCATCTTGCTTTGGCCGGGGGCTGTTGCAAGATCATCTTTATACAAGGCATTCTCATTGAATGTCACATCTTTGCTTCTAATAACCTTTTTGTTGGGATCATCCCAGAAGCGATAACCCATGTCATCCAAACCATAGCCTATAAAGATGCATTTCTTCGCCTTTGCCTCGAGTTTGTCTATGTGTGCATCCTTAATCCTGATGTAGGCGACACAACCAAATACTTTCAAATGAGTAAGTGATACTTCTTGACCTCGCCATTCTTCTTCCGGAATCTTGAACCCTAAGGGAACTGAGGGTCCAAGATTGATTAAGTATGCTGCCGTGTTGACATAATCTGCCCAGAACATCTTTGGTAGACCTGCATGTAGCCTCATGCTCTTTGCTCTCTCACAAAGGGTTCTGTTCATCCTTTCAGCGACACCATTTTGTTGGGGTGTTTCTGGAACTGTTTTCAGCACCTGGTTCCGTTCTCCACACAATAATCAACAAAATCTCTGCTGTTGTACTCACCCCATTATCCGACTTTAAGCGCTTGACTTTTAAACCAATTTTATTTTCAACAGTAGCTTTCCACCTTTTAAAGGTAACAAATACATCAGATTTAATCTTCAGAAAATAAACTCATACCTTTCTAGTGGAGTCGTCAATGAAGGTGAGGTAATATCTCGATCCTCCTATTGAAGCAACTGATACGGGTCCATAGACATCTGAGTGAACAAACTCCAACTTCTTACTCTTCCTTGTCGTTCCCGATTTTGAAAAGGTGACCTTTTTCTGCTTACCGTATACACACGGCTCACAGAAACCAACTGCTACATTTTTCAGGTTCGGAATCTTTCCCTTTGAAGCCATCATCTTCATTCCTTTCTCACTCATGTGCCCAAGTCTGTGATGCCACATATTAGAATCATCCACACCTCCATTTATTCCATCTGCCGGTACTTCCATCATGTATAAAGTCCCACCTTTTTCACCACGAGAGATAACCAGACTGCCCCTAACCACTTTCCACTAGCCATTTCCAAAGACAACGTTATAGCCTTGATCATCCAACTGCCCAACTGAAATTAACATTCTTTTTAGTCCTGGAATATATTTGACATCCTTCAACATCCAATTTGTGCCAAGGGAAGTTTTGAGAATCACATCTCCCATGCCTGTGATATTTAAGGTTTCATCATCTGCAAGTCGGACTTTACCGAAACTACCAGGCCTGAAATTCCTCATTGTTTCCATGCAAGGTGATGCATGAAATGAAGCACCTGAATCCATGATCCATGATTCAATAGGACTGTCGACACAGCAAATTAGTGCATCATCTGAACTTTCAGCAGCAACGTTTCCTATTACTTGCCAGACAATGATTTCTAAAGTGACCGGTTTCTTTGCAATTCTAGCATGTGATGTCCTTCCTGGTCTTTGACTGCCCCCTTTTTTTGGATTTCGATCTACCTCTCCCTTTACTATGCCCTCTATTAGTTTTCTGCTCCTGCCTTTGGTGCTTAACAAAGAACAGGAATATTCACCTGAATTTCTCCTACGGATATTTTCTCCCAGAATGAGATCTTGAATCCCACTGAACGTAAGCTTAGTATTTCCAGTTGAACTACTAACTGTTGTGACCATTCCCGACCAACTCTCGGGCAATGAAGATAATAATAGCAACGCTTGTACCTCGTCATCGAATGCAATTTCAACAGAAACTAACCTCGTCAATATTGAATTGAATTCGTTCACATGATCGGTAACTGATGCTCCTTCATCTTCGTATTCACCAGTTGTCTAATCAGAAAAACCTTATTCGATGCACTAGGTTTTTCATACATGTTCGACAACGCTTTGAGTAATCCGTGAGTAGTTTTTTCATTGACAATGTTGTACGCAACGTTCTTTGCCAATGATAACCTAACCACACACAATGCTTGACGGTCAAGCAAATCCCATTCGGCTTGAGGCATCTATGTGGACTTAAAACCAGACAAGGGTTCATGTAGCTTCTTCTGGTATAGGCAGTCCTCGATTTGCATCTTCCAGAAACCGAAATCATGGCCCTCAAACTTGTCTATTCTGACCTTACCATCTTCTGCCATCACTGAACAACAGTTTCACGGCGGTCGGCGCATGTGCAGCTTCTGGGGTGGGCGGCTAGGGTTTTTCTGCAGTTAGGGTTTCTGCTAGAGTGTAACCAAACGAGCCTGGGCTCTGATACCAGTTTTTAGGGTTACAATCTCTAGCGCTCACACTCACAGACCTGTAGTAGGAAGAAAGAAAACAAGGAAGTTCAGCCAGTAAATGTTACTGACCTGATCCGCGGGGGCAACTAGGGTTTTCTTTCTTATTGAGGTGATGAAAAATACAGTCAGTTGTTTACAAGTACTGGAGTCTATATATAGGCAAACAATTAGGGTAAACAATTAATTAAACTCTGGGCCTGACTGCCACAAAAAACAGGCCCAACTAGGGCTGACTGCACATCTAGCTAGGGCCAGCTACTGCTCCTTGTTTATTTAGCTCCCAGATCTCAATGGGCCGAAGCCTACACCCCAACACCACAACAGTGGTAGTTATACGCAAATAATATCATTTTTATATAAAACACTTTTTTAGGCAATCGCGTACTAAATAGGAGATGAAAAAATGTCTTTTTTATGCAGTTCAACGATTCACAAGAAACCTACATTAGGTTTACTTAAAAGTTAAAAGATGATGCCTCCCTACCCCATATTCAACATATGGTTTGGTATTCAATGTCATGGCTTCTCAACCACATAAGTAACTACTCAATCAGTGGTTCATAAAATGAAAGATAAAAATACATAGAATGCAGAAAAGTAGTTTGAGACAAATTATTAGTCATAAAATACAATTACACAACTGGTAAGAGATGTGTATAATGCATAGTGACTACTTTGAGAGTTGAGAGTTGAGACACACCACTTAGCCTTGATTCAACTAGCAATTAATGTGAGACTTGGGAAATTAACCCTCATCAGAACAAAGGAAGTATAAGTGCTAACCTAGCTTATCACTTTTACTTGGAAAACATGGCAGACTTCCTTTGGAACTTAAGAGTTAAGACATTGGAAAATCATGTTCACTAGAGGATTTCATTGTGTAGGTCACTTTTAATTCTATCCACAGATACAGATGCCAAAATAACACAATTGACAAACCAGTTCTGACTAAATAAGATTTTCAGAGAAAAAAGTGGCAAGACCTTGTTTAGATTGTCTTCACTCTTGCAATTGTTTATAAGATAGCTAAAAGTTTGAGAGTCTGGTTTCACATTTGCATCTTCCATTTGTTTAAGAACCATCAGACCACCGTGGAAGTTATTCTGCAAATTCAGCAGCTATATGGGTCAAACAAAAAGCTACTAGAAGAAACAATCATCAAACAGATGACAATACATAAGCAAAAAATTACATGACCCAATCTAGAATACCCACTGGCCAGCATCGGTTATAGACATGGTATATAAGTACTACAACCAGGCTAAAAACACTGAAGGTTAGTTATAATTGGTGATTTGCTGAAGGTTAGTTATAGTTGTTGAAAGCATAAGTTGCAGGTTAGTTGTAGTTGATGGTTAATCTTTGTTAAATCAACAGGAGAGGTGTTCTACCATAAATATGGCATCAGAGACACGATGTGTGGGTACGGCAGTGTGTCACGAAAAAAACAGGAGAGATGTCCATTCAATACTTACAATTACTACCTAGTCTCTTGTGTTGCTTTCTCCATAGAGTTGAGGTTGGAAGACACCTTTAAGAATCCCAGCTAACCTTACTTTTGTGACAAGTCAAAAGTTGTTGGCGTTTGATTCTCTGAAGCCACACCTCTTCCATGATTGTTATGGTCCTTTGCGCTTCACATGCACAAATGTCCTTTTAGTTTACATTTTGTTTCATAAACTAACTCAATCTCTTACTTTTTCTAGTTGTAGTTTAATATGATGGTGACATCAATAATTTATTATCTTTCATCACTTATCTTGCTTGCATCATTTCTGCTCCATCACTACTTCATAAAAGACTGAGACATTCTAGTATAATTAAGGGATATTTTGACTTTGCACCCCGCTTTTTGGGTGATATTGGACTTTGCACCCCATTTTCAAAACTTTTAGACTTTACACCCTATTTCCCCTAAAATGTCTTTGCCTTTGCACCCCATCTAGGAATTTTTCTTCACAAAAAGTTGTAGATAGGGTGCAAAGTCTAAAAGTTTTGAAAATGGGGTGCAAAGTCCAATATCACACAAAAAGTGGGGTGCAAACTCAAAATTCCCCTATAATTAAACTTAAACAACTCATCTCAGGCAATGTAGAACTAAATTGTCTTCTTAACTTCCTTAGAGTATGAATCTTATCTACACACACATGGGCATCATTCCAAGCCATGTAAATAGGACAACTAGATATCCTTTCAATCCATAGTCCAAAGTGACATTTAGAGACCTACTTGTACCCCTTCAGTTAGAACTCGGGAACAGTGCAGCCTCTATTGATGGCTTATCCAGGTGCACTCGATTCTTTTTTATGGAAAAGACCTCCAGAATGGTTGAAAATGTTTGTAAAAGATTTCATTCTGGAGAAACTAATATGGTGATTCCATCAATACCTTGCATATGCATAATTACATAGCACTTCTCCAACCCCATTTATAGTTTTGTCATTTGTGTCTTCTGAAGGAATTTTTCATGAGTCTTCTTCAACTGATACCCCTCAACAGAACGGATTGCCTTAGAAGAAAAATAACCCCCATGATGAAACTGTGACCATGCTACTCCGTTCTGGGATTCCTCGTCATTTTTGGAGTGACACTCCACTCGCTTTACCTCATCAGTAGTATTTTCAATGCCTTCATCTGTTTTGCAGGGAAAAATACCTCTCCCAGTTTCATCTGTTTTGCAGGGGAAGACACCTCTCTCAGTATTCTACCTCATATAATTTTACATAACCTTCTGGTTAGGACACTTGCTCCTAACCCAATAGTAATACTCAAGGCCTAATAGCTAAACTCACTTGGTACTCCATTTGGGTGAGGAACCCTAACTAAACTCCTATAAATAGAAGAATATGTATCAGATGAATGGGATACTCTCTTCCTACCTACACCCCTAAAACCCTAGAAGGCTGTAGAGTTCATCAATAGCTTCCAAGAGCCATCTTGCACATGTATGAATGAAGAGATCAATAATTACAGATCTATTGGCTTGGATTAGCCCTAAAAACTCACGATTTTCACCCATTTGGGTTTCCATGTAAAAAACATGTGCCCGTTTATTATCATTTTACTTTTCATTTTCTAGAGGTAAGTACATTGGTTTATCATCATAATAACTTTCATGTTGAATTAGTTTGTCATTTACGATAAAGATCTCTGGTTGTACATATTTTATATAGGATATACAACTCTAGATCACTACGAAATATCTGCACAAGCTCTGTGATGTCTTTTTTTGTAGTACACAAGTCTTTGAGAGGGCTTGATGTTATTGTCGAAGTATTAACCATTTCAATGACTTTCTCGGCTCTGTTTCTTTGTATCAACACTTTTTTTCCAAACTCAACACAGTTTTTTTATAAGACATCAAAAGTGCTACATATACCACCCATGCGACAATGCACCATCCTCTCAAACACAACTTTTCCACCCCACAGCAGATTCTCCCACAATAAGTCTATAACTCATTTCTTTACACATATCAGTCTCAATCCTGAGCCAGCAGCAGTAGGGGAAGAAATACCAGCCAAATTGATTACACTTTTGTTCCATCACAAACTAATGCACATCCTCATTCATATTGCGTTCCACCATCAGAAGCTGCCCATTCTCATGTCCCCACTCTCCAATAGGGAATCATCGATGACACTTGGACCATATGAGCAAATCAATCTCAAACTTCTCAAACTTCTTAATGAAGTCATTTTTGGTATCATGGGATCCATGAAGCTCATCAGTGACAATCAAGCAACACTACATAATGTGTTCAATCCAGATTTTCATGAAAGGACAAACATATTGAGACTAACTCGTTTTCTTTAAGAAAAGATTGTCTAGGTGAAGTCTTTTTCTTGATTGTTGGTTTGGATAATCAGTTAGTTGATATGTTCAACAAAACATCTAAGTGGATCTAGGATAGAGTTTATTTGTTGATGGATTATGAAACCATAACCCTAAGTCTAGAGAGAAGTGAGAACTCTTCTAGAGAGAGAAAATAATATACTACGTATATAAAAATGACTAGCGAGTTCAACCCCCTCCACATTCCGTATAGGGAACTCTTCAAAATGACTATTTGTGTACCACGTGCCCTCGCTGCTCAGCCTGGGCGACTCGTGGGTCAAGACCAGTTGGAAAACTGACGTGCATCCCTGCCCAGGTTCTGACCTACGTAGATATGAAGTGGAGTAGGCCTGTTGTCCTGTACAAATACAGGACGCGGCCTGCTTGGCCCATCCAAACGGCCCTTAGAAACAGGCAGGATTAGACATATATATTTACCATCCACCTTGGCGATGTAAAATTGATCTTATTTGAAACAAACTCAGATCTTTTGATGTACAACCTGCATCTTGAGCGAGAGTGTGGAAGGTTAATTGGTGAAGTTGCTGTTTAAGGTTGGTGTTATAGGTTAGGAAGTGGTGTTGTTGGCATAAGTTGCAGGTTAGTTGTTGGGAAAAATTGTTTCAAGTGGTTGGAATTTCTGATTTTGCTGAAATTATGGCCGAAGAGTGGATGAAATTGCTGATAGGTCAAAATAGTAAGGGATGAAATGGCCACTTAAAGTCATTTCCTTGCTGATAAGGTCAAATTGCTGAGAGAATTTGAACTTATTCCCTCCCAAGGGAGGGAATACATTCATAATCTCTAATACCCAGAAGAAAATGCTGAAACACACTTATACACCACTGATAATACTCCTTAAATGTATTCCAAAATCCTCAAGCTAAAGCATATACAAATGCTGAAGGTTGGTACAAAACTTCATTAGTAAGCCTAAAAAAGTCCACCCAAATCAATGGAGTGAGGGTTAGGCATCCCTTGCCAAGGCCTAACTGCCTAAGGCCAACCTCTCTATTGAAGGCGTACCCCCAAGGGATTATGCAAGCACATGATCAACAGAAAAGATCTCAAACACGTATTTTCATAACGTACTTGTATCTCACACTTGTACCCTAGAAACTAACACCTTACCTCATACTCTCCTAGATGCTAACATTTACAATGCTTCAACAATAGTTATATTTTATTTACGATACTTTAGTAAGGGAACTTTAATAAAGATAAGAAAGAAATACACTTTTACTAATAAAGCAACTCTGATAAAGGTATAGAGTAATAATACACCATGAAAGCAAAACAAGAAAAGCAGGAAACAGCATTTTAATAACAATCATAATTATCATACACCATTATTTAACATAATTAATCGACTTAAAATTCTTTATAAATAAACGTGTGCATGCAAAAATGTTTATAAGTTTGCCACATTATCAGATATAAAAAAGTATAAATATTGAAATATAAAAATTGTTCCATATTACTACATAGCCACATGTTAAATGCAATACATTTCCAGCAACGCATTGTGCTATGGAAATCTAGAGCCAGTGTCTCTCACTTTGTCTAGGAAGAAATCCTATCAAAAACATTAATTTTCGCCCAGAAACCCCATAAAAAGAAAAGAATATTAGCATAGTCTATGTCTCCATGAAGCGGTTAGCATATGAGAGAGGCAGAGGAAGTCACAGGATGAAAAAAGTATGAAGAGATGGAGGCTTATTGCCTCATAGGGGTCAGTGGATGCAAGTCAAAGGTTTGACTTTTTCTGCAAACCCGGCGTTTCTGAAGTAGTATTAAATAAGGGAATTCAAAATTATCTTAATTACGTAAACAACACAGTAACGCAATTTGAAGTTTCCGAAACAGATAAATTAGTGGGATTTTACTTCTTAATACACCATTAATATTACTCCTTAAATATATTTCAACAGTAAAAAATTAAAATGTATAAGGATGAACCAAGCCAACCTGGCGAAAATGACCTGCCATTATGGCATTGTACATGTTAACTGTAGGCAACAGGTTTGATTTCCCCAAGTCTTTAATAATTTGGTATGCTCGGTCAAACTGCATGAAATAATACACGAAATACATTAAATTGAATATGGATATTTGATTTTGCAAGAAAAACGCACATAACAGATATTAGAATGTGTATAGGCTTACATCTTTCAGTTTTACACACAAATTTATCAACTTCCAAAAGGTTTCATTGTTTGGCTTCAGATCATTGGAACTTATGATTGAATGCATCCGCCGAACCTTAAGACATGGGGAAAATATAATATTAGTGTTACAGTGAGTCAGAGATCAGTTGAATAACAAAAATATGGACATCACCTGTGGACATTGTAAGCTCACAATGTACACACCAACAGTTGCAACAACGGAAACTTGTCATAGTTCTGGTTGCGCTGTGTCACTGGTGGATGGTATAACTCCAACCACCTCTGGTAGGTGAACATTTTCAATACAAACACACCTATTTATACCGCAAAGCCACAAGGGACTACGCTTTAAAAATACTGTACGGCTTGCTATGAATGAGTTATGGACAACTATTGAACTAAAATTGAAGTAGTCTAGAAATCAATACAGCTGGGTACTTGTAAAACAATAACACTCCAGTCTACAGTATGCACCAGCTTTAGTGTACTTTGTGAGTAATAATCAATAATCAATTCAGGGGAAACTTCTAAAAAACATATCACAAAAGACATCTCTAGATGCATTTAATAACACGAACTCTTCTCATGCTATTGTAGTTTCTTTTCTCTTGTTTCCTTGGGAATAAAATTTACATTACATGAACTTGTAAGCTTGTTTCCTTGGGCAGACATCGGTGAATTGTTGTTACAGTTATTATACAGCGCCATAAAAAATACAGATTGGAACACTTTTCACCAATAAACTAACTAATGCATTTTAAGTTTCATCACACTCCAATCAAAAATTGCAAATCAAATAGTGGAGAATCAGAACTATAGCATTAAATGAAAACACAACGTACCAAATTATACTCAAAGCTACCTTCACAGGCATCTAGTATCACATTAACTGTTCGTGTCGTTAAAGACAAACCCCCATCAATCATGTGATCCACTATATTGAGTGCTGTATGCACCTAAGTTGCAATGCACAAGAGGACACTCATTTCAAATGACAGAAGCAAAATATGGAAGACAAGTACTTTTATAATTTGAAAAACAAATTACCGTCACCACACAGTAATGTTGGAGACAGTTGTCCACACTGATCTCATCAATCTATAGATCTTCTGAAGGGAATAATTCAACTCATACCTTGAGTGATTTGCAGGAGAGCTTAATGAGCTTCTCACAAGGTGAAGATGAGAGTGCCACATCTAACCGAGTGTGCAAGTTTTTGAACTTAAGAACGACATCTTCAACCTTTGATTAAAATAGAGCAGATAAGTTGACACAAAAGATACCGAAGAATAAACGAGTAAACAGAGTGACAACTGACAGATAAGCAAAGATCATGAAGTCCAGTTTGGAACGTCAAATGACAATGTTCCATGCCATGATGAAATATAGAGCAAACGCCTAAGCTAATAGTAATGTCGGTAGCATTCCTAGACCTAACTAGGAAGTAATGAAATGATCACCAAATAATCAGCAAAGTAAGAGTAACAATGATCAAATAGAAACACTAGATTAGTAGATTTAGTACAACTGAGCCTTATAGACATAATCATGAGTTCAGATAGCCTCACTCAAGCCTATAAGGGACTTCTTCACACACCCATATGCGCACACATGTACATTCAGGCCCTAGGTGTAGCCCACTTATATAAGGTTATACATAAACATAAGATATAAAAACAGATTAAGGTATAAATGTTTTCACTGCAAGAATCATTTAAATGCAAAAGTTGTTGGTTATATTACTTAATATATACTCCCTCCGTCCCGAAATTAACTTCCCACTATCCTTTTCGGGCACTCCCAAAATTAACTTCCCACTTCCTTATTTGGCAAATTATCTACATCATAACAGTGCCAAACAGTGCCAAACAGTAAAATTTACCCCCTAGTAAATTTATTTCCTTAATATGTGTGAAATCCAAGTGGGAAGTTAATTCGGAATGGAGGGAGTATATATTAAGAACGGGATAAATGTCTTTGATAAAGAAGATCAACATTTGGGTATTCCATTCTTTTTTGTGATAACCTACTTATTGGAAAAGTAAGAAGCAATATGTGTCTGTTGATGGAGAGTAATGAGGAAAGGGGACAGATAATAAAGAAAGAAGAAATTTTATAAAACTAAAATAAGATATAAGAAACGAAAGTGTAGAATAATCAAGAAAGCAGAAAGAAAAGAGCATGAAATGCCCCCAAGGTATTCCAAGCAAGACTAGCCAGCCCAACAGCCTAGAGCTGCCTATTTATAAAAGAGTCCTGAGTTCTACTAATCTATCCATGCCCCCTATGCTAAAGGATGCCTTTATTATTATCTATTACAATATTTAAATAAGATAAAATATAATTAACAATCAACTATTCCTGATATCATGCAAATCACGATCTATTGCTAAAATCTTCCGATTAAGCAAATCTGGTTCATTATGATATTTTGATTAATCCTCTTATTTGCCTCGGATGATTCTCTGATTTATTCCCTTCCATAGAGGTTTTCCTTGATTTCCTCTACTTCGACAGTTCTACAGTTGGACTTTCAAGTGTTGAAGCAAGATACTGGGTAATTAGAAATGGGGAATGTAAGCTGACTTGGGTGAAATACCTCATTACTAAACTCCTATTATGTCAACTTGGCGTATGCAGACCACTTAGGAGTTGGGACAATCAGGCATACACTTGGCTTACACTCCTTTTTTTTAGGAAATATATATATTGAGAATAATTGTGGTAATAAGGTTCCTTCAGAGGATCTAATATATCTTAGAGTATCGAATACCTGCTGGTTCAAATGAATAACTAAATGTATTACAAGATCGAGGACTAAATATATCTTTAGAGGCTTGAAACACATGATCTACATGTTTCAATCTACATTAGCGGATTTGTAGCAAGCATTTAGCAGGCCTACAACAGACATTACCACACTTTGTATGAAATTTTAATGTTTAGAATGTTTTCTATGTATGCATATATACTTAGGTTTGTTGTAGGTATATATCATAAACAACAATTCAACAAACAATGTTACCACTGTTTAGCCAGGGTACCTATAGGTCTACATCAAACTATATGTACTTCCTTTTTAAAACATGAAAAATTGTAGTAAGTAGCTCAGCAAGGGAAATGCATGAACATGTTCACTGAGGTCCATATCCTAACATTGTTTAATTAAAAACATCACCCAATTACAGAGCTGAAGAGACTTTAGAAATTAACAAGCAGTAGCCACTCTATAGATCTATCCACGTCAAGTGAGGCGCGAACTCTTCTAGCTAAGGACTCCAAGTTATTTCCAGCATCAATATGAATTTCGCTTACACATTCTCCAATGATATGCAACTTTGTGTTCTGCGACAGACTCATTTCAGGAGTGTTTCTTTAATAGTAGAAAACATAACGATAGAGTTGGTTAACTAGACTAAGGAGGTATAAAAGTTATATATTCTGAAACTACATGAGATTTATAGTGTTTATAAAAAGGAATTTTAGCATTTCAAAATACGTTCAAGTGCAACTTCATTTGACCACTGGCAAGCACAAAAGAACAATGAAAATTGGATAAAGGGAGATGTTATTTTCCACTGAGAGTGGAACAGAAATGAACATGCCTAAAAATTCTGAACTCAAGTAAATTACCAGGAGCTCATTAGAAGTTCCTTACCATTAAATTTGGAATGCTAGTAGCATAATCATAGATGAAACTTGAGATGTTTTCTTCTCCAATATCTGCATTTAGTGAGAAACTGTATTAACTATTAATTACTTGGGATAGATGTGAAAGATACATCTGAATTCAATACTCACAAGTCACCCATACTGTCAATATTTAATAACATAATTGCAAATGTTTTCTCTTCCCGTTTAAAAAAGAAATGAACGTTGATTGCTGCCTATGTACACAAATGACAAATCCACTCATGAAATATTTTAAATCATCAAAATTTAAAAAGAAAAGTTATTTTAGTCTATAATATTATAGTTGCATAACAACTCTAAGCACGTGTTGTCTCTATGCATTTTTTCTTAGTTCTTTCCTTTTTCATCTGTCCCTAAAGTATCTCCTATTTCCTTGTAAGTACGTGATTGATATTATGTCTCTCTCCTTTAAACAAACTGCAAGCACAAATTTCTACTTCATTAAAACCATGTGAAGTCAAATGTGGAGATAAATCAGGGACGGAGGTACCGAGGTAGTAATAAATTGCTGAGTTGTCTCAGATGAAATCACCCGATATGAAAAGACTATGATGCACCGATACTTCACCCTAATGCCGTATCCGCGTATCCGATACCGATACTCACCGATATGCGTCCTGTACGTATTGGGTCCATATCCGTGATTTAATAAAAGTATTGAACTTATTTTTAAAAATACAGATACTTCCGATACCCGTATCCGTGAACCGATACGCGTATCTGACCCTATAACCCTGATTTCATACACGACATGACAAAAATTTAGTCACCGCACAAGCGATCACAAGATGTGGAACATTGATAAAGATGATTTTGGGAGTATGGAAAATATTGAAACATTATAGTTTGTCATTTTGTCGCTTGATGAGCTTTAATTAAAACCAGTCTTGTTAAAAGACTTAAATGTAAATGCAAATAGAGAACCAAAAATATTATTTGAATTGAAATATAAGTACTTTAGTTTTTTTTTTTGGCCTAATCTTTGAAATTTTATAATAATTGTTAATTTTTGGCACTATTATTATTTTATTTATGAACCTCTGAATTATATATATTTGCAAATTATACTTTATATTATTATTATTTATAAATATAACCCCGTACGTGTATCCTATAATTTTTGAAATTGCAGTATCGTCGTATCGGTATCCGTGCAACATAGTGAAAAGATTTAAAACACACATGAAAGGATGAATCCAGATAACATCATTACCTAGGTTAAATCATTTACAAATACATTCCAATTTTATAAGGAAGAATTTGGTACACAAAGAAACTGGGGTAGTGGGGTAGGTGAAGAAAGCAAATACCGTTCTGCAGAATAGGCCTAGTATTAGCTATCAAAAACGGATCTATTTTTTATATTATGGACCTTCTGGTGTAAACGTAACTCTGCCTGGGAGTGACTTTATGCTGTTAACTGGAATCTAAGTGACTGAGTACAGATAAAAGGAGGATTATGGTTTGTTGACCACCAATGGAAACAACAGTCACATATATGATCATTAAACAATCCAAGTTATTTGGGATCAATGCTCAGTTTTTGTTCCCTGTGTATACGAGGGAGTGAGCACTCTTGATATGGGTAGTTTTCAGTTTCGTTTTTTTATTAATAGACCTATGAATAAACATATGCAATTCCTTTCACAATCAAGTCTCTACTTCTATGAATCCATGAAATGGTATTCTTCTACTCCAAACACATGAATGGTTGTTTTTATTTCACAAACAAAACTTCACACCGTATACAACGTTATGGCGTACCTGTCGTCTTCAAATCCAGAAACCACTTTTCTGCAAAAGGCTCTAATATTAACTTCCCCAATGAGCTGAAGATGGAAGACAGGGTTTTCAAGGAAGAAACTCTTGTTATGTCAATATTTTGTAAAAGCCTCAAGCACTCATGTTTGCGGTCGCTATGGCACAAAGCTAACAAATAATTTTCTGCATCATTTTTAAATATGTCAGGTCCTTAAGCTGATCTTTAGGATCCGAGTGTACAAAAAAATAAATCCAAAACAGAGAAAGCTCGAGGATAGTTTTAGATTTATCAACATTTAAAGATCAAAACAGCATTGGCCATGTCATCTCTAAGAACTTAAGGGTAAAACTCTGCCTGACTGACTTACTCTACTGATTAGCAAAGTGAGCATAATAAGTAGCTTCTGCCTTACTTATTTGGCTTAAATCAATTTAATCAAACGCTTTTCTTCCAGACAATTTCAGTAATTTCAGTCGAGTAACCCTTCTTAAATGAGTCTAAAAAGACATTAAACATCTTACATTCCTGGTCATCACCTACCTAGAGAGTGAACAGCCTTACTGCAGAAATATATTATATAGGGAGATAATACTAGGTAGTAGGTAATAATCCCCCTCCTCCCAATGCACACGTACACAAACTCCCAAGAACTAAAAAGGGGGAAACAAAAAATAAAGAACACAACTACCATTATAAATAGACAGAGAATGAAGAGATATTCAGATCCAAACTAGACAAAAATACATAACTGATCCAGTAACTGTGAGAAACCACATCTATGATGAATATCGTACGAGAAAAAACCAAGATACGTAAAACTTATTTTAAATGAAAAATAGAGCATTGCAGTTAAGTTTTGAACCTTGAAAAGCATATTTGTCTTCACCACCATGAAGAGATAGAGAATTAAGGATCTCATCTATTTTATCTTGATTATCCATCCTTATCCATAGCAATGTTTCGTAGTAAGCTAATTTCGGGAGTGAACCAGTATTTCCGTCACTAATGATTTCAGAGAAAAAGTGGAACTCAGGGACCATGCCAAAATCTATTAAAAATGTAAGGATTGGGCCATAAGACTCTTCTTCAAATTGGAATCCCCGTTCTTTTATTGCATTAAGATACGTATAGGCTTTGGAAAGTTGATAGAACGACTCCTCTAAAGTGCTCCTCTTCCTTGCTTCTTCTACACAAAGACTTATTATTCTATTATATTCTTTGAGGCCAGTTTCTTGTCTCAGTTTATCAAGCACCAAAATTGTGGCATCCGTCCCCATTTGCTTGGCACATAAGTCAATTAAGAAGTCTAGATAAGTATTTTGGTTGCTTTTACAGTTCCAATTGTGTTTTCTTTCCAGTGAAACTTTCTTTCGGCACAATGCTGTGTTATCATGTGAAATGCTTGAGTTTCTTAGTTCACCCACAACATTAGTCATATGTGGTTCAGATGAATTGACTGATCCTGGATTTTCCACCTCTATTTTCTTGGCGGACAAATCAACTAAGCCATCTAGGTGAGCCTTTTGACTGCTCTTATTGTCCCATTTGATTCTCCTTTCTCGTGAAACTTCCTTGAGACACAATGATACATCATCATGCAAAATGCTTGGTGCGCTCAGAACATTTTCCATAGACTTTTCATCATTAGTCCTTCGTGATTCAGATGAACTAACCAAGTCTGAATCTTCCAGCCCTAACTTCTTGGCACACAAGTCAGTTAAGCATTCCAAATGAGTCTTTTGACTAAACTTATACATCTGCTTTTGTGTCCTTTCTCGTGAAGGTTCCTTCGTACACAGTGATGCATTGCGAAGAGAAATGTTTGAAATCCATGGTACATCCAAAACATTTTCCAGAGACTTACCACCATTAGTTGCTTTGAAGTTCGGTGAATAAGTCAAGATTGAATCCACATCATCTGCAGTTAATAATAATCTCTAAGGTTTAATAATATATTTCCAAGTAAAAAAAAGCACAATAATGAGCAGCAGTATCTGACATATAAATTGCCAGAGGAAAAAGGTGAATTAGTTCACCACTTAGCATGGACATGTAAATTATCAATTCATGTTGTGCCACTCACTCAGACATATTCAAGGTCCATTAGGGAGCATTTAAACATCATAAATAAGAATGTACTGGAAACAGAACAACATAGTTATACTTCTTATGAAAAATACAATCCAAACCGAATGCAATTATATCCATGAAGTTTTTTTAATAAAGTATGTAGTAAACCACATTTTAAATCGTTTATTCATTTATCCACTGAAAATGAAACAAAACAGTAAATCTTAGCTCCTAAGATGGGGCCTCGGTAGCAAATAAGTTTACAGTTTGTTAAGTACGAAGTAAGAGCAATGAAAAGAAATGCAGTAGCAAAGTGCACGGCACTACATACCACATAATGAAGATATTTGTCTAGATGTTGTATGATATTATGTTACGAATGAAAGGCATAACTAAACACACCTTCCGGCTTCCACCTCAGTTCTCCTAGGAGAGCTAATAAAACGACAAGATAACACCAACTAATGCTGCATAAACTAATACTGCCCAGTAAGCATCCTTTCCCGAAACCTAATATGATACCACCAAAAAAGAAGACAGTAATGCATACCATAATCGCAGCCGTTGCTGTCATCAGCAAAACAAGTCTCCGAGTTTTCTGGGACGAAAGCACTGAGTGGCTCAGAAGATGACACTGCAGATAGAGAGCTGGAAGAGTGAATAAGACGGTTGAGAGCTGGGTGGGAGGATGCGAGGCAATGTTTTCGGAGTATAGTCTGGCGTTGGATAGTCTGGTTGGCGCTGTACTGACTGGCGGCGAAGCGCAGTAGAAAGGGAAGTCTTTTGGACTCTGAGGAGAGCATGGGCAATGGATACAGTGCGGTTTAGATGAAGGGGGTCGAAATTCTTTCTCATCTGATAGTCCCTGCTCTTCACAGGCTGCCGATCATCTGTCCAGGAAGACACAATAGGACGCGATTTCAGAAAATAGCCTCCGGAGGGTGTCGACTGTCGACTGTGGACGTGAAAAAATAGTAGACAAAAAAAAAATAGCTATGGGTAATGGGTGGATGGATACAAGGCGTGTGTACAAAAATAAAAAAACAAAAAAAAGGTGGGCGCTAGTGAGAATTAGGTCCTGGGTTCGAATCACACCGTCGCTTCTACAAGTATCGGGGATGGAGTCTCACCCTCTATCTGTTAGATTGTGATTATATTCTTTTTTTTTACAAATAAAAAAAAATCATATCTTAAATGAGAGGTTTTTTGCCAAAAAAAGAAAGTTATATTAGGAGTTTAGGACGGGTAAAAAGAATTAGAATGAGATATATTTTGAAACTCAAAAGGAGTTCATTCCAAAAAAACTCAAGGAGTGATTGAATTTGTTTGGAGGAAATTATTCTACCTATTTATTAAAATGAAATGAAAGTACAAATGTAGGGAGACACAGAGTAAGTGCCTACCCAGTAGATTATAATAAATATAAGGGTAACTAATGACATCAAATTTAAGAATTCGTACAAATTGATTGAAAAGTACGAAGTTTGTTTTAAGGGGGACATTCTTATACGCCACAGATTTTGCCGCTCTATTACATTTGGAATTGACGATGTCCACGGGAAAAAAAAACAAAGTGCACCTCATTTGTTTTACATGAGCCAGGTATCTCCGTTCCCGTAATAGCATGTCGCTCTATTACATTTCAAAAAGTCTTGGTGTACACCCTGGGGTACATCATATATAAGAAGCTGTTATGTTCGTCTTAATCTTTTTACTTATTGTTTATTCTTATTTTATTCAGATCAGATCAGAAAAATTCAGATCAGATCAGAAAGATTCAGATCAGATCAGAATAATTCAGATCAGATCAGAAACATTTAGATCAGATCAGAAACATTCAGATCAGATTAGGAACATTCAGATCAGATTAAGAACATTCAGATCAGATCAGAAAAGTTCAGACATGATTTATCCCTTTTATTATAATAATAATAATTATAATAATATTAATAATTATTATTATTAATTTATTGTTATTATTATTATTATTATTGTTGTCATTGTAATTATTATTATAATTACTATTATTATTGATATTATTATTATTATCATTATTACTATGATTACTATGATTATTATTATTATTATGATTATTATCATGATTATTATTCTTATTACTATTATGGTTGTTGTTGTTATTGTTATTAGTTTTTTTTGTTATTATTATATTACACGAAGTAATTACAATTAAAATTATAGAAATAAATATTATAATTATAATTATAATTATAATTATAGAAATAATTATAACTAAAAATATAATTACAATTTTGATTATAGCTTTTTTTTGTTTACTCCAGGAGGCGTCTGGGAGAGGGGGGCTTGAAGTAAACTAGGTTGAAACTCACCCCCATTGAGTTTTGAACCTGAGACCTCCCATAAGGGGCGACCAGCTGAGCTGGACCGCTTCCTCTAATTATAACTATATTTATAACTAGTGAAATACGTATAATAATAATTATACCTATTATAATTATGATTATAATTATAATTATAATTTTTTTATAATTATGATTATAATTATAATTATATTTAAATTATATATGTGTAATTACATTTCTAATTATAATAATTAAATTTATAATTATAATTTTAGAAAAATTCAAATCAGATCAGATCAGAAGGATTCAGATCAGATCATAAACATTCAGATCAGATCAGGAACATTCAGATCGGATCAGGAACATTCAGATCAGATCAGGAACATTCAGATCAGACCAGATCGGAAAGATTCAGATCAGATCAGATCATATCAGAAAAATTCAGATCAGATCAGATCAGAACTTAAAAAATTCAGATCAGAAACATTCAGATCGGGTGAAGAGAACCACTTCTAAGTCCCCCTTTTTACTGCTTTGTTTACCCCTTCCCTTTACGCGCAACAGCCTCTCCACTACCTTTTTGTTCTTTTCTCTTCTCCCCATCGCTTTTCTCCCCATCACTCTTCTCCCCATCGCTCTTCTCCCCATCCCAAGCCCTAATTTTTTAAATTTCAATGGATATTTTTACTCCTGTTTGATCATCGACTGGTTAGCCGGAAGATATGAAAGTGTGAATCCTAACGGATATTTGATCGGAAATGTAGCTTCGATGGGCACCGCACAACCACGGACGACGGAGCTACGAACGACGAATCTACAAACGGCGGAGCTACGGACGAAGAGCTTGGACTTGCGAACAAACTTGGAGCTACGAACGTCTATCCTGTGAGATATGAATGAGACATAGCTATAAATGAAGGTTCAGAAGAAGACGGAATATCGATGGGCCTGCAAACAAAGGTGTGAAGCACCACGGAGTCGGGATCTGTGCATTTCAACTGTGCCGACAGCTGGTGTACCTATGTCGATGTGCACAGACGAATGAAAGCCTCCTGAGTGATTGTCCTGATAACTAGTGTCAGTGTGAAGAGACTAATAATGTTTTTGTAGGTGTGCACAAACGGTATTTGCTTTTTAAGTGTTTATGTGGCAATGTGGTTTGAGTTGTGGCAATCTATGAGTTGCTATGTAAGATTATACAAGTGTAAAGGTTTTTGTTGTGTTATACAGAAGTGGCATATTGGTGAAGCCATTCGGTTTGTAAGTGTTATTTTACCAACATGGTTGGAGTTGGAGTAGTCTGTGAGCTTCATACGATATGCTTGTGATGTTCATATTGTTGTTTGTGAGCTTCTGTAATGAATTCATGACACTGTAATTGTGTCGGCGACATTATAAGTTGTCTGTGTGGTACTATACTTGTTTGTGTATTAATAAAAGTTGTTTGTACAGTAGCACCAATTATCTGTACAGTTTCATATGATTTGTCTGTGTGTTTCATATGATTTTTGTGTGACGTTGGGTTCATATTGTTGTCTGTGAGCTTAATGTTAGTTGTTTGTGAAATTCATATTGTTATATATGAGCTACATATGAGTTGTCTATGAGCTACATTTTATTTGTATTACTATTGTCCATTCCCGTTTATACATGTACCTAGGTGTTTGTGAGGCAATGTGTAATTGTTTGTGTACACCGACAATCCGACATTAGTGCATGTGCACTTCTTATTGTATATGTAATTGCCTGTGTAATTTTTTTTACTTGTAAACTGTTTTTACTTCTAATAGAATTTGTATGTGTTCTAATACAAGATGTCTGTGTAGTAAGAGAAGGCGTATTTGAGTCACACAAGAATAAAAAGTCAAAGACAGTTTAGATTACATTACAACAAATTTAAAGTACAACTTTGTACATCTAACAAAGTCATGAAGTTCCCAAAATTTGGTACAAATTCATAACAATAAGAAATGTCAGTCATCTTTCTTCTTAACATTCAAGAGCCGGACATCAGATTGACATATAATGTTCCAAATGTTGTCGTAGTCACAAGTGGGTGTTAATGATAACTGCAACAGCAAATCCTATGCAAACGCCATCATATGCTCCACACTCCCCAGTCCTGAAAAACACATGCAATGTCCACGAAGGTCAGGAACACAATAATAATTAAGTAGACAGATACAATTGTCGGTGCACACACACAATAATAACAACTATACATTTATTATTGTCGGTGCACACATATAATAATAACTACACATATTTTACTGTCGGTGCGCATGGGCAATATAACAACTACACAAATATTATTGTCAATGCATACAGACAATATGAACAAGTCACAAACACTTGGGTGGTGTACAAACAAAAATAACATCTACACACAGACGCCTTGTCGGTTCATAGATAGTTATTCCATGTCTACACAGACAATTCAACCTATAGATTAACAAATTACAAATTCCTTCACAAACAACAACTATCAGATGTCGTTGTAACCAACAACTAAACCTATACACAAATAGATATATAAATTCAATCTAAGAGTGAACAAGAACTTCATGTAAGTGTACACCAACAACTTAAGCTATACACAACCAAATAGCAACAATTCAGTCTCCCATTTGCTTATAACTCAAACAAGTGCCTCATAGACAATTTGTTACTCTTACATCACAACTCACAGACAGCTCAAAGTCAACTCATCTTGCTACACAAACACTGCAATTTGAATACACACAACTTGTTATTTGTTTTGTCTTCTGATTTTATACTTTTCATACACATACACATGACCTAATGTATGAAATAACATCATCAAACGTCAAATCCAACAAAATATAAACATAATCTTCAAAATGTTCAACCGAAATCCAAAACCAGAAATAAAATAAAATCGATTACTTGAAATGTACTGTTGGTCCATGTCGGACAAGCTTTCCGTCATGGCCGCCTTTTTCTTTTTCGGAAATGAAAGGTTCATCTTTGTCTTTGCTTTGACCTTCGGCTCCGACCTGGATCTTTGATAATCGCAAGCCTGGCCATTGACGGACGATTCCCAAACCAACTGTGGGTTTTCGCTCATGGGGATGTGTGAACAAGGAAGAAAAATGTTGGTAGGATGCGAGAAAGAAGGACGACAGAGGATGTGTGAAAGAAGGAGAAAGGAGATGAGTCTTTTTTCTAAAAGAACAGAACGGGTCGACGAGGCAAGATAATTAAGAGAGAAAAGGTGAGGTGGGGGTAATTTTTAAGGGAAGGTATACATATGGCGTACCCCAAGGTGTAACCCAGGGTGTACACCAAGACTTTTTATTGCATTTGAAACTGATGGTGTTCACTAATAAGTGCATGTTTGAAAGAGTATTGATAGTGTAATACCCTAAAATCTGGTCTAGCCGGTAACTTAAAATTCTGAAATAATCTTAAACTGTTAAATAATTATAAATACTAATGATAAAATAGGCTATCAATAAATGATGTTAATCCAATCAGAACTTATGTATCATGTTTCGTAATACTTTTCAATAAAACTAAAGCTCAAGCCATTAAGTAAGTATTTTAAGATCTTTATATTTTAAAGCCATAATTATATATTTTAATTTGAAAAGGTGTGGCATAGTGCCGGGTCCTCATTTGAGACCTGCTAGAGTGGTGATAACACTCCTCATGTACGTTTTAGAAGTGTTGGTGTTGACCAGTACTATAAGCGGCCACAGAGAAAATTTGGGTGTAGTTTTTTTTTTTTGAACACTTGGATACATAGGACAAAACTGTTGCTGGAGACTGCAAAATAAAATTAAAGTCACCGTAGTAGCATTGTTTGTCCTAGAATGCATGGTATAGTCCACTTGGAAGTCTATGCACTAGCATTCATATGACTAAATTGTTCCAGCATGCTTGTGTTATCACACTTGGAAGACTCAAAGCACTGAATCCTCACATTGATGCCCTACGTGTTGCTAGGATAGGAAGGTCGATAGTGCAAAATTTGGCCTCATCTTCGGGATGTAGAACGACTAAAATTTTGCTAGTGGCTCAGAACCTACATGTGTATTTGTATATAACCATATAACCTACTTGAAAGAACTACCTTTCGTCTAACACAAAAAAAAACTAAATTGAACAAGAAGAAGAAGAAAACGTAGCAGTAGCTAGCTAAGTTGAAGCGCGGTGAGGTGAGGAGGAACTTCCGGACTGCTTAGTCATATCCCTTGTAAACTCTTTTCAATAAGCTAAGGTTAGTACGTTTTCACCCCCATTTATTTAATGGGTATTTCAATATGTTTATTTCAGTATAATTTTCGTCCCCGTTTCTCTTATGTTATGGGGATGATGATGAATATCATATAGTTTTAGATATGCTCTGTATGCTTTAAATAGTGCTCTCCGAATTTATAAGAATGATCGATTTGTGAATACAAAATAATAAATGTAATAGTAATTACCTTTTGAATCAATACGAACATAAATAAAATTTAGCTGCGTATTTCGAAAGAAAAATAGATTAAAATTTATGGTTAGCTTATTATATCGATTTGATACATAAGTATTGAGAATGTAAAAGAAAATCTATTTTACTTAGAATAATATACCTGGCCTTACGATTGCTACAGAACTATGATTACATGCATGTGTGTATGTGCCCTATACTTTTTAGAAAAATAGGAGAATTAGTCGAATGACCTAAAACTGAATTAGGTTGCTTGTATAGCATTAACATAAGTATATACATATCGGTATGACTAATATGCATGCGTTGTTTGTCACATTAATTTATACGTTAGGACAGCCTCAAAATGAGTTATAAATACTTAACTGTGTACCCATTAGTTATTTAGCATACATTTATACATGAGGCAATTTATTTACATGAGTCAATAATTACTAAAAATTATTTATAAATAAAAGTATATAGAAAAATATGCACTTACTTCACATTAAGATCCATCCATATAAAGATTTCGGCCATGCATCTGTATTTATAATTTCTCATTTTATACATATAATAATATTTTCGGCCTGGTCATTGAAGTAAAACAAAAATATTTGATGTCCATGCACTAACTACATAAATAAATGACTTACGGTGAGTGTATGTGTAGAAGTACACCATCTTTAGATTTTAGCAATATTGCAATAAATAACATGCTTGCATAATAGACATGATCACATACATACATAGATTACGCATTACATACGTAATATATAATTTGCATGGATGCTCTAACTACATATTAAAGTATAACAATATGATATGTATACACATATGTGACATGCATGCATGTATTAACTTAATTAGTGACCCACTTATGTATTTACGTATATATAAATAAGTAGTAATTATTATTCTCAAATTGATAGTAATTTGTCTAGCATGAAAATATGAATATTCATATATACGTAGGACGTGGGTTACTGGTTGGACCCGAATGTACACTTTACTTAATAATAAAAGCAAAATATTAAGATAAATTGAATTTGGTGGTTTAAGTAATTGTTTTTTTTATCAGTCAGATAACATATAAATTGAAAATGTGTTTTCTAATTGTTATTCTTAGTACGTATTCAACAAGTCACTTTTTGTTAGATAAATCTTATATTTGAAAATCATTTATGTACTTAAATAATTATTTGTAATTAAAATAAAAGATGGGTATTAGTATGGAAAAAGCTTCGCTCTTGGTCCGGTACTCTGACGAGAATACTCCTGTTCTGTTTAGTGTACTATGTACACTCCTGAAATTCTGTTTAGAGGAAATAGTGCTCTCCTGTTTAGTGTACTTCGTACACTCCTGTTCTGTTTAGTGTGCTTCGTACACTCCTGAAATATTTTTAGAGCACTATTACTCTCCTGTTAAGGTCCAGGTCTCTTTGGTGATCTCGTTCTTTCTGTTCAGCTAGCTTCTGTCAGGAATTGGTACGTGTAGCTCCGGCAATTACGTTTCCATATTCCTTCTGGGTAGTTGGGTACGGACTTCGATCGATCGTACTCCTTACCGTTAGTATTCCTCGGTCTAGGTCCAGATTCTAGAGTTCAAGGCTAAATGAATATGTATTTTTTTCAATGATAAGTTTCAGAATAAGAATTATCTGATAATTATGAATATGCTTCTCTTCTGTACACAAGAAGAATATAATAATTATCTCAGAATAAAATTATCTGACATTTATGATATTTGAGTATGATTCTATTCTGTATGTAAATATCTGTATTTTTATACAGATGCTCGGTTCACCCAGGTATGTTATATGTTTGTCTGATCAGATGTGAATTATGATATGTTAATATGTTCTTTGATATGTTAATATTATTGTTATGTTATTACCGTACCACTCAGCACATTGCTGAGCGGGTAGTTGTGTGTTTTCCTACCCGTAGGTTGAGCACGGAACCCGCTAGGAGCACAGGGATGGAAAGAGGCGTAGGACGCATTTGCATGCCATGTTATTTGGTGTTTTTTTTATAAAAGACTTTAATATGTCATATGTGATTTTAAGAACTTCCGCTGCACTCCTTGAAGTGTTTTATGATGTTTAAGTTATGTCCGTTTTAATAACATTATACTCAATGTGAGTTTGACATTTTCTGGTATTTAGTAATGAAGTCGTTTTGGAATTAATACACTTTATTTTAAGTAATAAAATCTCTTATTAAATGTTTTGTGTTTAAAGTAAAAAAAGGCACTATTTCTTGAACCATGAAAATTATTTTTGATTAAATCCGTTCTGATTTTCCGCCAGGTGACACGCCACTTGGGTCGGCAGGGTCGGGCCGGGTGGGGTGTTACAGATAGTAGTAATTGTAGCATTAGGTATTAGAGAGTGCGAGTAATTGGATTCACCAAGTCATCAACCACTTAATATGATTAAAATTAATAAAACTGGTCACAATCAATGTGATATCATATAAATCCATAAGTGAATCTATGAGCGAAGATGAATTATACTTTTTGAATGAAATTTCACACGGGATAAGTTATCGAAATAGGTTTTATTGTTATACCAATTAAGTGTAATATTTATAGGGAATGTGAATTGTTATAATGTTCGAAAGTGAGCACATATTAAAGATCGAACGTAACATATCTTACTTATAAGATATGCATCAATACAACATTTTCAAATAAGTATAATAGAAATATTAGATGAGCATATAATATTATGAAATGAACATGAAGAATGTAAAAAATCACCGCTCCCACTTGTGTTCGGATATACGGTGCTTACCATAACATGGTGTATTACACATATTGCTTTGTTGCATAAAAGTTGACCAACTTTGACGTGCACGTTGAATAATAAAGTTAAATTATATGGTTGGAATTTTTGAAGAAGATATAAAAATAATATGAACCACAAATTTGGCACTTTAAAAGAAAATAACAAATTTTATGGAACGGCTAAATGAGTAAATTTGTCAAATCTTTTTAGACAAAGGGAGTAAAATCGGGGGGGGGGGGGGCTAGTAAGGGGCCAGGGAGGCCTGTGCCCCTACTGACTTTTTATTTTGAATTAGAGAATTATACGGTTAGGCTGCCCCTGACAGGACCTGTGGATCGGTGTCTCCATTGATCGAGGTACTCCCGGGTGTGATTTTTTGGTAAATTTTGTGAGCATTTTCTTCATTAAGTGCATATCATGGTATTGTTTGGCAATCAGTGGTTAGCTGTTAGATCATTATAAAAGCGGTTTGGTAATGACCGGTTGATTTAACTGTTTTGGTTGACTGATTATGTTTGCTTATTGTCAACAATTGTTTGATAAGTTAGTTGTTTAAGAAGCTGAGAGTTGTTTGAGTGCAAAAAGACGTATAAGCTAAGGGCGATACTATTAACATTGTCTAAAAACAATGTAACCACAATTACTTACATACTATACACCATTCATATTTTATAAATAAAAAATGATAAATACAATTATATATGGAAAAATAAATAAATGAATAAATAAATCAAAAGATTTTATTTTGATAAGGACATCGAGTGCTTCAAGATGATGATGACGATGATGATAGAGCCACTCAACTATGATCAATGTTAGCTCGCATGTAGTGATGCTGGTTGAGGGCAGCCTATGAGACCCCCATATTTTTTTTTAACCCGGAAGGCAAACCACCTAAGTCGGTGGGGTAAATGCCGGGGAACATTTACCAGATTTTATTAAAAACATAATAAAGTACAATGGAAAGGGGGACTAGACCAAAACCTTTCCGAAGGAGGCATACCTCCCAAAAATACATCATACCAGAGCAGAAAAGAACAACAACAATTGGGGGGACCAAACCTTACCCAATTGAAAAGAAAAAACATTAAACAAGCCATCTAATAGATGGTATGTTAAATAAATCTAAATTAAATTCAATACGAACTGGACCAGGCAGTAAGTCAACAGAAGTCCAAGAAGTAAAACGGGCCGGATGGCAAGCTGCAAGATAATGGGCTGATCTATTACCTTCCCTGAATATATGTCTGAAGTAAATCCCTTTCCTAAAAACTCTCTGTCTGAACTCGATGATTTCATCCGACCTAGCCACGTTGAATCCGCCTGAAAGCAAGCTAAGAGCACTCTCAGAATCAATCTCGACCAGAAATCCACGATACCAGTTTGTAGTATACTAGTCCGGTACCCGTGCATACGCACGGAAAATTAGTTGGTCCATTAGTATTTTTATCTGCGATTAAATATTGAAACCGTTTTTTACAATTTACATCATTTCAAAAATGGAGTCCTAAGTGAATATAAAAAATTATAAATCCATACAACAAATATTCGAAGCAAAACAAAATTGAAGTAAAAAAAACAATTGACACCATCCATTATAATTTGGTACGTAATAATAATTAGTATTGTTGGTAACGGATAATGAAATATTAAACTTTATTCTTAGAGTTTTGAAAAAGTACTTCAAAGTAAGAAAACCTTTAGTGGTAATGTTTAATGGTTTTCGTTTCTTGTCATATATTAAAATCATCGATTCATACTTTCTAAACCCTCAATATCGGCACATATATAAAGCTTTACATTACGCGACTAAAATGTGTTTAGCTAGGAATATTTCATCTTTTTTCAGTGATAGAGCTTGATATTTATTGATTGTCGTAACATAGGTAACAATTTATAATACATTTGTGCAGTTGAAATGTTAATTTGTCTTCTTCTTTTTTAAAATGCTAATTTGTCTATATTCATCAAAAGTTAAAATCTAAAAGTTTAATAAATAGTTAATATTAATAACTAAAAGAGAATGATAATAAAGAAAAGGAGCTGGTGTATGTATTTTTATTTATTATCTAATTAAATATGACAATAAAATTAGTTTTTAGAATTTTACACTAATGAAAAATCAGAGAACAATAATATAATACTATAAAGTATAAAGTCCAAAGAATGAATATTGAAAGTAAGAGAATATTAGCAAAATTAATCGACACTATTCCTTTATATTTGCTACTTACGGAATATTAATTAGTATTGTCGATAATATAAAATGAAATATCAAAGTTAGAGCCCATTTGGTAACTTTTGATTTCACATGCAGAATTGCGTAATAAACAAAATAGGTAACATTGTAGTTACTTTTATTATTGAATTAAATTGAAATTATTGTACAAAACTATTTTAGTTACTCGTTCTGTGCCACAACACTATGCAAAATTTCCTTTTTAAAGCTGGAAATGTGTGGATTAAGTTATTTTTCTTTCTCGTGCACAAATATAAATCATACAATATTTACTTTATTATTCAACGCGCAAGTCAAACATGACTAAGTTTTGTGGGACGGATGGAGTATTTTTCATACACATGATATTTTTTTAATTTATTCATAAAAATATGTTTAGGTATAACTTTTTCACAATTTAGCGGATTCAACGAATCCAGTTGCTTTAGTCAGAATTTCATCAATTTCTTTCGATTCAGTCAATTTAAGTGTTAACAAAATTTAATAAACACAACATATTATGAGTTTTGAAGAGAATTCTATTGGATGGGGTACGTTGCCCGTTGGAGCTTAATTGAGACACAAAATCAAGTGTCATGTCTGAAAATTCGAAAACAAATAAATGTTCAAAAATAATTCATCGGATTGAGTAAGGAAATTAAAGAAGAAACACAATAGAACCTAAGACTCCTAAGTTGACATTCCGTTACCTTGATGACATTTTTATTAGAATGTGATGTTTTATCTACCACATATTTCCATACTTTTTTCTCCCCCTAACAATGATATCATTAAGCGATAATAATTATATATCTTATAATGAAATTCGATTATATGTGAAATTTGTCATTTTACTAATATCGTGACTTTTTTAACAATATTAACACTATTTTTAATATTATTATGACACTTTTATATTAGAATATATGCTTCAGACCATTTCATCTAATGATCATCAAATTATTTGACAAAAAAGTATTAGAATTTCAATTAGAACTTTAATTGTTGAATATGTCATCATTTGGTGTAGATATTTTCAACCTCTCACATCCAATATTTTATTTGAAAATTCATTGAGCTCTGCAACACTTGCAACACTTGTAGTATCCTCACTGTTTTGGATTTTATGTAAAAGACAATACCTATCAATGAGTTGAACACAAAATAATACAAAATTATTAATAATTATCCTAATATGAATACTTATACAGTTATACTTGAATGCATGAATCATAAACTTATATAGGAATATTCATGCATGAATGCATGAACGTGTAATGTACTGCTTAGTTCATTAATAGGAGTAATGCTATCAATGAAATGATTCACCACTAAAAATCTATTTTCCAGGATTATAATGAAGATCCAAATACATTTGGCAAATTTTACTTAGTCTTAGACCTGACATAACATTAGCCTAAGGTTGTTACTGAACTGGATCACAGAGTGCCACAGTATGTAACTACACCAACACAAACTGTTATCATACTTGGAAGGAAAGGAAAGCAGTAGAAGTGAAAAAACCAACATACTCCGTAGTACTTCGTATATATCTATAGATTATAGGAAAAAGTTAATATGCATATACACTATAGTAGTCCTGTAGAAAAAATCAACACAGTATATATCTATTAGTAGTATATGCACTTGTAACATTCTTGATTCTGCACCAATGTATACTTCACCAAAAGATTACTATATGCCGCTACACATATCATAACTATACACGTGAACTAAAAATAGAGAATTGAATTATGAAACTACATGTATATTGAAATTCATACACAACCTCTGATATAAGAGAGTGATCAACAGTCATTTGGCGACTCAAGTTCAGTGCCTTACTCAAGCGTGACAAACTCAGAACTTAAGTTCATCTTAGCATTCAACAAGATATATAGAACCCTTCTCGCCAGAATGGGATAGAAAAAATAATAACATCAGTTTCAGCAGAAAAGAAAACCAAATATAGAAAGACAAAATGAGTTGGAATGGAAATAAGACATTAGATGAATGAAATGAGTAGATAACGCTCAATTTTAAAAGATTTGACCAGCAGAACTAAAAACAACACATTGAATAAATAAACATCTTCGTTGCATATCCATAGCGTAGTATATAACTTCGTCTTGAGTCAGCAGCAAAAATATCTCTGCTTTGTTCATCACATTTGGAGTTTAATCTTAAGTAAACACCAATGAAATAATATGAGCAAACAACCTTCAGAAAAATCTTTGGTAGGTAATGAGTTCTCCTTCTACATATTATACCAATGAAATGAATTTCTTCCCCGGCTGCAATATGTATATTGCATTATGAAATCCTTCTTGACAATAAAATGAAATGTGGCGACAAATCAAAGTTAGAAATTCATTTTAACATTCAAATTCATGCAGGGTGACGTGGTGTGTACATGATCATTTAGCATTTCAGTCTGATTGAAGCTATTTACATTTGTGTGCGAAAGACATATCAGGTTTATATCTCAAAATTTAAACATTCAATTTGATCTTAAAAGATAAAATATTTTGAAAATATCTTTATTTTATAAATAAAAAAAATGATTTTAGCTTGATTTGAACTTTAAATCTATTACAATTTTCTTTTTAAATATTACAAAAGAGGATAAAAATACACGGAGTTGAAAAGGTTAACCTATTGAAATTCATGTCGAAAAATTACGACTGCCTTATCAAGTATCTAATGTATCAAATATAGCATACGAATAAAAATATAGATTACATGATGATGGGTTACCTGATCATTTCCAAATAAAAACTCAATAAGTCGAGTGCATTACCACAATCATCGAATAGAACAATAAACCCACAAATGACGTGAAGGATAATATGTAATTATACCCGTATTTATTATGGGAATAGTTAGCTAATGCTTGATTGAAGTCTATCTATTTACTGAGTTCAAAGGCTTCTTGAAGACATCAAGGAGATGAGTTCTCAAGCTGCCTTGTCCCAAGTCCCTTGATTCTACTGAGAGAGTAAGAAGTAACTCACTTTGTATTACTTCTATGCAATCTAACTTTTTTTTATTTAAAAAACGTTTTCTACTAAATATGAACTTTAATGCTTCGAATGTTATGAATTGTGGGCAGAATGTGAAACAGGCATTCTGGGCTCTTAGAGTAGTAACTCAATCTTAGAAACTGAAAATAAGAACTAAGAAAAACTTTAAGCTTAAAGAAGACTATATTAAGCTTAAACGAAGAGTAATAACTCAAGCTTAGAAGCTTAAAAGCATTAAACAGTTTGTGTGAGAAACTATTTTTTTATTGAGTTGGTTGATCTTCAATCAAAACCTGAAGTAAATAGAAAGAACGTAGTTTATTAGATATAACAAAGGTCAATATAACTTTATAAAAAAAAGCAGTAAATAAACTTTAATTCTAAAGTCCAATCTAAAAGCTTACTAAAATCAAATCCTAAAGCATTGTTTAAAGAATACAAAGTGTGAATCCATGTGCCTATCTATGGGAGGTCCATGAAAGTAGTAGAATTCGTGAGTAGTTCAGTCTTTATTCAAGAGTATAAACAAAGGCCGTAAAAAAAGCTATGGAGCATTCTTACTTCATAAGTTAGAACTCGATTCTTGAGATGGTTAGTCTTCAATCAAAACCTGAAGTACAATAGAAAGAAACATAGTTTATTAGGTATAAAAAAGGTCGGTATAGTTAAAAAAAGAAGAAAATAAACTTTAGTTCTCAAATGTAGTACAAAAGACTACTAAAATCAAATCCAAGCATAGTTTGAAGAGTATAAAGTGCGAATCCATGTGCTTGTGGTTATGGGAGGCCATGAAACTAGTAGAATATGTGAGTCGGTCAATCTTTATTCAAGAGTGTAAGGAAAGGCCGTAAAAAAGAGCTAGGGAGCGATGTTAGTATAGAACTCAATTCTTGAGCTGGTTAGTCTTCAATCAAAACCTGAAGTAAACAGAAAGAACATGATTTATTAGATATAAAAAGGTGAGTATAGTAAAATAAAAAAGCAGATCATAAAATGATTAAAATCTAATACTAAGCTCTGGTCCAAAAATATAAGGACAAACTACTTAAACAGATATACTCTTATCCATATACTCCGTAACAAAAACAACCACATTTGGACATATTCAATGTTGTTTCAAGTTTCTTATCGATATACGTCAAACAATACTCTCTGCAGCTTCTACTTTTAATTCCATTAAGCAAAAAATGAAATCGAAAATGTTGTTTTTGTATCATTTTCCAATGAATAATTCATATTCCTTAATGAATAACAATAATATGGGAAAATCACAATAAAATAGTGTATTAATAATCATCATCTAAAAAGGAAAATAGAAATAAATAAAAGTAGAAAGATACAATATTTTGACATTCATAATAGTTCATCTAAACTGAAAATAACACACCCCTGGACAAATGAATTTGCAAAATGAATCCAGGATACAGATGAACGTAACCCCCAAAAATGAATCTTGATATATAGATGAAAAGAGTTTGTAGTTAGACCCTTAATTCTTTTTCCTACTTTCTTATTCTTCTTCATTTCTAGGCTTGAGATGAAAAAAGAGTAACTAAACAATCAGTTCAAAACAGGCATATCAAAAGGCTACAAACAAAAAAAGGATTTTAGTAAAGAAATAAAGTGAACAATCAGTTCAAACCAAATCAGCAGTAACCAAATAAATTGCGTCTTCGATATCAACTCTGTTTTTTTTTACTTGGGCTAAGATTCTTAAGCACATAAATAGTATGAAGAGAAAATGCACTTCTTTTTCTTTGATCAGTTTATTCTTTTTCCGGATATATATTCAGAACATATATAAAGAGAAAATGTGTATTTTTATTCTATTGCATTTACTATCAGCTGAATTTTAAGTTTTGACTAAAGAACCCCCAAGAAATGAATTTATGATACATGATGAAAAAGCAAACAAAATTGCTTGTATAAAAAATTAGTGACATATATATGTTCCTTTAGAACACATTTGTAAACATTTAATCAAACAACATATGTGCGTAAAATAATAAATGATGGATTGGATCTCTATTCACAGAGTGTATGTAGATATAGAGAAATGAAGAAATAGATAGGGCCTCTGCTACTTGGCCAACCATCTGGAGGTCAATTATCTCAGTTCAAACCATAGTTTAGTAAGCAGTAGAATTGTTTTATCAAGTTTTTTCCCGATCAATAGATTAAATAACTGATGAAAAGAGAAATGAAGAATTAGAGATACCTGTGCTACTCGGGCAATGAGAGTATGAAGCCCTACTTCCGGAATTATTTGCACGTGCGGAATTATTTGGAGGTCTCCTAGTTTCGGTGAAGAGGTGTGTGCGACAATGTCGGGTTAAAACAGTGTTGGACTGAAACGCTTGAGGAGATTGAGAGAAGTAAGGTTGAAATTTTGCTTTAATGCAGAGAAGATAAACATGGGAAGAGGAGCGACGTTGTTGGACTTTGAAAGACACCATATCTTTTCTGGTGGAAAGCAACACTTAAAAATTAGGAAGTCATGTGGCAGTAGAATATGAAAGGAGAGGAACGTGGAAAAAGGACACATATGTATTTTAAGGGCAAATTGGGAATTTTATGAGCTATCTCCTTTCTTATACTTCCTCCGTCCCATAAAACTTGGCCAAACTTCTTTTTTTGGCCATCCCAAAAAACTTTGTCATTTCCATTTAAAGTAAGGAATATGTAGCTAAATTTATTTCTCTCCCCTCTGCACAAATTTCAGTCACACAATTTTTACTTTATCAATTTATGTGCAAGTCAAATTTGGCCAAGTTTTGTGGGACGGAGAGAGTATATAAATAGAAATGATGTCAGAACAGAGCAGATTCACAATCCTCACAAGATTAGAGGAGATTCAAAAAGAAATTGGAGCAGGAACAGAGCATAACAGAACCAATCGTTGTGGGAAGATAATCGTCAATTGAACAAGGCGATTCAATCAACTACCAATGACGCCGGAGACACCGGTCGCAGACCAGCGGTCAGCCTGAGAGATACGCCGCATGTACTTCCACCGGAGTCAGAATCTGCATCTCCGGCCGCTGTTTCTCGATCAATTTGTGTGGGGTCGCTGGTACCTTGCACGGTTCACGACGGGAATCCGATAGCTAGAGACAGTCAATCAAAGGTCTTCACAACCAATCTTGTTGGAAGCCCAGAAGAACAGACAAAGAAAATCACATGGGGTCGACATTGTGAAATCGCCCAAAGACAAAATAGCTGGAAAGGCCCTTCTCATCACTGACCTGGCCGGTCCCTCCGCTATTGGAAATCATTTAAGCCTAAAAGAAAACAACTTATCTTCAGCCACGACAAACGAAAATTGGGTTGACACCGATCTGTTATCTAATGACGTTGAGAAATTCTTTTTCTTTGGAGAAGAAGGATTTGATTCGGTTAAAATCGAATCCAAGTTCTTTAAATTTGCGGTAAGAAGCAGTGAAATGGTCCTATTCGAAATAAAAAAACTATACTCACAAGATTCACTTCAACCAGGACCTTGCTCCTCATATCATCCGATCCATCACTCAGCTCACAAATCAGGATCAGGCAAATTTTACCCAAAAAAAGATGATTTAGAGATATCACTGTTTCTTTGGAAGCTAACAGATCAGGCTCCTACGTCAAAATTGCTAAAGTGAAAGGAAGCTCCATTCATATTCCCATGGGGCCTCACAAATCCAGCCTGCTTAAATTCCTCACTATTTTCTCCAATTTTGCAGGGCTTCCAAAGTGTAGGCAGGACGACTCAATCTCTTTTCAGCTTGGGAACACTATTGAAACACATGACCCAATTTCTATCTCCAAATTGATTTTTAACTCATCAGGTCTACTCTCCAGGGAAACAACATCAATTGTCATTGATACAGGCTTATTCAGATGCCTCTGACGGTTTTGATCATTTTGATGACTCTTTCTTCTCAGATGACTTCCTGGGACATGCAACTGAAAATGATCGTTGTCTTCCCATTTCACCCCAAGAGGAAATTAGGAACTCTAAGTTCAACAGAGTGATCTGCCGCAAGGCTAATTTCGTTACCTCGGAAAATTGCTTGCTAACAGATAACCCGAACACACAACTAAAGATTTACAGGAAAACAAACAAAAACAAAAGGCGTCACAGCATGAGGACGAGGTCCCAGTCTAGAGATTTCCCTTGGGTCTAGATTAGTTTTTTTCGTTTTTTCCTTTCCCGTATTGTTTTTACTTTCATTTCCTTTCGCGCTTTGTAATATGATCTTTTATCAATAAAATACACTTTTTATTAAAAAAAAAAAAAAGAAATGATGTCATTTACCTCATTGTAGAAGGTTGACGCTTGCATTGAATATCTAATCTCTTTCTACTCTTTTTGTAACACTCTCATCGTGATTTGAATACGAACCATATACACTTTACCTTCTTCTGTATTTATTTCACCTTATTGTCATCATCTTGCTAAATAATAATCATCTATAAATAATACATTTCAAAGATACAATAATGAAAAGTTTTGCCACATGTCATCTTATAAGTAAACACTCATTATAATATTATAGATTTTCTTTCCAAATTGAGTATATTAATTAATTATACTGCCGTTAGAGTAGTGTTTAACTTAGATTAGAACTCACGTTAAATTAAGACTAGGAAATATGTCGGAAACTTGTAATCCTACGCAAATACCAATATTTAAAAAACTTTTTAAATAGCTATAACTTTTTATTCAAAAAATAAAATCCCATATTTATTTTGAAGTACTATAACTCTTTTGTTTGTACTATGATTGTAACAAAAATATATCAAAACTTGTAATTTTTTTATCTTTCAAATGACACCAATATTGAATATACAAAAATAAAAAATACTAATTTTAACACTATCAAAAATATTTGTTTTTTACAGTGATATATCTTTTTCATTTGTACTCTGATTGTTACAAAACATATATAAAAATTCATAACCTTTAATGATCAATTTTAAAAAAATATTTGTTTTTAGTGACTATAAAAATATGACACTAATTCTATTAATTTTTGCAATTTAGGATCAGTTTTTACAGTGCACATAATTAATCACGAATGATAATTTAGAATAAAGCTGCAAAAACACCATCTATTTTTTTATTGTTTTATTCTTTGAGCTAGAATTGGTACGATTTTATTCTAAACTATTACTCCGATTAATAGTGTGCATGGTAAAAAATGATCATAAACTGCACAAATCAATAAGTTTGTTTTATATATGCAACATTGGTGTCATATGAAAAATAATAAAAAGTAAAGAATTTTGGTATATTTTCCTGTAACAATCGGAGTATAAATAAAAAAGTTATAGCACTTTTACAAAACAGATGTTACTTTAAAGTGTTGATATATATATATATATATATATATATATATATATATATATATATATATATATATATATATATATATATTTATTTATCCCGGTCGGTCAACCACCAAAATCGGTGGGGTAAATGCCGAGGAACATTTACCAGATTTTATTAGAAATAATGAGCTAATACAAAAAAGAAGAGGGGGACCAAACCAAAACCTCTCCATGAAAGCATACCTTCACAAAATACAGTTCAATGAAACAACAAAAAGAAACGAAAATAAAGGTATTTTAGGGAGACATAAACTTAACACAAAATACCAAAATTCAACCTTTCACTGGTCTTTTCATAATAATCTCACTTTTACAAAATCCCATAAAAATTCCACCTTTGCACTCCATCTTCTTTCATTGGACCCCTTTTTTGAAAAACTTATATAAATAATCTCACCTTTGTAGGTCATCGATAAGTCAGGATCCAATGAAAGAAGATGATGTGTAAAGGTGATATTATTTTTGGATTACATAAAGGTGAGATTATTATGAAAAGACCAGTGAAAGATGAGATTATTCTTATCAATTTTTCCTTAAAAATAATAAAAAGTTATTAATTTGATATTTGTAGTGATAGCCGGAGTATAAATTAAAATGTTACAACACTTAAAAATCATATGTTTTAAAGTGTTAAATTATTTTTTATTTTTATATAGTCAATATTGGTTTCATATGAAAGATAATAGAAAGTTATGAATTTTGATATATATTTTTTGTAACAATTGGAGTACAAATAAAAAATTTATAGCACGTTAAAATAAACATGGCATTTTGTTTTGGTGTGGAGTCTGGATATGATGAATTCTAATTGAACACGACAAAATTTCCATAATTTTAAAGATGATATTTTTGAGTAATTCTTTGTAATACATGTATGTGTGATATATTATGAGCAATAAAAATCTATTATAAATTAACTTTAGGTACATTTACTTTAAATGCAAAACAAGTATAGCAGTTTTGGAAATCGTTTTTATAATACTTTTTTTCTAATAAATTTTTAAAATACAATTAAGAATTGTGAAAATTTTGTCGTGTTCGATTATAATTCAACAATGTTCTATACATTATTTATGTAAAATTTTCTCAATATCCAAACGTGCTCATAGATTAAGGTTATGTTTGAAACTTCGAAATGTAAGTGAAGGGTAATGTTTGAATTAAGGTTATTGTCTTAACTAGAGACTAATGTCTAGAGTTGGATTTTGAAATGATGCATCTGAACTGTTAGTTGGATGAGGTTAATCTGTTTGACAAAAAAAGTTAAAAAAATGCTCCGATAATATGACCTGATCTGATTAGATCTGATCAAAACAGACAAATCAGATTAACAAATCAGTCCAAGTATAACATTTTTAATGGAGTGATTCCAAAAATTTAGAACTACATATGTATAAGAATAGAATTCAATAAATCTCCTGAAAGTATTCATGAGTAAAATTTGGTGTCAATTAGCTTACATGGTGTACGTTATATAATCGATATACAAGCAGAAGTGAAATAGACATACAAAATTAAATTAGTTTATTATGGAGTTAAGCATTCCCATTTTAAAAATATACATGAGTAATTTTTTTTTGTCACCAAAAATTGAGATCATGACTCATGATTAATTCGGCACTAAAATGCAATAAACGACTTTAAAATTAGAAAGAATGGCCTCAGTATAACCGGTGGGCTGTTGGATGTCTAAAATATGACCTTTTCTCATTTTTCCAGATATATGATTTTTAATTTACCAAGGATCGACGCATCTATCTTCTCCCCCGTCTGCAAACTTCCCCCCTCCGCCAGAGCATCCATCGAGATATGAAGCTCCTCACCAACCAGGCTTATCTGTCCGCCGCCACGACACTCCAAACGCCGCCGCTCGATCTCCAGCCACCACCGCTCTCCAGCCACCACCGCTCTCCAGCCACCACCGCTCTCCAGCCACCACCGCTCTCCAGCCGTTGCTATGTTCTTCTTCTCCTTCTTCTTCTTCTTCTTCTTCTTCTTCTTCTTCTTCTCATTTCTTGCTGCAATCGCTACCATACCTGTCTTCCTCGTTGCTCAATTTCCAAACTTCTCTGTCTAATGACTGTGCCTGTGCAAGCTTGTCCGTCGTCCTAGATGGCCGCCGGTGCTGGATCTTCCGCTCGGATGCACGTCGACTGTAATTTAGGGTCGCCGGTGCCAGATCTGTCGTCCTTGGGGCCGCCCCTGCCAGATCTGTCATCTCGGCCAGGGTTCCAGTCTTCCAGATCTGTGTTGAAGTTCCCGACGGCGATTGTGTAGGGCGGGGGGGGGGGGCTGGGGGTGCGGTGGCCGACTGGAGTGGTCGCGGCGGGGCGGAGGTGGTTCATTGGCGAGGTGGGAGTAAAGTCTAGTGCATCGATTGTGCAAGGCTGGGGTGGGTGTGGTGGGGCAGGGGTGTGGTGGACTGGGGCTGGGGCTTGGATTGTTGTACGGTGGCCGCCTGGTCAGCCGGGGAATGGGGCGACAGTTACTGGGGAAAGCGGGCGGCAGTCACTGGCTGGTGGGGGGCATGGAGGGGATGGGGGTGGGGCTTGAGGCATAGAGGAGCCGGTGGAGCAGGCGAGGGGCTGGGGCTGTTGTAGTAGTTGTTGTTGGCGGTGTGGCGCCGGATAAAGAGTCGGGAAATTTTCTGACGATCATAGTGACAGAGTGGTGGTTGCAGCCAGAGTAACTTTTGGCGGGTGTCATAACTGAAAATCGGTGTCACTAGGCAGTGACGGTGTCACTATGGTCGTTGTCACTATGGCCAGCGGCGGCGGACACCGGTGGGAGGTGGTGGGAAGGGGTGGTGGATGTCACTGTTTCTCGTGTCACTGTAACGTGTCACTGTAGCAGTAGGTATATAAGTAAGCTTGTCACTTGTAGGTCACATTTCTGGAATTTTTAAAAAAGGTCACTTTTTGTCAATTGCCCATTTATTATTAATATTCAAGGCAAAACCCCTTAAAATTATACAGGAAACCTCATAAGTTAATTATTAGATAATGATCTAATTGAGAAAAACCAATCTTATAAACATTTTAAAATCATAAATATTAATTTTATTCTTGTATGAATTTATGCAATGAGTTCATTTAATTATGTACATCATTGTTTCAAAAATAAGGTAAGATGTGTTTAATAGCTCCAACCACCAACTTCTCAATAAGAGTATTGAGCTAGAATATAATATAGCAAGACTGCACATGTTAAAACTTGCTAAATATAAATTTGACTTAATGTTATGTCAAATTTATGTTTACCTTTCTAATTAATGATTTTTTTAATTGGATTTTTTTTTATGTCATATATGAAAGTAAAAGTTATTTTCACTTTATTGTATATTTGGAAAAATATTTTAATTAAAATACCCCGAAGTTTTTAGAGCTGTGGGGTAAACATCCCAAATTTGCACATGTAATAAAAATACCACAAAGTTTATATACTTTATCTTAGCAACATAATAATAAGTTTTGTTTCAAAAAATTAAATTTAGGCCTTTTTATTCTAATATTACTATTAATTAACTGATGTCCAATAAAGTGAGATAAGTTTCAAATATCCAAAAATATGACTCATCCGTTATACACCACATCGTTGCACAAGGAACACGCCATTTATCAGTTCCACACCAATCTGTATTACACCAAGTATAACTAAAAGGCCTTTAATGAATTTTAATATTAGAAAATAGGAAAGAGTTTCAACGGCAGTCCACAACAACAGCCACTGCTACCGCCGGAGTTGCCAGCAGTCTTGCCGCACCACCGCTCAGTGACTTGCTCCAACCATAGTGACCAACGCTCAGTGACATGCTCTGCTCATAGTGACCACCACTTAGTGACTTTCTCCGGCCCCAGTGACCGCCGCTCAGTGACTTACTCCGGTCTAGTGACTATCTTGCCCCGTCCAGTTGACTTGCTCCGGCCATAGTCAGTACCGCCCTCCCCGAATAGTGACTATCACCGTCCGTCGGCCAGAGACCGTTCCGGCCACACAGTCACTTCAAAGCCACCGCTCCGGCCAACCACCGCATCTCGGCCCCGACCCCACCAGCCCCCTGACCCTCAGGCCTACCGCACCCAACCCCCCAACCCCACACTACCCCGTCCCAATCTGCACGATCTCTGCACCAACCCTTGTCCCCTCCCTTGCCCTGCCACAACCCCACACCCAGCACCCTCCCCAGCCCCCTCCGACCACCGCCGGAGGATAACACGTTTTGCCACTGCCGGAGACTACTACAGTCGGTACCCTCCCCAACTGCCATGTCCTGCCCCCCTACCCCTCCCCAGCCCTAAACCCCCACACCCCCCCCCTCACATTCTCCCTGACCCCTCCCCTATCCTCAGATTCCCCCCTCTCGCAGCCTCCCAGACCCCATCCACTGTCCTCGCCGCATTCAAACCCTAGCCGCCAGCTTCTAGCCATCGTCATCCCCTTTCGCCTTCACGTTGCTGAACGAGAATAAAGGAGAAGAAGAGCGAGGACGAAGACAATGAAGAAGGTCAGATCCGCCAGAAGCAGATCTTCGTCTCGAAGAAGGAGATTTCGAGCAGCGGAGGGGTTAGAGTCGTCGTCATCCCCTTAATCACTGTTGCCAATGAGTACTGGTCGTCGTCGTCGGAGCCTCGACGTCCCCCGGGACTTCGCTGCCCTTACCGTTTGCGGAGATGGTTGGCTTTGGAGGAGCAAGCTACTGCGTATGTCGAAGTCGATGGTGGAGAGGGTAGATCCACTTTGCGTAGATATGTCGAAGTCGTTGGCCAGTTGGCCTTATGCGGATGAGTTTTGAACGAGTGGATCACTTTTTGGGAAAAATGAAAGTTGTCATAGTTTTGGGATGTCAAAAGCTGTAAGTAATAAATGCGCCACTCAATGTTTAAAATGCTTCGGGCATTTATATTATACAAGCTTCAATGTTTAAATAAAAACATTAATAAATATGTTTAGAATGTTAATCGCACACTCAAAAATTACTACTACCTTCACCTCACTAACATTGGGACATGAAGAAATGACACAATTATTAAGAAAATGAGTATGTGTGATTGATATTGAATTAATAAAGTAAGAATAAAATAAAATTGATTTAGACCTTGTTTGGCAATTGGCTGTCAGCTGGTTATGATAACTGTTTGACAATAGCTGGTTATGTTAGTTGTTTCAGTTGGATGGTTATGTTAGCTTGTTGCAAGCAATTGTTTGATAAATTAGCTGATTAAAAATAGCGGTTCGAATGGAAAAAAAGACATTAATATTTATTTATTATTATTAGGTATTGCTTATAAAAATAAAGTTACGTACAATCATGTCAATCAATATTTACCCACTACAAATCATTCATGTTTTCAAAAGTTTTAAAATCTCAAAAATTTACTCACACAATTACCACTACAATTTTTTTCGAAAATTTACTTACACTGCTACAACATCACATGCCAGTAACATTTCTTAAATTCAATAAATTAATGGTAGATTCTATGGTACCCATAAGGTACCATACCTTTGTCCACATGGACCAATGAGAATGTAGCGATTGAATTATTTAAATCTAAATTAAAAATGATAAAGTGATGTGGTCCAATCAAATGAATGATAGGTACGGTACCCCATATTTTAGAAAGGTACCGGAGTTGTCACCTAAATTAATATCATTAGAGGATCAAGTAGAAAATGTATCTTTTCTAGACACCACACAATTACTAAGCTATATCTATACCACCGTTGCTTCCGTCTATGCCTCCTTGCTTTCGTCCATGCCATAGAAATAAAACAAATTACAAAAGAAATAAAGTGCATGTTTACTAACACAGATATTTTCTTGTTTTCTACTTCTGTTTTTCGTTCTCCAATTTTCTGTTTTTATTTTTCAGTTTTTCCATCTCCAATTTTCTGTTTATGTTTTTTAGTTTTCCATTTTCAAATCTGAAAACATGTTCATCAATTTTTCCACCCAGTTTTGTGATCATTCAGAAGACTGAGAACATGTTTACTTCACGGGTTACTAAATGGTGTTTATTAAGACCCGCGTTAATAAGCGACGCATAAAATAAGCAATGTTGTAAGATCATGTTTACTTCAAAAGGTTAAAAACACTGTTTAACATTAAAATGTCCAAAATAACCCTATACATATATAGACACACAAACATTCATGAACACAAATATATAATATAATATGTGGGGCCGATCACCTCGTACATGTACGGATGTACCCGTACCCCTAACCCTTACCCCCGCCCCTATACCTCGTACCCCTACCCTACACCCAATTCCACACGTACCCTTGACCCCTACCCCTACCCTTACCATGATCTTACACTCTACCCATACTCCCCCTACAACCCTTCATACCCACCCATACCTTGAAAAAAGAGAACAAAAGCGAAGAAAACATGGATATATGGGATGAGGGTGGTGACATGCGTGAAATAGGGGCAGAGAAGGAAGAACGCGGAGAAGCCAATGTGAAACGCTGCCTACCTTGGCGTTTTCATTTTCAGCTTGTTGGACCCAATAATCTAATCCAACAATCCATTTACCAAACAATAATTTTGGCCGTTTATACAGTCAAAATCATTAATTGCAGTCAAAGAAGCCAAGGTTTAGCTGATAAACCATTTTCCAAACAAGGCCTTAGAGTCACACAAACATTCCGAATTTTGGTATGAACAATCTTGGTGGATTTTCCGAAAAAAAGAAAGATAAGACAATCTTCACGGGACAGAGGGAGTAGATAATTTTTGTAATTTACTTAGGGTTGGTTTGCAACTCCTTTTAAAAAGAACTTCTCAGCTTTTGACTTTAAAAAAACACTTATTTTCCCAAACACTACAACTTTTATTTTTATCGGCTTCCGCGTCAAAAGTGCTTTTACTTTTTCTACGGAGTATTACACAAAAAGCACTTATTTTACCAAACACTACCCACTTTTACTTTTCAAAATCATTTTTTTCTCAAACACTATCAACTTTTATTTAGTTATTTCTCCCCATTTCATTAAAAAAAGCACTTTTTTAAAAGCAGAAGCTGTTGCAAACACACCCTTAAGACTATATAAAATTACATTTGTGAAAGGAAAAACATATGATTTCGTTCAAAAAAATGTTATAATCGACCAAATAAGTGATTTTACGTCACTAAAACTAAAAAATAAAAATATTTTATCCCGTGCATGGCATGAGTAAAGATACTAGTTTAAATACAAATCAATGAGAGATGAAGAAAGTATGGTATATATGACCAAGAAATGAGAAACATATCAATATAACATTAAGTGCCCGTTTGGTAGCCCATTTTTTCGGTTTATCACGTTTATCAATAATTTTTTTCACCAAACACGTAATTTTCTATTTTGCGCGTTAAATTGCGTAATAATAAGAAAAAATAATGTTGAAGTTACTTTTCTAGCTGTATTGGTCAAAGTTACTGTAAAGGTCCATTTTAGTTATTTTTACATATAATTTTTTCTTTATTTTATTAATAAAATATATTTTCAATATAATTTTTTTTAATAAATCAACCAATTCAACCAATTCAGCCAGAACTTCATAAATTTCAGCAGAGTGGTTGATGGAGTATATGGCCCAGGAACCCCCGGCCCATAGACTCCTACTTCTCCTACATAAGCCCGCTGAGCCCAGGGAGCACCTCAGGCCCAAATACAATGACCCAAGCTTCAAGGGAGCCCAGAATACACACTGGGGTGCCTTCGGCCTCCTTGGCCGAAGGCTCCAGAAACTCACGAAGTAGCCCTCTCTGACATACGAAGTTACTGGGAGAAAACGGCGAAAAACATGAGCCTTCGGCATTACCAAGCCCTCGGCATTAGGGAAGCCTTCGGCTGAACTTAGCCCTCTTCCACTCGGGGCCTTCGGCTACACAGGGGTCCGTGGCTACATGGAGCCCTCGGCCACACAAGGTGCCTTCGGCCAAACACTCTCAATCATCGAAGATTCCTTTTGGAGACAACCAACCACCGCATTTAATGCTACGTCACATCCGCCAACCGCATTCAATGCGGTAAACGTACCACTGCCGGTGCCAACCGGCTGATGTGACCCTTCGGCCGTTGGATTACTGACACGTGTACTCTCATCGCATTTATTGCTGCTATAAATAGCTGCCCATTTCTCCATTGTAAATCATCATCTACATCTCAACTCCACACAATGAGTTCATTTAATAAAATCGACTCTCTCTCCTCCTATTTACTCTGACTTCTCTCTAGTTATTCCCGCAATAACCCCTCGGATAAGATACCCCCCGGGTAGACTATCCATCATTTGGTGCTCTCGTTGAGAGGTCTGAACTATCAAGTAAGAAACCCCCCCCCTCTACCAAATACAAAACACTTACCAAAAAATGGGAAGAACCACTCGTGCCCAATCCAAAACTCTGGAGGAGAACCACGTAGCCCCCGGCGAAACCAACGGGGGTGAGGCCTCCAACAGGCTCTTAGTGTCCGAGGGTGGTATCATCCTCGAATTGGAGCAGGCTACCGCTGACCTCCGTCAGCAGCTGCAGAAAAACACCCCTGATGCCCGCATTGGCCTTGATAATCGAAGGAGGGATCGGAGTGAGAACCAAGTTCCCCCTCCGGCCTCGGCCATCGATCTTCAGGCTGCCTTTGCGGCCTTTGTTCAAAACATGGCTCTCAATTCCGGAGCCCTCGCCTCTCAGGCACCCCTCCAGCCCTATGCTGGAGGGAATGTTATCAACCTACCACCAGTCCCTCCTTTGTTCAACAGTCCTCCCCCGGGGATTGGCAATGCAGAGGGGGTCATAGCGCAGGATACCGCCTCCCAAGAGGCCCAATCCAGGGACAAGCGCCCCATGATGAAAGAGAAACCCCGAACCTCTGTACTTGAGAGGCTTGGGGGAGCTCCCGGGCACCGAGGGGTCCAAGACCGCCTCGGGAAACAAGCATTCAGCAGGCCCCAGGAGAGTGGAGCCTCTGCTTCGGGCGCCGAGGGCGTGCCTCCCCCCCGAAGCAAAGGCAAAGCCCTCCTCCATGCCGATGACGCCAGGCACCAGATCAATCAGGCGCAATCCTTCCGTGCCAACTCCCAAGGGGTTGCCCCGAAGGATCCTAAGGACGAGATCATCGAAGCCCTCCTCCGTCAACTTGAGGAGAATCGTCAGGCTCCTCCGACGGCTTCCACGGCAAGGCCAGACCCAGAGTACGCTGACCTCCGGGCGCAAGTGGAGGAAATGAAGCGTAAGCTCGCCGAAGGCTCCGGTGAGCCCCTCATTCAGCTCCGCACTAGGACGCCTTTCACCCCAAGGGTGCTGGCGGCCAAAATCCCCCACAAGTATCGCGGGCAACCCATCAAACCGTATGAGGGGAAGACAGATCCCCAAGAGCACTATAGCCGCTATCAAAATAGCATGATGATGATGGGGGCCTCGGATGAATACTTATGCCGTTGGTTCCTTTCCACCTTGGAGGGGCCCGCGTATGAGTGGTTCAACCGATTGCCCGAAGGCAGCATTGATTCTTGGCAAGAACTTGCTCACCGCTTCCTTACACAATTTGCTGGGAGGCATCGCTCAAAGAAGCACTTCTCCCACCTTCTGAACGTGAGACAACAGAAGGAGGAAACCCTTCGGAGTTTCTTAGAACGCTGGAGGCAGGCCTCCCTCGAGGTCGAAGGCGCCGATGACAGAACCCTGATGGCCCTCTTCCACACCGTCCTCCGCAACGGTAACTTCTCCAGGAGTCTCATCACTAACCCCCCCCCCCCCCCCCCCGCGATTATACCAAGGCCCTCCAGCGGGGGGATCGATACGCTGAAGCGGAAGAAATTGAGAGGGACCGCCGCAATACGGATCCTTCTCAGAAGAATGAAGGCAGGAATCGGCCCGGAGGGCCTTCCCCTCCGGCCAACCGCGAGGCCCAATATAATGATCGCCCCCGAGGAGGCCAAGCCAGAACCGGGGGCGGTTACAAGAACAATCCAAAGGCGTGGGCGCAACCCGTCCTCCTTGAGCACCCACGCACTCCCTTGACGCATCCCGTCAGCGTCATTCTTGATCATGCAGAAGAGCGGGGGCTCGTTGAGCGAGACTCCCGTACACCCCTCGAGATTTATGCCATCGGTCCTGATGAGCCCTACTGCCGCTTCCACCGCCACCATGGACACAAAACCGACGACTGCCATCAGCTGAAGAACGCCATCGAGAGGCTGATACAGGCGGGCCACTTGTCTCAATTTATCCGGGGCCCTCCTCCCCAGGGCCCCCCACATCATCCAGGCCCTCCGCCGAAGGCGAACAAGTGGGTGAACCCCAACACCATCCCCTTGGGAAACCCACAGGGGAAGAAACGTGAAATTGGGGGCCTCGACGACGAGGGGGAGGGCTCCCATCAACAATACAAGCGCCATATTCACATGATTAACGGCGGCAACACTGGTGGAGACTCCACCAGCCAACGGAAGAAGTGGGCACAGTCCCTTTACATTGGGGAAGTCAATCACATGCCCCCAACTAAACGGCCGAGGGCGGATCCAATTTTCTTCACAGATGCGGACCTCCCCTCGGGTTCTCTGCCGCATAGGGATGCCCTCGTCATCCGCACTGAGATCAATGACGCCATCATCCACCGGACTTATGTCGACACGGGGAGTTCTGTCAACGTCATGTATCTCAACACTTTTCAAGAGTTGGGACTCGACAGGGGGTCCCTTCGACACATCAACACCCCCCTCTCCGGATTTACGGGGGACAGCATAGACGCCGAGGGCGTCATCACCCTCATGGTTGAATTCGGCGACGGGTCCCATAGAGCCAAGCTCGAAGTGGAATTCGTCGTCGTCAACCTCGACTGCGCGCACAACATCATCCTCGGCCGGCCTGCCCTCGAGGACTTGGAGGCCGTCATCTCTATGAGGCACCTCTGTCTCAAATTCCCCACACCCACCGGCATCGGCTACTCAAGGGGGAATCAGAAGCTCTCCAGGGCCTGCTACCTTCAACTTACCAGGAAGGTTAGTAAAACTGAATTTCGAGTTGACACCATCACCACCAAGGCCTTGGAGGAAGAAGAAGGAAGGCCGAGGGCTGAGCCTGCCGAGGAGACCGAAGACTTGATACTCAATCCGGCCAAGCCGGAGAGAGTCCTGAAGATTGGAGCCAAGCTCCCCGAAGACTTGAAGGCTGGCATCACCAAGGCCCTCCGCGCCTACTCCATTGTTTTTGCATGGGGGCCGGAGGATATGCCAGGAATTGACCGAAGGGTTATCACCCACCGCCTGGCGGTGGACCCTTCGGCCAAACCGGTACAGCAGCGGAGGAGACCCCTCTCGGCCGAGAGAAGGGAGTTCGTGAAAAAGGAGGTATCTATGCTCCTCTCCATCAAACACATTAAGGAGGTGAAATACCCTTCTTGGATGGCAAACGTAGTCCTCGCACAGAAGCCCCCTACCTTCCGTATGTGCGTGGACTACACGGATCTGAATAAGGCATGCCCCATGGACCCCTTCCCACTGCCAAACATTGATCAACTGGTAGATGAGACCGCGGGATGTGAAATCATGTCATTCCTCGACGCATTCCGCGGATATCATCAAATCTACATGCATGAGGAGGACGCTGAAAAAACTGCCTTCATGACACCCGAAGGCATCTTCTGCTATCTTGTGATGGCCTTCGGTCTAAAAAATTCAGGCGCCACCTACACACGCATGGTGGCTAGGGTTTTTCAAGCTGTCCTAGGACGCACCATGGAGGCTTACGTTGACGACATGATCGTCAAAAGCAAGAAGGCAGGCACTCACGCCGACGACCTCCGGGAAATCTTTGCCATCATGCAAAAATTCAATCTCCGGCTAAATCCGAAGAAGTGCACCTTCGGCGTACAAGGAGGGAAGTTCTTGGGCTACATGGTCAGCCGAAGGGGTATTGAGGCCAACCCCGAGAAAATTCAAGCCATCATCAACATGGAGCCCCCGCGCAACGTCAAAGAAGTTCAGCGGTTGACGGGTCGCCCGGCAGCCCTCAACCGATTCCTCTCTAAATCAGCCGAGAGGGCCCTCCCCTTCTTCCAAATCATGAGAAAGACAACGGGTTTCCAATGGACATCTGAGTGTCAAGAGGCCTTCGACGAACTTAAGAAACACCTCTCTTCTCCCCCAGTGCTCTCCAAACCGAAGGTGGGGGAGACCTTATACTTATATCTTGGTGTTAGCCCTTCGGCCATCAGCTCAGTGCTAATCCGAGAGGAGGACGGCGTCCAACATGCCATCTTCTACGTCAGTAAGACCCTCCGGGAAGCCGAACTCAGGTATTCTCCCGTCGAGAAGACGGTGCTAGCCATCGTTTGGACCGTCAAGAAGCTTGGCCACTACTTTCAAGCTCATCCGGTCCAAGTGCTCACACATCAACCCCTCGGCGCCCTCATGAGGAGCCCCACAAGTTCCTTCCGAATGGTGAAATGGGCCATCTTCCTCAGTCAATACAACATAGATATCCGTCCGAGGCCTGCCATTAAGGGCCAAGCCCTGGCAGACTTCGTAACGGAGTGCACCGCAAGATCAGCAACGGACGGGGAGCCTTCGGCACCCCTCGATGAGTGGTGGACACTCTATACCGATGGCTCCTCGGCCACCAAAGCATGCGGAGGAGGAGTAGTTCTGATCACACCCGAAGGTTTCCGCGCCTATTATGCCATCCGCTTCTCCTTCAAAGTATCAAACAATGAAGCCGAATACGAAGCCCTCCTTTGCGGCCTTCGGCTGGCAGCGAATCTGAAGGCTAAGATGATCCACGTCAAGTGTGACTCCAAACTCGTCGTGGGTCAAATTTCCGGGGAGTACGAAGCCAAGGAAGGAAGGATGAAGCAATACAAAGAAGCGGCTAAAGAGTTGCTCAAGGTGTTTGAGGCACATTCTCTCACCCAAATACCGAGGGCTCAAAACTCCGAGGCCGACATTCTATCCAAGCTTTCGGATGAATCCCCCAAACACCTCTCAAAAATTGCAAGAATTGAGGAACTGAGCCTCTCAAGCATCCACGCGAGCCCCGTCATGAGCATTAACCTGAGGCCGGAGGACTGGATCTCTGACATCATCACCTTCATCACCACGGGGCAACTGCCCCAAGACGGAGCTCGCGCCAAGTTAGCAAAACTGAGGGCTCCCAGCTACACCCTCGAAAACAGGAGGCTTTACAAGAGATCCTACAACGGCACCCTCCTTCGGTGCCTTCACCAAGATGAGGCCGAAGTCGCCATGGAGGAAGTGCACAGTGGCACTTGCTCAGCTCACCAGGGACCCTTCTCCATGTCCCGAAGGCTCATAGTTCAGGGCTACTTCTGGCCCACGATGGCTAGAGATTGTGTTGATCTAGCCCGAAGATGCACCGCGTGCCAACACTTTCAGAAGGCCCCCGGCAGACCAGCGGTCAACTATGCTCCCATCAGCACCGCTATACCGTTCTCCAGATGGGGGATTGACTTAGTGGGCCCTCTGCCGAGGGGTACCTCCAACAACAGGTACATCATTGTGGCCATTGACTACTTCACCAAATGGGTAGAGGCCGAACCCCTCGCCAGCATCACTGAAGCCCGGTGCCGCCACTTTGTTCTCAGAAATATTCTCACGAGGTTTGGCGTCCCCCAACAAATCATCTCTGACAACGGGACTCAATTCGAGGCAGCCCCCTTCTGTGCCCTCCTGGAGGCATGGGGCATCAAACACACCTTTTCATCCGTTGCCTACCCCCAAGGCAACGGGCAAGTAGAGAACGCCAACCGAACCCTACTCGAAGGGTTGAAGAAGAAACTGGAAGCTGAAGGGGGAGGCTGGGTAGAAGAGCTACACAACATCTTATGGGCCTACCGTACCACCCCTCGGCGTGCAACAGGCGAAACACCCTTCTCCCTATGCTATGGCTTTGAGGCTAAGGCTCCAACAGAAGTGACCCTTCCTACCCGAAGGGTGGAACAATATGAGCCCGAGGTCAACGAAGCCAACATGGCCCTCGACCTTCATCTCATCTCGGAACGCCGAGAGCAAGCTTTCCTCAGGGCCGAGAACTATAGGAGACAAGTCAAAGGCTACATCGACGCCAAGGTCCGCTCTCGGGAATTCCAGGTGGGAGACTACGTCCTCCGACGAAGGGAGGCCAGTCTACCCACCGAAGGAGGAAAGATGGCGCCCAAGTTTGAAGGCCCCTACATCATCTCAGCCATCATCAAACCAGGGACATACAAGCTTAAACGTCCCAATGGGACGGAGGTCCCTAGACATTGGAATGTGCACCACCTTGTCAAATTCTATCAATAAGGCATGAGCGGCCAAGCCCTCATCCTCAGCAAGTGTAAATATCAATGGCCCAAGGCCCCATCTGTTTTTGAAGAACAATCAAAAGGCCAAGCCTTCATCACCTACATATTGTACAAGCGGCCCAAGGCCCCCCCTTCTCTCCTACAAATGAGTGGCCAAGCCCTCATCGCTTCACCAAAATAGGCCCAAGGCCTCTCCCTCTCATGAGGGGGAACAACAATTTAGGTACCAAGTACCAAGTGTATGGGTCACCCCCATCACCCTTTGAAAACACTAAGTGTTTTCTCAAACTTTTACATACTCTCCTAAAAAAAAAAAAAAAAAAACGGGGGGTGCAATACCCCTCGGCTCCGGCTGGTACCAAGTGCCCCCGGCTATTTGTGTCCCACACACAAATAAAACCCTTCCCAGGAACGCTTTCCGCGCCATCCCCCAAGGGGAGGCAGGCAACGGACCACGTCCTGGGCCCAGGATTCGACTTCCACAAACGAAACGCTCCCCGCGCTATCCCCCAAGGGGAAGCAGGCAACAGACCATGTCTCGGGCTGAGGGGACGACTTTCAAAACCGAGGCGCTTTCCGTGCTATCTCCCAAGGGGAAGCAGGCAACAGACGATGTCTCGGGCCGAGGAAACGACCCTCAAACCCTCCGGGATATCGGAAGGTCATTCCCGAAGGGGGAGCCAACGGTTTGTTCCGTTGCCTCCCATATAGGCCAAGCCTTTCCTAGAAACCAAGTTTCTAGATGCCTCTCCTACACCATCAAAAAAAAAAAAAGAAAAAAAAAGATGTGTAGGGGGGAAGGAACTCCCCGGATACTATTTTCCCCGGAGGCTCAACACTTCGGATATATACTCCCGAAAGCTCCTACAAAGGCACAAGAAAATCTCTCAACAACGAATCATCTGGCTACATAGCCGAAGGCCTCACTACATGAAGCCTTGGAGTACAACAGTTCCCCCGGAAGCCCAAGAAGAGGCCCTCCAAACTTTGGCTGAGATTAAGCAGCTAGTCTATATCACATCCGAAGGCATGCCCTCGGAACGGTGGGACAAGTTCATAAGACCTACAACGGCGGGAGATTCATCAAACTCCTTCATCTGAAGGCTCACAACAATGCCTATTGAAAATATGGGGGAGATTTGACTAGGTCTAAAAAAAACAACAACGACCCCCCGATGATCCTACATTGCATCTGAGGGGTCCTGATTGTATGCTATCAACCGAGGGCTACGCGCAAGACCTGTGGGAGACAAATCTCAGGATTTACTAAGTCCATGATTTCGGACCCCCCGACGGCCCAAGCAGTCCTCACACCCGAAGGTTCACTACTGCATCTATTGGAACTCCGGGGGGGGGGCAACTCTTCAACTACACACTCGTGGCCGATGGCCCCCTAAAACTACTTGGCGATGACCTAAAGCTACACTGCTAGTCGAAGGCCCAGCATTTCCGGGGGCACATAATACAATTTCACTTGGGAATTTTCCTAAGTCTAATCCATTTTAGCCCTCGGTCCTTTCACTTCACCCCGGAGGTATTACAGGGATTCTTGGCCGAAGATTCCCAATTAAGTTTTACTTAGATTATTTTCTGAGGTTTTGCACTACATCCGGAGGGTCTTGATAAAAGCCCACAACAATAAGCCCCGGCGATCCCGATATGCGACTTGGGGCCATTGATGGGATTTCCAGGCGAAAAAAAAAATATATATTCATCCAAGTGAAGGAAAGCATACATTCATAAAGGAAAAAGGACGAAGGCAAACAAAAGTCGAAGACAAATGAGGCAATCATTCAAAGAGCCCGAAGGCGATAATTCTTTCAAACATGGAAAGTTGTCAAAGTACAAGAGAAAGTTGCTTGTTTACAAGTGGCCAAAGCCGGAGATTATGAGCTACTACATACACTTGGCAAAATTCAAGCCCCAACATCTTTGGCTACATCTCCCTTCAGTTTTGAGGAGGCGTCATCCTCAGCTTCTTCTTCATCATCCGAGGCCAGCCTGTCCAGCTCCGAGTCCTCCAGAAGCTGCCTCTCTTCACCTTCAGGGAGGGGAATCCTGACGTCTTGAAGCAGGGGGGGAAGGCCGTAGGGAGTGGGATCGAAGTCCTTGGGATCTACCCCAAAATGCCGAGCCAGCTTCCGGTAGAGCATGGCTTGCGTGAAATATTGGCCCCCCTCATAGAAACTTTGTCCCTTTAAGGCCAGCCACATAGCTCCGGGGCCTTTGACCCAGTCATCCACCGAAGTCTCCACAACCGAAGCCCGCCACGGCTTTTGCTCTTCGGATTTCCACCCCCGGCAACGAAAGAAGCAACGGCATCCTCAGCGGCTTTGGCAACGGCTTCGGATTTAGCCCTGTCGGCTTCCTCGGCGGCTGCTTTGGCGGCTTCGGCGGCAGCTCTCTCTGCCTCAGCCTTCCCCTGGGCAACACCCTCGGCCCTCGCCTCATCCTTGACACCCTCCAGCTTCTGCTCGGCCAGCCGGAGGGCCTCTTCCAGTAAGGCAAGCTGCCTGATGGCCTCTGTATTGTTAGCGACGAGCTTCCTCGTCACCTCGTCAGACTTCGCCTTCTCAAGGCGGTGCTGTTCCGCCCTGCGGACAAGTTCCCCGAAGGCCAAGCTAGCCTGCAAGCAGACAGGGGTACACCCGGGGTCAGATCATGCATAGGAAAAACAACACAATAACTAAAGATTCAAGAGTTGAAGTACTTACAGTGGCCGAGGCCTGAAGAGCCTTGAGCTCGAGGGCTTCGTCCCCAAACCGGCTGAGGGTGGACCGATCCACCGGGGGAGTGGCACCCTTCAAGAACTCCCTCGGGTCGAGGGTGCCATGCATGATGGCTGTCCCCTTCTTGATGGGGAAGTGAACGGTTTTTAGGGGCCAGGCCCCCTCAACGAGATCCTCCAGGGGGACGGACGCCGAAGGGTGACCGGAGGGGGGGGTCATCGACAATCACAACGGGGGAAGCTTTCTGCCCAACGTCCCCTTTTGGTTTCTTCTTTTCCGGGGGCTTTATGCCCTTCCCGGCATTCTTTCTTTTGAGCTCCCCCGCCTTGGAGCCCCCGGCGTCATCACCAGCATCAACAGTTACCACCCCCTTGGAGGGCCCCTGATCCTCAGGGGTCTTTTCCTTCCCGAAGAAGGCGTCCACCTGCGGCTGGGCCGGAGGCCGCTCCTCCTTCTTCTTTTTGTCCTTGGCCAGTTGCCTGGACAGCTTGGAGAACGCTTTCGGGTCCATAAAATCACCTGCAAAAGAACAGCAAGGAAGGAGTTAGAATCAAAGCTAATCAAAGACTTACATCTCGAGGTACTAATGACAAAGGCCCTCGGCAACAACCTCTAACACCCGGGGAGCCCCGATCAAGGAGAGGGTATCTCTCATCTTTCTCCCCCGGCAGGCGATACCGCTGGAATTCTAGCTTGAGCAACTCCTCCGGAAGTGTGGCGGCCTTGATGGTAGTCAGCTTTTCTGAACCAGGCGGCTTCGCTCTTAGCTTTTTACCGTTGCCCTCAAGGGCAGCATTGCCCACTTTGGGGTGCCTCTGAAAGTGGTTGCGAAGGGGCCTCGGGAAGGTTGCTCCCGGCATCCTGAGGTAACAGAAACGGTCCTTCCACCCCTTGTGGGATGAAGGTACCTCCGAGAAGAGTCTCCACGCCGGCACTTGCTGGAGGTTTGCAAAGCCCTCACTATTGGCGGCCCCCCCCGGCAGAGATTGAAAGATAGGAAGAATTGGTCCAATGTGGGGACAACCCCTCGGCTCCGGCATTGCGAGAGAAACCCGGTGATGTAAGAATGACTGTTCGGAGTCAGCTGGCAGGGGGCGAGACCCACGAACCGGAGATACTCTACCAGGAAGGGATGGAGCGGGAACCGGAGGCCCAACTCCACCGAAAGGATGTGGACAGCATAGCAGCCCTCCGGAGGATGCAGCAGCACGTCATCAGGCCCTGGCACTACCACCTGTGCCGACGGGCCAACTAATAGTTGAGTCTTGAGGTATTCCGCCTCTCCGGCTGACGTCTTCAACTCAAGAGCGGCCGTGTTAAGGTAGGAGTGTCCTTCGGGAATTCCGACAGGCTGCCCCGCATCTACCGCAGCCTGTTTCTTCTTCGGGGCAGCCTTCTGCTTCTTTCTCTTCTTCCCCGAAGCTACCCGGAGGGGTACGGCGTCAATCGGCCGGGAGCAGCTCGCTTCACCGGCATTTCGCGGAGGGGGGACGGCAACCGTGACTGCCTGCCTCTCTTTCTCCTCTTCCTCTTCGGCGATTTGAAGAGCGAGGGCCATCTCCTCATCTGCCACCACCTGCTCGAATTCCTCCGCCTCCAGCTCAGCGCGGAGTTGGCCTTGGACCTCTTCAGCTACTGCGGCGTCGTTTCCTGCCGATGGCTGCTCACTGGAGGATCCCAGACTCGAATAGCTCTCAGATTGCGCCGGGGCCTCCTCCGATATGTTCTGTGAGTCGCTGCCGGAAGACATCTTGATGAAGGAGAAGGGAAAATATCTAGGTGTTTTAACCGAAGGCCCCTAAGGTCACTAAAAATAAGCCTAAGGAGCTAGCAAAGTATGCTAAGAGAGTCGGAGGGCTGAGGAAATACTGACCTCAAAATTCGGTTTGGATCGAGGGTGAAACTTTCTCTCTCTAGAAATTTCAGCAGAGCTTCGCTTCAATTCTAAAACGCGCAGAGGAATGAGCTCAAACTCAGGGTATTTATAGGCAACTGGGCCTCGAGAATTGGGCTTCAATTCAAAAAGCCCATCATTATGGGCCGCCGGTTCAACCAATGGGTAGCACCCGCCCCCATCTGCCAACGACAGAGCGCCACGTGGAAACCTCTTCCAACGGCTATATCACAACGGCTCTATTTGGGAACCCTTGAGGCAACCTCAGGCGGTAGCCTCCGGCTGCTACTGAGTAGAGCCTCCGGTGAGCACACATCACCAAGTACCTTCGAACAAGCCGCAATACAGCCTTCGGCTTATCAACATTACAACCCCTCGGGAGTTCATCAACACATCTACTCCTTTTCCCTCAAGTACCTTTCGGCAAAAGGAGTGAGGGACTCCGGGACAAGGACGCGCCCCTCGGGGAACACACAGAACAAAATTTTCACATGCAGAATTTACACGCGACCATCAGGCGAGAACCCCTCGGCTATGTGCATCATTACACCCTTCGGGAAAAGTTTAAAATGTCCCACATGTCACTTGTGACAAGGAAGCAACCTTCACCCCAACACGTACATGCCATGCATTCATGCTTCCCTCAGAAAACCCTCGACATGTGAGGGACTGAAGGGAAGCCCTCGGCAAACGTCAAAAAGACTCTCCATCAGAACGTGAAGCCTTCGGCAAAGATCAACGAATCAACACATCTACTCCTTTTCCCTTAAGTACCTTTCGGCAAAAGGAGTGAGGGACTCCTGATGGAGTATATGGCCCAGGAACCCCCGGCCCATAGACTCCTACTTCTCCTACATAAGCCCGCTGAGCCCAGGGAGCACCTCAGGCCCAAATACAATGACCCAAGCTTCAAGGGAGCCCAGAATACACACTGGGGTGCCTTCGGCCTCCTTGGCCGAAGGCTCCAGAAACTCACGAAGTAGCCCTCTCTGACATACGAAGTTACTGGGAGAAAACGGCGAAAAACATGAGCCTTCGGCATTACCAAGCCCTCGGCATTAGGGAAGCCTTCGGCTGAACTTAGCCCTCTTCCACTCGGGGCCTTCGGCTACACAGGGGTCCGTGGCTACATGGAGCCCTCGGCCACACAAGGTGCCTTCGGCCAAACACTCTCAATCATCGAAGATTCCTTTTGGAGACAACCAACCACCGCATTTAATGCTACGTCACATCCGCCAACCGCATTCAATGCGGTAAACGTACCACTGCCGGTGCCAACCGGCTGATGTGACCCTTCGGCCGTTGGATTACTGACACGTGTACTCTCATCGCATTTATTGCTGCTATAAATAGCTGCCCATTTCTCCATTGTAAATCATCATCTACATCTCAACTCCACACGCTGAGTTCATTTAATAAAATCGACTCTCTCTCCTCCTATTTACTCTGACTTCTCTCTAGTTATTCCCGCAATAACCCCTCGGATAAGATACCCCCCGGGTAGACTATCCATCAGTGGTATATCAAAAGAGCTCTAAATGATCTTCAAAAAAAAAAAAAGAGCTCTAAATGTGTATCAAATCTATCAAGTTTGTAAAATATTTGAGTTTTTTTGTTTTTCAATATATATTCATTCAAAGCAAGTTTGGTTGATTAAACTTCAGAAAAATTCCCAAAAGCAAGAAATAAATTTTTATACACAACACGTGTGAGTCACCGGTAGGCATGGACAGGTCCCGGGCCGGGCCGGGCCGGTCTTGGGCGGGCGTTTTGGGTTTGGCTACAGGCCTGGAACCGCCCCGGGATTCCACCGGGTCTGGGCCGGTTCATTTTTTTTTTTTTTGCTTTTCTAATTAACCCCGACCACCCCTCCCCCCCCAAAACACCCAGCCCAACCCGGGAAAAACAAAAAAAATTAAATAAGAAAAGAAAAAATAAGGTCCGAACCGGGCCCGCCCCGCCCGGTCCGGTACCAAAGGATAGGGTAGCCGTAGCCCGGAACCGCTCTGCCCAACCTCCGGGCCGGGCCTAAGCCCGGAACCACGCCCGGTTCACTGGGCCGGTCCGGGCCCGCACAGTGATTGGCCGAGCCGGTTCCGGGCCGACCGGAACCGATCCATCCCTAGTCACCGGTACACTAACGAAGATCACAGGATGCATGCCGGTTGTGTTTGACCATCATGCACCGTAAAAATCTGTACCGTTCACATGTTGCGAAGGGCTTTAAACCGACCCACGTAGCAACTGGTCACTTGGTTGGCCTAATAAAAAATAAATACTGTTTCACATTTAGATCTTTTTATTTTCTCAGACTTATCCGGATCTAGGTCTGTTCCTTCTCCATTCTCCTCAATCTCTCCGCACCCAACGTTCCAATCAGGTACACTGGTTTACGCATGTCATCTTCCCTGATCCGTTCTGTTCTATACGCGTATTTTCGATATCGGATCTATTTTATATTTCTTCTTGTATCGGATATGATTTCAGTTACTTGAGCGGTATTAATGAATCGGCGATCTTTATAGTTTTCTGGTTTGCGTTCTCCGATTTGGTTTGGGTAGCAAAGTCTAAGCTTGTTTTTCGTTTTCAATTTGACGGAGAAAACTGTAATTCCTTGTTTCATTTCATGTTAATTGCATTCTTTCTGACTTTCTGTATTGGGTAACCTGAACATAAAAATTGTATTCTTTCTCCGTGTGCTCGTAAATTTGAAGGTTTTACACTTTCATTCATTTGAGCTCTCCTGTGTGTACGTGTGTGTCATGTTGTAGATGGGGGCTGCTGCTGGCTTTGATTTAATGTCTTATCGAATTATCGCAGTCTGTTGTTAATAAATATTGATATTTGATTGATCCGAAAACACCAATTCAAGAGAACATTTCTAAAGGAACCTTCGTTTCCAGGTTTGAGAATCCAACACTAGTTCACGAGAACTGGTTTGTGTCTGCATAGCCGCCTATCGATTATCAACCAAGTTTCATGTCTGAAGTCAACCTTGTGACTCCTACCGCCTTTGGTACAATCTTCTGTAGCCTGTACTCTTGTTTAATATTTTCCGAAGTCTCTGGTAATTTATTTTACATTGATGAAATTAAAATTCAGCTGGTCAATTAAATTAATACAAATTGCTCATGCAATGTTTAGAATTCATAACACAGTGTTTAGTGGCATCAAGTTGAATGATATACGAAGTGATAAAGAACATAGTTAATGTGCTTGAAGTTGCCAAGTTGAGGAGTAAATGGGTAATTGATACAAGTGTTAGTTTATGTATAAAATAGACCTGACATAGTTCTGATTTTCCAATCTGTTCAGATCCCTTTGCTGATGCAAGCGGTGAGAACTCTGCTGCGGGAACAAAAGAAGAGTATGTGCATGTGCGTATTCAGCAACGGAATGGTAGGAAAAGCTTGACGACTGTGCAGGGGGTGAATAAACAATACAGCTATGATAAAATACTGAAGGACCTCAAGAAAGAATTTTGCTGCAATGGAACTGTCGTTGACGACAATGAATTAGGCAAGGTATGAACAAATCACACTGTACTAATGTTTGTAGTTATATACTACTTATATATTTGTTGAGTCCTTGAGTTTTAAATAGGAAGTCCGAAAGTCTCGACTTGAGATATAGAAAACAGAATAAGATGAGTTAACTACTAAACTCAAGCATTATTTTTAATTGTGAGACCATGTAAAAAATAAATTGTGAAAGTCAGTACAGGGTTGTCTATTCTCGAATTAATACTAATTACTAATGAGCAAAAATGAACCATAGAACTGATGAAATAGCCAAAAATAAAAATAGGCATGATGGGAATCTTTTGGAAAGCCTGCTAGCATCTCTTTATACACACACATATATGTTTTTTCATCCATTATAACACTGATCTTTGTATTACAACATGAATTTTTATAGGTTATTCAGCTTCAAGGTGACCAAAGGAAGAACGTATCTGCCTTCCTTATAAATGTAATTCCTATCTGTTTTTTCATGCTATAGTTTTGTTGCACATGTTCAACAAAATGTGTGTACAAAACTGCATATCATATAAGCAGAGCCTTGATGCTTCATTATATTGAATGACCTTGCATTGGATTTCTTAACGGGTGTGTTTTTAAACTTTGGAAGCAGGCTAAAATTGCGAAGAAGGACAACATTAAAATCCATGGTTTTTGATCTGCTCGCGGACAACATAATAGCTACCTTCTTTGATTGTAAAAGGACTGATTTACCTTCTTTGATTGTATGTCCTTCCCAATATGCACTTCTATTCATGGTTATGACTTCTCATTTTGAGAAAGATGGGTTGTTGACTCTGTGTTCGCTTTTGATGTAATTGATGGCTAAAGCTATTGTTGGCAGATTCTCATGTGGAAATATAGTGTTTATTATATGAACACTTAAGGATGCATCTGGACTGGAATTTAGGATTTTAAATTCCCAGGGCTATCTGAACTGGAATTGTATGCATCACTAGTCCTAACTCCCAATTCCTAGTGCACCCTTTTTATCAATATATACTTAAATAAAGCGTGTAAAACATTTTCTTGTTATAATTTGATATGAATGGAATATATAAATAGGGATGGACGATACACACACATACATGATACATGCTTATGCTCCAGAGTTTTTTTAATATTGATGCCTTTTTTGTTGAAAATGTGTTTTTAGTTTTTACTCGTATTACTGTGCCATTCCTAAGCAAAACCAAAATTTCAAGCTAGGGGTGGACTTGGGCCGGGCGGCCCGGAACCGGCCCGGCCCGGTTACTGTTTGGCCCGGCCCGGCCCGGGGCCCGGTGGGTCCACCGGTTCGGTTCAGCCCGGCCCGGCCCGGCTGCTGGGCGGTCCGGGCTCGGGCCCAGTTTTTGGTGAACCAGCCCGGCCGGTTCGGGCCGGTTTTTAATTTTTTTTTTTTTGAATTTTTTTTGAGTTTTGGGTTGGATTAGGTATTTTGGGCCATTTGAGGTGGTTTGGGGTTGAGGGGGAGGGGTTGGGGGTTAAATAGAAAAGCCAAAAAAAAAAAAATTAAAACCGGTTAGGCCCGGCCCGGCCCGGTTTGGCCCGGAACCAGAACCGGAACCGCCCACTGGCTGTTTGGGCTCGGTCCCATCTTTCTTGGCCCGAGGCCCGGCCGGGCCCAGGCCCGGCCGGGCCCAGGCCCGAACCGGCCCGAGTCCAGGCATATTTCAAGCATGCCGGAATTGCCGGACGCCCGGACAGTTGCCTACATAATTTGAACTTTGGATAGGTGCAGGCATCCGTCTCACTCCATGCCCTATCTCAAGTCCCAACCCCCAACGGCCCAACCTCTCCTCCCAACACCCACTTGGCCACTCCCTAAAAATTGATGTCAGAAAGGATCAGGGGTGGACTGTAGTAGAGACCCAGGGACTACTGTCCCCCAACAAATTTTTTAGGGTATGCGTAAAATAATTTTTGCCCCCTCAAAAACTAATTTTCTAGGTCCGCCCCTGTCTGCACATCACACAAGATAGGCAGACCAAATCTGCTTCCCAACCACCACACCTTTACTTAGGGGTGGACTGGGCCCGGTTCGGGCCTAGGCCCGGCCGGGCTTGGATGGTTTTGGGTAAGGCTCGGAACCGGCCTGAGAGTCTACCGGTTTCGGTTCATTTTTTTTTGTGTTTTCTTATTTATTTCAACCCCCAAACCCCCATACACCGAAACCCGTCGGAAACACTCAGCCCAACCCACCAAAATCCAGCCCAAACCCAAAAAAACAAAAAAAAAAGGCCCGGACCGGCCGGGTTGGTTTGCCTTTTTCAGGACTTGGAACCGGTTACCTCCTCGGGCCGGGCCTAGGCCTAGGTCCGGAATCGATTTTCCGGGCCTGACCGGGTACAAACAGTACCGGTCCGGGCCCGGAACCGGTCCATCCCTACCTTCACTTGGCCTAACACATCCGCCAATCGCCACCAGCAAAACCGTCGTCGGTGATTGCTACCACCATAACTATGACGAGGGCCGCCTTTAGGAACTTTGGGCTCTAGGCAAAAACTAAATTACATTATTATATTAGTAAAAAATGTTAGACATGAGATGTCATTTACGGAGTAATTGCTTAAAATCTTATATTAAAATTTAAATTTTATTTTTTTTGTACGTAAATTGAAGTGAATATTGTAAATCTTCATGGTAGTTAAAATTAACGGGAGTGTAAAATAGTAACTTTTGCTGAAAGTTTACTACCACGAAAATTTAAATCACGGCACTAGAGACAAAATTATTTTTTCGGGCTTTAGAATTGACGGTCTTCCGTTTTCGAAATTGAAAAAAGTAATTCTAAAAAAAGGAATTCGATAGATTGGACACATGATCGATTAAGATTGAATTTTAATCCTTATAATTATATGTAACAATCAATGAATAATGAGGATGAAAGAATTGCTGGTTACCGATTCCGCGATTCGCCTTGTGAAGATTATCATTTTTATTTAGATTTTGGTAGTTTCAATTATAATTGTAATGTTTCCATTTTCACATTTGTCAATAGACAAGTTTGGTCATTAATATATTTCATTTTTTTGAGTAAAATCTTGAGAGTTTAAATACAGAGTATTTAAAATGGAAAAGGGTCAGATCCTTGAATTTACATAGAAAAGTCAAATAAGCCCTTATGTAGGAGACTCTATCCGGCCGTCACTATTTGGAGCGGTTCCCGGTGAAATATTTTGATGAATTTTTTTGAACATCTTATTCATTAAGTCTAGTTTACTCATACCAAATTGCAGCTAAAAATTCAATCAAGAAGGCATTCAAATTAATTCTTGAAGATAACTGCGCAGTTATCTTCGAGAATTAATTTGAATGCCTTCCCGGTTGAAGCTTTAGCTGAAATTTGATATGAGTAAACTAGACTTAATGAATAAGAGGTTCAAAAAATTTCATAAAAAAATACCACTGGGAACCGCCCCAAATGGCGACGGCCGGACAGAGCCTCCTATATAAGGTTTTATTTGACCTTTTATGTAAGTTCAAGGATCTATCTCGCCCTTTTCCCTATTTAAAATGAGTGAAATTTAAAAAGATTTTGCAAAAATTAAATTTATAATACATTAATAAATAAAATGTAGTTGAAATAGTATGTGAATGATGTGAAGTTCAACATATTGCAACTAAAAATATATAAAACTGTACATATTAAATTTAACTATTTTTTTTTTCTTTTGTTCGGGCATGCACACCTCAATTAATTTATAAATGATTTTAGTATTATACTACACATACATACTACTAATAGATTTATACCGGTGGGCGTAGCTCAACTGGTAGCGAGGGAGTACCATAAGGGTTAGGTCCCAGGTTCGACTCCCGGCAACTGCGATGAGTAGTTACTCTATAGAGCACCTCTGCAAGTACCGGGGGCAGAGCCCCACTCTCTATATGTCAGATTGTGATTATAGTCCAATTTACACCCCCCATCATGCCGTCCGGTCAGTGTTGGGGGGCCCTCAGGGATCAGGTGTCAATGTGTCATCTTTTTTTTACTAATAGAATTTATTATATTTAACAGAAATTACCTCATATTGGAGTAAAAACGTTTTGAAATTCAAAAATAGAGTATCATGTTTTTATTCCCTGAATAGGAGTAATCTGCCAAGTTTGGAAAAAATGCCATGTTAAAAGCCTTGTAATGCCAAATTTGGCAGAAATTTACTTCTATTCAGGGAATAAAAAACATGATACTCTTATTTTGGAATTTCAAAACGTTTTTACTCTTATTTAGGGAATTCTCTCTATTTAACAGATTCCTTCACAATGGTGGTGCCCTAGGCATTTGCCTAGGTGCCTCCCATATATGGACGGCTCTGCTTCTGGAAGGGTTATGTACGATCACTTTTTGGTTAAAGGGTATGTGGGACAATAAAGATTGAACCGTGAGTAAAACAATTTGTGATTCATGTTAAACTTAGCCAAATTTTAAGGGTCAAAGGTAGTATTAGTGCTGGACTTGGGCCGGTTCGGGCCCAGGTCGGGCCTAGGCCCGACCGGGCCGCCGGTTAGGAAATGTTAGGCCCGGGACCGGCCTGCCCATAGGCCGGTGCCGGTTCGGGCCGGGTCACCCGCCCGGGTCATGGGTCGGGTCAACCAATTTCCCCCCCTATTTTGCTACTTATTCATACAAGTGATGAATATTAAAAATAAACTTGAAGTGCATTTATTTGAAATAGGAACTACATTTGAGAATTGAGAAAAAAACAATATGAAATACATTTTCTAATAAATAATAACATAATTAATAATCAATTAATTAATTTGAGAAGTGCTACATATAAAAAAATTAACGTATATTTATTTGAAATATGAACTACAAGTTTACAAATTACAATTGAGAGTTGAAGGAAAAATTAAAAACATGAAATTCATTTTTATAATAAATTCTAAAATACTAATCAATCGGAATCTCCGGCATAGGTAGAGCCACCCTCGGTTGATTCATCCATAAAGTGTTAGGAGGGGGTGATGCTCATTTCTTGAGCTCTACGGGGCGCATTCAACCAATCGTGGTAGCATATAAGCGTCTCAAAAGATTCCGCGCTCAAGCTCGTTCTAGATTGCGTAAGCTCGTTCTATATAAGTATACTACTATAAGATGAGTAATACACTTATATTTAATACTCTAATATATAAAGTGTATATTAAGTAGATGTAAATTGTAATATAGGTAATATAAGTAGATAATAAGTAGAGATTAAGTAGATAAGGAATATAGGTAAATATAATATATGTATTTAAAAGTAGATAATTAATATATAAGTAGATAAGAAATATAAATAATATAATATATGTATTTATAAGTAGATAATTAATATAAAGTTGATATAATATTTGTATAAGTATTAAATAGTAAAATATAATGGAGAATAAGAGAATTTGAGAAGATGAAGATGAAGATGATTATAGAGTAGAGAGTAGGATTTAGGAAGAGTTGGAGAAGATGTGGAAACTTGTTTAAAATTAGGAGTATTTATAGGGTTTTTTTAACCCCACCCCCAAAAGTCCCGGACCCCCCTGGTACCCACCCAACGGCTATATAGCTGTTTGGGATGTGGGTCAAGAGCCGTTTGGCTCTTTAGAGCTGAAAAGGAAAAATAAAAATAAAAATATGGCCGCTAGGCCTGGACCCGGGCCTGACCCAGCCGGGTCGGGTCGCCAAAACTAAGAACTGAGCCCAGACCCCCTCCCCCGGTTCGAGCAACGACCCGGACCCGAGAACCGGGCCGGTCCCGGTCCCGCATAGTAGTGGGCCAGGCCAGTCCACGGGCCGGGTGGCCCGACACGAATCCAGCACTAGGTAGTATAATGAGATCATTGTTTAATTGTGATATTATTATATACTCCTTCCGTCCTACTAAAATTGTCCCATTTTTTCTTTTCGGAAAATACTACTAAAATGTTCTTGTACCAAATTTGGTAAATCATTTTAACTTTATTTTTACTTTATTCTAACTTAATATTCGTGTTGCTCCCTCATGTTCCAACGTTAGTGGGACGAAGATAGTATATGTTTTAATATTTCATGATTAAATTTTCATTTAAAACTGTTAATTATTTCCTGAAATCAATGTTTTAAAAAGCGCTAGGCGCTAGCGTAGCGCCTAGCGGCTAGGCAGACGCCTAGGCGAGGACTAGTCGGAGACATATAAATTATACTATTAACAATATTTTTGCATAAATATGATTAGTAATGTTGTGTTTGTGTGTGTATAAAAAATATATACACACATATACACATCAACATGCACGAATGATAGAGTTGTCACATATAATAATATATTATACCTACTCACTTACTCATTAGTAGCTTTCTTCATATGTGTTGTTAAAGTTAAAGGTACATATATCTTTTAGGATACTAAAATAAAAAATTAAAAAAAAAATGTTCGATGAATCTAGACGCATAGGCAGCCGATTAAGCGCTCTGGGCGGGCAACTAGGTGCCCTAGACGGCCGATAATTCACATAGACGCCCAATCAATTAGTCGGAGTGCCTAGACTAAAATCGGGACGCCCGGTCACCGCCTAGCGCCTAGACGGGGACTAGTCGGGTGCCTAGAGAGATTTTTAGAATTGTGTCTGAAATAGATATACAAATATTTTTATGTGACGTAAAAAAAAGTGAATATTTTCTCCGCAATGAGAATATCTTCTCACTTTTGTTTTTCTTCCTTAACAAAAAGATCTTTCCTCAATAATTTTAAAAATAATACATTATCATAACTAGGGGTGGACTCGGGCCGGGCGGCCCGGAACCGGCCCGGAACCGGCCCGGCCCGGAACCGGCCCGGCCCGGAACCGGCCCGGCCCGGAACCGGCCCGGCCCGGAACCGGCCCGGCCCGGTTACTGTTTGGCCCGGCCCGGCCCGGGGCCTGGTGGGTCCACCGGTTCGGTTCGGCCCGGCCCGGCTGCTGGGCGGTTCGGGCTCGGGCTCGGGCCTAGGTTTTGGCGAACCGGCCCGGCCGGTTCGGGCCGGTTTTTAATTTTTTTTTTTGATTTTTTTTTTAAGTTTTGGGTTGGATTAGGTATTTTGGGCCATTTGAGGTGGTTTGGGGTTGAGGGTGAGGGGTTGGGGGTTAAATAGAAGAGCCAAAAAAAAAATTATAACCGGTTAGGCCCGGCCCGGCCCGGCCCGGTTTGGCCCGGAACCGGAACCGGAACCGCCCACCGGCGGTTCGGGCCCGGGCCCAACTTTCCTGGCCCGAGGCCCGGCCGGGCCCAGGCCCGAACCGGCCCGAGTCCAGGCCTAATCATAACTAATACATCGTCTCCTCATCATATCTTCTTTCACTGTTCTTAGGGAGTGTTTGGAAATGATTGTGTTTTTATTTTCCCAAACTACCCTCCATCTTTAACGTTTTTATGTCGTCATTGAGCATATAGCAAGATGGATTGGGATCCTCTACCCGACTAGGAGGGTGCCTTGCGCATCGGACGGGAGGGGAGCGGCCAACACGACCTCGAGATCGGCGAAAAAGTGGAGCTCAAGATCTCCGACCGTTGAATTGTTGATCGGACGACCGGGAGGAAGCAAGGCACTCTACCTTACTCTAAAGTAAGGTAGAGGCTCCGGATCCATAGCAAGATTACTTTTTTTGTCTACATAAGCAGGAGCCATTGATAGAGTGTGTCAGCTGGTTTCAATTATTGCGACTCACTTCACTAGTGATGGCAAGCATGGCTTCTTCTACCTTGGCTTTCTCCCTCACCAAAACTGCTTTTTTGAATGCTCAGAAGTCGTCCATTAATGGAGCCACTCCTCCTTCACAATCAAGCTCATCCTCTTGCACGCGACGGCGATCCATTCCAAGGATCTCCATGTCTGCTGCTAGATCTACTCCTCCTCTTCCTTACGATCTCAAAAGTTTCACTTTCGACTCCATCAAGGAGTCCATCGTTTCTCGAGAGATGACCAGAAGGTACATGATGGACATGATCACCTACGCCGACACGGATGTTGTCATTATTGGTGCTGGCTCTGCTGGTCTCTCTTGCGCTTATGAGCTCAGTAAGAACCCTAACGTACAGGTATATCCGTTCAATCTGAGTTTTGTTGTTGTTGTGAAAATAACACTTTTTACTTTCCCAAGTCTTGAGAATGACTGTGTAGTATAGTCATGGTTACTAAGTGCAATGATTATTGTCATCATTTTGATTTTTTTTGTTCATACAAATACTCCATACTATTAACTATAATAAGATAATTTTAATGCATCAAACCTTCAAATCCCCTCTTAGTATACAATTTCTGCCCATCATTAGCCCCTTGGTTTACTAAATGAATAACCATGTGCATAATGCTCTCAGGAAGAAATAATTTAACCATCAAATAAAATAAAAGGGATTATTATTCTCATATAATTTAGAGACTTTGACAAACTTAATTTCATAATTAATCATAACATTAATACACAGTGATTTTCAGACAACTAAATTTGTCAGTTAAGAGTATTATGTGAATAGTTAATTACTCGCATAACACAATATTATTTGACGCATCTTTTAAAACACAAGGGGTTAATGTGCAAAATTTGTATATCAAGATTCAAGAGGCGGTTTGGCATTTTTTGGTCAGTTTGGTCGTTTTTAAACCTTAAACAAACCTTGAACCGCAAAGCGAATCATTGATGGTTTGAATCATTTTTGGTTAGTTTGGGTAAATTGAATCAGTTTTGGTTGGTTCTGTTTCGGTTAGATGGTTTTTGTTCAGGCTACATACATCACCTATTGTTATATCCCCACACACTCATGTGTGACTCATGGACTGACTAACTCTGGTGTCATTCTAAAATTTGTTAAATGATGCTTACAACTCTTATACATTTATGTTTGTAGGTGGCGATAATTGAGCAGTCAGTGAGCCCGGGAGGAGGGGCTTGGCTTGGGGGGCAACTCTTTTCAGCGATGGTGGTCCGCAAGCCAGCACACCTCTTCTTGGATGAGCTGGATGTGCCGTACGATGAGCAAGACACCTACGTGGTCATAAAACATGCAGCCCTCTTCACCTCAACCATAATGAGTAAGCTGTTGGCAAGGCCGAATGTGAAACTGTTCAACGCCGTGGCGGTGGAGGACTTGATAGTGAAGGGCGGGAGAGTGGGCGGGGTGGTGACGAACTGGGCTTTGGTGTCCATGAACCACGACACACAGTCATGCATGGACCCAAACGTTATGGAGGCTAAAGTTGTGGTTAGCTCATGTGGGCACGATGGTCCATTTGGGGCCACAGGGGTCAAGAGGCTCAAGGACATTGGAATGATCGATGTGGTTCCCGGGATGAAAGCTTTGGATATGAATGAGGCAGAGGATGCGATCGTGAGGCTCACCAGAGAGGTTGTGCCGGGGATGATTGTCACCGGGATGGAAGTTGCAGAGATTGACGGTGCACCAAGAATGGTAATTTATTTAATTATATTCAATTAGTTGCAACTCATCCCACAGTTGAGAGGTCATTGGTTCATGTTTGAAGAACGGCCTCTCCTTTGAATGACAAGGGAAGGTTGCCCTCTATACATGCACCCTTGTGGTGGGACCCTTCCCCGGACCCTCACCTTGCGGGGTTGCCAATGTGCACCGTGCTGCCCACAAAAAAATTAGATGCAACTCATCGAAAAAGATTATGTAGATGTGAGGCTTACAGCACGCTAATCTATTTTAGAAATAAGATAAGCATACAATATAGGTCACTTGACTCGGCCCTCATCCCAAATACGGTAGGAGTGTAGGACAATTTGTGAGATGGATAAAGAGACCCAACTGATCCCAAAGGGCAACCCCAATTAATGCATGCCAGATAAACAAACTTGAAGCAGACCATACTTTGATATCCTATTAAATCGGGCCTAACCCAGTCCAGAAGATCCTCAAGAGGTGTTTTGTTTAGTGATATGGTAAACGTTAGAGGTGAGAGTGTGAGACACTTTAAAAATTAGTACAATTACTCATGTATTTAGTGATTGATGATGGTGGTCAGGGGCCTACCTTTGGAGCAATGATGATATCAGGGCAGAAGGCAGCTCACCTGGCACTGAAAGCTCTAGGGATGCCTAATGCAGTTGATGATGGAACAGCAGTGGGAGGCACCCACCAGCCTGAGCTGGTCATGGCAGCCGTCGCCTCTGATTATGAGAGTGTCAATGCTTAGCAAGGAAAGAGGGACCATAATAATGATAATAAGAGATTAAGAGTAATAATAAAGAAAGCAGGCGCAGAGTGATATGTTATCTTGCCATGGAGCAAGAACATGTATATATTTCCTTTCACTTTTCGCCATGTAAAATGCTTGTGCTTTCCGGGCCTTGTTTCTTTCTTGTTTTTTGATGATGTTGGATATGTGTATGATTAAGCTCCATTTCTTCATCTTCCTCTTATCGTTAGTGAGCATGCAAAAGTTCATTTACATTGTACAATGTACATACGGAGTATAGGACGACAAGCAGCAGCCTTGCTTTATACGGAGTATAAAAAACTGGAATAATATGATGTAGGGAAAATTCCTGCAATAGAAGTAAAAACGTTTCAAAATTCTAAAATATGACTCATGTTTTTATTCTTTAAATAAGAGTAATTACTGCCAAATTTGAAAAATACAATCATGTTTAAACTTTAGTACTCCCAAAATATGATAGTAATTAATCCTATTTAGGAATTGAAAATATGATAATCCTATTTTGGAACACAAACATTTTAATAGGACAATTTCCATATGATTTATCACTATATTCATAATTTGATGTGCTAAAGCAGCGTTGTATCCATCCATATTGGTATTTCCAGGCATAGAGATATGTCTGAGTTGTTTGAGGTGGATTCGCAAATTATATCGTGCAACCGGCGCACCATGAGGATGGTGCGCCCGGTTGCAAAACGACGGAGTATTGATGAGGACTGTTTCTTTATTTTTATCCTTTGTTTTTAAAAAATGGTAATAACTTTTTTATTTTTGATCCGATTTTTATAAAATTTATATCAACATTTTTTATTTTTCATGATCTTTCAAATGAGACCAATATTGCTTATGTAATTTTAAGAAATAATCAAACTATTATATTAATGTGTATTGGATTATAAAGAAAACCAAACTAAATTTAATACAGAAAAATAATTGTGTAAATCACATTTTATCTTAAAATTGTGTATATAAAAAATTTATTGTATTAGGTATTTATACATGTGAGTTACATATTTTTATATGTGAAGTTACATATTTTTACACGTAAAGTTACATATTTATACACGCGAGTTACATATATATACACACGAGTTGCATTTGACTTGCCTGAACGCGAGTTACATATATTTACACGTAAAGTTACATATTTTTACACGTAAAATTACATATTTATACACGCGAGTTACATATTTATACACACGAGTTGCATTTGACCTGTCTGAACGAGAGTTACATATTTTTTTAAGTAAAGTTACATATTTTTACACGTAAAGTTACATATTTATACCCACGAGTTGCATTTGGCCTGACTGAACGCGAGTTACATATTTTAACACGTAAAGTTACATATTTTTACACGCAAATGTTAATATGTTAAAATTACATAGGCAATATTGGTCTCATTTGAAAGATCATGAAAAATAAAAAATTTTGATATAAATTTTATAAAAATCGGATCAAAAATAAAAAAATTATTAACATTTTTAAAAAAAGGAGAAATAAAAAATAACAAATCCAAAATATACGAACTGCTTCTTCACTCTCCCAGGTATACCATGCGCACCGTGGGACGGTTGCATGGTATACGAACTGAGGTGGATTGGATATCCAGCGGTGAATTTTATTATTTTTAAGAATAGCTGTGAATAAGTTGTCACTTGTCGACCAAAATTTCCCACAAACTGTTGTTCTTTACTTCTCACTTTCTCAGTGGTGGGTTGGTATTAAATTTAATTGGCAATACACGAGTTACACTTGATTGAAATTTGATTAAATATATATTGTGGATACCTTAAAATGTATTTCTATCAAATTCACAAGAAACTATGACCAACATATTACTAAAATAAATGTAGTGAACAAAAATGTATTTGATTTGTACATAGTCACGGGCAGTCCAACTTCGGTCTCCAGTTTTGGGTGATTATGGGAATTCGAACCAGAACATGTAATGAATTGTATTTCCAAAAACAGAAGTGAAAATATTATTTATATGGAGTATTTTATTAAAGGTGCAAGTATCAAAACGTTACATTAGTACGTGAAAAGGATGAAGGATCCTCTGCCGCACGGGATCTGCAAAAACCAAAGCCTACATGGCGGCCAAATCCAGGCAGAGGATCCAAATCCGCAATGTGGTACAATATTAGGGTTAAAGTCTTATTGAATCTAAAAGAGTACATGATAAGATTTCATTGTTTTTTTAAGGAGATAAGATTTCATAGTTAGTGAGTACAACTGTACAATTGTACACAACTTGATTTGATCAAAGGTGCACACAATACTTATTATTCCAAAGGTGCATAAGTATTAAGTGTTTCGTGAAGAAGTGGGCAATGAAAGCATTGTGCTCACATATAATTATTCCAAAGGTTTTTAATGGAGTAGTGTTATTTTTATTTTTTTTGATCATCAAAACAACCGCTTATATTAATATCATTAGGAATCAGATCGTTACAACAAACTCAAAAAGACCAACACTAACAACAACTATCTCTAACCAACTAGCACGATCAACCCTACGGCTAGACTCAAAGATGATCACTCATGTAAGAGCAATATGAATCGCTAACCACCAAGCGGGTGTGACACAACAATCACTGACCAAATAGATCCTTCTAAAGACATAATATCTAGCAGAATTGTCAATCATTATTGTAGTCCTAAAACTAGAGACATCAACAAAAAAACAGAACAACGTAAAACATAACGCAGAAATAAAACCATAAAAATTAAATAAATGATAAATCTTTCCAAACCTAGCACCTCGATCGCTCCAAGGCGGCGGTTCAAGAGAGGGGCAGACCGTTGATATGTCTTCTCCCTTGCTTTGCTCTTCACCTTTCCCAGTCTTTCCATGTTGATTCCTCAATAGTGTTATTTTTATAGAAACGGACTTTAGTCATACTTTATTTTTGATAAACTTTTAGTGTATTTCTTTAAGTAAGGGGATGTCTTATCTTACTAATATAAAGATGAACACACGTGTGATATTTTTTATGTAGTGACTGTATTATTAAATTTTAGAGTTTATGGTTATGCTCAATTATAAACTGTAGTTGATCGTGGTACGGTGTTAATAAACTCATAGCTTTAGTTCATCAATGATTTAATGATTTTTTTAAATAAGGCCATATATTACTAACATAAAGCTGGTAAACAAATATGGTGACTATTAATAAATTTTTGTGTGTACGTTGATGTGAAATTGTAAACTGTAGCAATCTTGGTGTTTTACATTTTATAGTTGCAGTCACATTTTGTCAGTGAGTTTAACTTCAGTAACATTCTAGAAAAATCTCATTAATATGACTTTTGAATTGCTTAAATAAACACAATTAGCATAAATGTGATTTTATGCATAGTCATCAATAGCAATCGCTTTGGCCATAATTAGGTTCAGTTTCACACTACAGTGACAATGACAGTATATTGGTAAAAGTGGTAATATGTGCTAAGACATTTTTATCTATAAACTCTACAACAACATTCAAGTCTTAATCTATACGCTCTGTATAAATAATGTTTTAAATTAAAGCTTCGATTTATTTTACAATTGGTGGATTGAATGCGTGAGAAATATAAAGCACTAAAAATGGCGCATAAATAACTCCATGTCCTTTTTTTTTACTCCAGGAGTGTCTGGAGGAGGGGACTGGGGGTCTGAAGTAAATTGGACTGAAACTCTACCTATTGAGTTTTGAATCCGAGACCTTCCATAAGGAGAGTGAGTCGGCGACCAGCTAAACTGGACCACTTATGGAAGTGAGTCGACGACCAGCTAAGCTGGACCACTTTCTCAAATAACTCCATGTCCAAAATCAAACATCATACACCGTGTACGTCAAATCTTTGAGACCTTGTAGCATTTATTTCAACAAACAAAACACGACGTGCATCAACTAGTTCTAACGCTGTACATTTATACAAGCAGTGTAGAACCGCTTCTACTTTTACTCCACATAGCTGCACTTCATTGTTGCCTTGTTAGAAGCTTAAAAAGTAGGCCATTGTGTAAAGATTCCAGTCAAGGGGAAAATCTTTTGTCATTTTGAATAGTCTTGTGACCAAACCAGTCGGCCATTTGCTCATCGTCATGATTGGGAAACTGTGAATGGTTGCTGGTTTCAACAAAGGAAGACTTAAATTCAAAGTCTTCTTCTTTTGACTTCACCGCAGTTGTGCTCCTCTCCATCGTCTCCCTTTTCCATTTCTCCCGTTTTTGTTCATTCCTAGAAATATCACTTTTACCTCCTAAAATGGGGAAGTCTGCAAATTCGGCCTCTTGATTCCTTGAGACGAACTCATGCCTGTGACTCTTGAAAGCATTGGGCTCATTAACCCCATCTCTGAATTGTTTCTCTCTGTCAAGATAGGGACTACTGCTAAGACGATTGTTAGTGTTGGGACATGCATGCAAAGAGGAGCCAATAGAATTCGATGCTCTAGGTCTTCTGTGATCGCATTTCAAGCAGACCATGTTTCTCTTGAAATTGATGTAATTGCACCTATGATATCATTTAATGACACAAAGAAAGGGTGTTAAAAGATTTGCAATATATTAGATATGATTTCTCAAAGCAAAAAGTCTGTTTGCTAAGACAAATAGGCCAAATCTACTGAAATTGCTAAAGTTATGACTGGATCGGCTGAATACGTTGAATAATGAAAAAATTATACTTTCTTTGTCACTCAATTATTTACATACTTTCCCCCCCAAAGTAATGCTCATTTCCTTTTAAGGAAAACAATACATAGTTCACAGTACTCTCTTTTGTACTACGTATATAAATCTCCACCACAATAGTTTGACTTGTTTACCTGGTGAAAGTGAACAATCATTTAGGGAAGGATGTAGTATATAGAATATATTTTATTAACAAAGTAAATGTAAAAATGATACTACCTCCGTCCCAAAATGATGGTCCTATATGTCCTATTAAGGGTATCCCAAAATGATAGCCATGTTTCCCTTGTTGGTAAAGAAATTAAAGTAGATTACCATTTACACCCCTTCTTTTTATGAAGGGTAAAAGTAAAGGAGTGAGCAATACAATTTAAAGTAAGATTATATAGGACATTATACCACTCTTTCTTAATACTCTCTCCTTCCCGAATTGAATTGCAAACTTTGACCGGCACAAGGATTAAGGAAGACAATAAATGATGCTTGCTTTTTACACTTTTGTCCTTCATCCTAAAAGTAGATGCCCAGAAGTTGATGGAAAATAGTAAAAGTAAGGGTAAATTTGTCACTTTACTCTTATTTTATACCTAAAATAGAAAGTGGAAAACCATTTTGGGACAACCAAAATAGGAAATTTTGCAAAACAAATTGGGACGGAGGGAGTATTCGAGCCCAGAAAGTATAGGACCATCAATTTGGGATGGAGGGAGTATTCGAGCCCAAAAAGTATAGGACCATCAATTTGGGATGGAGGGAGTACTACATATTAAATAAAACTAAAAATTGCATCTTCAATATATTAAGCATATAAAGTAGCTTCAATATTAGTGTTTTCACTATTAACCTATTAAGAACGTGAAATAAAACAGTGTTGGATAAATAAAAAAACTGGCTGATAAGCCAAAGTACATGGTTGCCGACCGGGCATAAAACATCTCAATGAAAACTTACGATTCACATTCCCATTCCCCAGGATGAAGTGCTCGCTTTGGAGGGGTTTCTTTACACTGTAAGCACCTTGTATTCTTTGCGAAGTTCAAGAAATTACACCTGCAATAAGTTAATAGCCTTATGTTCCTGGCAGAGCTTAGAAGCTAAACATCATGTATGCATATAATATAATAACTATCAAATCACACAGCTGTATTATTACTTGTCACATATCCAGTCTCCCTTTTTCAATGGAAGATTGTCCTGCTCACTCCGTAGATTATGGAGTCTTTCTTGGGATATACCATTGCATCTTAAGCACTTGATATTTCTTGCAAAGTTTAGGAAATTGCAGCTAGAGAGAGATATAGAAGATGAACACACCCAGGAAAAGTTAGCAAGCACTAGAAAGCGAGTTAAAATTGAGAAATGCAATAAAGATTCATCAAAAGTACTTTGTGCATAACCAATCGCCTGGCTTCATTGGACCATTCACCGTGCTGTCTTTATGATTTTCAGCAATGCCTTGCGTAGATGACCTGACAACACTTGAGGCATCCTGACTTTCATAATCACCACCTTCGTTTATACTCAACTCCACCATTTCTTTAAGTAACTTTCTTACTGATTCCTCGAGTCTTTTGTTCATGTGTGACTTGTTCTCTACTGAACCACATGTTGGATCAAGTCCATATGTCAGCAGAAAACGCATGACATCCACGGTCCTTCCGATACCTTCATCCTCCCGTGCCTTTATATATGCCCTCTCACAGTTTCCACGCAGTATGCAGGAGCTGCATACCTAAATAAACTATCTAGTAAGTCCAATTGTGGCCCGCATAACACTTTATATAGTAGTCCAAACATTTCATGGAGAAGAAAAACCAGTGCAGTAGGTAAAGTTGTAAGCCTACATTTCCCTCGTCGATGCCAAGGTATGCCCTTAGACGCTTCCCAGAGTTGACAACTTTTCTATCAATGCTAGGACAGCCAGCTTCGGAAATCACCTGAATATCTTTTCGGGACATGTGCCTGATACCAACTCAATAAAATACTGAATCAGTATTTGGACAAAACTTATTCGTAGAATGACAGGCAGCTCTGCCACATTGCTGAAGTTGTATTAGGACCCAAAGGATGGAAAACTATCAATTTAAGACTCGGATGATTGAAAACTATCAATCTAGGACCTATATATTCATGGACTTTATTATTATTATTATTATTATTATTATTTTTTATTTTAAAATTTTTAATATTATTTAGTTTTATTAAACTAATAAACTTTTGTGAAGAAAAGTTAATAAAAAATTAGCAATGGAATTAATAAAAAATTAAATTCACCCCCTTATATGCCCCATTCACTAATTGCTTTAGGGGATCCCGTAAACCAACTACTAAGTCTCTTGTTTAGGGCAAACTATAGCGACAAAGGATGACTGGTCCAGGCCCAAACTAATAAACTGTATGTTTACAAAAATATTAAAACTATTAAATATATTAAAATTACAAAGAAAATAAAATATTCCCTCCGTCCTTCATAACTTTGCCAAAGTTTACTGCCATGTAAAATCATCATCATTTTCATTTACCCCAGTGCCGCAAAGGCTCCCACCTATGGTGGGGTAAGGGGGGTCGGATGTACGCAGTCTTACCCCTGTACTAAAGCACAGAGAGACTTTTTCTGGATGACCCATAGTGAAAATCGCATCCAAAATTGCATGGACTGACTGCTGCTTCATAACAAAGAAGCACAGACAGTTTAGTGAGTCATTTTACTGCCAAGTAAAATAATATAGTAAAAACTGTGTGGTTGGAGTTTGTGCAGAGAATGAATTAACGGGAACCACAATTTCATTATTTAAAAGGGAAACTGACAAAGTTATTGTGATAACCCAAAAAAAGAAAGTTGACAAAGTTATAAGGGGCGAAGAAAGTATATGACTACATGGTCTGGTTCTAGATGAACGGATGGTTACATCATAAATGGGTATCAATGCCTCGATTTGATGCATCCATGATGCCCAAGGAGGAAACAACCACTATTGAAGAGGTGAGACACATGACCATTGTCGGATACCGGGTAAATATTGGTTGCCTCGTCCAAATTAGAGAGTGAAATTCACCACAACTTATCATTTGTCATTAGCAATCTTTAAATAGGAGGTGGTTAAAAATAATTACAAGATGATAAGACTTCTAACTTTAACATGAGACTAGGAATATATCTAAATACTATTAATGAATAGTACAATTCTCAAAACAAAAAATCAATACAAATATGGAGACAAGTGTAGGTATTCTATCACGTCCCCCCTATGAGCAGGCAGGGAACACGCTGAGGTTGATTCGAAACTCATTGAATAGCAGGCTAGTAGCCATGTTAGTCCCTTAGTAAAATTATTTGTGTGCTGATATCAGAATAGCACATGAAATACATTGACATTGCCATGTGCTACTTTTTCTCTTACAAAGTAAATATCCATGTTAATATGTTTCGTGCATTGGTTCTGGAGGGGGTTACCTAACATATACTTCGTATATGATAATGACGTTCTCACAATTATAATATGAAGCTTTATTAAGTTGCGAAGCTACTTAAGCAGAAGAATCCGTAGCCAACATGTTTCTGGTTACCACATTTGCCACTCTTCGATAATATTTATCTATGCTTGAGTGGGATAATGTTGTCTGACACTATGACGGCCATAAACCCAGGTTGCCACTGAGAAAAGCACATCACCCAGAGGTAGATCATCGTGTGCTCGGGCAGCCGCCCGATCTGCATCGGAGTAACCAAATAATTTCAAAGCCAGGGATGTTAGATGTCCATGCCATGTGTGATAGTGCCTTTGACGTATAAAGGGATGTGTTTTAATCCATGGTAGAGTGGTTCCCAAGAACCATGCATGAATAAACAGATTTGATGAACTGCATATGAAATGTGAGGTCGGGTAAATGTGAGGCCACATGCTAAACATGGGGTCTAGCACATATAGGCCGCCTCACCTGCAGTTTGGATTTAGTTTCAACAGGAGCATACGAGAAGTTGCATATTGTCATTCCCGCCATTCCTAATATTTCATAAGCATATTTTTTAGAAGTAAAAAAAGCCACTTATGTGTCTCTTGACAGAGACACCTCTAAAATAAGTGAGGGGCCCCAATTCCTTCATAGAAACCTTCGTACTCAGTTGTTCGATAAGATAGCAAAATAGACCCGCAAAGGAGGAGGTGAGCATGATTTCATGGACATATAGTAACAAATACAATGTGTGATGTTCTGGACTATAGGTATAGAGAGAGCAACATGATTTGCTAGAACAAATCCTAATGTGACGGTATGTAACAAATTGTTAGTATCAAGCTCAGGATGCTTACTGCTGTCCATAAATGTATTTTTTTAGTAGGAAATCATAGATCTCGTGAGTGACATCTGAGAATCCCGTGGTTAGATGCATGCGTACAGTTCCTTCTTCTTGGTCGCCTGTGTAATTAGTAAATTGCCACTATATTTACAACGATTACAGAGCCGATACCTAAAATGATGTTAACTGGAGTTTCTGTAGGAACTCACATTTAATCTATCAATAGTAGCAATATAAGATAGTCAATTATGAGTAAAATGTCACCTATAAGTACATATGACTGCAGTGGTGTGCCCGGATAATTTTGAATACAGGGATGGAGCTATAAACACTAGCCCGTTTCAGTAGTGAAACAACTACTCGTTTATCACATCCTGTTTCTACAATGCAGATTGTGAAACAAGCTCAGGTATGGTATTATATACGGGTGCATGCGATAAGGCCATCATGGCATAAAACATAGGCTTTTACTTATGTTAGTCAAATTCGATTAACTCAAGAACGTTAGATTCACATGCACTTGAAAAGAATCAAAACAGTTTCAGAAAGATCGAATGCAAAGACCGAGTATGACTTATCATCACCTCACAAGATCAAACTGATCACGAGCGAAGTTCAGACAAGCAGTGCGTATTTGGTTTGAGTCCTTGATGCCCGACTCGTTGTTTCTGGGAAATGGATTGCCGTCGCCGGAGAAATATCCATTCTTTAGTAACTTTTTCATTAAGTCAATCCACTCCGGCCATGGGTGAGATATCTGAACTCCGGAACCAGATTCTCTAGATCTTGGAATCTCGCCATTCCCAAAGGGAGATGACTGAATAGGCTCCCGGGAGGACGGGAAGTCTTCCTCAGCTTCTTCGAGAATGAACTGGATTGCAGGGTTGGAGACCCGGCTTATGCTGTGAAAATGGGAAATGAGATATTCGGGAGTTGGGAATTTCAGGGTTTTAGAAAGGATTGAATTTCTGGTTGCTGATGAGAAGAACGTCAACATTTGGTTGAACAATGTGTTAATCTCAGGTTGGGATTCGTTTAGGACTTAGGTTTCCATGGTTTTAGGAGGGGTTTAAGAGACTAAATTAGCTGTGTTTGGATATTGGATATCTCCTCAATGGTCGGGCTGCCGGCTTGCCGGATCCTTCAGCCCCCAATTAGTGTACTAGCTAGCTACTGTGTTCTGGTCACTCGAGAGGCCGACGACGAGCTGCGTCTCCGTCTCCTTTGAAGAAGCTGAAGAGCTGCTTCCCAAGTATTTCTCCTTTCTAGCCGGTTCTTCTACTCCCCTGAACACCGACGTACGTTACTCAAAGAAAAAGAAAGAAAATAATGGAGGAAAAGGCAATAAGAAAGAAAGAAGAAGGCAATTTGTAATTATGTGACGATTCTTCCGGCCGTGTGTTCTTCCCTGGCTTGGTAAGTGGGCTACGCCTCTTTAATCTAGCAGGCCAACTTAATTCTTCGAAACTCCTAAGTGGATTGCGTGAGTGGAGGGAGCACTACGTCTATTTTCTTTTACCTTTTACATAGATTTTTTTGTTTCTTTTTCAAGTCCTTTTCCATTTTTTTAACCACCTTATTCATTGATTTCAAATTTTCAATTTCTGATGAATATTTAAAGTATTATTTTATTATTTTTCTTTATTGATTTAAGAAGAATATTTATTAGTTTATTAAATATTACTTCGTATGTGCTAATTACTAACATGAGTTTCGTGTTATACTAAAATGAGTATAATGTAAAATAAATATGTTTGTCATTATGATGCATGTGCAAAAGTGAACATTTACGCACATTAGAGAATTCAAATGAGTTTTTGAACTTTTTTATGCTCATTTTATAAGTTACGCATGTTCATCTGAAACTGGTTTTGTGCTCATTTTATAATGTCATATTAATGTATATTTCAAAAGTTTCATATTAGATTCACATGGGGGCATAGATCATGATACTAAATTCCATGCTTCTAATACTCAATAGAAGAGGTTTGATGTTTAATGAAAAATGTCTTGATGCTCAAATAACAAAGTTTATGATTTTCATATTATTACTCATTTGGTACATTTTGTGTGCTCATTTGGTACTTGATTTATGCTCATTTGGTACGGATTTATGCTCATTTTAAAATGTTAATTATATCAATGCATACTAGATTGAGCACATGCCTTGATACTCGATTACATGTTTCTAATATTCAAGGAAGAGATTTGATGCTCAATGAAAATGTCTTGATCCTCAATTAAAAAAACTTATGATTTTCATATCAATGCTCATTTTGTAAGTTACATATGCTCAATATATACTCATATATGCTCATTTTTAAAATGTCATATCAATGTATATTTCAAATGTACTATATTACATTATATTCACATATTGAAGTTTCATAGGAGTTGATTATAGATATACTTTAATAATTATTATAAAAGAAAAAATAAGAAAAAGAAAGTGAATATAAGATATGAAGCAGAGATCTCGATGCTCAATATCAGACTCTTAATACTCAACAGAATTGGTCAGATGCTCAGTAAAAGTTCATTAATGCTCATTTAATAGAAACCATGAATGTCGTGATTTTCAACTAACAAACTTTACAGTTTTCATATAAATGTAAGTCACATAATCTCATTTGGTATTGATTTTATGCTCATATGTAAAACGTCATATCAATGCATATTTAAAAAGTGTCGTATTACATTAAATTCGCATGTCACGGTTTCTGGTGAATGAGCGTTGATGCAATTTTAATGAGCATCAAACCTATTATGTTGAGTATTAGGAGTCTAATTATTTTGAGATATGCATTGATATAACATTTTAAATTGAGCATAACACCAATACAAAATGAGCATACATTACTTACCAAATGAGCAATGATATGAAAATCATAAGCTTGATTAGTTAAGCATCAAGACATTTTCATTGAACATCAAACTCCCTTTATTGAGTATCAAAAACATGCAATTGCGTATCATGATTATCTTTACTTCCATGTATATAATTTAAATCTTATGCGAATCTAATATGATAATTTTGAAATATGAATTAATATGACATTTTAAAATGAGCATAAAATCAGCACCAAATGAGCATACACAACTTACAAAATGTGCATCAAAAATCAAAAGCTTGTTTGAATTTCCTAATGTGTTCAAATGTTCATTTGTGCACACATGATGGCAATGAAATAATTTATATAAAAAATCATTTATAGTCGTTTGTTCTCGAATTACAAATATAATCGAGTTCTTTTTATAATTTTTTACTCATGCATACTTATTTTACACCATACTCACTTTAGTATAACACAAAACTCATGTTTGTAACTATCACACAATATTTATTAAACTAATAAATATTCATCTTAAATTAAAAATAGAGAAATAAAACATTAATAAATAAAATATTTTATAATAGATAAATAAAAAACTTAAGCTGGAAGTTTGATTGGAGAAAGAAAAAAGTAATCTGAAATATTTAATAATATTTTATATTTTACATTTTCATAATAATTGAATATAACATTAAAATAGAAGGTTGTTAAAATAAAAAAAGAGAACAAACAATAAAAGAAAACAAAAGAAGAAACGAGAATTGAATAAGCAAAAAAAAAACAATAAATGAAGACGTGCATGAACTGGCTGGGATTGAGTGGAGTACGGCTGGATAAGGACGAGTGGAGTACTGGGCGGAGTAGTGCAAGCGGCTGGATAAGGAAACATTTCAGCCTACTAATTACAAAAAAAATGGATGTACCTGTACACCCGGGTGTAGGATATACGAACTCAAAGAAGAAGGAACACGTGGATGAAGAATAAAGAAGAGAAGGAAAGAACTAATGAAAAAGAATTAATTGAAAATTGTAGACTCCACATAGGCATCATAACCGGCTTACCGGTAGGTAACTTAGTAAATCACACATTTGAACGATTTTGTAAACTTTGAGGGCTTAATTGGGTGTTGTTTTAGTTCGGGGGCTTAATTGACTTTTTTGATATAGTACGAGGGCCTATTTGATAGTTTTCCCAAAAAATACTCCTAGCTTGGTATGTTTTGTGATTTTCTCATTGGTTTGATTCGATCTAACCTATTTAAGAAGTCGTAGATTTGATTTGGCAAAACACTACAGTTCCCATATATTTGATCGAAGAAACTTTGTTAATAATATAAATTTGATTTGGCAAAACACTATAGTTCCCATATATTTGACCGAAGAAACTTTGTTAATAATATAAATGTCATTTTTCATATTTTATTTTTTAGACTTCTAAAAACCTTGCCCTACAAATGGTGTTATGATGTTGCACTTTTTTACTATCCTCGCTCTTCATTCGCTCACATTTCTATCCTACACTGAAAATGTAAATCAATAATTCCACTCAATTTATTTACTACGTATAATTACAATGTTAAAAACTAGAGCACAAAACCTATAGTACCAAATATTTTAAGATTTGGCGTCCAATCCGATTTTTTTGTTAAAGATATCATTATTACTCTCAACATTTCTAATAGTTGACATGTTAAGCTTTACACTAACTAGTTGTCAAGTGAGTGAAAATTAGTGTGAAATAATGGAATATGATACTTTTTTAGGAGTGCTGACAGATATATTTATAATAAAACAGTAGTTGTCAAATACACAAATATTCCTAAACTAAGTATATTATTACACCCCCTCAAATTCCGAAGGAGATGCAACACACAAATTATACTTTAAAAATGAAATTGTTGACTAGAAAGACATTTGGTGAAGATACCAGTGAACTGAATATGAGTAGGAATATACCGCACAACTAAGTCATTGTGTGCCACATGCTCTCAGACAAAATGAAAATACATCTGGATATGCTTGCTCCTAGCATGCTGAACATGATTGGCAAAAATGTTATCACATAACAGTGTCTCATGTACCTTGATCGGGAACCCTAGTTCGAACAGAACAAAATGAATATGAAAGATATCCTGCATAGTGTAAGCAATAACACGATACTCAGCCTCCGTAGAAGATTTAGAGACAGTGGGCTACTTCTTAGACTTCCACGAGACAAGATTCAGACCCAAAAAACCCGCACATATAGTAGTAGAATGAGAACTATCTGGACAATCAACCCAATCTGCATTTAAGTAGCCAAAATACAAGTAGGCTGAGTGGAGGATTGTAGCCACAATCCATGATCAAGCGTGCCCTTTAAATATTCAGCCACGCGCTTGACGGTAAGTGTGTGAGTAGTATGAGAAGCATGCATACACTGAGACACTAAATGTATTGCATAAGTAATATCAGGTCGTGTCAAAATTACATATTATAACGCTTTTACCATACTGCAATACTTAGTAATATCTGAGAGAAGCTCGCCATTAGTGAGGGAAAGAGAAGTACAGGTAGCAAGAGGGGTGCGCACAGGCTTAATAGTATGTAAATTAAAACGAGCAAGAAGATCAGTTACATATTTTTTCTGAGACAAAAATAAAACAGTAGAAGTACGAACAACCTAGTGCAAAGTGAGTATCAATTAGACGAATGAAAGAACAAACCCCGGAGGGAGAATTACCAGTAACAATAATATCATCAACATACAAGATAAATAAATGACAGATCCACCCTAACGATAAATAAAGAGAAAATGATCAGACTTACTACTTACAAAATTATGAGTAAGCATAAAACTACTAAACCGATGAAACAAAGCCCCCTACTTGAGACCATAAATGGCCTTACGCAAACGACACAGGTGAGTAGGAAATTGTGGGTGAACAAAACCCCACGGTTGACGCATGTAAACCTCCCCAGTGGGATGATTATGAAGAAATGCATTTTTGACATCGAACTGGTGCATAACCAACTCAAAAGAAATCGCTAGAGTAAAAACAATACGGGTTGTGGTGTCTTTAGTAACAGTACTAAAAGTCTCAGAAAAATCTAAACCAGCCTGCTGATTAATTCCAGGAGCAACTAATCAAGCTTTATGGCGCTCGATAGACCTATCAGAATGATATTTAGTCTTATAAATCCACTTAGAGCCAACCACATCTTTAGAATTATCAACAGTACCAAATCCCGAGTCTGATTACTAATAAGAGCATTAAATTCATCTGACATAGCCGCTCACCATATTAAATGTTTATTTGCATCGGAAAAACAAGTAGGATCCACTGAATTAACAATTGTATTTAAATTAAAAATAGTTTTGGGTTTAAAAAATCTAGATTTGGCCCGAGCTGCATGGTATGGACATTAAGAAAAGGTGGTGAATCAGACTGCGCAACAGGGTAGGTGACGAATTGGACAAGGCTGGGGACGTGTCAGTCTAGACAACGACGATAAAGGACGGGTGAAACTGATCAGTGGGGCCAGGTGAGGTGGGTGAGGCTATTGGGTTGGGTTGGATATGGTTTGAGTCGGGTGAGGATGAGACAAGTGTGGTCGCGAGCAATGTGTAGCTTATCGGCGAGGCATTGGACATTGAAGTGTCGGCGGGAACAAAAGACACAGGTGAGACCACCGGTTGCAACGTGGGGCAAGGGTTAACCGCAATGTGATGAGGAAAAGTAAGGAGAATGGTATTAGTGAGACTTGAAGAAGATGAAGTGGAAGATATATTGTCAGGGCAGTGAGTGTGGAAGAAACTAAGGGGGGAAAAGGGAAATTATTTTCATGAAACCTAACATGACGACTGATAAATACCATCCAGATTAAGGCTCAAGACAACGATAACCTTTATACCCAGATGCATAGCCAAGAAAAATACAATGAAAATAGATTGAGGACAAATTTTATTAGAAGAAGCAGAAAAGTTAGGAAAACATGAACATCCAAAACCACGTAGAAAGGAGTAGTCTCAGGTGTGGTGATACATTTTTCATATGGAGAAATTCCAGAAAGAAGATGAGAAGGTAACCGCAAATATTTAAATAAAACAAATATAATATTTAAATCCCAGACTAGATAAACCATGAGATTGCCAAATATCAGAATGAATTAATTGTAAGGGCATAGTACAAACATAACTAGCATCTGAAAAAGGTAATCAGTGTGATTTGCCTAGTCGGCAAGAAGTACAATCATGAGAAAAACTAGAGCTACTACAAATGTGTTTTTGGCTACTTAAAAGACGTAAAATAATGTCTCCACAATGATCTAATTTACGATGTCAGACTGGACCGGTAGTAGTGACGAAAGATAAGGCTAGAGAAGGACACTGGATGACATAATAGAGATGACCACTACTGGGTGTTTGAAGAAGGACTGCCCCCAAAATTTTGTGCTTAACAAAAAAAGGATTTTTTTATAAAAAATAACAATACAATTGTTATCATTAAAAAGACTGTGAAGTTAAATTTAATTTGAGGCACATGATAAACATATTTTAATAAGACTGGGCAGTTAGAGGAATTTAAATGAGCATCACCAATATTCTAAATAGGAAATTGGGTACCATTATCAACACTAACAGATGAGACAACATAAGGAGATTTATTAACTAAAATACCTTTGGAAGAAGCCATGTGAGATGATGCACCAGAATCAAGATACCACAAAAATGAGGATACCACAAAGAATCATTAGTGGCACCAATGGGACCCTGAAGAGCTGATGCAGACGTCTAAGTGAACCTAGGCGTACAGTGGATAGCCGAGTGACCTGCACAAAAATATATTTGACAGACAACATGAGGTGGAATGGACCCAAGAATACCCTCAGGCCTCAGTTGATAGAAAGCCTGCAGAACCAGAGTTAGTACCACAAATGGATAAGACATTAGTATTTAAATGTGACAAAAGAGGATTACCAGTAGTACCATTAGTGGGGTGTCTAGGGGCTGCCGCACACCCTATGGTCTGGCCAAACCCAGATGCACGTGTCGGGGCGAACTGTTGTTGTCCATGGGCCTGAAAACGCCCTTTGCCACGTCCCCCTTGACCTCGACTGTGGTGACCGCGGCCTTCATGCCCGCGAGGTGTTGCGGCCTGCTATTTTCCATGAGCAATCGTGGCTTAAAATGCCTGATGAAAGCTAACTGAGTCTTGCTAGCGGACAAATAACACCCGCTGCTCCTATTCTAGTATTTTGGGATGTAGAATGTGTGGAGGGAAATTGTGGGGAAACAAAGAGACAACAATAACAATAGACTCATATTTAGGCCCCAAACCCAACAAGGTGTACTAAAGCAATTCCAAATCATACACAGGAGAATTAATAGCTGCAATTGTATCAGCCAAAATCTTAATATCCCATAAACAATGTTCCATAGATTGAGTCTTGTTTTTTTTAAATGTGAGATAGCATACGCTTAAGTTCCTTATAACGAGCTAAACTAACAGACATGAATCGTGTTTGTAGTCTATCCCACATACCAAACGAATTCTTAGCATCATGTACATCAATGAGGACATCATCGGAAAGTGTAGTAAATAACCAAGATCTAATTGTTTGATATACTCTCAGACAGTGATATATATTACTCAATATTAACAATTTGGTGATTATTAAAATCAATGATGTACATGGAGTGTACCTGAATGGAGCCATCAACCATACCAAAGAGACCCCGGGACACCAAGAATGACTCAAATTGAGTCTGCCATATGAGATAATCTTCAACAGCTTTCAGCTTAGTAGTAGCAATCTGTGTGACATTGGCGGAGACATGAGAGAGGGATTGTGCGAGAGAAGCCATGGGGAAGCCGAACACAGGGGTGTGAGTCACCAATCGAATAACACTAGGGGAACCGGGAAAAGTGGAGCAAAAAAAAAGGACCTTGGCAGATTTGCAGGGGACATGACCAACCATGAAGAAATTAGATCATTGCTTCCAAAGACTGCTTCAAGACTAAGTGTAGTATGACTCTAATTGACAACGCCTGGAGCACCAGTAAGTTGGGGAACCATGAAAAAGAGCTGGGACAGTTGGAGAGAGACGATGTTGTGATCGAGGAAGGGAGGTCTCGACGAAGATGAGGGTTGCAGAGTTGGCACCGCAGAACTCCAAGCTAAGGGAACAAAGGTGGCATCCATCCAGCGTGGTCAATTCCAATAGAAGACGATGATAACGCAGGAGCAAAGGACATCGGTGCAGAGAAGGATGTGCTGACCATGTTTGATGACGAAGAGGAAGATGCAATTACAGCCGTCAGTGCCGCCGTAGAGGGCGCAAACGTGGACGTCGGCGCAGAGACATCCATTATAGATGAGGTGGTAGCCATTGTTATGGAAAAATGGGATTTTTTTTAGAGGATTTTGTTTTTCTGCTCTGATACCATGCGAAATAATGGGGAGTGTTACTCCCTAAGGATCCATGACAAATAATTTTATAATAAAAGAGTAGTTTCCAAAATACACAAATATTCCTAGAATAGGTATATTATTAGAGTTCAGCAACCCCATTTTGTTGGGGAGTGTTAAGGCGGGGTTTTCTGAAATAAAAACGTGATAAAAAAATTGTTACATATGAGAATTATCAAATTCAATTTGGAAGTAACAGATAACCCAAATGCAGATTAGTTTCCTATTGCCCACCCTGAGGACAAGGTGGTAGTTAAAGGGAGAGTGATCATAGGGACTCAACACTTCTCTCTTTCATTGATCAGTGACATATATATCGATTCAAAGCACTGAAAATAACAGAGCACCACTACCCAGTGATACAGAATATCCTAGAAAATTAACCCCTAGACATATGCCCAATGCTCCGGCCCCTTCCCAATCCCCCTCTCCTTATGTGGAATTTTCAAAGTAAGTATAGCTTCAGTAACAAATCTGTCGAATTTGCCTTTGAGAGAAGTAGCATTTCTCGGCGTGAAAATCAAAGGATTTGGTCCACCACCAATCCCAAATCGTTACCAGACCGATTGCTACGGAGTAGATCTTGTCGTACCTGCTAAACGTCTCGAGCCACTCGTCCGGAGCATCAGCAGATAGAAAACCCGTCTGATACAGTAAATAGAACAACTCGCCGAGACTAAGCCCTGCCATGATGCTCTAAATCACAATTTCTTTTTTTATAGATTCGCATTATCGCCTGTCTTTTCATGGACTTCCACATGATCAGCCCACCAAAGTTGACAAAGTTGTGGAGAGTGACAGACGAAGCCATGTCCATCTATCAGCGGTGACACCATCCATCACAACGCTCATTCCCCAAGTAACACAGTAGATAAACACAATAACCATCGAAAAGTTCAAATGCCTGTTGAGCCAAAGATAATAGAGTCCGCCACACACTAAAATGGATGTCGTGATGACAATGAGAGCTTCCAATGCCCCGCTCATATCTCCTCCAAGCTTTGAAGTTTAAAAGGTTGTGATTGCATGGGACTCAACACTTCTCTCATTAAGTAGCTTTATTCACATAAGAGGTTTTACACTAAGTTTGTTCTTAATCATTCTGTAAAAACCTTCTTCACAATGGGAAACTTCAACTTTGTTATTTGATCAATCTTCCATACATTTTAGAGTAGAAAAACAGGGACCAACAAATATTATATATGTAAAATTAAAAAAAAAAAACTAGTCAGATCTGGTGAACGACCGATAAATGTGTATTTCTACTATTATTATTTAAATCTAGTTTAGTCTGATCTGGTATAGTTTGTTTGAATCTATCTAGATAGAAATCAGTTCAATTAAAAACATTCTAAATATCATGTACATCCTAAAATCTAGTCATGCAAGATATATGCCTATTGAGTTGCTTTTTCTGAACATGGTGCTGATTGAGTTGTACAAGGCGGGGCCCTCCACCTTTGAAATTAGTCAAACAAATAAAAAAATGAAGATAAGTAGTTTAGTAGAATTAAAAATGTTACTTATCTAAATATATAAATATATAATTCAATATAGAATTGCGCAAAATCAGAAACAAAACATTTATGTTTTATAATGTATAAGGTATATAAGCAAAATCATTCACATCCTAAATCAACATGGTGTTGATTGAGATGTACAAGGCGGGGCCCTCCACCTTTGAAATTAGTCAAACAAATAAAAAAATGAAGATAAGTAGTTTAGTAGAATTAAAAATGTTACTTATCTAAATATATAAATATAAAATTCAATATAGAATTGCGCAAAATCAAAAACAAAACATTTATGGTTTTATAATATATAAGGTATATATCAATCAACCAATATATAGAGGAATTCACTCCCTCTTTAACTACCACCTTGTTTTCCTGCTCTGATACCATGTGAAAATGGGAAAGGTTGCTCCTTAAGGAGACATGACATATGTAGTAGTTTCCAGAATACACTTATATTCCTAAAATAGGTATATTATTAGTGTTCAGCAACCCCATTTTGTAGGAAAGTGTCAGGACATAATTTTCTTAAATAAATATTGTGTTCAGAAAATAATTGTTGCATATGAGAATTAACAAATTCACACTCTCCATCACTTTGAAAAATTATAATTTTACAATTAAAAATATTTTAAACCAAAGTTTTAAAATTTTAAAGTGAGAAATAACTTTATTCTTTCTGCGCATAGGATAGAGCGAAGTGAAACAAGAATAGTTAATTATCAATGAAACAAATTTAAAACCTAAATTAGAAATAACAAGAGATTGTCAAACATCAGAATGAATTAATTGTAAAGGTCTAGTAGAAGTATGCATAGCATCCAAAAAAAGCAAGCATTGTGAGTTGCCAAGCCGGCATGAAGTACAATATACTCATGGGAAAAACTAGATCTACCACAAATATGTTTTTGACTACTTAAAAGACGTAAAGTAGTGTCACCACAACGACCTAATCTATGATGCCAAAGACTGGACCAGGAATAGTGACTGATGATAAAGCAAAAGAAGAGTTATGTATACTTCTACTATATGGTTGACAGGATATAGGTGACCACTACTAGGTGCTTGAAGGATGATCTCCCCCGAAATTTTGTCCTTAATAAAAAATATTTTTTTAATCAAAAGTAACAATATACTATCGTTGTTTTTATCAACACAAAGTTTGTGAATGGAAATTTAATTTAATTTAATTTGAGGCACGTGATAAACAGATTTAAAGACAAGAGGACGGTGAGATGAATTTAAATGAACATTACCACTATGTTTAACAGGAAGTTGAGTACCATTAGCAACACCAACTGAAATAGGACCAGTATAAGGAGATTTAGGGGGTATCCTCAACAATGAGTTGGATGAATTTTTAGAGATTGTGGATTACATGGATTTTAATGGAATTTTACAAGACTCTTGTAGAATCGCATGGATTTCAATATGGCAGAATTATATTGTTTTTTGTGGATTTAGCTCCCTGATTTGGATCTTTCCAAAAAACAAAAAGCTCCCTGATTTGGAGACGCACTGCGTGAACTTCCTTTCACCTCAATTTCATATGCAAAACCACATACTTCCCGCAGAAGCACATGAGTGATGCGGCGACTTCCTTATGGAGTCTTGCAGCGACTAGCCGGCGACAACCACTGATCACCATCGACATCGCCTCCTAGTCTGGTTAGAGACCAACGTTGCAGACGCCTGCTCGATCGTCGCCTCCTTCATCTCAAATGGGAATTTCAGATAGCTACCATCGCCTTGTCTATCGTCCATGGAGAGTATAGTCAGTGACGGGGACTCACCTAGCCATCTTCCTCCCTTTGGTTGGAAGTAGCGGCCAATTCCTGACAACTATGGCGCAAGAAGAAGAGGACATGAAAGAGATGGAGAAGTGTGTGATAGCTTCCACATTTGAAATCTGAGGGGGTCGGTGGGATTGTGTGTGGAATGGTGTGTGCGTTAGTTTGGATATGAAATCCATCACAGTCAGTTCAAATCAATAATAATATAAATTCATGGAATAATTGAGGATACCTAGATTTCAAAAGAGTCCTTAAAAATCTATTTTGGGGACACCTAGATTGTCATGGAATTCTAAATTCCTTTAAAATCCTTTAAAGGATCAGAGTCGGGGTACCATAAAACATTATTAGTTTCTCCAGTGGTAGCAAGTGGAGCTGGTGCAGATGGCTGAGTAAACTGTGAAGGACACTGAAGAACATAGTGTCCTGCAAAAAAAAAACAAATTTGACACACAATTGGTTGTGGAATAGACCCTAGAATACCCCCAACTAAAGGAAGTCTGCAGAACCAGAGTTAATGACACAAGTAAATAAGGCATTAGTATTCAAATGTGACACAAAAGAATTACCAACAATACTTGTAGTGGATGGTTGAGGTGCAACCGCACCCCCTGTAGCCTGGCCGAACCCTGTGTGATGCAACAGAGGCAACTGCTCGCCGTGTGGTGAAAACCGGCCCCTACCGCGACACCACGGCCTCTACTTCCCCTATCTTGACCCGCCTTCCCACGGGGTGCCGCGGCGTGCTAGTCGTGAATAATGGCAGCACCAAATGCCTGATGCAAGCTGGATGTGTCTTGCTGGCAAAGAAAAAGTACTTGGTGCTCCTTTTCTGGCATTCTGGGGTAAAGAACATGATGAGTGAAATTTTGGGGAAACAAAGATATGGTAGAAACTAGGGGTGGGCATATTGGTTTTGTTTAACCGAACCATACCCAACCGATCTGAAAGTGGACCATATGCAATTTGGTTTGAGTTTGGTAAGATTTCTTCCAAACCGTATTAAACCAAACCGATAAAAATCAAACCGAACTAAAGAAATTCTAAAACCTTCATATATTACTAAACATTAAAAAATTCAAACCGAACTAAACTGACCCGAGCCAAAAAATAGTATGATTTTTGTTTGGTAATAGTTCTTTCAGCTCGTTCAAAACCGAACCGAAACCAATAAAACTGAATTGAACACCGATATGCCCACCCCTAGTAGAAACAATAGATGTATATTTTGGCCCCAATCCCAACAAGGTGTATCGAAGTAACTCTGTATCAGAAACATGAGAATTAATAGCAGCAAGTGCATCAACCAAAATCTTAATGTCCCTCAAATAATGTTCCATAGATTGTATTTCTTTCTTTCTTTCTTTCTTTTCAATATGAGATAACAAATGCTTATGTTCCATACACTGTGCAAGACTAGCAAACATAAAATGAGTTTGTAACCTGACCCACATACCAAACGAGTGCTTAAAATCATGAACATCAATCAGAACTTCATGGTGCAGTGCAGTAAATAACCAAGATCGAATGGTTTGATCAACTCTCAGCCAGTGATGGTACTCGGAATTAATAACCCAACGAATATTAAAATCAACAATGTACATGGAAGGTACCTGAATGAAACCATCAACCATACCAAAGAGACCTTGGGACACCAAGAAGCCAAGGACTCAAACTGAGTGCGCCACGTGAGACAGTCTTTAACGGCTTTGAGGTTGAGCCAAATCTGCCATGGGGGATCCCAATAGAGATGCATCAGACGTCCGACTCCTAGAGATCCAGAAAATGTGGATCCATAAAGCCGGAGGTGTGCAGCGGCGGAAAAGTAATCAACGGGAGGAAGGTGCAGCAACCGATTACCATGGAAAGCCTAAAGTAAGACTATCAAACAAAGAGAACCGACCAGACATCATGTGAGAAGGTACACCAAATGCGGAGAACAATGTTGACGTCGTGGTCGACGCAGACACCGAGTACGACACCGGCTGTGACATGACATGGGATGTGACGCCAGTATTTGAAGATAGAGAAACCGGCGAAGTTGTTGTTGAAGCCGCCGTGGTAGTAGAGTCTAATGCCTCCATGGCCGAGGAAGAAGCTTGAGCAGCGGTGAAAGAAGTGGGGTGCATGGTAGCGACGAACGTAGGGAAGAGAGGCGGCTGAAAAAGGAAATAGGGATTTTGTTGTGCTCTTGATACCAATGTGAAATAATAGAATAGGATACTCCTTTAGTGGTCCTGGCATATATATATATATATATATCTAATAAAAAAGTACTCCCTCCGTCCCGCTATGATTGTCCCATTTTACCTTTTCGATCCGTCCCATTAAGATTGTCTCATACCTTATTTGGTAAAAGTTGTGTGGTTCTAAATCATTCTTACTTTATTCTTACTTTATCAATTCAATATCAACCACATAAACTCACTTTTATTAATAACCGTGTCACCTTCTCTTGTCTCAATCTTAGGGGGACGGAGGTAGTAGTTCTCAAAATACACAAATATTCCTAAACTAGTTATATTATTAATTAGAACCCTCTACTCCGATGAACAATTATTCCAAGGAGAATGGGAAGCAAAACAATCTTTTTTCAAGTGAACATCAACTAAAGAACACATCCAAAAGCTTAAAGTATGGATCCAAATATTATAGGGAAAATGGAAATTAATAATCCAACCTTTTAGCGGTCTTCTTACAATAATCCAACCTTTGGGTTATTCATGAATAATCCAACCTTTGCACCTCATCTTCATTCACTGGTCCCTGACCGGTTGATGACCTGCTATTCCAAGCTATTTTCTTATCTTTGCAAATCATTATACAATAAATCTCATCTTTCACAAAGATAATATTTTGCAAAGATAAGAAAATAACTTGGAATAGTAGGTCATTAACCGATCAGGGACCAGTGAATGAAGATGAGGTGCAAAGATTGGATTATTCATGAATAATCAAAATGTGAGATTATTGAAAGAAGACCGCTAAAAGGTTGTATTATCAGTTTCCATTTTCCCAATATTATATTGGAAAAAGGGTCAAATAAACCCTCTTACTATTACAAAATCATCACATAAGCCCATCTACTAAAAAAAAAGCATCACATTGGCACACTTACTATAAAAAATCCCTCGATTAGGCCAAGTGACCTACTAACAACCTGTAACATCCGGTCATCCACATTTTGTTTTTCATTTTCCTTACTTCACACGCTTCCAACCGTTTTCGTCCTTTCCTACCCACATCCTACGTAGTAACTTTTTCCTTTTTTTCTTTATCTTCATTGTCACTTTCATTTTGTATTTTCTCCTTTATTTTTTATTTCATATTTATTTCTCTTTTATTTCTCATTTCCATTTTTGTTTTTATTTATTTTTAGCCTTTTCTATCTCTTCTTCCTTATTGGAATTAAACTATTTTCAAGTTTCAATCCCAACAAGACGATGCGTCAGGCTTAAATACACCATACGTAGTACCATATTACACTAAAGTTAGACAATAGATAAAAATATCGGTAGAAAAAATGTAATTTTACAAAATCATTTGTACCAATAATTTCTGTTTGTTATGTTAGAGCATACATACAAAATATTTGAAAAATCTGCTTTTACCAGTTAAAAATGTAAATATGAGTTTGTTTAAATTAAACAAAAAGTATACAATGTGACATTTTTGTGTGTGTCACACTATTATTATCTATAAAATTTGAATTTTATGACTGACATTTTTTTTCGTGTGGCCTAACCTTAATTAGAGTTTGATGATATATAAATATTGTAGGAGAGAAGAATACTAAAAATGTGTATGAAAAATGTATAATTTTTACCGTATTTAAGTTACAATCTCAACTGTAACAAAATTGCAAATACTTAACGGTGTTAGTTCAATGAAAATGTTTGGTGTACACATTTTGGTATACATATTTCGTACACTCGTCTGTCTCACGTACAAACTATTATCTGTCCACAGACAATTCTGTAGAGTAACATTTCATTTCAATATAAATAATAATTGAGGGACTAAAAGTGTAATTTTGCTCAAATAAAAGAATCTTTTATTAACAATTGGATTTTATTTTTTCCAAGAATGAACATACGTAGTATTTATGATTCAATATAATTTATTGAAATCATTAGAAATGAATGTAAAAAATAATATTTTTTTGGGAAAGACAACAAAAAACAAGGGAAGAAAGAAGACAAAACTAAAAATACAAATTGTTGCAAACTTGGAGAAAATACAAATCGTTACAAATAATTAGAAATGAAGAAAATGAAAAATAAAGATAATAAAAGCGGGCAGCGAGAAGTCGAGAACAAAGGCTTTAGATTGAGATTGAAGCAAAAAAATGAAAAACGAAACCGGCAAATAAGAACTCAAGGTGTTGTGCAGCAAGAGAAGAAAAAGGAGAAAAAAGAAAAGCTAAAATGCAATAACCTGTTATAGGAGGTTGTTTTCAGGTGGCTTGATCTATTTGATTGTTTTTCACTAGTAAAAGCATTTATGAGATGAGTTTTTTAGTACATGGGCTTAGAAGATTTTTTGACAATAGTACAATGACTTATTTGAGATTTATGTGATTGTTTTAGGACGATTTTTCCTATTATATCCGTACCTAGCTGGCTAGCTAGGCACCCTGCCTTGCACACTAAATGCATTCTATCAAATACTATTTCCGTAGCGTTGAGATCTTCCAACTTTAACCTTGGATGAGATTATGAATAGTGAAAGCAAATATAAATTATTGAGGATATGATGAGAAGATAATGAAATAGTGTGATGGAATGAAGGATAAATCCAAAAAAGTTGATGTAATAGTATATTGTTTTTAAAAATTATTGATGATATGATGGAAAGATTTAGAAATGAGAAGATAATTTAGTAACAATTCAAAAAAGGAAAGTGAAAAGATCTTTACGTTGTATGATCTTATAAAACAAGAGCACCAGCGAATATATTACTCTCTTTAATCATTACTAGTCGACACATTCAAACTTCAAAGGCGACAGACTTCAATTAACGTGTCAAATGTATCTTAAATGAAATACTCCCCCGTCCCATAAAATTGTTCCCGCATTGACTTGGATCGGAGTTTAAGAAAGTGGGAATAAAGTGAAAATGTGTGGTTGTGGTTGTGTAAGAAAAAGGTAAATGAATGTGAGCCACACAAAACTTTCCAAAAGAGGAAAGTGGAACAATTTTTTTGGGACGGCTCAAAAAGGAAACCGGAAACAATTTTTTGGGACGGACGGAGTACATATATATCTCTAATTCTCTATTGGGATTTTTTATATTTACTTGAACAAATAACATGTAAGTTTAAAGGAATAAATGGATAGTGGACACCATGAAAGTGAAGCTATAAACACAAGTTTGCTTTGAAAGTATTGAGCACTAATAATTTTAACTAGCTACAGTCTATTGAATTGAACCAGAGTACCCGACAACCTACAGGCTACAACTGGTATAGGGGTGTTTGGCAATTGACTGTTGGCTGTTGGTTGTTGACTGATTGTGTTAGCTGTTTTATGATAGCAGTTTATGTTGGCTGTTTTGATTAGCTGATATTATTAGCAGTTTGTAAAATGATGTTTGATTAAGAAGACCGTTTACAATCAGCTGATAATTTGTCAAATGATCTTTAAGGACATCAATTTAAGTTATATATATATATATATATATATATATATATATATATATATATATATATATATATATATATATATATATATATATAGAGAAATCATCTCATCAGGCCGGCCTGACGGGCTGCCCCGTCCGGCCGAGCCCGTTTGGGCACCTTCCCGGTGGAATTTTTTGATGAAATTTTTTGAGCATGTTCCTCATCAAGTCTAGTTTGTCCATACCAAATTTCAGCTCAAAATTCGATCGGGAAGGTCGTCAAATGATTTTTGCAAGTTAACTGGTCCGGAATATGTATTTTCCGGACCAGTTAACTTGCAAAAATAATTTGACGACCTTCCCGATTGAATTTTGAGCTGACATTTGGTATGGACAAACTAGACTTGATGAGGAACATGCTCAAAAAATTTCATCAAAAAATTCCACCGGGAAGGTGCCCAAACGGGCTCGGCCGGACGGGGCAGCCCGTCAGGCCGGCCTGATGAGAAGAGCTCTCATATATATATATATATATATATATATATATATACATACGTATGACACATTTATGTACTGTACGTACGTATCATAGACTATTGACACTATTCTCAAAACCTACATTCTTATCATATTATTCTCACCTTAACCTTATGTTCCTAGATCCTTCAAGACTTTTCCTTTTTTTTTGGATTACTAATCTCAACTGGAACATTTCAGAAGAGTAGTACAAATTATTCTACGGATCAAGCAATATCTTCATAATCACAAACTCCTAAGGCGGATTCAACTGCATCTTCTCGTATGAAGACCCTCAAACACATCTTTGGTGTGGCAATGATTTTAGTAATCATTGGCATTGTTCTAGGGAAAAAATACTAGATTGATGTTACGGCTTTAAGAATTTTCCTTTGACATACGGCAATGATTTCAAACACATCTTTGGTGTGGCAACGAACACGTACATCAAATTACACCAACTCACATAATTCATGATATAACTCACATACTTATATATCCTTCAAGACTTTTCCTATATTTATTAAAATTCTCTAATTTCTCTAGCAAAAAAAAAATGGTTAAGACTTAAGACAATGGTACTACACTATTACATGGTAAATTCAAATCCAAGCCAGGCATATACCCTTAAGACAAGATGATCCTTAAAACAATTATTTCATAAGAGAAAAGCAAGCAAAAGATATGTGAATATACTCATGGAAATAAAGTCACAACAGTAGCTTGGACATACCGTAGGAGGAGTGAACCTGCGAGCACTTTTCCTCTGAAGAGAAGCTTGATGCGAATAAGATGAGAAGAGACGCATGGTGAGAAGAGAAGAGACGCAGGGTATCGTTGGAATTATACAGCCGAAACTGAAACGCCGATACCTAAACGCTAGATTTTGTGGCGTTTTCTATTTGGCTGTTTGAGACAATAGGCCAAGTGAAAAAGCTATTTTACCAAACACACTTATTGGCTGTTTGATCCGGTCAAAAAGTCAATATCAGTCAAATCAGCCAAAAAACGGCTGATAGGCCAGTAACCAAACACCCCCGTAGTTTTTCATAATAATATAATATGCATTGTTAACCACCAATAGATTCTCTATCATCAGTCTCCATATTGTTCAAATGATTAATCTTATCAAGAAATACTACCTCACATACATCCAATTGCTAAATCATAAGGAACACCAACCAACACATTTGGCATCATAAGATATGACATATAGCCAAATCCATCAGCTGAAACAAAATGGTGAGCCAACTCGCACGATTATGATCTAGTTCAAGCTAAGTTTGGAAATAGGGAGGAGCTTAGTTGCATTTAGAAGCTGTTCTCTTCGCCTGATGTGAATGTTTCTGATCTGAATTTTTTAAGTTATGATCTGATCTGATCTGAATTTTTCTGATCTGATCTGATCTGATCTGATCTGAATCTTTCTGATCTGATCTGATCTGATCAGATCTGAATCTTCCTGATCTGATCTGAATGTTTCTGATCTGGTCTGATCTGATCTGAATGTTTCTGATCTGATCTGAATCCTTCTGATCTGATCTGAATCTTTCTGATCTGATCTGATTTGAATATTTCTATGATTATAATTATAATTATAATTATTATAATTGCAATTACAAATATAACTTAAATAAAATTATAATTATAATCGTAACTATAAAAATAATAATAATAATTAAAATTAAATTTAAAATGAAAAAATGTATACATATTACACTAATTATAAATATAGATATAATTATAATTGTAATTATATTTTTAATTATAATTACTTATATAATTATAATTGTAATTATAATTACAATATTTATCTCTATAATTGTAACTATAGTTATCAATATTATTATAATTACTCCGTAAAATAATTACAATAGTAACAATAATAATAATAATAATATTAATAATGATAATAAAAATAATAATTATAATCATAAATTATAACTATAATATAATTATAAGTATAATTATAATTAATAATAATTATAATTATATTAACATTAATTATAATATTATAATATAATAATAGTAATATAAATACAATTAATATTATTATAAAGATATTATTATATTAATATTATTATTACAATAACATAATAATAATAATAATATAATTAGTATTATATTATGATAATATTATATTATAATTATAATTATAATCATAATTATAATTATGATTGTAATTATAATTATTATAATTATTATTAATTATAATTATAATTATAATTAATTATAGATATAATTATAATAATTACAATTGATATACTTATAATTATAAGAATTATAATTGTAAGTATAATTATAATTACATATAATTATAATATAATATTATAATAATATTAATCATATTATTATTATTAAATATTGTAATAATAATAATAGTCTTCTTAATAATTGCATTTATATTACTATTATTATATTAAAATATTATAACTATATTAATATCTTATTTTTTTTATCATATTATTATTAATATTATTAATAATAATTATATAATAATAATCATAATAGTAATAACAATATTAATAATAATAATTAATATAATAATAAAAGTGATAAATCATGTTTGAACTTTTCTGATCTGAATCTTTCTGATCTGATCTGATCTGATCTGAATGTTTCTGATCTGGTCTGATCTGATCTGAATCTTTCTGATCTGATCTGAATCTTTCTGATCTGATCTGAATCTTTCTGATCTGATCTGATCTGATCTGAATCTTTCTGATCTGATCTGATCTGATCTGAATTTTTCTAATCTGATCTGATCTGATCTGAATAAAATAAGAATAAGTAATAAGTAATAAGAATAAGACGAACAGAACAGCACCTTAGTCACAATACATTTGCTTTAGTTTCATGCAACTATTAATATGAAATATAGAGATTACCTTATACACTTCAAACCTTACCATGGTTTGACCGAAGTAGTACGTGGCTGGTTCCGGCCCTTACTTAAATCCCTGGATCTCATAAAATTAACTAAGTCTAGATAACTTGAAAGTAAAAATGAAAAATACTCGGAAAAAGGGACAGGGCAACGTAAAACTAAAAGATTTACAGTCACATTTCAACAGACTATATTAATGAGGAATGTTTAAGTTAGTACATGGAAATCAATCTTTCACAAACAACCGCATTTGTGTACTACAAAGCTCTACCGAGGAATACCATACACACATATTTGTATTGCCTAAAATTTGTATCAAAATATACACTTTAGGGTGACCCTAAGTATCTCGTGTTAGGTTGTGCTGCATTCAAACCGCTTGCTACTAGAGCAAAGCGAGAAAAGAACTTCTTCAGGCACGGAACACAATTCCAGACAGCAGGCACACACATATATTGGCATCTTGTCACTACAGATTTGCAGCATTATTAGCTTCTTCAAGTAGCCATAGTTCATTAGATCCTATATGCTCTGCTACTTCACCCTTTTAAGGTATTTCTTGTGAAGTTTCAGTGCGCCAGAGCATGCCTTTCTTGCATCTAGGCTGCCTGTTATGTCATTTAATATCTGAAAATGATAGAGAGATATAAATTAGCTAGGACCCTTGTATAAAGATATATACATAGCAGGAGGTAAATAAAAACCAATTAGAAACAATTAACTAGCTATTAAGATTAGAGTTCCATTCTAAAAAGTCATTTTAATAGGAGTGGTACCTCAAGATCTTATATGTTATTTTGTATTTTATATTTTGTTGGTATGAGTTGGCTTAACATGCTTTCGTGGTTCGTTGATGCAGAGAAGGTGTGCTATTTTGAGTCTCAGTTTTGATCGATTCCTCATTTTGAATTTAATAGATACCATATTAAGACTTGAAGTTATAACTTATAAAGTCAACATAATGGGAGAAATAGTTCAACGCCTTATATATATGAGTTTATCTTTAACGCAGGCTACTATGCAATGGATTTCCATTTATTTATTTAAAAATAATAATAAGATGAGGAAGCTGCTAACTACCTTTACAACGTCATCTAGCCCTCGAGCCTCGGCCAACAACTTGGGACTTTTTTCTTTAAGGACACTGGCTACAAGAAAAACGGAGAAGGGGAGAGGATCCACCACCTTTTTCCCTGTGTTTATGTAAGCTCTCTCATATTTCCCATACTCACTTCTTGCCTTTACTTTCCCGTTTGATCCTTCAGATATTTCATCAGCTGAAGCAGCAGGGTCTTCATTCACCAAACACAATGTTGGGTCATACTCTAGAGCCCACATCATCTATTCATACAATCAGCAGATCAAATAAAAAACAGTACTTCATAAGGAAATAATAATAATAGTACTCAATAATAATAATAATAATAATCGTATGGGTAACAACAGCAACAACATTCAAGTACTTTAAAAAATAACATCAACAGATCCACTACGGATGAAAATTCAGTGTTACCTCCCATAGAAACAACAAGTCACCAAAAGAGAATTCACGACGGAACAAAACCATTAGCATTCTGAAGGCAAAGAGATAATCACCTCCACCTATGGTCTCTGCAAACAGAAAATATAAAGTGACTAGTTCTCTCAGCTTTATGCAGTAAGAAACTTCAACTCATCGAATACAAGTCCATAGTAATGGAAGTTATCAATGATTCATAGAGAAATACGTCAACAAATGCATTTTGGATAACCAAGTAATGGAAGTTATCAATGATTCAATGATAACCAAGTTGTCAATGATTCAATGATAACTCATATGCTATAAAGGTAGAGTGACACTCCATATACAAGTAATGGAAGTTATCAATGATTCAATAATAACCAAGTTGTCTAATGTGACAAATTTATTTTTAAAAAATGCGTACCTAAGTGTTTATGGAGTTTAGGATCAATAACTTGGGTTACTGAGGCCAAATTAGTAAGCTGCACTTCTACTCCAATAGAGGTCTCGGTGCATTTGAAGTTTCGTCTCTTCACAATTCCACACAAGCAGATACATTAGCGACTAAAGGCTGTGTTTATCTATAATGACAACAAGAAACTCATATAGAGAATATATTTGGATCAATAACATTTCTTGTGGCTAAATAACTAAGAACAACAATGGCACAGTTTCATAAAATGAAGTGGTAAATAGCAGATAATTCCAATTGGCGAAACGGTGATACTCCTTTCATCCTTTCTTTCTTTCTTTCTTTTTGTAAATTTATTTTATGGCACATGGAACCTTTGTTGAACCTTTGGTGAAAATTTATTTATCAGCAGTTCTTGTGGCTAAATAACTAAGAACATTAAGTTTTTTTAATCGGTGCCATTTTTTTTGGCAATTTTCTTTCGTAAACACGTTTTCTGTTTTCCTTTTTCATAGTTTTCTAGAAAACTGGAAAATATCTGTGTTAGTAAACAGGCCCTAAGTAGTTAAACAACCAAAAAGACCCACAAAAAGGATAAGACAGAAAGTTATTGTATAACCCGTGAAACAAGTTTGAGATTATCAAGAAGTTTCTAATGGTAGCATATGAGTTTTTTTTGAATATTTTAACTTCATAGAGAAATACGTCAACAAATGCATTGGAGTTAAAACAGTGATAAACCTTTGTAAAAATATGAAAGTATACCTACCAGTCTACGCATCAAGTGCTGAAAGCACCAAAATGCATCTCCCTCATCATCAGGAAGAAGAATTATCATGGGAGAGCAAAGGTCGCTCATTCCTGCTTGCCATATTTAAGCTCAAAACTCAGCACAAAGAATTACATAAACTGAAAAAAATGAAATCCATTGGAAAAACCAAAGATGCAGAAAAGCGCATTGCAGGTAATACCTTGACAATAACCAACATCTTTATCGAACCAGGCATAAACAGCTAAGATATCCCAAAGTTTTGCCAGGTTTGCTTGTTTTTCATAGAATACGAGTGTTCTATCAGTTCGAATGACATCGAGCCCTAGCATGAATATTAATCAAAAGATTAATGTGACGTGGCATTGCTAAAAAAACCATTAACCAAAAACAGTGAACGAGAAAAACTAAAACAACAACATTCAAGCCTTAGCCCCAAAAGATTTTGGGGTCGGCTAACATGAATCGATACATATAACTAATGATACAACTATTTCATATAACATGACAAATCACAGTAAAACATTGAATCCAATTTGTTAGCTAGTTCAACCTAAAGCCTAATTCACCAATTATTCTAACACCACAAAGAAACAATTGTGACATTAAAAATCACATAAATAGGAACAATGGATCTGGCAGAAGAGTATGAGAGTAAATGGAAAGACCAAACGAGGAATCCGATAGTCTTTGCAGAAAACCAACCTATCTGATGCAATGTGAGTTTCCACTGAACTATTCTGTTATCTGTTTCCTTCACCATCTCTGAGCTGTTTAAGGAACCTTATTGACAAGGAAAAAATCGTTAACATATACTCACTGCAAGTTCCCTGACATTAACACAGTCATCATCACCCATCATACCATTCTCTCTTGGCATCTTGGCCTTGATTGCCTCTTGAAGTACTAGAGGATCTTGAATAGGATTGCCGTCCTGTGTGATTATAGGTGCAGTTATAAATCTTCCACTTCCAATCATGGGGAACATTTGGCGGCATTCTTCTTTCAATACCATATACTGCTCCCTGGAAGCACACAAATGAAAGCTGCTCTAAGAAATTACTGTAATGATAACAGGTTTCATTATTTAAGACTCATGTGATTTGGATTTTAGTTTTTTAACTTTGCAATAAGAAATCAACTATGTTGGAGACTTTTTCAGCTCAGTCTTCATTTCAAATCCTTGTGTTTATGTCCCACATTAAAAAAGCAAAGAATCGTGGATAATAAGACTTTAGATTGAACTAGCTAATAAATCAGATTTATCTTTTGGTATGGTTTGGCCTAACAGCTTTATGGCCCAGTTGATCTACCCTATTTGAATCCTTAACTCCATCATGGTTTCCGAGTGTTAGAGTGTTAGTCTCCCACATTGAAAAGTTAAAGAGAGAATGATGAGTTGGAGTCAATTATTCAGTGTGGCTTGCAGCAACCACAATCCAATCCGGAAGTTAAAGAGAATGATGGCTGGGAGTCAATTCTTTACTCTCATGGTATATTGGTATGATATTCCATTGTCACTCCACATCAAAAAGTTAAAGAGAATGATGAGTTGGACTCAATCTTTTAACTTGGCTTGGACAGAGTGCCTTATGGCCTAGTTGATCGACCCAATCCAATCCTAAACTCCATCACCTTCCATTAATGTCTGTTTCTTTGACAAAATTGGAATTTACTTATTTACAATCCCCAAGAGGATGAGATTGATTGGAATTGAGAAATCAGAATATATAGTCAGAAAGCCAAAACATCTCCTTACGATAAAGTGTAAATAGTAAATAACTTAGTACGTGCCTGTAAGGAAGGCAGTTTACCTCCTGCGTTGTCTTAACTGATGTCGTTCACCAAAAGTGCTTTTTGGATCATAGCACCCCAGTAAAAACTCCCAAACTTCACCTCTGATTGAGGGATGGATACCCTATGTAGACAGTCACAAATATTGATCATAGATATTATGCCAACTTAATACACTCTTAAATAAATTAAATCAAACGAAATGTATCAACCTATATATTTATTTTCTTTAAAATAATCAGAAAGAATCTCCAATAATGACCTAAAACTCACCCCACGATATACTCTGCTGAGTATTCTCGCAATGTCTAGATACCCTTCTGGAGTAAATGCAGCTCGCCATCTCCGTGCACTTAGGGTCTTCCCAGCCTGAACAATTAGATATTGATAGCTTCAACAAAGCAGTATTACACAAAGCCAGTGGGAATATATATCGGGGGAGGTTAAAATAAAATTAGTGTTTAACAAGTGATATGCAAAATCTTCACTTTTGATACTCTATGCTGCACTTTTATATTCAAATACTGCTCATTTTGCAGTGGTAAAAAAGTTCACTTGTTTGTGAAACTACAGCCATTTATTTACGCAGTCTGCTGCATTATTGGCACTCTTAGAATCCTTAGATCTCAAATCCAATGCAGCACATAAAAACACATTCATTCTAATTTCTCACATTAATCCCTCTTTATTTCATCCAAAATGTATATACATATGTAGTATGCCATATAAGAAGTAATAAACTATCATGATAGGATTTAGATTAATCTCTATACAAACATTATCCAATGTTGTTATCAGAAAAAAGACAACACATTAGACATAATACCACTAAATAATTCTACTAAGGACTCACACAAACTGAAATCAAGTAAAACAAATACAAGAGTTTAGTAATAAAAAGTAGCCAAAAGGTGCCAAGAATGAGTGTACAAAACTAGATGCACACTCAAGATTGTATTTTGATTCACTAATACTCTATTATCCACTAATATAATCAAGATTGTATTTTGACTCGCTAATGTCTATTATCCCATTGAGAAAGTAAGGTGAGTGAAAGATCTGATGTCAAAGATGACATCTACATAAATACTCTGCTTCTATCATAGTTCTTAATTCTTGGAATCTCAAGACTGGGAAAGGCAAAAAAATGGAGTTGATTGGGAATATGGGAAGGACTCTGATCAAAATGCCCACCTTAATCCTAAATTTGGTGTTGGGAACATCTGTGCATTCAGGGCGGACTTCATAGAATGAATCAGCAGAAGCTCCTGAAACCTTCCACATTCCAGAACACATTGCAGAAAGTATCTACAATCACAGTTCACAAAGAACCCAGTTTCCTGAAACACGCACAAACTAGCTACAGCTCCAGACCCCAGATCAGATGAAGAATCGATGAAGTATTCCACCAAAAAGATCTTTTCTTTTGTCGGCTGTGAAAGAAATCAAAGAATGATTATGATAGCTTAAAAAGAGAACTTTAAAAAAGGAGTTGGTTGTTTTGATGATCCGTAATGTGGCGGCGGCAGCGGTGCGGCGTTACTGTGTCATTGGGTGACGAATCTGGCGGTCTTGGAGTAAAGGGTCCCGCGTAATTTTAAGTGTGAGAAAAAAAAAAGGAATATCTGTAATCTGTTTTTCCTCAGTCTATAGGTTGCCAACACAACACATCCACACAAACCTTGCTGTGTTTACATAGTCAACGGCCAACCTGTTTTCGCGGCTAATGACTCATAAGTCTTTCGATAACGCCATTAACGCACTAACAATTGCGCGTGTTTCACACTCATACAATTAGTAGACCTATCCGTTGCTGTTGTGGTATACCTCGGGAGCAGCCCATGGAGAGCTTGGTGCTCCCATGGACAGGAAAGGAGCGTTTGGATCTAATTCATATTCTGTAGAAGTTGGAGTGTTTATGTGAAAGTGCAAAAAGTGCTCTAATTTATTCCTAGAATCATTTTTCTTTAGAAGTTGAGGGACCAACTTTTGAAAACTGATTCTGATTCTACTTCTACTTTAAAAAAGAAGTAGAAGCAGAAGCAGTTCCAAACAGCCCCTAACTTTTTTTGTTCCTAACGGCAGACTGATGCAACTTGTGTGTAATGAAACGTAACTCAAGCTAATATGCAATAATTGCAGGCAAGTTGAGATGTAACTTTTCTATTACGGAGAAGTAGAAAAAAATGTAAACAATGAAAAAAATTGTGTAATTGCTCAATTACTTTACATAAGTAGTGAATATGTTTTGTTTTTTAATATGAAGGCCATAAAAAATTTAGTTATCTTTTTCTGCCAAAAAACATTTTTTGTAAAAAAAAATAATTTTTTGCCTCAATAGTGTGGGTTTATTTTGGTATAAAACTATAGTTATGAAAAATGCAACTCTTGTTGATGAAAAAAATTGACTTATATGTATGTAAAATGTAACTTGTTAAGACAAGTCTAAGTGTAACTCGCGTACAAGAAGATGTAACTCACACATAAGATTGTGTAACTCGCTCATAAGAAGATGTAACTTCATATACTATCAAATGTAAACAATGAAAACAAGAAGCTCAATTGCTCAATTACTTTACGTAAATAGTGAATATGTTTTGTTATTAATATTTAAGGCCATAAAAATTGTTTCTTAGAGAATAATTTTTTTACCAAAACGTTTTTTGGGAAAAAATTATTTTTTTGCCAAGAAAATCAGTTCTTATGCAAAGAAATGATTTTTTTGTTTCAATAACAGAGGTTTATTTGTGATGTAACTCATATTATGGAAAATGTAACTCGTGTTGATGGAAAATCTAACTTAGGTGTATGCAAATGTAACTTGTTGAGGCAAGTCTAAATATAACTCGCGCATATTGACATGTAACTCACTCATAAAAAGATGTAACTCACGTTCAAGAAAATGTAATACATATATTGTCAAATGTAACTCCATAAATTGTCAATAAACATAACTTACACATGTAGGAATATTAATCACATATGAAAATGTAATCTCATACTTATCAAATGTAAATCAAAATAACCAAATTTAATGTCTAAATAACACTAAAGACATACTCCATATAAGAGAGATAATAAATATATTATAAGAAAAAATGTGACTATGAAAAATGTATTTCAAATAAGTGTGCAAATATAAAAAAAATATTTACTTTGAAGAATAAATAAATAATTTTTGGGTGTGTTAAGATCTGGGGTTTCATTGTAAAAAGTGAACCTGATAGGAGTAGACTGAATCTTAATATAGCACTTTATTCCTTCACAAATATCCGGTGTGGGAATTCAACATCCCTCCTCACGATCAGACACTGAATTGTGCCGTTATTCAATTTTTTCATTGATTCGTTATTATAAAAAAAAATATAATCGTATAGTCATTTTCATAAGGGGGCCACACCATGGATCGATTTTGGCTCTGATATCATGTTAAGATCCGGGGTTCCATCCTAAAAGGTCAACCTGATAGGATAACACTTTATTCCTTCATAAGTATCCTGTGCGGGAATTCAACAAGTTGTAATTGTAGTTGAATAAAAAGAAAAGAAAAGAAAAGTGTATCAATAAGGACTACGAGAGAAAGAAAAAGTAACTAATTTATTTGAAAGGTTGAAAATTTGATCACAAAATTGTAATATGTTCGAGTGTTCTTAAATTAAAAAAAAAAATAGTTGGAAACATGATAGCTTTTGATGATGAAAAAAGTAAAAGTAAAAAAAGAAAAAGAAACATGAGTGGGGGTGTGTGAGTGGAGAGAGCATGCGACCATCCGGCAAGTTGCCTTGTATGCTATCTTTGTTATAAAAAACGATACTGTATAGGCGTATATGGGATCAGTATAACATGCACATGGTATACTAATCTCACGGTATAATTTGTTTATCCATTGTTCGAATAGGAACTGGAACTGCATAGTGGCAGTTCAAGTCCAATTCTGAACCGGCCATTCCAGTTTCAGTCTGGTTCTCTGGTTTTTGATTTTCGTTATAATACTACTTTCGTTCTTAAATAATTGCAACACGTTGAGTTTTATATAATTCACATGCTCTGCATTGATTATATTACCAAAATATGTTTTGAAAATTCATTAAATTCGTCTTGTCTAAATTTTCAAAAATCTGTTTTTTATATAAAAAATTACTAATAAAGAATTACATGTATTAATGGTCAAAGTTATGCAAACATGAAAAGATAAGAGTTGCAATGCAAATGAAAGTATAAAGTATTTTTTTGAAGAATATCTTGGATTCAGAAAGATTTGAGCAACAGAATAAATAAAAAAGTTTTGTCTCATAAATTTTGATAGAGTTTAAGGTTCATATTATAAATGAAATTAAACGATTAGAAACTTGCAAGAAGAAATTTGAGGATGTCAGATTGTCTCAAAAAATATTCATGGACTCTATCGATATCCACACGACCAGATGATCGGCAGGCTAGAAGAGATAAATGAGTTTTGTAAATGATGAAATCCTCCTGCAGTACCTAGCCAATGCTCCAATGTGGCTCAAAGTCTCTGGATTCAGATCCTCTGCCGTGCGGCAGAGGTGCCTTGCGGCATCGGGTGGGCAGAAGAGGAAGCAGGCGCCTCGAGATGCGGAGCTCCAAGATCTTTGGCCGTTGGTTTGTTGATCGGACGACTTAAAAAAGCCGGGCACCCTACCTTGCGGCAAAGCAAGGCAGAGGTTCCGGTCCCAAAGTCTCTATTCGGAATTGGGGCTATTAATTAATGTCCTAATGATTCACATTCTTTAAGTTTGTGACATTGTACCGTGAATTATGATTTAATATATTTGCTAGTTTCCCTTTCAAAAAAAATATTTGTGACATTGTAGATTATATAAAGTTGGTAGCAGGCCTAATCAATACTTAGGGCATGCAAGCCTAAGCCATAAGCAAACTAAAGAGTACCTTCCGGTCAGGAATTCCTGACCGGAAACGCCGTCCGGACGGCAGCTTTTGAGACCCTTCCCGGAGGAATTTTTAATAAACTTTTTATTGCATGTTCTTCATCAAGTCTAGTTTATCCACAAAAAATTCAAATGAAAATTCATATGCATATAAAACGCAGTTATCTTCCAAAAATCATTTGACGACCTTCTCGATTGAAATTTTAGCTTATTTTTTTGTAAATAAACTAGACTTAATGAAAAACATGCTATAAAAATTTCATCAAAAAATTTCAATGAATAGGCGACCAAATGCCGCCGTCTGGGCGGCGGTTCCTGTCCCGAATTCCGGACATGAACTATTCTCTTAAACTAAAACCCTAAGGGTATGTTTGGTTCAAGGAATGTCGGATTACCATGGGAATGTTAGATTACTGGGTATGTTAGATAGATGGGAATGTGATTAATGTATAGCCCATTTCTGTTTGGTTACGATTAAGGGAATGTCACATTAAGTTGTTTGGTTGAATGATATCTTATATTGCATATTTGGTGAATTATTTGAATGCCCTTTAAATATTTGTTTCTTAACACAATAAACTTATCAACTATTTAATGGTTTCACGCACAATATGGAAATGCACCCCCTCCCCAGACACAAACATCTTCATTTAAAGGAAAATCATTTTTGAAATCTACATTTGGCAATCTTATGGAAAAAAGTAAATCAACTCCCGTTGTTGAACAAATAAAGCTCAGTTAAGGAGCTTTCTATGTATCTAACATTTCTTGTTGATTATGAAGAAGATGATAACTTTGACATTCTAAAGTGATGGAAGGATAAAAAAAATAAAGTTTCCGATTTTATCAAAGAAGGCTAAGCAAGTGCTATCAATGTCGGTTTCAACAGTTGTCGTAGTACAAGAATTTAGTGTGGCCGCCAACGTCCTAACGGATTATAGAACGAGATTGAGCGCAAACTCTCTTGAGATGCTCGTTTGCTACCACGACTAGTTGAAGGCCCAACGTAGAACTCAAGAACTTAGCATCACCCCCACCCAACACTTTATGGAGAAAACAACAACTGACGGTGGCGGAGATTCCGATTGATTATTATTTATTAGAAAATGTATTTCATGTTTTAATTTTTTTTCTCAATTCTCAATTGTAGTTCATGTTTCAAATAAATATACTTTAAGTTTCTTTTATATGTAGCACTTCTTGAATTAATTTTTAAACATGAATTTAAAAAAACTGTACCCAGCCCGGCCTGTTACCCGGGCGGGTAGACCGGCCCGAACCGGTACCGGTCAACAGCCGAGCCGAGCCCGGGCTACATTCCCAAAAAGCCAAGCCCAGCCGGGCCCAACCCGGAATTAGAACAGGACCGGGCCCGGTCCACCCCTAGATATGGTCGATTAATGAAGCATGGTTTTTTTTTGGGAAGAAAATTAATAAGCCGCCAGGAATCTTACAAAACCTAAGGCATTGGTGGGTTTGGCATGCCTGGTAATGTGATCACCTTTTTCACTTTTAGGAATGTAACATTCCCATAAAAAATCAAACCCGCGAACCAAACACAGATATCTCACATTTCAGGCATGAGATTCCGCCCTCTATAAGATATCACCATGTTTATTGGTTTTATGATCCGCCTAGATCAAATGATCAATGCTGCGGAGTATTTTAGTGCAGCAAAGGGTGGAAAGAAATCGTAGCAAAAAATGAAAAACTGCGCATCCGGGGAATCGAACCCCGGTCAGTACCGTGGGAGGGTACTATGATACCACTACACCAGATGCGCTGTGTTTGTTTAACGTTTATACAAAACTTTATTTAACACTGTCAAGCGACTAACCGTTAATTGATCTCTATCTTCTTTACTTTTACAAAGGCTTTAATTTTACTTGTGATGGATTGATATATGGGATGCTCCGTGTTTTATTAATCCAAATCAAAGCTTGAAAGAAAAATTATACTTCTTCCGTAATATTTTAGTTGTAACATATCACTTTTCACATTTGTCAATGCACAACTTTGATCGTTAAAATATCACATTTCTTATAAGTAACATAAATAAAAATCATATTTTGAAAATTTAAAATGAGAAGAAATTTAACAATATTTTCAAAGTTGGATGCAGGAGGATGGAGGAAGACAAATCGAGAAGTTTATCACATCACGGAGAATTTTTTATTACTTTCGTTTCAATGTGAGCTCTTTCTATGTCTTGTATATTTTTTGTTTTCCAACTCGAAACTTATGGTTGGTTTTTGTGTGGGTTGATAGGTTTGTGTTTTAGGAAGAGAAATATTGTGATTTTTAATGCTAGTAGTTATTTCAAATCTCTAGCATGTTCAGCGAAAGGTGTTGCTCAATTACAAGTCTATCTTTCTAAAGTATGATCAGGGAGTGAGGGGTGGCTTATGATTATTGCGAGTCTCAAAGGAAAGATACTTTGTAGTGTGTGTTCGATGGATGCAAAAGCTTTGATTCGTTTAAATTAATAATGTTTGACAATTTTCTTTCAAAAAACATGAAAGAAAGAACCAATTAATATGATTTTCACAAGATTTGCAATTTAATGCCCTAAGCAACATTAAAGTAGTGTACACAAAATAATCACTATAAATTTCTTTTTTTATACATCATCATTCATGTTACATCATTTAGAGGTCATTTTTTACGTCATACAAAAGGATGACACCTCATCTCTGAGTGTCCCCCTGCACCGGCCGAACACTTTACCAGGAGGATGTAAATTGGATTTCAATCACAAGCTGATAGATAGGGAGTGAGCCTCTAGCCCTGACTTTAATCATATGCATTTTCACACAGTAACCTCTCAACGCAGCTGCCGAGATTCGAACTAAGACTTACCCCTTGTGACATCTTTTACCTACCAGTTGAGCTACACCCACCAGCAAACTAAGGTATGAGTTAACTTTTTGTGGTGATGAATGGCAAAATATGCTAGGGTTCATGTTATTAGCTGTTAGTTTTTTGTGGTGATGAATGGCAAAATATGCTAGGGTTCATGTTATTAGCTGTTAGTGATTCAATGTCAATAAAGGTTCACGTATCAGAGCAGGTATTAATCTATCTAGGGGTGGATCCGTGGAGGTAGGAAGCTTGTCCATGCCCACCTCAGATTTAAAAAATGTTTACATTTTATGTGTAAAAATTTATCTGCTTTTTATGTGTCATTCCACCTCAACTTTTACTCCCTATGCCCTGAGCATATAAATATCCAATGAATCTTTCTGTTTAACATAGTTGAGAAGCTAAACACCAAATGTTCACAATAGAAATGGGGTTACAAATTGAGAAAATTACTAGGAGTATCAAGTATGACACCAACTAAACTAAAGGAGTGTTTGCAACAACTTAAGTTAAGTACTCCGGTACTTTTCAGCTTTTAGTTTTAAAAAAGTTGATATTGGTGTTTTCAAATGTCACTTCTGCTTAAATTAAACACTTAAAAGCTAAAATCTAAAAGTTAGGATAGGCTGCTTCTAACTGCTTCTCGTTTCTTTTTGTGATTAATTCAAACTTTAGGTATGATTATAATGATGTTTTGTCCAAATGTACCCCATCTCTTCTTCACGTGCATCTAGCCATGCGACCTTTGCGTACCTTCTCCTTCCATAGACACCACACATCCATAAAAGAGGTTGCACACCGGCCTCTGTGGCGAAAAGCTCTGGAGGCCTCCGATAGAAGCAGCCAAGAGAAGCGCCTACAAAACTAGAGAAGCGTGCACACAGCTGTTGAAACTCAACCAGTGGTCTCAACCGGAAGCTATGGCCAATGCCCAATGGCGGCGACGAAATTGGGGGTTGCACGGGTCTATTTTCCAAGAAACTGAATTGATTTTCTTGGATTGTTGGTGCTTTATGCTATGTAATTTTCAATCTTCTATAGAGATGCTACGGCCATTGGAGAGACGATTGCCAATAGGGTTCAAGGGCTTTTTTGTAGTTCACCGGAATATTACATTAAAAAGCACTTTTTTTTATCAAACACTTCAACTTTAACTCTTCCACCTTAATCACTTTTATTATAAAACACTATTAACTTTTACTACGAAATAGTTTTTCAAAAATCACTTTAAAAATTCACTTTTTTGTAGTAGAAGCAATCACACACACTCCCTAAAAGAGTTGGTGATTCCTCAATATGACTAAATAGTATTTTATTTCTAAGATAATGATATTTTGCATGTATGGTAAGTGTTTTGAAGTTATTTTTCTCTCTTGAATTTAAATATTACTCATATATTAGGAAATTGTAAATGTTTTGGTCACATTAAATAAATTTCCCATAGCATATTCATACAAACTACATTTCAGCATTAATGCATATGAGGAAGCCATTTTTACAAAGCAGTACTTCACATTGTAATTATATACCAGCAATGGAAGTTACTAAGTGAGGACTGAGGTCATTCACAAAGAATTCCAGCTTACCTATCCAGCTCCCGGTGGAGATTAATAATGCTTAGTAACCCACTTCATAATTCTCCAACGTATCTCAGGACAAGTAAATAATCTTTCGGAATTCGGAGTACTTTGCTATAATGGTCAATACTTATTAGAGCTTTGCAAGGGCATATGAAGGCAACACGGTTGATCTGCTTGGCAACTCTAAATCTCTCCAGTCTACGTCATCTACCTTGACAAAGTACTGATGAACCATCTCATCTGTGACCAGTTCCAAGTTGGATGGCTCCCACTACAGAACAAAACATAAAAAATAAGTCACAACAGACAAAAGATGAGATTCAAGCTTTTACTGCTGCAATAATGAGTGTGTAAAACATGAACATACTAAACCTTGGGGTTTCTATCCTTATCCAAGAGTATAGCTCTGCATCCCTGTATTGAAACAATGTTTTATATTTCCTGAAAACATAGGCAAGTAGAAACTACACATGAAAAGGAAAATGAGGTGACTTCACCTCGACAAAGTCCTTGGAGACCTCTCCACGCAGAACATGGCATACCATTCTAAACTCGCGCATTAGGCATGTGCCTACACCTTGCAGCCTCCCTTCCCGTATCTGAAGAGCAAGAGTAAATCACATTCAAATACAACACCTTATAATGTTTACATTGCATAACCAGATACTATAATTATGATGCTATATATGCTACCATATATATACTTTTTCCAGTGATTTAATCATATGCCATTTTTAAGACCAAAGTAATAGAATACAAGCGGTGCTGTTATACAATCTAAACATCTCTGCATTTAGCTAGATACACTCCATGGCATGGCCAATAGTTTTCAGTAGGGGTGGATAGAGGTCAGGTCAGGCTTTCATCTAAAAAGGCCAGACCTGTTTTAAAAAGTTTAGACCTTAGCCTGGCCTGTTACCAATTAAAAGCCTATTTATTTTGTCTTAGCCTGACCTGCTAGAAAGCTGGCTTGAAGCCTCTTTACCAAGCCTGTTAAAGAAAAAGTTAAATAGTCCAAAAAAAATTAAAATGAAAATTTAAAAATCCTTTCTACACTATATCTAAACAGCCTGATAATATCCTAGTTTTGTAGCTTATAAACTTTTATGTACTTCAAAATCATGAAAAACTTTAAATCTTAAAGGCCTCTTAACCTAATAACACATTGCATATGTTCAAAATAAATATATTCTAATAAATAATACACACACATAAATATACTCTTTTATAATTTAACTTTTTATAGCTAAATTACTTATAGATATGTATGTGTGTGTATAGGCTGGCCTGTTATGCTTAGCGGGACTCAGAGCTGGGCTAAGTCTGGCATATTTAGATAAACGGGCTTTAAAAAAGCCCAAGCATAATTTGTCTACTAAATAGACCTGCCCACAGCCCCTGACAGGCCGCCTGGCCTATTTCCACCCCTAGTTTTCGTGGTTGAAATATATCATGTATTCTGACCACAGAAAACATACACTTTACAATAAATAAAATATCCACTATGGCTCTCTCAACATCAACATAGTCCTAAGCCCTATTACTACACATCAGTGTTGGAGAGTGCTTATGGATGCATACTGATCTTAGAGAAATTCTTAGACTTGTAGGTGATGCTTTCTTCAGTGATTGAATTGCTGAAGAAATCCAATCATCCTCGTTATTTGCAGCTTCACTTTCCTACATACAGATCATCATTAACCATACTCTGCTAGTGGACCACCAGCTGAAAAGTACACAAGGATAAAGGAAACAGATTTTTAGCATAATCATTACTCAGTTACTTACAAGCGCAAAAATGATTTCTTCAACTGTTCTTTGAGAGAAACAGCGATTGATGATCTTTAACCTGCATACAAAAATGCAGAAATTTAGACTCCGACAATGCATAAGCCAGTCCAGAGAGATCTTCCAACGGCGCTACTTAACTGTTTTTAGAAGAGAACTTGACATGCATCATGAGACATTGACATTGAATTGATTTATATATTTTGTCAGGCTAAAATATGTGGCACTTCTGAAACTTTTGAAGTACATACAGGAAGTGGCAACAAAAAACGATTACGTAATACCTAAAGTGATAAGTGTAGTTAAAAGAAACTGTCTTGTACAATGCGAGAAACACAGTAAGCAAGAATTAACAATTTACCATTACTTAACAACATATTATGCCAAATAAAAGAAGGTTAGTAGGTTACCATGCAATAAGATATCACAGATTTAGCTTAATCGTAGTCAAACAATCAAAGCACATACCAACCCTTGCAGCACAAATTAGGAAGGAAATAAAACTGCTGAAGTTAAGTTAAAGTTAAGTTGAAGTTAAAGTAGAAGTTCAAGTTTGGATGCTCAGTGAGCACCATTCCCATTCAAGAAGGGTTCAAGTGAAATGTTGTTCAAGTGTTTACATTGTCAATCTACAAAGCTGAAAACAAATTGAAGTAAAGTTCAAGATTCTAGCAATGCTTAAGGTTTGTGTAACAAGCTTGGAGCATATGACGTTCCATCTTGATGGTAGTGTTAAAATATAAAAATGATAATATAATAGTCATACAGTCATACTATTAGCAATATTACAATTTCCTATCCTTTAAGTTTACGTTATAGGTTTCCCATTCGCACCAGGTTTAGGACTTTAGGTCCTCATCCTCTATTTCTCTATTAACCACAGAGCTGTAAGCTGAAAGATGAGTCAGTAATAGTAGCATATTATTCAGCAGCCATTCAATGCAGATGATTATGGCATTCCAGTGTTCAAACTCAGCTTTGAACAGAACAAGTGCATTGTGTGTGGAGAATTGGAGATAGATGAACTTACTGATTATACATGCTCCTCTCTTTTAGTTTTGGTACTTGTGAAAACTCACTGATAATTGCAGATATAATTACTGGGTCACTTGAATTGCTATTATGTAATGCTTCTTCTAAGGGTGACAGTCTCTGGATAATAAGAAAAGAATGTGTTATAAAGTTGTACTTAAAAGAGAGGGGATGAAATTGTTAAGGGCAGACGGCATAGCTAATTCAGCAGTGGTGTGATGAATTGCAGACATGGTTTAAGGGCATGTGTAATGCCTACATGTATTCAAAAGGAACATTCTACCACATAGGCAGCAGGGATATGCTAATAAAAGCATATTAGTTCTTATGAGATGGATTGACCTCCTTTCTCTTGGTTTTCTCTCTTATTTTCTTTTATCTTTTTATCTTCTTTATCTTTCTTATGTTCTTATGTTATTTTTATCTTTTATCTTTCTTTTGTTCTTTTGTCTTATCTTTATCTTTATCTTTATCTTTATCTTTATCTTTATCTTTATCTTTATCTTTATCTTTATCTTATCCTTTTTATCTTACCTAATTTTTTTATATTTTTCCTTATCTTTCTTTTCTATTTGGCTCTGATGTCATGGACCGGTTCATGTTAGCCAACCCCAAAATCTTTTGGGAATAAGACTTAGATGTTGTTGTATTAGTTCTTACGAGATCTGCAGCTAACTATTATTTAAAAACATTTAGTGCCAAACACAAGACTAAACAAACTCTCTGAGTTTCTGTAGTATGGTAACTTAATAGGCTATCTAAACTAGAACTCAAAGGCTAAATGTGATTAATATCATATTAGTGTCCTTTTCCTAACAATAAATTACTGTAATAGATACCATTTAAGATATTGTTTCAATAAGATTACATCCAGTATGGGTATTGAAGTACAGAATTTCTAATTGTCTACCTCTGAAGGGACAAAATGAGTAGCTAGACCACTTGCAACCATTTCAGCACCATCCAACCTAGAACCAGTCAGGCCAAGATATTCTCCTGCCGAAGAGGACAAAGATAGAGTTAAAAAAAGCATACCTTCTTTATGGAAAAAAATAATCATATAAATTTATGTAAGGTGAGATTAAATAGATCTGCACCAGAGGAAATTAAATCAATGTATCCAGAGGAAAATTAAACTACAAAACTCACCAAAAAAACCAGGAAGCCTTGATAAAAAGTAGGAGGCACCTACATCTGGGAAAAGGCCTAAAGCTGTTTCAGGCATAGCGAAAACCTGCAAGAAAGCAACCAGAAACAGCATATCTTGAGTCCCCAGTACCATATAGTAAACCAAACCAAATCTGAAAGATTGCAGCAATTATTCAGTGGGAAAAAAAAAAGATATTTATGGCAACTAATTTCAAGCCACACATTTCAAAGTCATGCAATGCTGTCGTTCAACTTGGCAGCATAAACATCTTCCTACTTTATCAGTCAGCTTTTAGCTATCTTTTGCAAAATCAATTATTCAGCCACAATTTGTAGCATAAACAACAGTCTTAAATCTTTTCAGGGGCCAAAAAAACAATAATCTGAGGACAATAAATGGGCTACAAGGAGGTAATTTGTCTGAACCCCTGTTCTAAAAATCGTTCTAGGCGCCTGACTAGTCCCCGGCTCTCCGCCTAGGCGCTAAGCGGTGGCCGGACACCCGGTTTTAGTCTAGGCACTCCGACTAATTGATTCGGCGCCTGTTTGAATTAGTCGGCCACCTAGGGCGCCTATTTGAATTAGTCGGCCGCCTAGGGTGCCTAGTTGCCGGCCCATAGCGCTTAATCGCCGCCTAGGTGTCTAGATTCGTCGAACATTTTATTGTACTTCTTTATTTTAGTATTCTAGGAGATATATGCACCTTTAACTTTAACAACGCATATGAAGAAAGCTACTAGTTGTGGATTAAGATAAAAACTATACATGTTAATATATATAATATTTAGTGTTATTATTATTTAATACAACCTCCGTCCCTTTTGATTTAGCCATCTTTGACTTTTCAAATCAAAGGTGATAAACTTTGATTCATTATTTTAACTAATATATTTATGTGAAACTTAATAATTTATACTTTTATGATAACATTTTTAACAAAAGAACATTTTTATATAATTTTCATGTTATCAATATTACCGTGTATAAATATATAATCGGTCAAAGTTGAACAACTTTGACTTGAAAAATAGTGTTTGGCTAAATAAAAAGGGATGGAGGGAGTAATATTTATTACAGTGAGTAGGTATAATATATACTAGTAACTAAATGTGACAGCTCTCATTCATGCATGTTAATGTATGAGTGTGTATATTTTTTATACACACACAAACACAACATTATTAATCATATTTATACAAAAATATAGATAAAACTATATTATCTATGTCTCCGACTAGTCCCCGCCTAGTCACCTAGGCGCTGGGCTTGCGCCCGACTAGCGCCTAGCGCCTTTTAGAACATTTGTCTGAACTATTAAAAATTGATGGGGGGTCATACCGTTTTCTCAGTAGCAACTCGGAATCTTCCGTGTACACTAGCACCTGCTCCACCTCCCATGACAATTCCGTTAAGGATTGAAACCTACGCATAGAGTTCAAAGGAGTAAGAAAGATTCTTAAAAGGGAAGGAATTCAGATAAAGTAAAAGAAAGCAATCATGGTCAATAGTTAACCTGGGGTTTGCTATAAGTTGCCATTACATAGTTCATGGTAAACTCTTTTCTGAAATACTCTGCACCAAACTTCCAGTTTCCTAATATTTTTGAAAAAAGGAAAATAAAAAAAGAAAAGCAATATTACTGACATCAGCTGCCAAGATATACACATCCTAAAAGTGATAAACATAAACTTCCATCAAAATGATATACCTTTTTTAATATCATGAACTACAGCTGTAACATCTCCACCAGCACAAAAAGCTCTTCCACTACTCTGCTAATAGAGAAATATGCCAACTATGGATTAACAACCACTGTTAAAGTGTTAATCATAACAACATTAGCAGGATAGTGAACAACATCTTCGTGTTAGGCTGATGAAGTACTAAACTACATAGTTCCATGCTTATCTTAAAGATAATAAAAGCTCATTATCTTATGACGTGAAAGAAAAAAGTTCTTCTATGAAGAACAATGATGCACCTTAATAAATAAACAAAAGCAACAAAAGATTTTGGATCATGGACAAAAATCATCTTACTGCCCGATAACATGTTTACATGTATTCTGTTCTTTTTACTTATCTAGCTAACCAACACATCAAATAGCCAAATTGACTGCCTTACGAGACCATACACGTGACGTAGTGGAAGAAAGTGAAGTGATTGAGTACTTAAGTATAAATGCAGTATGACTTATCGCTATGAAGCCAAGATATACCTTCAAGATAATCAACTTGACATTTGAATCATTTTCGCAGACTAGTAAAAGTTCTAGTAACCGAGATACCTGGATCAAGCAAAGCATGTAGTCATAACTCATAAGTCACTCACAAAACTAGATAAACATATGATAATTAATTTAAATAACAATAATAATAAGGTTAGAAACTTAGATATTAGAATGGGATGAAAACAAGTGAAAATGACCGCATGTGTATGTAAATGGGCAGCTAGCTGGTTGGGCAGAACTTTTTACAAGAAGCCTGGAAAGTTAATGACACTAAAAACTGCATCCTTCAAGGAGGTAAGATATCACATAAAAATGAAAATATAACTTCTCCACGCACCCCCTTCACTTCACAGTATCCACAAGCACTTCCGATACACATAATGAGCAAAGTCTCAAACTACACTCTATTCAGGCAAACATAAACCCAACTTAAACAACCACTAGCAGTAAGTATTTCTTCTTCTCTGAAATGGTAATCGACCATATGTGATTTGACCAATTCAATGACCATATCGACCAATTCAATTCAGCAATCAGAATAGCAGTAATTGCTCCGAAATATACACCATTATTGTGGTAAACATAAAGCAGACATCAATGGAATCAACCGGATTATTGGTGATTTAGTACTTATATTGATCCCTTGGAAACTTACCATAGCGTAAGAAAGAGCATTGAGTTGTTTGGGTCTGTTCAGTATGAACGTTCTCACACATGCAGTTTCCTCGACGAGAACCTAAGCATCCCAAAACGGAAAGTTGTGGAAAGAGTTAAAAGGAACTTATTTGCAAAGACAGTATAAGTATTAAGAGCTATTTCCATTTCAATTTTGTATCTAAAAGATAGTCGTACCCTAGAGCCAATGAGAAAACGAAAACCATCAATGAAACAAAGTTTAGAAACTGTAAACGTAAGGAATTCAGAAACCTCATCGGTGTGGCTGGTGGAAGAGAGAGGAGCCATGCTTCTTCTTTTGTTCTTGATAGTTTTGCCTTGGGTATTATCGCAGAACGGCAGAAATGAGCTTCACGATCTTCAGCGCGGTTAAACTTAAAATATAAATCACTCCCTCTCATAAAAATTGTTTGATCCTTATGGGTATGTTTGGACCAGCTTCTTAAAATTTCTTTTACTCTCAAATATTAGAGTGTTTGTTCCAAATTACTTTTAGAAACGGTCTTTTGGAAATGGGGGAGACCAACTTCTCTAAAACTGATTCTGATTCTACTACTTTTAAAGAAGAAGTAGAAGCTAAAGAAGAAGTAGAAGCAGAAGCAGAATCAGTTCCAACACTCCCTTAGATCCGAATTTAAGAAAATGAAAATAAAGTAAAAATGTGTGGTTTGTGGTTGAGGTTATGGTTGAGTGATAAAAAGGTAAATGGGTGTTAATCGGTCACAATACTTTCCAAAAAAAAGAAAATGGGAAGTGTTTTTTGAAACATCCAAAAAAGGTAAGTGAGAAGAATTTTAGGAAATGAAGGAAGTACTAATATGTAGAAAGTATATTAATTTCTTCCTCTTCATTTAATTTAGGAAAAATAACTTTAAATAATATCAACTATCACCCATAAACCAATAATGATACATACTTTGAAAATGCTTTTTAATAATATCAGCTATTTGAATATAAATAAAAATGATATGAAGTCACTTTTCATCAAGAAATTCACGCATTTAAGACATTAAAAACCAGTAGCAAACTGTCAAGTAAATGATATTTGGAAATACAATCATTATTTGATATTTTGATACTAGTTTTTGATGAATTAAATAACTGAATTTTCATTGAAAAATTGTTCTGTATTACTTTTGGTTTATGTTTAGATGGTTGGTATTTGTTAGAATATATTATCTCGGCCTACCACTATTCAGGAGCCCAAGGCATTACCCAGTACGGAGCCCGATCAATGAGGCCCGTTTCGACCACCCGGCCCACCTTGGCCCAGTAGGCCCATCTTGGCCCGTTGGCCCATTAGGGTGGCTTATTCTAAGCTATTCAAGAGAGAAGTGGGGTGTGGGGGAGAAGGTTAAAGATCCCTAAAAAATGGAGTTCTAAGCTATTCTAGAGAGAAGTGGGGTGTGGGGGAGAAGGTTAAAGATCCCTAAACATGGGCGCGGTCCCTTCTGGTTGGTTGTGAAAAGCCGATCGTCTTCCAGGTCTCCACGTGGTCGTGGGTTCGATTCCCACAGACAGTGCCAATGTTGAGTTTAATCCAACACGATATAATAAATATAGATATAATTTGGTATGAACACTCAATCTTTACGTGGAAACCCGAAAGGGAGAAAACCACAGGACTCTTTAAGCTTATGTCCAAGCCCTCTCGTTCTCATTAATCTCTCCTCACTATTACATAGTACAAAGTATTGAAGCTCCCATTAATGGAGTTCTAATCTAAAAAATGGAGTTCTAAGCTATTCTAGAGAGAAGTGGGGTGTGGGGGAGAAGGTTAAAGATCCCTAAACATGGTGGGAAAGCCCCATAAATATGGTATGGGACAAACTTAATGGGACGGAGGGAGTATTATATAAGGATTACTATTCATTAAAAAAGGCCTATTTTTTTGTAAATAGTGTAAATTCAACATGTTGCACTATTTAAGAACGGAAGTAGTATAATGATGATGGTGGTGGTGGTGGTGGTGGTGGACATAGCTTAGAACCCTTTCCCACCATTTCCCACCATGTTTAGGGATCTTTAACCTTCTCCCCCACACCCCACTTCTCTCTAGAATAGCTTAGAACTCCATTTTTTAGATTAGAACTCCATTAATGGGAGCTTCAATACTTTGTACTATGTAATAGTGAGGAGGGATTAATGAGAACGAGAGGGCTTGGACATAAGCTTAAAGAGTCATGTGGTTTTCTCCCTTTCGGGTTTCCACGTAAAGATTGAGTGTTCATACCAAATTATATCTATATTTATTATATCGTGTTGGATTAAACTCAACATTGGCACTGTCTGTGGGAATCGAACCCACGACCACGTGGAGACCTGGAAGACGATCGGCTTTTCACAACCAACCAGAAGGGACCGCGCCCAGTTCACAATCAGGCTCATCATTCCCTTCCGGGATGGAGACCTGGAAGACGATCGGCTTTTCACAGCCAATCAGGAAAGACTGCGCCCAGATTCACGGTCAATTTCACCATTCCCCTCCAGGATGGAGACCTGGCAGATGATTGGCTTCTCATAACCAATCAGGAGGGACTGCGCCCAGTTCACAGTCAGACTCACCATTCCCTTCTAGGATGGAGACTTGGCAGACGATCGGCTTCTCAGAACAGGTAAGGAGGGACCGCGCCCAGTTCACGGTCAGGTTCACCATTCCCTTCCCGGATGGAGACGACCAGCACAACCGTGGTCTGTGAGACGATTATCATTCACCGATAGGCCAAGGTCCTAGAGACGACCAGCACGACCGAGGGCCATGAGACGATTATCATTCACCGACAAGCCGAGAGCCTGTAGGCGACTATCACGGCCGAGGGTCGTGAGACGATCATCACAGCCATATGCAGCACGATCGGCCCCTCATCGCCATTATGTCTAGATCACGGTCGGCTCGCCCATTCCTTCCTGGATGTGGACCACCGTCTCATGTGGCATGATCGGCCCCTCAGCGCCATCGTGTCTAGGTCACAGTCGGCTTGCCCATTCCTTCCAGGATGGGGACCACTGTCTTATGCAGCACGATCGGCCCTTCAGCGTCATCGTGTCTAGGTCAAGGTCGGCTCTCCCATTCATTCCCGGATGGGGACCACTGTCTTATGCAGCACGATCGGCCCCTCAGTGCCATCGTGTCTATGTCACGTTTGGCTCGCCCATTTCTTCCAGAATGGGGACCACCGTCTTATGCAGCACGATCGGCCCCTCAGCGCCATCGTGTCTAGGCCACGTCGGCTCGCCATTTTCTTCCACGATGGGGACCACTGTCTTATGCAGCACGATCGGCCCTTCAGCGCCATCATGTCTAGGTCACGGTCGGCTCACCCATTCCTTCCAAGATGGGGACCACTGTCTTATGCAGCACGATCGGCCCCTCAGCGCCATCGTGTCTAGGTCACGGTCGGCTCGCCCATTCATTCCCGGTTGGGGACCACCGTCTCATGCAACACGATCATCCCCTCAGTGCCATCGTGTCTAGATCACGATCGATTGGCCCCTCAGCGCCATCGTGTCTAGGTCACGGTCGGCTCGCCCATTCTTTCCAGAATGGGGACCACCGTCTTATACAGCATGATCGGCCCCTCAGCGCCATCATGTCTAGGTCACGGTCGGCTCGCCCATTCCTTCCAGGATGGGGACCACCGTCTTATGCAGCATGATCGGCCCCTTAACGCCATTGTGTCTAGTTCACGGTCGACTCCGCCCATGATTTCCAGGAAGGGACGAGTAGTCTTATGCAGCACAATCGGCCCCTCAGCGCCATCGTGTCTAGTCCATGTTCGGCTCCGCCCATACCTTCCAGGATGGGGGGACCAGTCTTATGCAGCATGATCGACCCTTCAGCGACATCGTGTCTAGTTCATGTTCGGCTCCGCCCATGCCTTTCAGGATGGGGGACCAGTCTTATGCAGCACAATCGGCCCTTCAGCGCCATCGTGTCCGGTTCACGGTCAGCTCGCCCATACCTTCCAGGATGGGGACCACCGTCTTATGCAGCACGATCGGCCCCTCAACGCCATTGTGCCCAGTTCATCGATGAGATCCGCCGCTTTATATCACATCTGACACACCGTCTCTCATACATTGCACTCATACATTACACGCACTCATTTATTCATGCATCATGTCTCATACATTCATACATTCACACATACATCATATCTCGTCCTCTTCACATCGTCAATTTATACGTGCAAGGGCCTCTAAGCTTTTCGGTTAGGAAGCCAGAGCCCTTTACTCCCACCTGATACATTCAGGGGGGAGAGTGTCCGGGGAAGAGCGTCCCTTGCCCGATCCAATCGGGAGGGGGAGCGCCTTACCGGCAGATCGTGTTCAGTGGGGCAGACACCCACTCATATATCAGGATTACTCAAAGACGCAGGTCCAAAGAAGACAAGGAAGAGCGGGAGCAAGAGTATACTTTCTCGAGCAGATTCACATGCTCACTACTCAAGACACTGGGGGACTTGTGTTGGGATATATTATCTCGGCCTACCACTGTTCAGGTGCCCAATGCATTACCCAGTACGGAGCCCAATCAATGAGGCCCGTTTCGGCCACCCGGCCCACCTTGGCCAGTTGGCCATCAGGGTGGTTTGCACCCATTTCTCTTTCCCCTATAAATATGGGGCTTTCCCACCATGTTTAGGGATCTTTTTCCTTCTCCCCCCACACCCCAGTACCCCACTTGTCTCTATAATAGCTTAGAACTCCGTTAATGGGATCTATAATGCTTTGTACTATGTAATAGTCAGGAGTGATTAATGAGAAAGAGAGGGCTTGGACATTAGCCTAAAAAGTCTCGTGGTTTTCTCCCTTTCGGGTTTCCACGTAAAGATTGAGTGTTCATACCAAATTATATCTATATTTATTATATCATGTTGTATTAAACTCAACAATATTATTAAAAGTATTTTTCAAAGTATGTATTATTTTTTGTTCATGCAAGATAGTTTGTATTATTTAAAGTTATTTTCCCTTTAATTTAATAATATATGTTTGTTATAATTTTTTTCCTCTTCATTTATTATTAATAATGTTATTGTATTTAATAATTCTTTTTCAAGCTAGTAGCTCATTTTAGTTAACTATTAGCTTTCTCAAGTAGAAGGAAAAGCAATATTTCAATGATAAGCTATAAGCTTTTATACTACTTAGTTTATACTCCAATTTTGTAATAATGTTGCGATTTTTCAATTTGACGATATTAGGGGATTAAGTGTGGAGCATTTTTGAAGTCTATGGGTAGAAGTATCTTATACTCCAATTTTACAATATTTGAAGATCTAAAAGTGAAACAAATCAAATCTAGTACTAAAAGTATTACAAACATTATAATCCAAAGACTAGAAGTGACAAAAACTCCTTCAAGAAAAAAGTAATTACTCTTTAACTTTTTGTCAAATCTCTATGAACTTATGGATCATTCTTTTGTCTATAGTACATTTTCTCTTGTGTGTGCAATGAATGACTTATTTAATTACTACTTCGTATAAAATATACTTTGTGATTATTCAATGGTAACACTCTGACTTTACACTTGTGAATACACTATTTCATTTATTAATATATTAATGTTTTCATTTCTTTAATATGAGTAGTACATTGTGTAGAGACAATAATGCCATAGTGTAAAATTTGGGATTTAGGGTTTTGTGGAGTGGCTCAAAGCGGCAATAATCCCGGCGATCGGTGGCAGTGGCACCAATAGGTTGATGGTTTAACGGCCGTCAGCGACAGTCGACCGATGGCAATATTTAATAGTTTTAGTTTTAAACCCCATAAGAGTGTTCGTCAACATCGGTACATTAGCACTCTTGTTTAGGAAATTTTAAACATTAACTTTTGTTTTTACATTTTATGTTTGATTTGTTTCTATTGTGGGAATTTCCTCTAATGTTCATAATTTGTTATGAGTAACAAATTTAAAATATATATTGATGGTTTACCGACCCTAGGGGTAGCCGGAAACCTACAAATTTAATCAGAAAAGGAGATCGGAGAAAACACTAAGTCAGATCAGTAGTAATTTTAGCAGAATAACAGTAAGAGTTTAGAATTTGATCCTCATCCACATGCTGGAGGGTGATATTTATACTAAAATGTAATACTTGGTGCCCAAGTAAAAAAGATGCCAAACTAATGTGAGAAAGGCACGTGTCCCCTTCGTGCAACAGAAATAACAACTAATCTAATGAGGAGATGACACGTGTAAAGTGTAATTGGAGAGATAACCAACTCTGTTAGCTGATTGATACGGATCCAATGCTGGTGACGCGCGTGTGCGCTTCTGGATTGTTCTTTTCATAGGAGCGATGTGGATTTCTGGGGATGATGTGGCATCAAATTTGGGTGATCCCCTGATGATGAAAATTGGTTAAGTCCACGAACTGTTGAGGAGACCTCGAGCTCCCAGAGGTTGGCGCTCGGGTTCTAGTATCGCGAATGTTGGTGACGTGGCATCTTCTGGAATGATGCTAATGTGGCAGTATGCTATGCTGATGAGGAGTGCGTCCTTAGCTAATGGGTAAGACCCCAAGCTTCTGGAGGTTGAGCTCGGGTAAGATAATTCTTCCCCTGAGGTCAGTTCCACGGGATCGGGGCTTGCCCAGTATCTTGACTCAGAAACATCTACGCCCATTTGCAATCTGGGAGAGCTTGAGCCCTTGAAGATCAGATCTTGAATGTTCATGCTCTGCCTGGGGAACAGCTCTAAGCCCCTGGAGGTCAGATTTCGCTGGCTACCGATTAACCATGCTCTCTATTGTCGAAAGTTGATGTCGCGACCGACCCCGACCTCGGGGGATTCGAGGTCGGGCTCGTATTCCGTCGTCTCTGGGCGACTCCTGAGCTCGGTATTTTCCCGACCTCGAGGTCGGATGGCTTGAGGTCGGCTTCGTAGTTCGCCTTGTCTAGTTGATATCCGAGCTCGATGCTTTCCCGACCTAGGAGGTCGAGGTCGGGCTCGAACATGATCCTAGTACTTGGTCGTTTTTGTGATGCCTTTGTGTTCTTTGACCACTGACTGTGATACCCCTGGGGTATATGGGAATATACTCCATATATATATATATATATATATATATATATACACACATACATATAATTTTATCAAGGCCAAGTACTTTGTGGTCAGATGGCATCATTGTGGCACTCCCAAGGAGGAGGTCACATGTTCGAATCCCATCCCAGTTCAAGGATGTTGGCATTAACAATGAACAGATACTATATAGGTTAGAAAGAATTGTCAAAAAAAATTATCAACAATTTAAATATGTTCACTGCTAATATTCATAATATAAATCTTAACTAATATGTATATGATCAAAATAAAACATGGTAATACTTTAAGGACCATTCTTGGTGTACACAAGATGTACACAAAATGTGTACATTGTCTGTGTACACAGGCAATTTGGCATCACCTCCTGCCCCAGTTTTAACGAATTGCCTGTGTACACAGACAACTATGGGGGTTTTGTGTACAACTTGTGTACAACTAATGTACACTAAGCATTTTCCATACTTTAAAGTTAAAGTCTTTTAAAATCTATGAGAAGCCGTACATAACTAGTGCTTAGTTCAGGCATTGACCTGGGGTGGCATTTGTGCTTCCACGTACGATTTTATTGTACAATAATAAATTTTTCTTAAATGTTGTGAAAATCGATAATTGTGGGTAAAAGATTTAGTTTGTGAAAGTCGTCCTAATGTATACATTATACACAATCATATTTTGATTAAAGCAATGTGTCAAACCCTCCTTACATTATAATTAATTACGCACATCATATACAAGAATAATCCAATGACAAATGTAAAATTAAAAATTCATTCAATAGTGTTATGATCAAACTAAAAAAATTATATAGATGTTTATATTTTATACATACGAATACTCAAGAGTATGTTCTATGTAACATATAATTTGTTCTTCCAGAGTAGTGTATGCACGACTTGTCATAATACACAAGGGGCGGATGCACGGCCGTGGGGGGCAGCTGCCCCCATTAAACAACCACTAACTTCTTAGAGCATCCATAATGGTGGTGGGTTTTGACCCTCACCTCTCCCTTCCACATCATTTTCCTCCAAAAACTTAATCCTCTTTAACCTATCACAATTTCTCCCCACTATGGTGACCTAGGTCACATTTTAATTTTTACACTCTCTCTCCTTATTTTTTATATATTCCACCTTTATTAATTTATTTAGGATATTTTCTTTTGGACTGTTTTTCAGTCTCAGACCAGACCAGACCAAATCAGATCATTGAAGACCGGAATGAGGAATTCTTTGGAATGGGGGCTGTTGGTGTAGTATCTAGGGGGAGAACGGTTTGGATCCATTTTCAGGGAGAAAAGTTTGCTAAAACAGATAAAATCATATGCGAGAGGGAAAAAAGTGATAAATTTAGAAGTGACTAAACATATCCTTCATTGATGTCCATTTATAGAGGAGAAAAAATCTGATTTTTTGGTATAGGTTTTTTTATAAAATAAATTAATTTAATGAATAAAATATTAAATTAAAAAGAGTAGTGTGAGGTAGGGGATTTGTGGCTAGAAAATCGGGAGGAGAATTCCTCCACTCTTTCGTTTGCTCTCCACTCTTTCAATATGTGAGCTAACAACTTGACCGATCAACTCTTGACCTACCATAGTGGGGGTCAACTCCCATCAACATTTTTTTTTGATCCCCAATTGACCTCTCATTGTTGATGCTTTTATCATTCATTAGGAAAAATCTCAACCCATATAAATGCCCCCAATTAAAAAATTTAATGCCCTCAATTAAAAAAATAAATGCCCCTAGGCCATATGCCTAGTCCAGTAAGCCCAAATAACCCCATGGCCAAATTCCAAACTAAAAAACTTTTCATCTTTTAATTGAGAAGGCTATAGATCCCTAAAATTAGAGCAATTCAGCTTAGCACAAGCTGGAGTAGCTGTTTAGCTGGAGCCTAGACCGAAGAAAAGAGAAGAACGAGTGTAAGTTTCTCTCTAAACCCATTAAAAATATTAAGGGCCTGTTTACTAACAGAGATATTTTCCAGTTTTCAGAAAACTGGAAAACTGAAAAACAGGAAACAGGAAATGTGTTTACCAAAGAAATTGCTGGAAAACTGGAGAAAGGAAAAAAGAAAAACGCGTTTACCAAATCGTTTTCCAAAACGGAAAAAATGAGACATGTCTCTCTTTTCATTAATGATTTGGAAAAATGACTTTTACTAGTTTTCCAAATTTGGAAAACGCAGATGCTACAGTGCCGCTGCAATGAATTCGCATACTTACACCTAGTGGTGGGTCCGGTCCCGCTCCGATGTCGATTCCATTCCGGTACCTCCATCCTCGTACCTTACCCCTTACCCCTACCCTACCCTACCCACCCAAACCCCACCCTGTGTACCCATTTTTCCCTATAATGACCCTACCCCACACCCTGCCACATGCCCTACCTCGGTCCCACCCCGATCCACCCTACCCTACCGCCACCCCTACCACCTCGACCCCACCCCAACCCACCATACCCCCACCTGTATATTACCCCTTACCCCTTACCACATGACCCCTACCTAGGCCCCACCCCACCGCTATCCTACCCCCACCACCATCCTACCCCCCACCCTACCTTTCCCCTACCTCAGCCCAACCCGGATCCCGGGCCCACCCTACCGCCATCCTATCCCAACTCCCTACCCTACCCCTACCTTACCCCAACCCTACCCACTACCCCCACCCTTAACCGCCATTCTACCCACAACCCTACCCCTTCCCTACCTCGGCCCCACCCTGGTCCCGACCCCACCCTACAGCCATCGTATCCCAACTCCCTACCCTACCCCTACCTTAACCCAACCCTACCCACTACCCCCCACCCTTAACCGCCACCCTACCCCTTCCCTACCTCGGCCCCACCCTGGTCCCGGCCCCACCCTACCGCCATCCTATCTCAACTCCCCACCCTACACCTACCTTACCCCAACCCTACCCACTACCCACCCTTACCCCTAACCACGACCCTAACCCACCCACTACCCCTACCCCTGGACCTTACCACCCCACCCCGACCATACCCTTACCCCACCCCCACCCATAACTTCCCTACCCCGACTCCTGCGAGTAGGTATGGGTGGGTATGAAGGGTTGTGGGGGAATATGGGTAGAGTGTAAGATCGTGGTAAGGGTAGGGGTAGGGGTCAAGGGTGTGGAATTGGAGAACTGAGTGAAAAAATTGATGAACATGTTTTCAGATTTGAAAATGGAAAACTAAAAAATAGAAACAGAAAATTGGAGATAGAAAAACTGAAAATTAAAAACAGAAAATTGGAGAACGAAAAACAAAGGTAGAAAACAGGAAAATATCTCTGTTAGTAAACAGGCCCTAACTATTTCCACTGTTATAAAAATCGTTCTAGGCACCCGACTAGTCTCCGCCTATGCGTTAGGCAGTGGTCGGGCGTCCCGATTTTGGTCGATCTAGGCGCTCCGACTAATTGAATCGGCGCCTAGGTGAATTTGTTGGCCGTCTAGGGCGCCTAGTTGCCCGCCTAGAGTGCTTAATGGGCCGCCTAGGCGTCTAGATTCATCGAACAATTTTTTTCCTTTTTTATTTTAGTATCCTAAGAAATATGTACCTTTAACTTTGACAATGCATGTGAAGAAAACTACTAGTGAGTAAGTGAGTAGATATAATATATAGTAAGTGAGTAGATATAATATATTATTAAATGTGATAACTCTATCATTCATGCATGTTAATGTGTATGTGTGTGTGTGTGTATATATATATATTATACACACACAAACACAATATTACTAATCATATTTATGCAAAAATATTGATGAAACTACAATTAGTTCCCGCCTAGGCGCCTGCCTAGCCGACTAGGCGCTGGGCTGGCGCCCGACTAGCGCCTAGCGCCTTTTAGAACATTGACTATTTCACTATTGTATAAGCCTAATGTGTAAAATTGATCTGAATTTATAAAAATGTAAGGGGGTGTATTGTATTAAAAATTAGTGGCAAAATTAGAGTTATGGATTTTAAAAATTTAGGTGTACTCAATGTGGAGTTTTAAATTTATCAAATAATAATAATTACAACTTTTTACCAATGAGCAGATCTTTGAATAAAACGCCCTCTTCAGTACCCTCCTCAACACCAGGAAATTCAAATATAAATGTGTGTAGTCTTACTTTGTCGTTTAAAGCTGGCTTTGACTTTGTCGGTTGCCATGACCAGTTGACCACTATTGAGAGATGGTTTTCTGCTACAAAAGAGAGTAGACTAATTTGCGTGACTGTCTAGATTGTTTTATAATAAAAGAAATATTTGAAACAATTACAAATTCAATTGTAATGGATCTATTTCAAAAAAATAAAAACTCGAAGACAGCAGTTATGATTTACTTTATTTAGATTTTTTGATGTTGTAATATACTACGTACTTTATTTAATTTTAAAATTTACCTATACTCTATTACAATTATTTTCGATTTGGATATATTTTATTGTCGTTTTGTTTTGTACTGCCTTTATGTATGTCATCTTACTCTTCCCTAGGCATGAAGTCGGGACAGTCCGAGTTGGTTCTGGACCCGGGTTCAGCCGGTCCCGGTTCTAAATAATTGAAGCCCGATACCGACCCGGTTTGGTCCGGTATCGGTTCTGGTTTGGGTGCAAACGGTACCGGTCTCGGGTCGATACCCACCCTCTAATAAAAAAAGATTAAAAAATTACCAAGCCCAAGCCCAAGCCCGGACCCAGTCCATCCGTAATCTGCCCCAAATAGTTTTGAATCCTGGGTCCGCCACTTATAATACATAAGATTTTAGTGTGTTTTTAGCATAGGGGGATATGCACTAACTTACGTATTGAGTTTATTCATGTACAATAATAAATTTGAGAATCACCAATAAACAAGTAAAAATATCACAACCTTCTTTCTATGTAAAAGTACAAATATCAATCATGCACATTGTCACACCCCGACATGTCGACAACGTCGATAACCGACGTATAACCCGTTAAGGGCAACCACAATCCACCCTTTCCGAATTATATAAGGCTTCATGCATACCGTACACACTAAGTATCCCATGCCAATATAATAAACTAAAAATATGTCATCATTATGGAGCGGAAAATTATAGTTAAAATAGTAATTAGCCACGCAGGGCATAATCACCCGAGTGCACTCTCTGCAAGAGTGCAGGCAACTGGTACTGTTGGTCCAAAATAGGACGCTCGGAGGCTTTTAGAAAAGCTACGACAGACACTCAAGCAGGAACTCAAGAAAGCAATACGAATAAGGAAAGTGCCCAAGCATACGACAACCACAACTTGCCTGGCTGACGAATAAGGAAAGTGCTCAAGCATATCTGTATTTGAATCACAACTTGCCTTTTATAGGCGTATACAAATGGTAACTGTCAACCACAATAATGACTAATAAATTACAACATTAATACAGACTTAAATACATAATTAACAACGCATTAATCGTTGGCCGTTACTCTTCCTGGCTGACGGATCGGCCTGATAGGCAGGCCTGACGCTCGAGCTCCCTGGGCGGCAGACTTCCGTTGGGCTGAAAGGTAGGTTGACTAGGTTCCCCGGTGGGCCAGGAGCAGACTTCTGGTTGGACATGTAGGCATGCCGTCTTAAGCTTCCACCCCGTTGGACTTCCGCTCCTTGATGGGCTTGATCGGTTGGGCCGAGTTGAGATCTGGATCGCTGGGTCCACTGGTTGGGCTTGTCTCACAAGACAATGGTCATGGGCTTGGGCCTGCTAGCCCAAATTTGGGGCCGTGTCCAATGAGGCATTGGGCGTAGTCCCATAATCCCAACACAAGTCCCCACTCCCTTAGTCGAGTAGTAGACTCGGCTAAGAGGGAGTAGTCCGAGTTAGCTGCCAGTTTAAAAAATATTCACATACCAGGGATCAATAATAGTGGATTCTGTCAATCCCACAATTTATGAAATTTTTCTTATTTGAATAAGGCTCTCCGCTTTAAAAGGCTGCAAATTAATTCCCTCAGCACCCTAGCATTCCAGCGGTCAGCTTTTACCCATACTTCAGAATCCAGGTTAGCTTCCGAAATTTCCTGAAATTCATTATTATTATTTTATAATTATTTTTGGACACCCTATTTTATTTCCCCCCTTTTCTTTTCTTTTTTTTTTCCTTTCCTTTCCTTTCCTTTTCTTTTTCTCACTCCTCGTAACCTGGGTGCGTGCGTCTTCCTCGCGTCGCCCCAGCGGCGCAGTCAACCTACCGAACCGGTTGACCGCCGCCCAGCGACTCCAGTTGGTCGGCTCCTACTGTGCCACGCGGCTGCCCCGTGCCACCCACCGGTCGCCGACGTAGCCCCTGAAGTCCGGCGAATCTGGCTGGTGGTCTTGAATCATGTATTGGTTGGCGCATGTTACAGGGTTTGGCGGCCACCCTACTGTCGGTCGGCGTTGCCCAAGGAGATGGCGGCCAGGCGAATAAGTAACCCCCAGGCCAGATGGGAACGTCCAGATTGTCCGGAGAGCTGTTGCCGTGTGGCTCTACTGTCGAGCGTCGTTGCTCAGGTTGAAGGCTGAAATTGGGGTAGGTGCGCCCAGCTTTCCCCATGTGTTCGAAGGTGGGTTTGTCGCAAGCTATTGCCCGGCGCCCCACGTTAGCTGTCCCCTTTACGCTTGGCTTCCTCTTGGACGGATGGTGTTGGCTGCGGACCATTGGGCTACCACTCTGCCGGCAAGCGATGCTAAGGAAGCCGGAAGTTGGCCTGCATCGCCCTTCCTATAGACAGTCAAGGTGGGTGCTCCCCTTGACGAAGTCCATGTTGGCCGGCACCTTGACACTTGTTTTTATTTGTCTTTGCAGGTTTGTTTTCCTTTTCCGGTCTGAACCATGCAAGGTGTCGGGCGCTCTCCCCATGAAAACAGTGGTCAAGGTTCTCCATCAACAATGCAAAGTTGACGTCCAATCCTTCTCTGGGTTGTCAGATTTGGGTCTGCCGGCCAGTGTGTAGGAAAGCGTATGGCGGTCGTAAAACCCGTACGGGTCAGTCGCAGCCCTCGACCACGTATGCAAGTGGGTGATGCTACTGGGCGGCAGGCTGACGTTCTCCCAGAGTTGGCTCCAGCTAGGCTGATTGGTGATAATTGTTTGTTGAAAACTTCGGTGGCTACCGATGTATTGAGTGATCCGCCTCATATCTGATAGGGTGCAAGCTCAGCTATCCGACTTAGTGCAGAAATCGAACCAGAAAGGTATGTAGGGGCACAACCATCCTTAACTCCAGAAAGCGGATGTAGCCACCGAACAATTATCAACAAACAATTATCACCAATCAAGCTATATGTTACGGCAAGGTCCTCATCTGGGAGACGAGAAGAGAGGTTCGCCATCACGCTATTATATATCAAGGTCCCATCAAGCACTCGGGTCCTCTCAAGCATCGAAATCATCTTCATAATCCGATACGACCACAGGTTGTGCCCTCCCTCTATTTGGAACGTTCAGGAGCTGCCCCCCAGAAATAGTAATCCGCCTAGCTGGAGTCAACCCTGGGAGAACGTCAGCCTTCCGATCAGTAGCATCACCCACATGCCTATGTGGTCGAGGGTCGCGGCTGACCCGTACGGGTTTTACGGCCGCCCCAGACTTTCCTACAACACTGGCCGGCAGGCCCAAATCCGACAACTCAGAGATAGATTAGACGTCAACTTGCATTGCTAATGGAGAACCTTGACCACTGTTTTCATGAGGAGAGCGCTCGACACCTTGGATGATTCGAACCCGAAGAGGAAAACAAACATGCAAAGACAAAAAACAAGTGTCAAGGTGCTGACCAACATGGACTCCGTCAACAAGGGGAACACCCGCCTTGACTGCCTAGAGGAAGGGCTATGCCGGCCAGCAGCAGGAAAGCTTCCAGCTTCCTAAGCAATGCCTGCTGGCAGAGTGGCAGCCGTCGGTACCCGGCCAACACCATACAGCCAAGAGGAAACTAAGCATTGGGGGGACAGCTCATGTGGGGCGTAAAGCAACAACATGCGACAAACCCACCTCCGGACGTGTGGGAACCTGGGCACCTACCCTAATTCCAGCCTTCAACCTAAGCAACGACAGCCGGCAACAGAGTCACGTGGCAGCAGCTCTTCAGACAATCTGGACACCTAAGAGAGGGACAACCCCATCTGGCCTGGGGGGCGCCTAGTCGCCTGGCCTCCATCTCAATAGGCGATGCCGGCCGACAGTAGGGTGGCCGCCAAACCCTATAACATGCGCCGGCCAACATAGGATTCAAGACCGTCAGCCAGATTCGCCGGACTGCATGGACGACGTCGGCGGCCGGTGGGTGGCACAGGATGGTTGCTTGGCGCAACAGGAGCCGACAGAGTGGAGCTGCTGGGCGGTAGGCGGTGGTCAACCGGTTCAGTGGCTTGACTGCGACGCGAGGAGGATGTGCGCACGCAGGGATACCATGAGAGAGAAAGAGAAAAGAAAAGGAGAGGAAATGAAAGGAAAGGAAAGGAAAAGAAAATGGGGGGGGGGGAATAAAATAATGTCTGAAAATAATTATAAAATAATAATATTGAATTTCAGTAATTTTCGGATGCTGACCTGGATTTTGAAGTATGGAAGAAAGCTAACCGCTAGAATGCTAGAATGCTAAGGGAATTGATTTTTGGAGCCTTTTAAAGCAGAGAGCCATATTCAAATAAGAAAATTTTCATAAATTGTGGGATTGACAGAATCCACAATTATTGCTCCATGGTTTGTGAGTATTTTTTAAATTGGCAGCTGACTTGGACTACACCTCTTAACCGAGTCTACTACTCGACTAAGGGAGTGGGGACTCATGATGGGATTATGGGACTAGGCACAATGCCTAGTCGGACTCGGCCCCAAACTTGGCCCAACATGCCCAAGCCTCGGACCATTGTCTCGCCATGCAGCCCAACCAATGGACCCAATGATCAAGATTTCAAGTCGGCCCAACCGATCAAGCCCAACAAGGAGCAAAACTCCAGCGGAGTAGAAGCCCAAGACGACCTTCCTACCTGTCTAACCAGAAGTCTGCCTCCCGGCTCAACGAGGAGCCTGCCTCCAGCCCAACGAGGAACCTACCTTCCTGCCCAACGGAAGTCTGCCGCCTAGGGAGCTCAAGCGCCAAGCCTGCCAGGTTGACCTGCCAACCAGGAAGAGTAACAACCAACCATTAATGCGCTATTAATTATCTATTTAATTCCATATTAATGTTGTAATTAATTAGTCATTATTGTGGTTGGTAGTTACCATTTGTATACGCCTATAAAAGGTAAGTTGTAATTCAAATACAGATATGCTATTCTTGGCAACTAAAACCTCTTGAGCACTTTCCCTATTCGTATTGCTTTCTTGATTTCCTGCCCGAGTGTCTGTCGTAGCTTTCCTAAAAGCCTAAGAGCGTCCTATTTTGGACCAACAGGTACTACCGAGAGAAGGGGACATTATTAGATATATAACGAGCATTTATAAATAGGACCCTTAAAATATGGTGATACATATTGTATATATTTTTATATATTCCATATATACAAAAATAGTTAGCATGTAGGCCATCTTTAATTTTAATGAAAACCTTTTTATGAAAAATCAGTTCGTAGGCCATGTTAATATATCAAACCCAGGGGTTCGATCACCAGCCCGTAGGCCCAATTTAATTATTCAGCTCGTAGACCCAAAATGATTTATATAACCCGGAGGTCAAATATAATTTATACAACCCGCGAAGGTCAAATATGATTTATACAACCCAAAGGTCAAATATTATTTCTACAACCCGAAGGTCGAATATAATTTATACAACCCAAAGGTCAAAGATGATTTACACAACCCAAAGGTCAAATATTGTTGTTAGGAATAAATTGTTATTAGATTTGATGATGATATAAAACTTAGTTCTGGCAATCGATTATTCTAATACTTACAACAAAATTTCTACTACAATTAGTCTACAGGGGTACTCCAAATTCCCAAGTTTTGCATCATCATCAAAATCAAATAACAATTTATTCCTAACAATTTCCCCCTTTTTGATGATGTCAAAACATTTATTCTACTTACCAGAGATGTGCCTTTCACCTTTAAATAAATTGGAAAATTTTCATGATTTTTAATTTTAGTGAGCAACATGCATAATAAAGCAATAAGTTTTTAAAAGAAATGAATTAATAAAAAAAATTATTCAAAACAACACAAGGAGATACAGGCATTAGAGATTATTTTAAAAGACAAAACAAAATTGTATCCTCCATAAAACAAATTCTTCTTTATTCTTCTCTCTTCTCTTTATTTCTCTTCCCCCTTTTTGGCATCAGCAACTTGGAGGATAAACATATGCAATCGACGAATCGCATCAGGGATGGATTGGGTTACATGAAATAACGCATCCAACGAGCGTTGTTGTTGATGAATTCTTTCATCAACCTCTTTTGAGAGGAGCTGGATTTGCTCCTAAAAAATGTCAGAGCCTCCTTAAACTCTGCTAGGGAGTTAGACAAATATTGAATTTCAGAAATGATGCCATTGGTGTTGGCCATAGTGTAGTCAACTGATGTATGTTTTTGTGTACAACTGAGGATTTCTTTACAGATGTCCCCCCTAACGTTTACGACCTATGGAGATGAAAGAATGAATAATTTCTAATCGTGAAGTCTATCACTTTATAGGTTGTGAAGGAGTGTTTAACGCCTCATTTTGAAATCTTCGTAACAGAATGTCTCCAACAAGGTTCAATAAGTTAAGAGAAGAACTTGGCATGATGGATGATCTACCTAAAGGTTCTTGAAACATAACAACTCTATATGGACCAACAAGGTTTTTCAGAACAGAACAACGAGAGAGAGAGAGAGAGAGAGAGAGAGAGAGAGAGAGAGAGAGAGAGAGAGAGAGAGAGAGAGAGGGGGGGGGGGGAACGTGACAAGGTTGAACCACCAAAAAATTGATTGGTGCAGAAGAGATCTGAGGTCAATAAAGCTTCACCAGAACTGTTTTAGAGACACTTCGGACTTACTTTCATGTAATCAAATATTGTGGACTTAACGCTATTCGGTAACGATGTACTCTATGTTACTTAAGTAATTACTTTTACTCATCTATCCTTGATAGTATACAATTACGAGAGGTACAGACTATCATAGAAGAGACTGAGATTTAAATTTGGAAAATGTGATAGCATATTTTTTTGGCTTAACAGACTGACCACAAAGAACCGTTAATAATGACTATTGATTCTTCAACCGCGAAGAGATTATAACCGTGCAGACTTAAATGCCGCACTTATTGGAGATCTTATGTTATGAAGATTTCAAAATGAGACGTTAAACACTCCTCAGTTGTACACAAAATCATACATCAATTTCAAGTACACCATGGCCAACACCAATGACATCGTTTCTGAAATTCAATATGTGTATAACTTCTTAGCATAGGTTAAGGAGGCTCTCATATTTTTCAGGAGCAAATTCAGCTCTCAAAAGAGGTTGATGAAAGAATTCATCAACAACAACGCTCGTTGGATGTGTTACTTCACGTAACCTAATCCACCCCTGATGTGATTCGTCAATTGCATCTGCTTATCCTCCGAGTTGCTGATGCCAAAAAGGGGGAAGAGAAATAAAGAAAAGAGAGAAGAATAAAGAAGAATTTGTTATATGGAGGATACAATTTTGTTTTGTCTTTTAAAATAATCTCTAATCCTTGTATCTCCTTGTGTCGTTTTGAACAATTTTTTTTTTGATTAATTCGTTTCTTTTAAATACTTACTGCTTTCTTATGCATGTTTCCCACTAAGATTAAAAATCATAGAAATTTCCCAATTTATTTAAAGGTGAAAGGCACATCTCTGGAAAGTAGAATAAGTGTTTTGGCATCATCAAAAAGGGGGAAATTGTTAGGGATAAATTGATTAGATTTTGATGAGCACTCAAGTCCGGACAGAACTGCTCCATGATAGAATAACTAGTTGAGCCACTACAATGGAAGAGCACCAGAAGTGCTCCATCAACCGACTTGATCGGAAAACCTTTGAGATATCCGTTAAACTAACGAGATATACTCTAACGGATAGGAACCTCTCAACAGAAGAAGTAATGTGCAACGCATTAAATGCTCATTTAATGCAACCCACCCGTTGAGATATTTAAGGCGCATGATTGACTGGAGAATCCAAGAGAATACTCCGTAATATTTAACACCTCCCAAAATAGTAAGTTGACAAGAATATGGGAACTGACCGGTCAAGTTTACAGTACACGCATTTAATGAAGATGTCTTCTACACTCCAACGGGAAGACCTCTACCATCCAATATATAAGATACATTTTGAAGAACAGGACAACAACGAATTTTGAAATCAACCAAGCAAACTCTTGAGAGAAAATACTTGACTAGTTCAAACTAGAGTTCAAACAAGAGATTGGAAGATAAATCTTGATATCCTTCATCCAACTCTCAAAGAAAGTTCGTCCTAGTTCTTCAACAACTTCGAAACCTTCATCTACACATCTTGTACGAAGAACGTTGGAGAAAACTCTTTTGAAATCTTTCAAAGCAGTCATCCTGTCAAAGAAGGACGCCAAAATAACTGGAGTGAAGTGGTGATACTTCAAGGAAGCTCAGTGAAAAGGCCAGTCATCAAGAAGCAAGGAAGTGCATCCCGGGTGACAAAGGACTAGACTTGAAGAAGACGTGGAGAGATTCTTAAGTGTTAATTAGGGTCTAAGTGATGTAACGAGATTTTACAAAGCTTAGTGGAACAATGGATTAGAGGAACGAGTTGTTCCTTGAACCACTATAAAATCTCTGGTGTCATTTACTTACTGCCTATATTTACTCATTTTTAGGTTCTCTATTGTTCGTCTCTAAAAAGCGCTTGGACTTTGTGTTCATTAGATCTTTCTCTTAGAGAAAACAGAAATGCATTTCTACCATAGTGTTTTTTTCGTGAGGCAACCCGACCAGAACTACTATCCGCTGCAGGTTTGTTCTGTGACAAACAAGACTAACTCTGTGAGACAGAATCGGAAGTACTTGAAAAACCAGAACAGTCTATTCACCCCCAAGACTGTTTCTCCGTTTAACCGGGACCAACAATTGTTTATACAACCCGAAGGTCAAATATAATTTATACAATTAATCCAAAGGTCAAATGTTATTAAATTCGGTCACTATAGGTTTCCTAATCCTATACAAGTGTTGTCACCCAAATCCCGGGGTTTTCAGACCATTCGCCCATGTCCGCCAATACCAAAATCCCGTCAGAAGGTAAGGCCACTAGGGACCTATGTGCTACGGCCGCTAGAGCCTCGTAAGGTTCCCTGGTTCGGTATACACCCTTTGTGTGATCACACCACGAGTCTACGTCACCCAGTTACGCTGTAAAAGTCATACCAGCTCACGGTCCTCGCACCTACCCGCAAAACACTACACTAGGTAGCTATTTTTAAAAAATTCTATTTTAACCTCGAACAACCTCTAAAGGTCTATCTGATCACAAGTAATGTTATCAAGCCCGGCCATGAGCTCCTTTTAAGCACGTATTTTCTTCACAGCTCCTGTTCAGGCACAGTCGGTGTACTGTTGCCCCAACCTATTTAATCACATATATGATTCCTAATAGGTTCACATAAGTCCGCTAGATCCCTAGTGTTTAATCTAAATAACAACTCTACCGAATATTTCTACAACATATAATGTGTAAATAGTGCTGTTATTCGAGCCGAGCCGAGCCCGAGTATCACACATTCGAACTCGACTCGCTCAAATTTCGAGCCTGGCTCGAGCTCGGCTCGTTAAATTTTGATTCTGTATTTGAGCTCGAACTCGGCTCGTTAAAGTAATTTACAACTCGAGCTCGACTCGTTAATATACCCGAGTCAAGCTACTCGAGCTCGAGCTCGACAACTCGAACTCGAAAAACCCATGTATTAACTACAATATCATCATACTCGAAAAACCCATGACAATATGCCCACCTCACGAGCCCTATCGAGCTTCACCGGGTTTTATCGAGTCGAGCCAGCTCGGCTCGTGAACTTTATCGAGTAAACAAAAGAGTTCGAACTCGACTCGTTTTCTCTAATATACGAGCCGAGCCCGAGTTTAATCGAGCCGAGTCGAGCCGAGCTCGAGCTGAGCTCGATTTCCATAACAGCACTATGTGTAAATAAAACATATAATATTATACATTATCCAAAAATGATATTTTGTGAGTTAATCATATTTAGTTATAAGCTGTTTCAATCACATAATTTCAGTGCTAGTTACTATTATTATGACGTGATCTCGCCTCAATCATACTAGGTCAAGTGCTAGCTTGGTCAACGCTCCTCAAACCCAACCCGAAACTCCAACACAATCAGCTCAAATAATAAAAGTTTCCACCAACTTTAGGCTATGTTTGGCAGGCAAAAGTTCTTGCCTTCTAGCTTTTGTATTATTTAAAAAGTCTCTAAAAGCTCCTAGTTGTATGTTTGATATGACAATTTAAAGAGCTTTTCCAAAAATAAAAAGCTCTTTTTTGAGATGCTATAGGGAGTAGCATCTGAAAAAAGTCTGTGACTTTTAGCATTAATTAGTCCCAACAGCTTCTATACCAAACAGAACTAAACCAAACAGTCGGCTTTTTACCAAACAGCTACGACCTTTTACTTTTAAGATCTTTTCAGTCACTAAAAGCTAACTGTTACTAAAAAGTCTGTAAAAGTATCTTTTCAGCTAGTTGTGCCAAACATACCCTTAATTTACTCCAATCCAGCAGCCTTTCCACCAATGGAGAAATCCCAAAAAGAATACTCCATCCGTTCCAAAAAGATTGATCAAATTGACTTTTCTTGATCAATAGTGATCAGTTTGACCAATGATTTTTTTAACACAAAATAATTTAAAATATGAAAATTATATGTGCATATTATTTATCAAACAATCTTTCATAAAATATAAAATTTATAAATTACACAAAAATATAATAGCTAAAATCAGTATCTAAACTTTTACATCATTGATCAAGAAAAGTATATATCAATCTTTTTGGGACGAAAAAAGTAATAAAACATATTACCCCCCGTTCTTAAATAAATGCAACACTTTGACTTTTACACTATTCACATGTTCTACTTTGACTACGTAATAATATTATTTTATGAAAAAAATATTGTTAAACTTGTTTCATTGTAAATTTTCATAATCTAATTTTTTTTAATTTTTTTACTAATACAAAATCATTTATATTAATGGTCAAAGTTGTGTCTCGGTAAGTGTGAAATGTTGACCGTTGCATTTATTTAAGAACGGATGAAGTATCAACCAAAGTGTCAAGCCTAGCTACTAGCTACAACTCAAAGCCCAAATTAAAACATACCAGTGCACGCATAACCCAGGGTGAACAGTACCGGAACTGTTCATCCTCCTTCCACTGTTAGTGTACTCCTTCCGCTAGTTGATAGTCCGACGATCGTTAATTTCCTACGTTCTCCGGAGGCAACGAACTTCATGGACGACGATCTCGTACATCCTTCCATTTGATCACGAGGTATATATCCCAGTTATACCTTGGCGATCTTGTCAACGACCCGAGCTCCCTCGCCGGCCGGCACTTATGGCGTCCAGCGTCCTCATTATCACCCACCGGCGGATTGCACAGCTCCCTCGCCGGAGTCCCCTTGGATATGATGCCGTCCTTCGCTCTGTTCTTCTTTTTTTGCTGCGGCGAGTATATAATACCCCGGTTACAGTTTTAGGGTTTTGCGTTCTTTTGGTGATACATACTCCTTATTTATATAGCTGCTGCATGTGGTCAAACCCTATAGGTTGATATTTTGAGTTCATTCTTTAAATAGGACTAAAAAGTGTCAAAATTGCACATAAAAGATTACATTTTTAAATGCTCCCAATAACACTATTTATGTGTGTTTTGACAAATATACTCTTGTAGCTTTTGAAATGTTTTAACTAATAATAAAATCAAAAGAATAATAATAAAAATCATAAAAAATAATAATAAATTATTTATAAAATAAAAAAATTTGTTTTAAAAAATAAAAAAATAAAAAAATGTAAAAAAAAAACACCGCCGCCTTTGCCACCCCAGCACCACCAGTTCCCATCACCAGAGAAAAATCTTCCAACATTTTAAATAATGTCATAATGATGACAAATTCAATGAAATGTTGGCATATTCAAGAGTAATTGTGCTATTTTCTTAGCATTTTTAGAAAAGATGGCATTTATTTACAAAAAGTGGCAGAAATTCCACCGATCCGAGGTGGTGATGCTGGGAGGTGGTGGGAAACGTATCCATTTTTTATGGGTTTTAACTTCTTTTTTTAAATTTTTTTAAAATCATTTTCTAAAATTTTTATTTTATAAATATTTCATTAATTTTTATAATTTGTTTATGGTTACTTTTTTTTTACAATTTTTGATTATTTTTTATGAGTTTATTATGAATTAAACCAATTCATTGTGAATTAATACCGTTAGGGGTATTTAGGGTATAAAATCAATGTTCAGTCCTATTTAGGGAATTTAAAAAGTAGTAGTCCTATTTGTGCTTTTTAGGGAGTCATTAGTAGTATTTAGGACAATCCCCGTTATATTTTACGGAGTATTTTATTTATCTATTGCGTATTTTTTATTAATTGGGTTTGATGGAGTTGTTTTCGAAAAACTTGGCAGCCGGTTCCAACAAAAGGGGGGGATTTTAATTTATGGCATGGATGCAGCGGAATTTTGATATTTAACCTTAGCGAGGAGGATCATTATTGCATTTTGATAGTGACGATGTGGAGCATTTGAAAAGCAAAGAATGAGCTAGTTTGGAATGATGCTCAGACAATTGTTGATCAAGTCATAATGATCGATGGGAGCAACTATGCTGCGTGGATGGCGGCAGGGATGGAGACAGGGGAGGCTGGCGGTGGCCTTGGCCCCTGCAAAAAAAAATTGCGATGTATATATGTATAAGCCCCGGCCCCTGTAAGCTGTCAATCCTGGCTCCGCCACTGGATGGCGGGCTGCTCAGAGCCAAACGAACCCGACACACAAAGTTGTTAACATACCAGCTAGGTGGCAGCGTCCTAGGCCAAGTTTCTTCAAGATAAATGGGGATGGCGCTCTAGACTTCAAATGAGGCATGGGGGTGGATAGTCAGAGATGATTCCGGAAATTTCGCGAACTGAGGAAGTGCTACTTGTATGGCGGATTGGCCGGTCCATGTTACAGATGCGTTTGGAGTTAGGGAAGTGCTTTCATGGGCAAAAGAGCGGGACTGGAGCAACGTTTAGGTAGAGATAGACGCTTCTCTCATTACTTCGAGATCAGACTTGAAGATGGCTCTAGAGAATCTTATTTTGATCACTTTATTGATGATAAATATACTCCTTCGTCCCAATTTGTTTTGCAAAGTCAACATTTTTTGGTCAACCAATAATAAAAGTCAACCCTCCCTACGCATAATTAATTCAATTTTTAATAATTAAAATTTACATATTCAAAAACTACATTAAAATCTCTTCAAAGTTGTAAACTCCAAATTAGAAAATAATTAAAAATCGACATCCTAATTAAGTGAACAAAACGAGACTGTTTGACTAAAAAAGTCAAATTTGCAACTATTTTTGGGAGGGAGGTAGTATTAGACATGTGCTTCATGATCTCATATATATTTGCAAAAAATGTAGGACACCCTCCAATGGATATATGGTACCCATGGCCGTGCTTCATTTGAGGCTGGAGGGCCCAAAAATATTCAAAATTTAGCGGCCCAGAAATTAGAATCTCTTTCTATGATCATATATTATTTAAATTATTTATTAGGTCGACTTCATTTTAAATTTGTCTGTTGCTACGCCTGAAAACCCAAATAGCCAATTCAAATACCCGGCCAATTCAACGAAGTGGAATAGCTGAACATGTTGAAGATGTGAGAACTGAGAAGGGCATTAGGGATAAGCTAGGGCTATTGGCAATTTGGAGATTTACCATAATAGGACTAAAACATGCCTTTTCCCCAAAATATGAGCTTCTAGTTTAAACATCCTTGCTATGTTTAAACATTCCATCACCTGAAGTTTTATTGTTTTTGCTATGTTTTATTTTTTCAAAACTCAAGTACTTGTTACTTTCTTATTTTTACTTACAATAAGGGTGTGGGGATTGTGGGTTGTTGGTTCCTGAGCAGGTTAGTTTGTGATGGAGGCAATCAGGCTGGTACAGCCGCTAATAGCCTCTTAGCTCTCACCGTTTCAACGATTAGTCTCGCTCCTTTTGGGGTGGACTATTCTATGTCTGGGCATGACGTGAGGGGGCCGATAGACTTTTGGTACTGTGGGTCTAGTGGAAGTTGTTGGTTTGGGGTCTTATTTGATGTAATGGTTCGGTTGATTCTAATATAAGCAGTTTCCTTGCAAAAAAAAAGTTTAAACATCCTTAAATAGAACTTTTTATTAGTTATTGGACCAAAATATTCATCATAGCCTTTAGCACTGCTACCCAGGCGACAGAGCTTCAGCCACCGCCGCCAAAAAATTCCATTTTTTTCTGGTGGTCTGCCAACATTCTGTCGCCGACCGCCACTGGAGTTCGCCGCATAATGAGCATACATAACTTACAAAACGAGTATTGAAAAATACAAAAGTTCATTTGAAATTTTTAACATACTCAAATATTTACCTGTATATGCTCATTTCTTTTTAAAAGGAAAAGAAATAAAATATGGACCTGTTACTCTATTAGACACAATCTTATTCGATTCTCAACCTAACACGATGGGACTGAACAGTTGTGAAAAAGGTGAATCCCAAGGGCCAAGGAGAACTGGAGCTGATGATGAGTCCAACTGGGGCGGACTGGAGAAGCCGATGAGTTGAATAAGACAGAAAGTTGGGTCGGGGAGAGGTGATCGCCAGAGGATCTAGTAGGGAGGAGCGATGGCCAGGGAGAGGTGGTCATCGGGAATCTAGCAGGGAGGAGCGATTGACGGCGAAGCTTGGGGCGAGCGACACGAGGACTCAAGCCTGCGTACAGAAGATCTGAATGTCTCCTTAACCCTGCAAGTTGAATTTAATTTCAAAAATATCCGGTTATACGGTGCTCACCGTACGACCGGTTCTACGGTGTAATTTACGGGGAGTCAGGGCGTTAAATAACAAGTCTTGTGAAAAAACATGTCAATTGGTTCTTTATTTCTTTATTTATATGGATCAATAAGATAAAATACATACTCCCTTTGTCCCATTGGACTTTGCCAACATTCCTTTTTTACTTGTCCCAAAAAACTTTGTCACTTTCCTATTAAAGCAACTAATTTGTGGTTCTGCGCATTTCTCTCTCCTCTGTACAAATCTCAATCACACAATTTTTACTATTCTTATTTCTCACCTACCTGCACTTGGCAAAGTCTACCGGGATGGAGGTAGTAGTATGTAGCTTAGCATCCCATTCCCATGTATCAATCCAGTACCAAATAAACAATAAAAGTTGAGGATATGTTTGGGAGTTTGAAGAGAATGAGATGGAAAAGTTTTGAAGGCTAATCATTGGGAGGGAGGGAGGGAGGGAGAAACCGTCCTTCTTGTTTAAGAGTAACAAATTTGAAAAAATAGAGGTTATGGATTAGTTATAATTAAAATCACTTCACATATATGGTAAATCCAAATAGTTGAATTTATATTTATTTAAAATTAAGTTAACGTTGTCATTTAATTAGTTATCCTTCAAAATCTCCCAATTTGGGAGAATTTAAAAATTGAACATTTAGAGGATTTTAGAGGATTTTCAAGGATTATAAAATCCTCCAAAACCATCTCACCCATACTTTCAAACTCTCAAACATTAAAGGGAGAGTCATAAACCTTGCTTACCTTCCTAGAATCCCAGTTCCCCTCCTCTTTAAAATCCAACGGCCAAACATACCTAAATCGTTAACATGTGGTTAAATATAGTTTTGCATGCTTGGATAAAACAAAGAGCGCATCTGGTGTAGTGGTATCATAGTACCCTCCCACGGTACTGACCGGGGTTCGATTCCCCGGATGCGCATTAATTTTTGCTTCAATTTCTTTTACGCTTTTGCTGCACTGAAGACACTGATCTAGGCGGATATTCCGTGCAGAACACTAATCCGATCTATCCGCATGCCTTGTGGGCCGATACGAACCTAATAGCACACACCAGAAATTAATTTTTGACAATTCCTTTAAAAGGGAGCAGAACTTGATGTCAAATTGTCTGTATGCACATTTTGTGTACATCTTGTGTACACCAAGAATGGTCCATTAATTTTCTCTTCATTCTCTCAACATAGTCAATTACAATTTATGAAAACTTGTTCATAACAATTAACAAAGTTTATTCTTCTATTAAAAGGTGATTCAATATACTACTCCCTCCGTTCCATTCCACTTTGTCAACCTTTCCTTTTTGGCTATCTCAAAAAAATTTGTCACTTTTTTATTAAAGCAACTAATTCGTGATTCTGCACATTTATCTTTCATTTGCACAAATTTCAACCAATCAGTTTTTACTATTCTTATTTCTCACCTACTTTGCACTTAGCGAAGTCCACCGGGACTAAGGTAGTAGCAGTTTTATCATGTACAAATTGCGTTAAATTAGCGAGGCGAAGAAAAACGGGTTCATTAGCAAAAACCTGGAAATGAGCAAAAATCGGGAAAATCTGGCAAGGAGTCGAGACCTTAAATTAAGAAAAAACTAATTTCACATGTTTTTTCAAATGTTTTATTATACGTCGTTTTTTTTTTGCTTTAAGCATTTTTACTATAAGATTTTTTTTGGCACATATAGACATAATTCACGGAAGTGGTATTTTCTCCATTCTTTTTTATCAGCACATATCCCTTTCAAGGTTTCTTTTTGGTAGAAACATAGGAGCAAAGCTCCAGTCTGCCATTAATGATCAAACGAGACTGGGAAATCCCAAATACATCATAAAAATGTGTAACGATAATCTAGAATCAGCATTAGAAATAGAATGAACACCAATAAGTAATCTATGGCCTAGGCTAGCTAAAAAGTCTGCTACCCGATTACCCTCTCGGTAGATAAGTTCAACTCTGATCGTCCAATCTCGATTAATAAGCTCGTGAAATTGTGCAACCTCAGAAGAATGCAAGTGTGCATGCTCACCTTCTGCCATCAAAAGTTGAATAGTTGTTTGTAGTCTAGCTGCACTCGTACATGTCGGTATCCAAATTCCCAAGCAAAATATAACCCTTGCACAACAGCTCTCAATTCGGCTCTTCTTATCGAGCAAATCCCAAGTTCACCGAGTACGCTGCTAAGCATCGACCATCAGAATCATGAAACAACCCTCCTGCAGCTACTCGAGTACTCGTCTGGTCTTAGGAATAACTGATTCGTCAGAATTTAGAGCAACCCATGTGGGCGGCGACGGCAGCCAAGAGACATCCACCATCATTTTGGTGAATTGGTAGACCGGTATGTGTGGATCGGTCATGTATTAAAGCCTCCTCAATGGACTCAGCCCAATGTTTAATACGCTAGGCAAGGGACTCGGGGGTGGTGCGGGTATCCGAAAATATAGCTTCATTTCTAGCCTTCCATAGAGACCAGCAGCCACCCCGAAAAGAAGACTATTGCTCGTTGCCTTCAGGTGGTGTGTGATCCAAGGAAGAAGTGGAGCCTCCCAGTTCGTCCGATCAGAAGAAAGATAGGCAAGATGCTCCCAGGTGGTAATTGCAAAAGGACACTTCTGTGGCACATGCATAATTGTTTCATGGTGTTGATTACAGCGTGGACAAATGCCCTCTGCCGCCATATGTCTTCGTCTTCTTTCCTCATTGGTAAGTAGCCGGTTATGCGCCACGAGCCCAAGGAAATGCCTGATACGATTGGGGCCACGCCAACGCCAAACCACTCTCAAGTCCGGCCCCTCTTATTTGTTAATCTGCCCACTTAGTAGAGCATATGCTGACCGAATTCTGAAGCGGCTATCCTTTTCAAAACCCCAAACAAGAGCATCATCTCCACTGCCAGGGTGAGGTGGGGACATACCTGCAATGTGCAATACTAGATTTTCTGGGATCAAGGAGCGAAGAAGGGGGTAATCCCACTCACCAGAGGTTGTGCAAAATTGTGCCACAAGGGCGGAGAAATCTAGTTCTAGAGCTGAAGGAAGAATATGGTCAATAAGTTTCTCACCTGAGTCTAGCCATCGACTAGACCAGAAAGCCGTGTTGCGTCCATCCCAGATTCCATACCTCATTCCAAGTTCCACTGTAGGTAGGGCTGCCACGATCCCATGCCAAATCACCGATTTGGAAAGCGAATTTTACGGTTGAAATCATGTCTTTGTCTCCTGATTATACTTAGTTTGAAGCACCCACACCCACAATTTATCTGGTTCTATAAGGAACTGCAAACCCAATTTTACCATTTACGCCAGATTAAGCTGTCTGGCTGAACGGAACCCCAAACCGCCCTGTTGTTTTGGTCGACAAATGGCATCCCAAGAGAGGAAATGAATTTTCCTCTCTTCAGCGGTGGTACCCCAAACAAAATTTCTAATTCTTTTATCAATTTCACTGCAAATATGACTGGGTAGAACCGAAGTTTGCATAACATAAGCAGAAATTGCAGATAACGCAGATTGGGCAAGAGTAACCCCTTTCAGCAAGAGCGAGTGTCGAAGTTTTCCAACCAGCGGGCTTCTGGTCCATACGATCCAATATGGTCTGGTACGTACCATTAGTCACCCTTCCATGGAGCACAGGAACCCCCAAATATCTATCCAGGTTTTGCGTAGTCGGCATGCCAAGAGAAGAAGAAATACGAGTCACATCAAGCTTGGGGACAATTTTGGAGAAAAAAACACATACTTTTCCTTGTTAAATCTTTACACTAAATTTACGTTTGTAAAAGAAAAAAATTAGTGTTTACCTCACACCTCTTAAAATCTAGAATATTTGAACTATGTTTTCCTATTTTTTATGGAGTAACTTTTACAAACTATTGTATCCTTTTTTGTATCACTTTTTCATCTTCTTAACATACATTTTTACTGCCTTTTCATCTATCCCACGCCCTATATACATTATCTTTATTACTATCTTATTCTTAAACGCCACAAAAGATCCAGGGGTAGCACCATACGGATACGCGGAAACGCGGAAATGAGTACGGAGATATGACAAAAAAAAGGTAGGATACGGGTACATTTTATAAATATTTAAAGTTATGAGGGTGTATTTATAAATACTAAAAATTATGGGGTGCATTTTGGGGTGCATTTATAAATATTAAAAATTACAAGAATTTTGTTTTGAAAATGTGTGTGTATGTGTGTGTGTGTGTCTATATATATATATATATATATATATATATATATATATATATATATATATATATATATATATATATATATATATATATATATATATATATATATATATATATATATATATATCATCATCATCTGACCTCTGCCCCATTCAAGGCATTGAAGCAATTCACATTATCAAAACAGTTAAAAATAAATTTATCTCATACATACTTGTGCACATCAAAATATACATGTAGTCAATAATTTATTAATTTAAAATGAAAAATAAGTCAAACAAACACAATTTTGATCTTAAAAGTGCAAGTACGCAAAGTTCTTGGATAGCGGAAATGAAAATAATACTCTAATAAATAAAAAAAACTAAAAGTTCTAATACATACATACATAGTTACATACTTCTTTCGTTCTTTTTTAGTTGCAACAGTCAACGTTTCACACTTGCCAACACACGTCTTTGACCGTAATTATATCTTAATCTCTATTAGTAAAAAAAATAAAAAATAAGTTTTTGAAAATTTGTAATGAGATAAATTGAACAATATTTTTTTAAAAAAATAATTTTCATAAATAATAACGTAAAATGTAGTCAAAGTAAAACATGTGAATAATGTAAAATTCAATATGTTGCGATTAAAAATGTAGGATAGTATATATTTTTGCTGGAGCTAACAATTTTCAGAGATAACATCGTTTAAAAAAAGACAACCTCCAATTCAAGTACATATATGGAAAGGTTGGTGAACTCAAGTACTCATTTATCCCCAATGCTCCCAAAGTCATCTCCACCAATATCTCATATTTTACTTGTTGTCCGTATACTTAGTGAGTTAGTTGTGTGCGTGATAAAAGCAAGGTAAAATGTATGTTTGTATTTTCCTTTTTTTAAATTTTTATTATGTAAATTTTGGATGTTTTGTTTTAAAGTTTATATGTGTATCCGTCAGAATACAGATATCTGAAACTTTAAAATAATTACCAAAAGACTTGGAAACTTTTAATAAATTACAAATACGGTTCGGAAACATACGGTACGAGTATCATAGAGTACTTGATACAAGAACGTTTCTGATAAATCGATACGACACTCTGGTGAAGTATTCGTACTTCATAGCTAGCCCAATATTGGTCTAATCTCAATGGGAAAAATAATTAAAATACCCCAAACTTTGAAGAGATGTGAGGCTAACATCCCAAACTTTCATATGTAATTTAAATACCCTAAACGTTATACAAAAAATTATTTTAGCACCATTGTCATGTTTTATTTCTTTCAAAAAAAATTGTTTGGTGTTAATTTCATAATTTAAAATACTTTAGCATTTATGGAGATACCATTAACATTCTAAACTTCCATTGTAAAATAAATAATACTACACCCACTCTACAGAATTGCCACCTTTTTAATTTGTTGGTTTGAATTATGCAAAACACACTACAAATTTACATCTTTGAAAGAAATAATACAATATCATGGTGCGAAAATAACTTTTTATATAAGATTTGAAGTATTTAAATTACATATAAAAATTTAGGATGTTTATCTCACACCCAAAGTTTGGTGTATTTTAATTATTTTTCCCAATCTCAATTGATAAAAAATTCTTTTGTGCATATTTCAAGCGTTTAAAATGGGGATAAGGGTCACTTTGGTCCTCGAAGTTGCAAAAAAGGGGTCAAATAAGTCCTTATATAGAAGATTCTGTCCGGACGTGCCATTTGAGGTGGCTCCCGGTGGAATTGTTTGATGAAATTTTTTGAGCATCTTATTCATTAAGTCTAGTTTACTCATACCAAATTTCAGATAAAAATTCAATGGGGAAGACATTCAAATGAATTCTTGAAGATAACTGTGTCGTTAAAAGCGCTGTTATCTTCAAGAATTCATTTGCATGTCTTCCTGATTGAATTTTTAACTGAAATTTGGTATGAGTAAACTAGACTTAATGAATGAGATGCTCAAAAAAATTTGTCACAAAATTCCACCGGGAGCCACCTCAAATGGCACGTCCGGACAGATTCTTCTATATAAGGACTTATTTGACGCCTTTTTTGCAACTTCGAGGACCAAACTGACCCTTTACTCGTTTAAAATGTGATTGAAGTTTGGTCTGGTCTTAAACAAAAAACAACCGCCAATGAACATGGATGGGGTGGAGACTGACATGTATCTGCCACGACGCCCGTTCGGTCTGCTACCGCCACTACAATTGCTTCCAGAAACGAAAGAAGGCAACAGAGCGTCGTTCTGTACTGTTCTTTCTTTCTTCACTCGGTTTGTGTGCCCATTCATATCCTTCCCACCAAGCTTTTGTCTTCCCCTTGCGATGCCTCCGTACTGTACCCCTCATTATCGCTAGCTAGTTGTAAGTATCTTCTTCCATCTTCTTCATGGCTGTTTTCTTCTTTATAGATCTTTTAGTGGATAAAGAAGTCGTGGGTAGTTTTTTTGGGGTAAAAATAGCATCTTGTGTCAAACCAACCCATTCTTGGAGTATATTTTTTTGGGTCGTTAACTGTTATACTCCCCAGGTCGCTATTTTTGGCGTTTTTACTGTTTTATGTGGTAAATGTAATTGCTTTTTATCTTTAGTTTTCTGCATCGTTTTTTTTTCCATACATGGAATTCATTCTTGGAGCATATATTTTTGGGTTGTTAATTGTTATGACTTATACTCTCAGGTCGCTATTTTTGGCCTTTTTACTATTTTATGTGGTAAATGTAATTTCTATTATCTCTAGTTTTCTGCAACGTTTTTTTCCCATAAATGGAATTCATTCTTGGAGCATATTTTTTTGGGTTGTTAATTGTTACTCCGTATAACTTATACTCCCAGGTCGCTATTTTTGGCCTTTTTGCTATTTTATGTGGTAAATGCAATTCCTTTGTATTTCTGGTTTTCTGCATCGTTTTTTCCCCCAGAAATGGAATTCAGTATTGCGGTTCAGTTAAATTGTAAAACTAATTTAAATACTACCAGGTAATTAACACTAGTTCTGGCAAAGATTATGGGACAAAGAAACAGGGGCGAAGCAAGTAATATATACTGTATATGACTCTGAATGTGGAACCCATTGATATAGAGACAATTGTCCAAAATAAGACAAAGAATGACCACTTACTATTTTTATTCCTAAGATGTTACGTAGTATTTGTTTTGTTGTTCATGTATAAAGGAGATCATTAAATGAAGAAGTTCTTAAAAAGGTGTTCTGGTAGTCATATTTAAGGAAAAAGCTCATGTTTTAGTTATACCTAGGTGATAGGTGAATTACTCATTAATATACTGTTAAACTTTCTGTTTTAACCTATAATAGCTTCTTATATATTCTTAGGGAAAATGGAGGAGATAATGGGCAGTTTCAAACACCGGAAGGTGTCTGAGATGGTCAAGAGTGATGATGGTGAAGATATGATCAGCCAGTTACCTGATAGCATTCTTTATCACATTCTTTCATTTCTTCCCACCACAGATGCAGTAGCAACGTGCATATTGTCTACCCGGTGGAAAAACATGTGGACCATTGTTCCTAATCTTGACTTCGATGACTCCTCGTTGTACTCTACCTGTGTTTTCGGTTATCCACTAAAAGTCACTTGTTTTATGCATTTCGTTCAAACAGTGCTTCAGCATAGGAACAGACCTACTATTCAAAAATTTCGGCTTTCTTGCCGTGTTTGTTTTAGTGGCTCTCATGTTTGTGCATGGCTATCATCAGCTATCAAAGATAATGTTCAAGAGCTTGACCTTTGCCTCTTTGTTGAGGAACCTTTTTCCTTGCCCCGATGTGTTTTTGATAGTACATCACTTGCAGTTCTAAAACTAGAAATGAATTGCGTCCTTGAACTGCCTGATTCTATCTCTTTTCCATGCCTTAAAACCCTGCACCTATGTCTTGTCACATTCCATGATGATACCTCAACCCAAGGACTGTTCTCTGGTTGCCCCGTGCTTCAAGAATTGGCTATATTAGATTGCGAGTGGATGAATTTGAAGTGTGTTTGTTTATCCATTCCTTCTTTGAAGAGTTTGACAATAGACGACTTGCCCTTTTTTGGATCTCTTGATGATTTAAATGGTTGTGAAATCCAGATTGATGCAGCCAATCTCCATTTCTTCAAGTACAATGGCTATCTTACAAATGAAATTTATGTCTATAATCTGTCTTCTCGAATTGATTCTTCTATTCATATTGCTCTGTGTGAGAAGAGGAAACAATTGGCTATCCATGCGGCTAAGCTATTTACAGGACTGAACAATTCCAGCTCTTTGAGAATATCTGTTGGTTCTGTCATGGTATTTTACTACAACTTTTGAATTATGTATACAAGTTTGTGAATGAATGCCATTTTGAACATACAATTTCTTTGCATTAGCCCCTTTTGATTCATCAAATACCTTCAAACAGCAAATCTAAATGAAGTAAAAATCTCATCTTTTGTATTTTATGTGCATAAAACAAGAGATTTAACACATTTTTGTTTACTTAAAGGGACTAATCTGCATAGTTTGTATATCAAAAGTTGTTTGGCGCATTAAACCTAGCAGACAATTAAACTGACATTTTCAATTTTTTCTTTGACTCTTTTCCCCGGGGAAGTCTTTATTCGTTGCAGATGATGTTCTTGACCATCTTCCAGTTTTTCACAACTTAACACATTTACATTTGAGCAAGAGGCTTGAAAATCAAACAATTGGAGCACTGGTGAAGTTGATTCAAAGCTTCCCGAATTTAGAATCTCTTAATTTTCCTGAGGTATCATTCTATTACCCTTCTGGCCTCAGTAAAGGTTGTGCTTTAATTCTACGAGTGTGTTACAGGGACTTGAGTTTTGCATGGCAGCTGAAGAAAATGACTTGATCTTGAAGTCAATACCAACATGTTTCTTATCAACTCTCAAGACAGTTAATTATTGCCATTTTCATGCAAAAGATATGGAAATTTGTTTCATCAAACTTTTGCTGAGTTTTGCTATTGTTTTGGAGCAAATGAATATATTCTGTTCTAACAGCTCTTTGGAGGATCCTAAGAAAATTAGTGAGGTTAGGACTCATTTGCATTCCCGTCCTAAAGGATCAGATCATTGTGCAATCATGTTTATTGAAGCATGAAAGCCCCCATACTTGTAAGTACTCTGCTCTCTTAAGGCATTTTTATACTATGATCTTCATTATCCAATTCCTTATCATTAAGAAATGGATTTTAGTGGACGATAGTGGTAACTGGTAAGAGTAAATTAATGGAAAACTTATTGCAGTTGTAAAAATGAGGGACAACTGTTATAGGAATGAAGCTCAAGTAAAATGACTGACTACTTTTTCATATGGACAAATGCAACTAACAAGGTATAGAATTGGAAAACAATGAATGTCACTACCATTTTATTATGTCAATGGCAGTTATTTTATGTCACTGCTTAGTTTATTATGTCTCTACCAGTTATAGGCGGTGTCATTGTCACCTGCACCTGTGCCTCTGTCGCTGCAGTTAAACATGTCATTGTGGCGGCTTACAAAAATTTCCGGCAATTATTCCTGGTGAATTTTCAACGAAAAACTGAAAAAAGAAGAGAGAAAAATTTCCGGTAGACTTTGCCTGGAGACTTTTTTGCCGCTCGCCGGCGGTGGTTTCTGAAAGTGGTTACCAAAGGGGCAGTGGGGAGAGGGTGGGCAATTGAGAAGGGATTAGGAGAGGAAATATAAATCAGTTAAACAAAGGTTAGTCACATTTTTGGAAAAAATAAAGCTGGTCATATTTTTGTCTTTCAATAGTGTTGACTTAATATGTATGTCATCATTATTATAATGGTAATGTTATTATATATAGTAGTAATGATAATTTGCATTAACAACAATAACAACAACTACAATAATAGTAATTACTTCTAGAGATATTACTCAAAATGGGACTAAAAAAGTTTGAAAATTCTAAAATAGGACTTCCATGTTTTTATTCCCAAAATAGGACTAATTACTGCCATGTTTTGACAGTACCAGACTTCAAACATGGCAGTATTTTCCAAATTTGGCAGTAATTAGTCCTATTTTGGGAATAAAAACATGACAGTCCTATTTTGGAATTTTCGAACTTTTTTAGTCCCATTTCGGGAACTTTCCCTTACTTCTACTACTAGTAGTATTAATTATTAATTTGTTATTATGCTAGTCTGTATATGTTAATTGACCTTTTTGATTAGTTAGTTATATCGTTGTAGTTTGGAAATGGTTAAGTTATTAGATTCGTTTGCCTTAATTACTTATTTGTCTCCCTCCGTCCCTTTTTATTTAGCCAAACATTATTTTTCAAGTCTAAATTGTTCAACTTTGACCGATTATATATTTATACACGGTAATATCGATAATATGAAAATTATATGAAAATGTTCTTTGTTGAAAACACTATCATAAAAGTATAAATTTACTAACTTTTACATAAATATATTAGCTAAAATAATGGATCAAAGTTTATCCCCTTTGACTGGAAATGTCAAAGTTGGCTAAATAAAAAGGGACGGAGGTAATATTTAGTTACCTACTTTGAAGTTAAGAATTTGATAAATGCCTTAAACCTCTTTTGAGAAAGGGGATTTGTAGTTAAGTATAATAATATCAACTATCAAGAACACAGTTCGGCAAGAATTTTGGAGAGTTAGAGGGCCTGAATTAAATCCTAGGAGGAAGTTACTGAATCTTGGGATATTCTCTCTTGGCCAACCTGAACTCTAGATCTTGACAAAATCTGCAATGAATCTTGTACATTAGCTGATACAAATAATGGTGCTGCCATGGTTGAATGAGATTACACGCGACCTTAAAATGTTAAGCTTACTTCAAGCATAGTGCTCAGGACTTTGTGTACAAGATCTCATCCAGGGTCTCTGAGAAGACATTGAAAGTGAAGAATAATATTCCTTCCATCCCATAAAAAGGTTTTATTCGTTTATGTTTCTAAAAATTTCTCTGTCCAAAAGAGTCGCGTTAAATTGTATTAGGACAGTTTTTCAAGAAATGTCTCAAATTAGTATAACAAACAAGTTTAGTGTGAAAATTTTACATAAACTGGTTAAAACGTTTCTTGGAAATAAGTATCATTTATGACTTATAGTTATAGCAGTTGTACATTGACTAAATTAAAGGTTGTATATTGCTCAAACAAACTGATTAAAGAGCATTTGGAAAAAGAAGCTATGGTGATGATGGTATCAACTCAAGCCTCTCGCCCCGTAGCAGAGAGTTACGGACTTGCTGCTAGACCTTGTCTCCGAACATGATTTTTAATTTAAGCAATCCTTATAAAGATAATAATAGTCCTAATCATAAACAGAAACCCTGGATGTTGATACTAGATAAGGCTTTTAGGTTTTTATAGGGCAAAGCAGCCAAAGCTAGACTTTATAGCGATTTGATTCTTAGATTGTAGTAAATATACTCGATAGGTCCATCTCATTTCTCTACTAGCCTTTTTTTTGCTAAATGGACTAAGTACGACAAATGCTAGTCTTGGTGTGCACCTTTTTGTACACCATATAAACCTGGAAGCTTGCCTTGTATGCCAAAATAGTCCGGCCACACATTACAATAATAGGGTCATTTTTTGTGAGCACATTTTTGTACACCCTTCGTACACCTTATATATGTACACAGACAACTTTTGAAAATTTTGCATCTTTATCGACAGATCACAGGCAAAATAGGGGGTGTACACCAAAAGTTGCACAAACAGAAATGTCCATAGTAATAACATTTTATATACAGATGCAAAGTGTCTGATGACATATTTTACTTTATGACACTTTGTTTTGTTTGCTTCAGTTTGCAGCTGGTAGTATGTATAGTTATAATTATAGTGGCTACATCTGCTCAACGCCTGCCATTTTGATTGGAGATGTCAACACTTGGCCATGGCCTATGGAGATATCTACTGTTCTATTTCCTATGATGCACTTCAGCCATGGTATTGCTAATGATTGGGATTCTCATCTACCGTAGACGTCAGTGGCTGTATTTGTGCTGAAAAATAAGGCTACATTGGCTTGCAACTGTAATGTGCCTTATTTTTTCTCACAAATTAAGTCTGTCTCTGTAGAGAGAATCATTCCCTATTACTGATGCAATATGAAATCTAGTTTTTTTTTTGCTTCTTTTGCTCCTGTTTTAAAGGGAAGAAATGGGAGGTTTGCAAATGTTATGAAAAGTTAGCCTTGTATAGTTTTGCTGTTTCAAAGCTTGTAAGTTGAAACACCAAAGCACAACAATGCGGTGATGCTGCGTTTTGTGTTGTTTTTTTTCTGATGCCAAACTTATCCATGATCATGATTCATGCGTATATTCCACATTACCACCACCTGGTCCATCTTGAAAGTGGAAATTGCATAAAAGACTCAAAATCCATTTAGGCATGGACTTGGCCCGGTCTAGAACCGGTTTGTATTGTTTGGGCCCGGAGTGAGTCCATTTTTCCAGTTTGGGAATTGGGGCCAAGGACTGACCTTGTCCGGCCATGATGGGTCAAGGTCGTATTTTTTTTGTTTCCAGCCTTGGATCTGGACAAAAAGAATTACGGAACCGGGACTGGAACCTGCCTGAAACCGCAAATAACTGGGTCCGGACGGTCCACAAGTACAATTGTACATATACACAAGCCCTAGCGGACTAGCGGTTAGCCGGTTACGTACAATAATTTTATCTAAAAATGTTTGTGTTGTTTTATGAGTTTTCTGTAAAAAGCTTACATTTCTAAACCCCAAGTTTTCATATATAATGCTTCATATTTATATTCATTTCTGCAATAATATGTTTTATATTTAAACTAATATGATTTCCCAAAGAAGAAATCAGAGTTTTCACGTCCCATCCCACTATCTTTTTCTTTTTTTTTCCACTGGGGGTCCGGGGGTGTTTTATTGTCCAGGCGCCATATGGTCCATATGTGAAAGCTATACGATTCTAATTGGTAACATTGGAGAATTTAAATATGGGTCATTCTCGGTGTACACAAAATGTATACATTGCATATATACACAAACAATTAGAGAGATTTTGTCATCAAAACCTAAGTCCTAATCCTTTTTAATTTAATTGTCCATGTACACAAGTTTTTCTGTACTTTGTGTTACTAAGAATTTTTCTCAAAATATTTATATTCAAATAGTGGATGTTTTTTAATGTCTCTTAATACAACAAAATTTAAATATACAAGTATTCATTTCAAATTAGTATGAGATCAAACATTGTGAGCTAACGTAAGAGTTGTCATCAACCCAATGGTACAAAACATGAAAATAGCATTTACATGGTATATTATTTTACTATATACGTAGTACATTAAAAAAAAAAGCGTGAAGCACCCTGGACCTCCTCAGTTCATCTTGACCCGTGGCTCAGTGCACCTTGGACCGCCTAAGCAATTACCTGACACCTTCAACCGGTTGAGGTGAAATCAAAAGGTAGAGATAAGATGCGTTTAATAGGGCATGGTTGGGAGCTAATCATTCAAATCCACACACATCAAGCAATGACCCCCAAAGGAAAGCCTTCTCTGGGCATGCATTATTTAACAATGACTTCAGCCCACTCACTCGCAGCTTCCTGTGACACTCGACTCCCAGAGGCTCCACCAGGATTTGCTGGAGACAAGAACAAAAGCTTTCTTGTGAATAAATAGTCATTGGGGGGGGGGGGGGGGGGGGGTTGAAAAATTTAAGAAGTGTGGTAGGGGTTCTGTGATCCACTCTCACGTCTCCTGGTGTGGTATGTAATGACAGAGACGATGAGAAAGAGTGGTAGGGAATAGGTTCAGGAAAATCTACTACCACCCTTGCATTGAGCGAGTATAGCTGTATAGGTGACCTAAGCACAACTACCTCAAGGGTATTCTTGTAAAACAGATTTATTTCTCTGAACATTTTCCTAGTACCCTCTTCTCACCTGCTGGCTACCCTTATCACTATTCTATTAGTTTGTCAGATAAGTTTACAAAAACAATGTGATACCCCATCTGTTGCAATTCAAAGATTATTATAGAAGCACTTGATTGCCCTTATGTATAATCTGTATGATTCTCTTCATTAGTATTAATTCTTAGACTTTGCATGGCAAAACAAGCACACAACCTCGCTATTGATTGATACGTTTAATACAAGTTATAAGTGACAACAAAGATGATTTCATAGTGTTTCGTAGACCATAGCTTATATGCTCGTTTTAAATACAAAATGACATCAAAACGATATGTTTATATTTTATAAATTGAAAGCTCATGTAACTTAAAAGCTACTAAAAAAATGTACTACATATAAAACAAGCCCAGGTTATTTAAAAAATGTACTACATATAAAACAACATTTTTTCGTAGCTTTCTTTAGAAAAGCTAATAGCCAACTTAAATCTAACTTGTGACTTAGAAAACACAACCTTAGAAAATATGGAGTATCTATTATCTCGAGTTAAATATTTAAGAATTTGATAATCTCAATGAAAAATGTAGTGTTATTGTTTACAATACTTATTTGGGATAAACCGATATTTTTGCTCATCAGTTGCATGTAGGCTAAAAAACAGGACAATCAGTTAAATATCAACACTTAAATGCATGAAATAATGGATTTTAGTATATTATCACTATATATTAATGGATATTAATATATTGTCACAAAGTGGTAATTCAAATATTGATAGTTTTGATTAAAATTGAGGAAATATAAAAATGGAAATACAGCGAATACATTGGAAAAAGAATCGCGGAGATATCAAGATCCCTTAATCCATGATGCACATTTTCAAAATCCAGATGGAATTCAGATGTAATATTGATTAGTATCGAATTGGATACCAGGAAAGATGATTACTTTTACAAACTGGAAAAAAACGAGTATCCAGCATAATCTATAATACTATTAAACTGAATTTTAACTTTAAGTAATTTGAACTTTTATAACATATACGCGTATAGTATTTTAATATTAATATACTTTAAACTGAAATGTCATTTTACCAAAATTTAATATCAGATTTAACAATTAAAATTTAAGTAAAACAAACTTTTAAGATTTGATGATCCACTCTGAAGTAGAGGATAGAAAGCTACCTTCTGGAGCCACATAATATAAGTAGCAGCATATGTTGCCTGAGATCGGTAGTCCTCGAAGTTACAATCAATTATTGTTGCACAGGAATTGAATAGTTGTAATTCATTATCTATGAACTTGTCAATATCACAAGTACCCATCATAGAAGCAGCAAAATATTTTACCCAGGATGATGCGAGAAAGCGACGGTGAAGCCACAAAGCCTGGAAAGGTACAAATGTCAGTTATTACTATCATAGTATCTACCTGGTTTTAAGATGCATGTGACTATGTGAGGCTTTGATCGTAGTATCTCTGTATCCGGTGGGCTTTTATAATAATCTATTTGTGTCCATCTAGCTTCAAATGAAACTTTCATATCCAAGCTCAATTTTGAAGCTTAACAAAGTGAGCTCTAGATTAATATTCACGAATTTATCAAGCCAAGCTTTGTGGTGCTATTGTTTAAAAATGAGTCCAGCTGGACTCTGATACTCATTTATAAACTAGAGCCAAGGCAGCTTGAAAACTTAAATTGAGGGGGCATCTAGTCACTTCAGTCACATGTATAGTTCTCAATAGGTTCAAATTGAGCTCAAATATGTGGAGCTTGGCTTGCCACAAACACCAACACAGAGCATACAAGCGTTTGGACCAATAAATTTTTGGGCCTATGGAATACCTATAATGCGTAGAGATTAATCATGTACTGGGTATAGATTAAATTTTAAGGACCAATAAGAATTCCCAAGTTGAAAATGGCTATTAACGAACAGAGCACTTATGAACAAATTCAAGCACGACCACCTAAGGAAGTGAAGTTTATCTTATGATTATATATACACAGGACCAAAGCCTAATATATAACCTATTTATGTAGTGAGTATAGGTTAATTTTAAGGACCAGTAAAATTTCCTAATTTAAAATGGCTATTAACGAACAGAGCACTTTTGAACAAATTCAAGCACCACATTAGTGAAATTTATCTTATGATTATACATATATAACCCTATGCGGAATATGCAACATGTTTATATACTAGATTCTGCCCCAATACACAAGCAACGCGGGATACATAACAAGTAGCACCCATGGTACTCCTTTATTGATGACATGTAGCTAGCTAAACACTGAACAATATATCTTAGAACTTTAACGAAAGTAAAGGTAATGAGTGATGATTGATTGATCAAGTATACCTCTCTACCCACATATAGTTTTATCAACTTCTCAACCCAGTCAAGCTCCTCCTGAAAAGGGAATATGGGGGAGAGGTAGGTCAGGTTCAGAACATCTCAAAGAACTGAAAGACTGATAGAACACTGGTATACTACTGATCAGAACAATTGAAAATTAAGAAATTCTAGGCTATAACAGATCAACAGTAGATTTTATTGAACACGAACAGATTAACAGTAGGTATACAAGCTTTAGACAATTCGAGATGCCCAGTCTCCCAGTCCAGTCCTAACCAACATAACAGCCTCCTTTTTAGTTCTATCAGCTTCTATTTATAGTAAATGGTCCACGCAGGGAACCAACAGAACTAACCGACTAGTTAGTTAATACTAACTGTTTTATTACTCCTCCTTTGATAGACTTTCTTATATAACTGGACTGGTTGCCTTCCTGCTTGTCTAACAAAGGCTACACCAAATAATGTTTTTTAGCATTTACCATTTAACCAAGGAGCCCATTAAATATTACTCTTAGCTACTTAAGTACTTAAGTTGTAACTAGTGGTTCAAAGTGATAGAAGTCAAGAAGGCCGGTCTATCAACCTTGCCTATCAAGCTCTGATTTTTATTTTGCTAATCTTCCTTTTCACTTTTTTTTACTTTCTATTTACTGGAAAACAAAAGGCACTGGGATAAGGATGGAAAAAATGAAGAGACAATTAAATATGAAATGCTGACAAGATATGCTACAATCTAAAAAAAATCAAAGTTGACACCAAAGATCATTTGTTTGTAGAAGGTCAGATGTTATTCAATAAAACTTCAATTTTCCATACTGCACGGTACCTTCCATGTCACATGAAGTTCTTCACTGGAGCATACAGTTTGATCTTTGTTAAGAAAAGCTTCTAATATCCTGAGCATTAAGCACTGCTCATTCAGCAAAAACAAAAAGAAGTCCATTACAAGTTCATACAGATATTTTTAAAGCACGGTAACATGTTCAAGAACACTCAAATAAATAAATGAAAGTGACCAACAAAGGCTATATTCTTTTTCAGCTTTGGGGAACTCATATTGCTTATCAAGTTGATTGCGCTTAATTTTCAAACTGAACTGTAGCTCAACCTAATGGGAGTCTAATGGCAGTGTGTACGTGGGCATAATAATTAAGAGCCCGTTCGTAAAGTGTAAATTTGGTTGAATGACTGGTGACCTCATTTGAGGAAGCTGCTGCTAATTTTGCTGAACTGACTGAACCTACTCAACTATCAATAAAACACTTAAAAATATTTTCTTAATAAAATAAAGAAAATGTAGTACTCCGTAATAGATTATAAATAAGGCTTCCTTTAGCAAAGAGGACATGGAGACTGAAGAGATTAATAGAACTTGAGACTCTTCTGAGTTGGCCAACCTGGGGCGGATGAGTTCATCTTGTTGGGGAATACCTTCACGGACTTCATGTCATTTCTTATTACTCCCTCCGGCCCACTATTTTTTCCCATATCATATTTGGTAATATTTGTGTGGTACCAATTCATTCTTACTTTATACATGCTTTATAAATTCAATACTAACTGCATAATATCCCTTTTATTAATAATTGGGTCACTTCCTCGTGTTAGAATCATAGCGGGACGGAGGTAATAGTAAAATTTTGAAAAGTATGTTACAAACTTCTAATAATGTTAGTTTAATATTTTCATAAGATTTATTTATAAAGCAAATAACAATAGTCCACAATAACTAGCAATTCATAAATTACTCATCATTTGGTTCAAGGTCTTTATTGTCTTCATTTTCCACGATTTCACATGCACATATTGAGTGGGGCCTTGTAGTTTTTTAAAAACTTTTAAAACATTGAACAAGTATTTTATCTAATTGAAGACCCTAAGTTATTTTTAATCTCATATTACCTAATCCTTATTTTCAATCTTTCATTTTAACTATGACCGAGTTAATCGTCTAGTAATCAGCCGCATCAAGTCACTAAATTGCCAAGTAACTCGGTACTTCTTATAAAGTTGCGTAAGAAGCACAACGCGAGTAGCCGAGTACACTGATTAAATAACATGAGTCTGATTAGCAAAAAAATAACACTGATCAAGTAACATGAGTAACCAAGTTGGAGTTTGGCAAAAAATAAACTGGGTGACAAGTCTGATTAGCAAAAAAGGTGGCATCAAACAGACACTAATAATTATATGAAGGAGATTGCTGCATGCATGTGATGGGCTAGAGACTACCAACTTCCCGAAATGCATCACAAATGTGCAATCCGATTTAAACTTAAACTATAAGTTTTGCGCAGAGAGCAATTTTAGATGCATTTATATAATCCATGTGAGGGAGGAGAATTACAAAAAGCAGTACGTATATACGATAGTATCTTTCAGATATCACATGAATGATCATTACGCGAGACTCACAGCACGATAATGAAAGCAAGAGTTGTCAGCAACATGAAGTCCAGCCCACTCTTGAGACTTATTTAACTCACCAAGCAACTGGAGAAAAGAAAAAGTATGAAACCTTAGAACCTGAATAATGTTATTTGGTACACAATTACAACAATGTACTCATCTTTTCTCTTTCTTCAATTTTACTTGTTAATTTTTTAGGGGGATGTGGTTGGTGTGAAACCCTTAAAAAGTTAAAACGCGTTGAAACAGTAAGTATTTGGAATAATACCATGATTAAGAAGGGGAAATTTGAGTTTGCATCCCATTTTATTGTCTAAATTGGACTTTGCACCCCGTTTTTGCACCCCCAACCCCATATGAAAAGACAAAAATGCCCCCCATTAACAATTTTGTTGAGGGCATTTTTGTCTTTTCATATGGGGTTGGGGTGCAAAAACAAAGTTTTTTAAAAACAGGGTGCAAAGTCCTATTTGGACAATAAAATGGGGTGCAAACTCAAATTACTTGCCATAAAATGTGATTCCTGGATGTTAGAAATAACTAATGTTAGAAGAAGCTTTTCCTGGATGCCAAAATGTGATTCTTAAGGATTAAACATACTTTTTATTAGAAAGATAAGCGAGAGATTTGAGAGAAATGAGAATTGCATTATTGATATCAAGTGAATAGCTCCTTTTTACATGCCATAAAATTATTTTTGTAGTTGATTATTTCAGTTATTTTCTTTTCAGTCCTTTCTATCGTCTACTCAGACAGCTCCACTTCGGTCTTTCCACCTTTAGGTTGAGGGAGAGAGGCTAAGAAGATACGCGGTAATTGTGCAGGAATGAATAACAAAATTAATATTACAAGAACAAGAAACATGTTAATATTCATCTACTACTTTCCAAAAAGTAAATTGGAATTGTTGATAGAACAAAGTGTGATTTCAGGCACAGACGCATCAGCAAGTCACTTACTTGACCTACAGACATGTAGGCTACTAACCAGCAACGGTAATTCCATGCACGGTAATTCATTTTTGACCTCTGAAAATAGCATCCAGCCAAAGACAATAAGTGTTTATTAATATTTTACCAAGAAGTCCATAAAAATCCAAGTAATTATCCCAAGATGTGCATCAATCAGTCATACTAATAAATGCGTTTAACCCCCCCACCCACTTTATGTCCAATATAAAACCTCAGATAGTTTTTTCACAAACTCTGATTCTCTGTCCACTATCTCTTCAAGATTGGAATACTTTCCAGCAACCATCTTGATCACCCATCTCCTAACATTATTTAGCATTTATAAGAATCATATCATAATTTGAAAATGTAGAATATAAACAAAGCAGTTCCATATCTTGTAGCGAAAAAATCTCGCTACAAGATAGACATAAATAAAGAATAAGCAATTAACCACACTTAGATGGTTGGTGGATTGCTGCCTAGCCCGCCTAGTTAGGTTTCCTTCTTTTTGTTCATAATTGTGTTTTCTATTCTGATTTTTACTTATGCTCCTTAGAAGTTTTGTGATTTTTTGGTTATAAAATACCTCATATGTTTGAAAATAGTATGTTTATTCTAATAAAATAAAACAAAAAATAAAAGAAAACTATAAAAATATCACAAATTGTGTTTCTAAGGTTTCTTAGTCATTGTAATAACTTATATAGTTTCAAAAGTTATATTATTATTCTATATTTTGATTATTACTATTAGTAGTAGTTTCCCATCATAATAGGTAATTTCCCCAAAGAGAATATTTGCAATAGGTGTAGGGTTACTCTAACCACACCCATTACATGTCCCAACCATTCTCTTTTCAGTCTTCTTATTTTCATGTCCAAACCACACCCATTACATGGTACTCCCACCATCCCATTTTATATGCGTCTTTTGTCCCAAAAAAAGAAGTCCCAAAATTTTAGTCAAACTATCATAGAAGTTTTTAGAATATATGACTATATGTATCATTTGTCTTATAATGGTGTGCCTTATCAAAACAATAAATTATAATTTGGTCAAACAATACTCCTTTTTGAGGATGTAGGGACTATTGTTACTGTGAAAGATTAACAGAAATAGAATGATGTATGATCAAAATCTAAGGTTACCTATGACTCTATGCTCTTTCGCTTTTAGGTGAATATGAGAGGCTCCTTTTTGAGGATGTAGGGACTATTGTTACTGTGAAAGATTAACAGAAATAGAATGATGTATGATCAAAATCTAAGGTTACCTATGACTCCATGCTCTTTCGCTTTTAGGTGAATATGAGAGGACAAGATCTGACATATGCAGTTCTTCTATGAAAATTGAGTACTTGTAACGCCTTGAAACAAGTAGTTTCCTGCAAGTTAAGAACCCAATCTTTCTTTTATAGTGAGCAAACAAGAGGTGTTGAATGCCTTTACCTTCAACATTAAAACGACTATGGTAAATCATCAATTATATAAATCTCTGAAGACTTCAATATATTATCTGTCCTTGCAAACATAGCGTCCTTTCAATTTATGTCACTCTAATATTTATTTATTCATCTCTATAATTTACGCCATTTTCATTCAGTCCGTCTCCACTAACCTTTAAAAAAAATTACCAGGCTCAATTGCTCAAGGAGCTTCGATGTCAAGTCTCTTAGGATATGTTTGGAAGACCAACCTAACACTGAAGTCTATTGTTTAATTTAGAGACTATTTTCTGAAGCTGTATAGAAGTTGCTGACAGTGAAATGTTAGATTAATGAAGTAGACTTATTTGGCTAAGGGCTGAAATAACGACCGGAAAATTTAAAATTACCCTAAAAACGAATTTTTAATAGGAACTAGATAGAATTTGAATAACAAGAGGGTAAAGTTGACAAATCAGCTGATTAATTTTAGACCCAGTCAATTTCAGCTCTTTATTCAAACAAGGCTACATGTCAATTAATTATGTGCATAGATCAAATTTCAGCTCATTTTGACCTGAAATGATCATCCAAACATAGCATGTCACTTACATATCTGGATAGATCAAATTTCAGGTCATTTTGAGCTGAAACGATCATCCAAACACAGCCTTAAACTCATCAGTGACTATCACGGCTAAGCAAAACTCAACAATCCACTCTCAAATGACACTTCTCTAACTCTCTATGAAGAAATGTTTAGCATCTCTTAAAATGATGAGGAAAAGCCATGATTGAGTTTTAAGTTCTAAGACATGTCAAATTTTCCATAAGAGGTTGATCGAGACTACGAAGAAAATGATGTGAATAACAAAAGAAAATTACATGAATTTAAAAAAACATTATATAATGGTGGAAACATGTTTTAGGCATCAATCTGTAAAACTAAACTTTTCAATGTTTCAAGGAGAAAATGCAAACAGCAACAAAATAATGCTGATTTTTTATAAGGATAACCAATTGCGTATGAAGAACCAAACCTCAAATTCCATGCTGTGCCAAAATCACAGCTCAGGAGCAAAATTGCTCTGCTATGTTTCATCACTTCATTCTCAAGAACAGTAAGAGAAGATGATGAGGGGGACTTTGATGTATTGCCCTCATCAGATTCATCATTAGTTATACCATTTTGCATTTTATATTGTCTCAGTGAATCCATGAACGCATCTTTTGCAGCTTTGTACAGTGGAAGAAGAGCGGAGGTTGAGACCCCCAACTTATGTTTACAGCTCCAAAAAAATTCACTAGAAATGACAGTTTTGTCTGATGGTTGAAGCTCAGATTCATGAGACAAGGAAGTATTGCCATCGTCTTCATTCAGAGCATCAAATTGAGATGGATGAACAAATCCAATTTCATCACTGGATACATGATAAAATGAGAGAAGGTGATCAAGTTGAATGAAATGACAATACTTTCGTTAGAAAGCCTACTCGCCTAGGCAGCTAGGTTGAAGTACAGTCGTGGGGGTAAGGGGGGAATTATCATATTATGTTAAAAATGACTGTTTTCTGTTTTCCTGTATGATCAAAACATTAAGGTCCATTTTCGTAACAGTTATGTGGCTAAAATCGGCCGAGTTTGCTGAATTTCATCAAAGGTGAAGTGTTTGGTAACATACTAACATCTATTACCACGAAATAAGTCAAAAGCTAATGATTATACTGATACCACAATGATCGAAAACGGACTACGGACTACCCAAACGGAACCTTAAAGATCCAGATACAGTTCCCATGAGCAACAATAACAATAAGGAGGAAATTTCAGCACTGAAATTGTTATGAAGTTTAAGAAATTTACAAAGATGCAGTCTTGGCAGTAAATTCACATTAAATTAACTTTTAATCTATTTATGGTTCTACTAAATACGTAATGAGATATTGTAAGCAGTCGGATGCACAAGATTCAGCAAGTAGTCGCTCCTATTTATTAAGAAAAATTTATGTATGATTCTCAAATTTTACCAATTACTGATGTCACACATCGATACCATGGCTACAGTGTATTGCAAATTTTCATTATGTGCACCATATAAAGCAAATGAGAAAGAATATTAATGGTTTAATGATAACCCACCTATCCTTTAATAGCTTCAATCCTTGCATAAGAAGATAAAAACTCAGCAATGTGCAAAACATTTAATAGACCTTCAAAATAAAACCTACAAACTAGTTTCTAAACTTATTTAAAATTTTGAGCCATTCTTTTGAATAAAAATGAATCTACATCTGGACGAAAGAAAATTTCTTAAACCTTACATCAATGGATCTGACTCCAGTATATGCTCAAGTTGCTTCAATAACTTCCATGAATTTATTTCGCTCATTTTGATGAACGTGATGAGGAGCAGCGACACTAGAGAAGTGTTTGAGAGGTGAAGTTGAAGCCAGCTCTCAGATCAAGTCCATTGACGAATATTCCTATTTTCAAAAAGGAATGCATAAAATGAAAGAAAAATGAAAGAAGTGAAGTGACGGCTGTGAAGCTCACACGAACTGATGAAGTAGGCAATAAAAAACAATTCACACAAAGGATGCACACATAAAACTACTAGCCTTGTACGCCAGTTGGAAAAGGGAATAAGAAAATAGAGAATGAAATGAGAGAGAAAACTAGAATTGAGGAAAAAAAGAGGAATACAGAAGAGAGAAAATCCATAAAGAGTGGAGATAGAAAATGGAATCTTGCATTGATGAAGATACAGGGACCCATGTCTAAAAGAAAAAGAAAACAAATTTTAGGCTCTATTTGAAAACACAACTGGGAAGTGCTTTTAACTTTTTTAAATGATTTGGTAAAAAAGTGATTAATAGTAAAAGTTGATAGTGTTTGAGAAAAAAGTGATTTTGAAAAGTAAAAGTTGGTGTTGTTTGGTAAAATAAGTGCTTTTTGTGTAATAGAAAAAGTAAAAAACAGATTCTAACTTTTAGCTTTTAAGTAATTCATTTAAGTAGAAGTTGTCATTTGAAAACATCTTTTTTAGCTTTTTTAAGCCAAAAGCTGGGAAGTGCTTTTTTAATTGTGTTTGCAAACAGAGCCTTAATGTTGAGGTTTGGGGCAGTGGACTACTATGAAGTGACCTGGTTCGGCGATAGGAGCGGATATTTGAAGCTTCCATTTTAGCGCTCGGCAGCAGACCTAGGATTTCGCCGGGAAAATCTGATCGGACATGGATGAGCGGAGGCCGGACTTGGCTAAGCCGAGAGAAGGGATGTGGCCATGTGGGCGGGTGGAACCGTCGAGCAGAGAAAAAGAGAGAAGAAGAAAAGGAAAATGGACCTCCTTCGCGCTCCCCCAAACCTGCTCGCGCCTCTTTCTTTTCATTGCTGGAGAGATTTGTCCTCTTTTAAAATTGAACCAGTTGGATTTTAAAAAATTATTGTCTTATTTTACCTTTTCTGGAAGTCATTCTTATTTTAAAATTGCCGCATACCATATTTGATGAAATTTGTGTGGCTCTAAATCATTCTTACTTTATTCTTACTTTATCAATTAATATCAACCACACAAACCCTCTTTTCTTAATAATCGTCCCAATATAAAAGGGACGGAGGTAGTATTTCGTATTTTTTAAAAGTTGAATAAATATCTTATACCTGTAAATACTTGAACTTTTTCGGTCTCAAAGAAATGTGCTATTTTAAAGTATTTCTAAAATACAATTAATTATGATGAAAATAAACTTTGTAAAATATAGGAAAATTTTAAAAAATAGGACTAAAAACGTTTAAATTTCAAAATATGACTATCATGTTTTTAATCCATAAATAGGAGTAATTACTCCTTTTCGATTATTTGTAATGGAGCCAAAGACTCATTATTTTTTGGCTTGGGAATATGATGGAATGAAGCAAAATGTCTCTCTGCGCTTCTTTGTTATGAAGCATCAGTCAATTCATGCAATTCCCGACGCGATTTTCACTACGGGTCATCCGGAAACAGTCTCTTTGTACCTTAGTAGAAGAGTAAGACCGCGTACATCTAACCCCCCCCTTACCCTACCGAAGGTGGGAGCCTTTGCGGCACTGAGGTAATGATGATGAGGAGGAGGAGTAATAACAGTCAAGTTTGAAAACACTGTTATGTGTTATGTCTGAAGTCTAGTACTGCCAAAACATGATAGTAATTAGTCCTATTTAAGAAATATAAAAACATGAGAATTCTATTATGATATAGACAAAAATATTTACTCCTATTTAGATCAATTTTTCTACAATGTACAAAGCATATAATATTCTACGGTTAAACACTAAAACCTCCACAGGTGTGTGTCTGTGTTGTGTTCACATATGAACACATGGTATTTGCTTGTAGGATAGCTTGTGAAACAATTATTCAGTTATAATTTTTAGACTTTTAGCATGCATGTAAAGAGTTGATCAGAAAAATTGGTAAGAAATAAGAAATACTGCATCCACATAAAGACATGAGAAGTGGTGCGATTATTATCAAAAATGAATTTGTGTGGTTGATATTGAATTGATAAATAAAAACAATGTAAGAATAATTTAGAACCGCATGAATGCTATCAAATTTGGTAGACAATCTTATTGGGACGGATCGAAAAGGAAAGATGTTATCTTAGAGGGGCGGAAGAACTATTTGTTAAATAAAGTAATGACAATTTATATAACATTATTAGAACCAGGTTCACCCATATATTTAGAGGGAAAATAATTTAAATACCCCAAACTTTGAATATGTGTGATGTAAGGGAGTGTTTGGATTTGATTCTTAAAACTGCTTCTGCTCATTCAGAGAGCAGAAGCAGAAGTTGGAGTGTTTGGGTGAAAGTGCATAAGTGTTTATGGTGCTCTAATTTACTCCTAGATTTAGAAGCTGAGGGAGACCAGCTTCTAAAAACTGATTCTGATTCTGCTTCTGTTTTTTTAGCATAAACAGAATAAGTTCCAAACACCTTCTAGCTATCCCAAACTTGTATATGTAGTCTATATGCCCCAAGCTTTATATTAATTTCAATTTTTATCAAATACAAAGAGCTAGCCTAACAAAATTTCCATCAGGCCGATCTGATATGTATGCTACTCTCTCTATATACTTCCTATGTTCCTTAATTATCACAAGATTTCAAGTTTAGCACTATTCACGCACTTTACTTTGACTAAGATTTTTTCTAATATATTTAATCAAATCATTATGTATAAATATTATTAAATTTCTCTTAGTATGTACTTCTACAACATTGAATTTTATAATGTTTACTACTCCGTAAAATTCTCTTAGTATGTACTTCTAAAATATTAAATTTTAAAATGTTTATTAATGCATATTAAAAGTGAAGTTGTTGCAATTTAAAAAAACGTATGAATAATTTATACTCCGTATATAACATAATTTATTACACTTTTTAATGAAAGTGAAGTATTGAGGGTGAACTCTTTACCCTCAACAAAGACTCGAGAAATGGACTCTAATTGAAAAAGGAGCATCCTACTATTTTGTAGAGTTTTATTTTTATTAAGACCACCCTGCTCTCATGCAGCGTCCTAGTAAAAATAGGAGTTACCTACTAAACTAGTAGTGTCCTAATTTAGAAGCACCTTGTTAAATAACTACCACTTGCTAATAACAGTGTCCTAAGAATGTCCATTATATTTCTGAGCACCGAATCAAAAGGACTAAATCATCAACACAGGGGGGATGTTCAAAATGCTTCAAGAGGATACAATCATAATGGAAGATTGAGGATTCTTCAAATGAAGGATGATGATGAAAGAAAGCTTTAGCAAACTTCCAATCAAAAGATTCTGAGCTTCAAAGAATGGGTTGCTAAATGCTACAAAATATTTTCAAGAGTTTCTAGGGCTCATGAGCAACTAATCAACTCCAATTGGCAAAGTCCAGAAATCAGATGACTTGACTAACTCTGAGGATCGGGTGGGATTTGTTCAATAAAAACAAATCATTATGGCAGAGATTGGTCAACGTTCTGGATAACAGAAGGAGACCGTACGTTCAAATAGAAAGTTAATCGTATCAAGGAATCATGCTACAAGGTACCCCCGAAATTATAGAAAGAAGAAATGAAGAAGGATGATTTCAATAGGAAAGCAGCAAGCTGAAATTTTCAGCCAACTAGTTTCTCCAGTAAAATCAGTTGCTTGCTGAAAAACACCAACAAGCCAGCTCCTAGTTGTATTCAAAGTTGGGACAATTCATATGTTTCAATAAACAGGAAAATATTCAAAATTGAGCTGTCTGGATTATGGGAATATCTCTGGATATCAAATTCTTCAAATATTACAGATAATGCTCAAATTATAGATCAAAGGTGATCAAAATTTCCTGAACTATGGAATGTTTGTCCAAATTCAGCTATGCAGAAGGAAGTTATTTTGATTACATCAATTGCATACTGACATTCAGGTGGTAAATTAAGGACCCTGAGAGAAGATCAAATCAACAAGAGGAATTTCAAGCAACATGCGACAAGCAACAAGCAACGTTGATCCTTAATGATCAAACAACTGACTCACGATTCGAAACACTTATCTAAGCAAATTCAAACGAGTTTTTCTAACATTTTTTCACTTATCCATGTTGCTTTTTGCTTTGAAAAAGGAGCCAGCTGTAAAGACCATTAATGAAAAACTAAAAGACGCTTCAATTGCTTCAAAATGATTGAATGTGTTACAACGCATGCTTGCTATATACACATCTTCTTTACTCCACAAAAAAGTATCATTCTCAAAGCTCAGTACAGTATCTTCTTCTGAATTTTTTTAGAGAACATCATCTTCTTCAATGGAGCACCCCCATCCCGAAATATTTCCTTTGGGCTATCTCTGGCACCTCCGGAACCCAAAAAGGCAAAACCCGCCCGAACACAAGAAGAGAATCTTGTAACTTTTGAGGATAGGATTATTCTCCACAATGAAAAAGAAATTCTGATCAGAGAACATCACAAAGTGCTCAGGTGGAGAAACTGGAGATCGTCTTCACTCAACATTCTTCTCCAGACTGCAATTCACATGCAGCAAGAAGAATGATTTGCTCTGAGATGGTTAGGTACGGAAATCATTGAGCTCGCAATCTCAATGGAATACATCACAAGGATATGTCAGAGCAAATTGAAAGAAGTCAAGCAAATGAGAAGAGAAAGAGGAAGGCTACCCTGGAAGGTTATCTAAAGGAATCATCTCAACAAAGGCTAATCCGAACAAAGAAGAAAGTACATTTTGATTTTTGAGTGATACCAAAAAGGGGGAAAGAATTCTGGGCATCTCAAATGTAATTTCATGTCTCATTTTGTTTGTTTTGATTCTAGTTTTTTGGCATCATCAAAAAGGGGGAAATTGTTAGGCCCCTTAAATTTTGATGATTAATATGTAATTGTTTTGATAATGTCACCCTTCTTAGTATCCATGTATTAGACTAGTATCTCTTGTACTAGTTCTACTTCGTTAATTGTAATGTGCTACTATATTCAGTGATAAAGTACTCAAGAAAAACAAAGAGTACTGAAAAGAGAAGAAATGTACCAAAAACAAAAAGAAAAGAATAAAAAAAGAAAAAGTAGGAAAAAGAGTTAACTGGAATTCATTGAAAATGGCAGCCAACTGGAAAAACAAGAATTCAGCAACCTACTGAAACATAGCAGCCGGCTGAAATATTGGTTTTCCATTTAAGGCATCCGAAATCAACTAAACTCTCCTCTTAGCACAAAATCAATTAAACAAAGAACTAACTTGCAGTCAAAATAACAAATTGATAGAAAGGTAATTTTATAAAAGATTTTTATCACATTATAAATTTATTATAAAAATTATTTTACTAAAAGCAAGTAATTGTTATTTGTAAGGAAACATTGAACAAACACACAGCTTAAACACTAAGTCTCAACGGGCAAAAAAAATAAAAGATAAAACCATCTTTATCTTTGCCTTGAGATGAGGAATCAAGTTGTGCAAAGGATTGATCTGTGTCACAAGAAGACAAAGATCAAACCATGATTCCTTAGTCAAGTGGAACAAGCAAGTAGATCAAGCAACAGACAAGATTGAGCTCCTCAGCCAACGGTGGAGATTCAACAACCAGTCTATAAATACAGAAGGAGTGCGGGAAGAAACATGTGGAAGAGCCAAGTGGAATAGAATGGAATCAAGTTTTACAAGCACACATCCAATCAGCTGATTCCTCTTCACCACTTCGGTTCTCACCCCACTCATCTAATGCTCTTAGGAAAAGCTATAATTTATACAAACCTATAGAGTTTAGATCAGTTGGTAGTTTAGTTTTCATCCATGTAAACTAAACTAGTGTTAGACATTCTGGAGGGCTTTGTGTTCAAATAAAGAAGGTGAGAAGGGGGACATGAGTAGCTCTTGGCAAGTCAATGTCATTAGTGAAAAAGCTTGGAGGACTGGGTAGTTTGGAATGGTGTTCAAATTCCTTGTGAAAAACCTCACAATCTACGCCTGGGTCAAGGGTAGATTGGGCACTAAATGTAATGGGATATTCATTTAGTGGAAATTCATCTGAAATATGTTGGGGCTGGATGTAGGAGGATTACACCACCTCTGAAACAAGATATATCTTGTGTCACCTTTTATATTCAGCTCCCAATACATACTACAATTCTCACTAACCTTCACAACTTTCTCAGCAAAACAGTTTGCTCACTAAAACTGTCCAGTGAACTCTCCAGTTCACTGTGAATCAACTTCTTGTTTTTGTTCATCAAAGTGGTCTATTTCTATATATCTAAATCCTTCATACTTGTGTGTTAAGACTTGTTCTATAATCCTATCAATGTGTTAGAGTATAGTTCATTGTTATGCCTTAACCTTTGAAACATTTCAACTCATTTCAGCAGCCTGCTCCTAAAGGATTTGGCAGTCAGCTCCTAAAGAATTTGGCAACCTGCTCCTTGAGTCAGCTGATTCTGGCAAACACATTTGAACCTTGTTTCATCAATCTTCTCACAACTAAAGGGTCATAATCTTTGTTGTTATAAAGTGTCACACTCTTGAGGTCAAGACTTCCGTGGTATGTTTCAATATCTCCCAAAAGATATTGGAACTCATTCTGTTAGAGGAAAAAGGGTTGAAAAATGAAAAGATTTAAAAGTCCATCCACCCCTTTAGACTTTTATCTCACTTGGGACCCATCAATATTTGTGATAGTTTTAGTTGACTATTTAATATTTTTAGGTTTCATGGTTTTTTTGTGGGTTGGTTAGCTGAATTTCTCAAGGTTCTTCTGGTTTGGTTCTGTTACGTTTACGATATATTTACCCAAATTTTGGATGAGTTTCATTGTTGCTTTATTTCGTAAACCTGCACTTTGACATTCAAATTGATTTGATGATGTTGAGATGCCAATTTAATTGTTTTATCTTCTCTGATCTCTTCTGTCCTTTTAATCTATAAAAAGATAAGCTTGATGAATAACGATGCTCGTATATAGAGAAAGGGTCTTGAAAGTTATCACTGGTTTAGGTGTTGAATTAGAACCATTATTAAAGTTGATCAAATTTCTAATGGTCCTTTACATGTCTTATAGATGACCTATTATTCTCCCACTAAATTTGGTCAAGTCCATATGGAATGGTTTCATCTCGAATGGTGTTCATGTATGACGAATCATTTCATCCACTCTCTTTTACAATTCTCATTCTTTCTTTCTTTTTTCTCTTTGTAGTCTAGGTTTCATGATTTGCTTCTGACTTTCCCCGTTGCGATTCATTTGCATGTTTCATGAAAATGGAAGAAATTGTCACTGATGAAAGGTGTCCACTTGGAACAATGTCCATCTTTCTCATGAAAAAAATTCACCCTACATGGTTTTCTTTGAAGTTATGCATGAAAGAATTTGAACAAAAGATATTCGTTGTTCGCCCTATAAGCTATGATTGTTTTAAGTATGAGTCATTTTTCCTGAAGTAACATCATCAACACTGTAGTTCTTAGTTAAACATGGTGTTCAACTTTAAGTCATTATTATCTGTACTCCAACTTGGGAGGTGGAGAAAATACTAATGAGAGTTATTTTCTTGTGTTAGTTATACCATGGAGAATGCAAGGAAGAAAGAATGAAATATGATTAATGTTTTCAAAAGATTTTTGTTGTTCATTTTCAAATTAAATACCACATGTATATCACTAAATTAATGCTTCAATTTTTAAAACTAAAGAGGCAGAGTGCATAGAATTCTGTTTAATTACCAAATACCTTGAAAGACTCTAATGAATACATCCCCTCTCCGTTCTCTGGATATGTATCTTTATTTTTTATATTCTAATAGTAAGAGGAAATTTCATAACTTGAATTGAACAAAGATGATCTCTGCCAATATTTGTATGTAGCTTGCTGACAGAAGATCCTTACCAAAGACTTGGACCTAAAAGGGCAACTCACGTGATTGCTTCTGTAATCAATTATATTATGGTTGATTTAGTATATCTTCCGCTTGAAGTTTATTATCCGTAGTAAACCATCAAATAGCTTGGAGGAGAATAACCATTACTTTTATGCTTTGAGGGTCTTTTTTAGGTACAAAAAGGTGCACAATTACATTTTCAGATTTCGGACACAAATAACAGAGTTCTTCTATATTTTGGTTGAGTTCCCCATCTCTTTCATAATTTTTTGGGCTAATGGAAAACAAATGAGGAGGATTATTTTCTTTTGGAATGAACTATTTTGATGTGTTATTAATGTGTTGTTTCTCATTAGAAATGCATCTTTCTTTTTAGTAATTGAAAAAGGGTTGTTTACCAGAAATCATTTATGCAAATGAAAATCTATCACTTCAATACCCCACAAACCAAGGGTATAAGAAGACAACAGAAATAGACAATTGACCTTTAAAATGCCTTTTATTAATGGTCATCCCCTAACAAAAAACCTTTTGTTATTTCACCCGTTATTAATGACTTTGAAATAGCTTTTGTTAATTTGTAACTGCATTTGTAGAGAAGAGGATGAAATGAATTTTGCTTCTTCATTTTATCCAGAGGAGAAAAATTAACAAAGGACTCATGTCAAATTATCTCTTTGCCTATTTTACTTGACTATCTTAACAACATTTATCATGTTTAGTTTTTGTTTTTATATAGCCTAAATTTCTGATCTGATGCACGAATGATACATATGGATTATTTTAAGAGTTTCTCCAAACTAAAGTAATTGAATGATAAATAACCGATTACTTGTGTTGATATCTGCTTATAACTGAATCATTTGGTTTCAATATGGGTGTCATTACTTGGAGACAGAGCCGGCCCGGAGAAATAGGAGGCCCTGTTCAAGAATAAAATATGAGGCCCTCGTATATAAAAAAATAAAATACTAATTTCAAATTCTATTACACCACTCCTTACTAAATCCAATTCTGCTCATGGACATAATTTACTATGGATATTAGTTATCACAATTATATTTTCCATTAAAAAAATCATATTTTTAATCCAGATTCATATTTCCAATTCTTAGAAGCATTATAATTTATAAAAAGTAAAATGAAAATAACAATTAACAGGTAATAAGTGTAATCAATTAAAGAAAAAATTGGGAAGAAATACATCTCAATAAACAAAGGCAATCTGAATGTGTTTAATTCAATCACCGTTTCTCAGTTTCACCTCCCCTTGCTATGCGCCTCTACTTAACAACTTGAACCTTGAAGAGTTAAAGTCTGCCGCCCATCGAGGAGATGGTGCCCTCCTGAGTTTATAAATGATGGAGCACCGCACTACTGAAGGCATCACGACTCCATGAAATTCATAGATTGAATTGAAAAGCTCTTAAGCCACTAAGTCAGAAGCTCGAATAACCGAACAAAGATACAAAATAAGAAAGAAGATTGTTTTAGAAATAGGGAGACCTAAGCTCTGTAAAAGACACGAGAATATTTGGAATTGAGTGGAAGGCAGTTTGTTGACTTGTTCATCGATTGGATACAGGATACTACGTGTTTAACATTAAAATCCTAGTTAGATTACAAATTAAATTAAATTTCATACAATTTCTTAGTCTCCTTGAATGGTTCCGTAGTCTCCTCGGAAATTGTAGATAGTTCCCCGCTTCGCCTGTTTAGAATCTTTCGAGTTCCAATGAGGGAGGCGTATAAATTATTGTCGGCTTTCAACGCACAAAGAGACTGTCTAATACATTTGGGCTGGAATAATTATTTTCTAATGGACTTAGTATATATTATACGAATAAAAATGGAGGCCCTCCTACAATTAGGGGCCCTGTGCACTTGCACCTGGGCTGGGCCGGGCCTGCTTGGAGAATCAGCTAGGCGTGAGAAAGAGACCATTATGACATATGTTAACGGGTGTACGTAGTAGGACAAGCTAAAAAAAGTACAACTTGGAGCAGCAACAAGAAAAAAGGGGTTTGAGGAAAAGGCTCATCGTGGGTGGTGAAGATGCACACATGAATTTCTTTTGAAGCTTTGAAAGTTGTTGCTAACTGCTAAAGGACGTGTTCCTTTATATATAAAAAACTAGTTTTGTGACGCGTGTTGCGCGTGTGGGATGATGCCCAATATCATGTAATGTGTATAATACACCGCAATGGAATTGGGAATTCAAAAAATTGTGGTGCGTATTAAAGAAATCTATCATAGAAGTGTAAGTGAAGTGCGACTAAGTAGTTTTGAATATAAGCAATTGGAAATATCGAAGGCAACTAAATATTCGTATGTTGTATCCATAAAATGAAAGTAAATATTAGTTTTAAATATAAGCAGGTGAAACTTGAAAGTGTGAAAGTATAATGTAATGAATTTAATTAATTGTAAGCTAGATCGAATTAAAATAAAGGAAGTTAAAGTATTACTCCGTAAAAGCAAAAAGGTATTATCAAAAGACTTCAAAGTATTGTATGCTCGCAAGCATCATATTGCAAAAGCAATAATATCGAATGTTGAGGATTAAAAGATAATGTTATATTTGGAATTCAAGAGAAGTTATAGTGAAAGTTGCAACTGATTAAAGTAAATGAAGTGTTCCAAGCTGGCCCAATTGCATTGGGAATTCACTATTCTAAGGTATTGTAAAATGCCATGAATGCCCGATTGCATGGGAAATTCACTATTCTAAGGTATTGCATTTGGGATCTCATTATCTTCATCATCAATTATGACAATGGTCACTGACTTCAGGTCTATGAGCATGCTCACTATTAGTTACATCCTCATTGGTGAGAGCCGTTCCAGAATGACTTGAATGCTCATCCTTCACCTCAGTCGGAATCTCCCTAACTTCTCTTAGATGTGAAACCAATGGTGCAGTTCTTGTAAAACTAGAATCACCACCAAATATACGTCATGTGAAATTAGGTTCAAGAAGAGAAAATGGATCAAGTTTAAAGCATAGGATAAAAGTGAAAATGGAGGTCTCAAAGAGTCAATTTATCCATAATATCATATTCGTGAGGAACAACAGATTCGGGTTCATCATGTCAGCTTCTTGACAAATACATAAATACACATGTCAAATACAAGACATATTAGAATTGGAATATATCATTATTCATTTGAAAGAAGAAGATGAAAATTTCAGGAGAGAAGTGGCATTGTCATACAAATGGCAGATATGGGAGGAACAAATGCACTAACATGTTTCCATCTCCTTCACTGTAATGATCATTAATGGTTGTATTAACATCCCCAAAATGTTTCTGAATAGTTTCCATTGGTACAAATCTAATTACCTGAATTTCAGTAGAGAAGCAATTCTCCTTTGGCAGCAAAAGGTTATCTATTAAGAGGAGAAAATCCTAAAAAAAAAATTAGGACTCAATCTTGTAAGAACAGACTAAAAAAGTAAGCTAACTTTCATCTTAAATACTATCGTATATAGCATATGAACATATATATTATGAAAGACCTAATTACATTATACGGTCATTAGTAAAAAGGACAACTTAGGCATGTGCAAAAAAAGGACAGTTTAGGCAGTGAACTCAAGTCCTTGCTAAGAAAATGAAAGCTTAGGCAGTGAGTTTAATTTTTTGGTCCAATGATATCACACCAGACATAATTGGATATACTTGTAACACCCCGGTCCCGTGGGACCCGAGGTAGTTACTCCGGACCAGTAGTACTGTCCCCACAAACCACCACGAGCCTTTACCGCACACTTTGTCCTCACTCATGCGCGCCCTGAGAAACTTCCCAGGGGGTCACCCATCCCAAGACTACTCCCGTGCAAGCACGCTTAACTTTGGAGTTCTTGGGTAATGAGCTCCCTTAAAAGGAGATGCACCTCTGTTGGTATGAGTAGTACTATTAATCCGTTTATATTAAATCTCAAGTGTTACAATCACCCCCACTTAGGTACGCAACGTCCTCGTTGCGCCCTTAAACCAATCTCAATCACACCCCAGAATCTTTTCCCCTGATAAGTGCCCGCCCGATATCCAACGAATCAACACACTGTCGCAGGGTTGCTCTGATACCATTTGTAACACCCCGGTCCCGTGGGACCCGAGGTAGTTACTCCGGACCAGTAGTACTGTCCCCACAAACCACCACGAGCCTTTACCGCACACTTTGTCCTCACTCATGCGCGCCCTGAGAAACTTCCCAGGGGGTCACCCATCCCAAGACTACTCCCGTGCAAGCACGCTTAACTTTGGAGTTCTTGGGTAATGAGCTCCCTTAAAAGGAGATGCACCTCTGTTGGTATGAGTAGTACTATTAATCCGTTTATATTAAATCTCAAGTGTTACAATACTAGTGAGATCTAAAAATGACCAATTTATTTATCCCCTTTCTATATCCATCTATAATGGCCTCGAGTCCTAAAAGGTTGTGGACCAACATAAAAAACATGAATTCCTCTGTGCAACCATAGTTCATCACTTCAAACATAAATTCATGGTACTTGACATACATTCCATATATACATGCAATACAAGAAACTATCATTTATCTTGATGTGGAACTTTTTGCATTGATATATAAGCTCATTGAATCACAAGCACACTTCAGGTTTTCTCACATCTTCAGTTTTAAAAGTTGTAAGTTTGGACTCCATGCAATGTGCTAACATCTTCAGTTTAGAACAAAAATGCGAGCAAATTTATGCCAATGAAGACTGAAATGTACAAAGCTTCTTAGGGAAACCAACAAGTGCCAGGAATAACTAAATAGGTAAATAAAGCCAAATTCATCTACATATTGTTTTATTTATTTATTTTAAGTTTATTAGTTCCTACTTTATTTACACTTTATTTATACTATTCACTATGGACAACAACTTATGAGATTGTGTAATCAAATGAATGTGAAACCCCTTTGAACAAATTCTGCCAAACATTTGAACTGGAAAGTAAATGAACAACATACCTGCTATATCAGATTTTAAGGATTACAAGATGTCATTGAAGCATACGAAATCCACAAAATGAAAGAGTAATGGAAGTTTTTATTTACCCGTAAGCAACAAATGAGTTCAGAGGCCGGCTAGAGCGGTTGAACACTGAATTTCTTAATTTTTTATGAGGTTAGGTTGGCCAAAACGCAACAGCAGGGGGGATACTGGACTTGGTGTCGACGGCCTTACTTGCAGTTGTCTATGTTTCAAACCAGCGTTACTAATGACCCACGGCATGCCACTGCGCGTGTCCACAATGAAGCTCAATTGAAATGGCGGAGTCCCAATCGATATGTTCATCATGAGCGCGCTAATGCAGCCAGAGGGTTATAAGCTGGAATTCGCCGCCTCTTGTTCAGCTGATGAAGCGGCCGCCGCCACCGCTGACCAGCTGCTCCTGAGTCCTGACCCCTGAGCCTCTGAGGAGTTTCCCCATTTATTGAGCGTTGCACATGCTCCAGCCCCGGCTGTCCGCTAGTATTCTTCCGTCAATATTTTATTTGAGAAAATGCAACTCCGTATATAGGAAGGGATACGAAGGGAGATGAAATGACGGTTTGTTAACGGAAGTAAGACGATAACATTAGGTTTTATCCAAATGCACAAAATTTAAAACACAGTGTTAGCTGGTAGCTAGCTACATGTTACACCAACACATTTTTAATATTTAAAATACCCTTACCTTCATTTGTGATTATAAGTTTGTAGAAATGTTGTAATGGATTGTTTACCTTGTAGTTAATGTATTATTTTATCTCATACATTGTGAATTTAGATATAGTTCTTTATGATACACATTCGGTCTTGCTTAGTACGGAGTATGTTACAAGTATTGGCTTTATTATTTTGTCATCGATTAACATATACAACATCCATTGCTAAAAGAATACCCATTACTACCAATTAACTTTATTGTCACTTAAACTTCGTAAACTGAAACAAGTCTTTTTTAAGGGATGGTATCATGCAATTGACCATTACTCAGAAAATAAGATTGTGTAATTGTTCTTTATTTATTTAGACAAGAAAGATTTTTAAGGGATGGTATCCTGTAATGGACCATTACTTAGGAAACAAGATTGTGTAATTGTTCTTTATATATTTAGATAAGGAAGAAAATGTAATGGCCATCTAAAATTACATTTAGAGATTACATGTAATTACCCACATACTCATTTTATGTTCTTGATTTTACTCTAAAGCATGAAATTAAAATGGCATGAAACCGTGAGGATATACTCTCTTTGCATCCCGTGCAACGCACATGTGGAAATACTAGTAAAAACAAAAAGAGTAAAGAAAATTAACATGTGGGCGGCGTTACGCTTTTTGTACCTTGAGCATGGTATAACCAAGCATTTTTGTATTATATTGGAATTTTTAGGTTGTGAACTAATGAATGAAGGGCAAGGAAAAATGCGATCAAAGTATACGTGTTGTGCGGGCTGCACTAGTGCTCCGACCTTCTCGTTCTCCGGGCGACAAAGGCTAGGTTTGGGGGGAAAACTTATGCTGCTACTACAAATCGGTCTGATTACATGCTGCTTTGTCTCTTCCGTCTTTCTTTGAGAGCGAGGATTGTAGATGTAGAAGCAGTCTGTAGAAGATATTGATGTCTTCGTTATAGGCAAAATCATCCACGTAGAAGATAATCCTATGTTGCATAAGCTAAATTTTCAACCACAAAGGGCTACTCCCAATGCATCATCCACATATATAGATTCATTCAACAGTTTAAATTGGGGTCTTAATATTTGAGTATATTAGCATACACAAATTAATATTTGAGCATACTAGAAATTTTAAACGGCTTTTTAGATTTTTCCGATGCTCACTTCATAAGTTATACATGCTCATTTGATATTAGTATAATGTTAATTTACATTTTTCACTGCGTACCTATTTCGTAAGTTATGTGTACTCATTTAATATTTGAGCATACTAGAGATTTTAAACGAGTTCATTGAATTTTTCGATACTATTTCGTAAACTAGGTATGCTCATTGGATATTCGTGTAATGCTCATTTTAAAATGTCATATCAATTCATATTTCAAAAGTACCATATAACATTAGATCCTCATATTGAAGTTCATAAAAGCTGATTTTATATATATATATATATATATATATATAATTTAATATATTTTGTTATAGAATAACAAAAAAGGAAAAAGTGAATTCAAAGACAAGAAGCATAGATCATGATGCTCATTGTTAGGCTTCTAATGCTCAACAAAAATATGATGCTCACTAAAAGTGCATAGCCCATTTAGCAGAATACACAAATTTTATTTAAATTACAAAAATGCCACCGACTGTACGATTCTCACCGTACAGCCGGTTGTATGGTATAGGCTTCGGCCACATGGATATGTACTGTATTGTGTTCATTATTGCTTCTACTTTAAAAACAATATTTTTAAGTGATTTTAGAGAAAATAATGGTTAATAGTAAAAGTTAGTAGTGCTTGAGAAAAAATATTTTGGAAAAAGTAAAAGTAGACAATGTTTGATAAAATGAGTGATTTTGTGTAATAGAAAAAGTGACATTTACTTTAAAGCACCTCTCAACCTACTTCTAGCTTTTAACTTCTAAGTACTTAATTGATTTAAGTAGAAGTTGTCATTTGAAACCACTTATTTCAACTTTTTTAAAGCTAGGAATTGAAAAATATTTTTTTAATCTCTTGCAAACACTCCCCAAAACTGGCTAAATATACTTCCTCCATTCTTTTTAGTTGCAACGGTCCACATTTCATGTTTGACAACACAAATGTTTGATCATTAATATCTTTCATTTTTTACTAGTAAAAAATTAAAAAATTCATATTTGTAAAACTTAAAATGAGAAGAATTTAACAATATTTTTCAAAGAATTAATTTATAATACATTAATAAATTAAATGTAGCCAGAGTAGATTATGTGAATAGTGCAATATTTAACAGTGTTGCAACAAAAAAAGAACGGAGGTAGTACATTGAGAAAATGGCCAATTGAATACATCAACTTGTATCAATTATATGAGGCGGAGTAATGAAAACATTATATTGCATCAGACATTGCTAAGTACATAAAATGGGACTTTTAGTCATAATTGAGTACACCTGTTAGATTAACACGTCAATGTGACTGAGTTGACTAACAAAATAATGAGTAAGAAGGGGAAGCGATCAAGGTTCTAGCGCCAACCTTCAGAAAATCGATCAAAAAGGGGAAATTGACCAAGATTCTGACGTCGACCTTTAGGTTGTGGACTTGTGTGGGGGGCTGTTCTGTGGTTGTGCATTGACCAAGGGAAAGTCGACATGCAAGGGGCTGACGCCGACCAAGGGGAAGTCGATCAAGGCGTTGGGGGCTGGCGTTGTCACGCCCTAGACCGCATCTAAGCGCGTGAACAACTGACGTACAATCAAGTGATGTCACTCTAAGGTCACCTTCACTTGGTTGTACAAGGTGCCCATGAACATACATAACGAAATCAACATTTAATCAAACAAATGGTGAAAATATTCAATGTCTGATCATGTGTCACATTCGGCAAAATGTGAGCTTGTAGGCCCAAAACAATTTATAGTAAATCCAAATATTCATAAGCATTGTTTATTATTTCAAACTATGTAAAGGGAAGCACGGGCCACTTCTTCCTTGGATTGATACCACCTGTTGCAAAGGTGCATGTATCGAGCTCTAGTAATTTCAACCTAAAATGGTGAGGCCCCCCGAAGGGCCAGTACACTTGTACTGACGAGATGGAGGCTAAATGTAGAATAACTAACGTTTCAAGCATAAGATCAAACACAGAGTGAGACATATACATATAAATTTCCCAAACTTTTGAATACATACATAAGTATACACTTGGAAATATTCAACCCATAGGTCATTTATTTTCTTGGGAAAAACATGGCAATCTCAAACCTTGATTTATTTATTCCCACATCCACCCCAAATGCCCATAAGTGTACAGGACTTCTCCTATCCCTAATAAGTACGGAGTATCATGGACACAGCTCGGACCCGAGTTACTCACCCGTTTTACTTATGAGTTTTGAGGATAATTTCTGTCTCTGGGTACTCCACTAATATCCCATGAGTTTTGAGGACATTCCCGTCCTTGGGTACTCCACCAATAGTTTATGAGTTTTGAGGAGAATTTATATATGTCTTTGGGTACTCCACCAATTTTCTATGAATTTTGAGGACAACGCCCGTCCTTGGGTTCTCCACCAATATTTTTTGAGTTTTGAGGACAACTTCCATCGTTGGGTACTCCACCAATATTCTATAATTAACCACATTCCACACCCGGATATGGTCAAAGTCATTAATCAATAACAAGACTATACCAAGCCTTAAGTTTACGTACATTCGACAACACATACGGAACCACATATATTGCTCTAGGGGACAACCGGCATCGGACATGCATACAACCAACGTCGGTCCTCGACAGAATACTTCAGGGTTATAATTTACACATGACCGACGTCGGTCACACGCACAACCGGCACCAGTTTGGCCCGTTTCGGAATGTTAACGCCTCCTTGACCCCACAAATAAATTCCATTCCTTGTGAATTTTGACTGCAACTTGTATATTAAGTATCAAACATGCAATATATAACATCACTAATTATTTTATATACATATTTGGCCTTTTTGATGCACAAAACTCTAATTTAATCCACACACTCTTAATCACCTTGGATAATCACATGTTTTAACTCTTTTAAACATCACTAACAGCACATATAGTACTACTTTAGAATTTAGATAATCTCATACTTAACCCAAATGTTATAAGACATTAAGTCGTCATCTCACCTTAGAAGAGCTTTATGAAGTTATACCCTCTCTGATTGTCTCTGGCGATATCTTGGGTGACTTCTCAACTTTGTGAGAATACTGGGAACTCCTTATACAAGATCCTAATAAGGTATCATAACTCCAAAATCTACATTAACAAGAATAACTCGCAAAAGTTTACTTTCAGGCGGACCGATCTCTTTTGGCTTCTAAATTTGTTTTTGGATATAAACCAGTCTTTCAACCCCTCAATTTACACCTCTAATCGTGTATACTGATTCTAAAGGTCCTTCGTATGACTTACTTTGTCATATTAGCTTATATGCCAGAAGAAACAAGTATTTATGGAGTCATTACTTTGATTGTCCAAGTTTTCCATTTTTTTTCTCCCACTCTTTCTTCTCGCTTTTTGCTTCACTTCTTCTCTCCCACTCTTTCTTCTCTCTTCTTGCTTCACTTCCTCTCTCCTGTTCATAGTCCGGATGGAGGTGGTAAGCATGGTGTTTGGAGACTAAGGGCCTGTTTACTAACAGAGATATTTTCCAGTTTTCCATAAAACTGGAAAACTGGAAAACAGAAAACAGGAAACGTGTTTACCAAAGAAATTGCTGGAAAACTGGAGAAAGGAAAAATGAAAAACGCGTTTACCAAATCGTTTTCCAAAACGAAAAAAATGAGACATGTCTCTCTTTCCCTTAATGATTTGGAGAAGTGACTTTTACTAGTTTTCCAAATTTGGAAAACGCAGATACTACAGTGCCGCTGCAATAAATTTGCATACTTACACCTAGTGGTGGGTCCGGTCCCGCTCCGGTGTCGATTCCATTCTGGTACCTCCATCCTCGTACCTTACCCCTTACCCCTACCTAGCCTACCCTACCCACCCTACCCCCACCCCGCGTACCCATTTTTCCCTATAATGATCCTATCCCACCCCCTACCACATGCCCCTACCTCGGCCCCCACCCCGACCCCCCTACCCTTCCCTACCCCCACCCATCGTATATTACCCCTTACCCCTACCTTACCCCTTACCACATGCCCCCTACCTCGGCCCCACCGCCATCCTACCCCCACCCTCGTACCGCCATCCTACCCCCCACCACCACCCTACCCTTCCCCTACCTCGGCCCCACCCGGATCCCGGGCCCACCCTACCACCATCTTATCCCAACTCCCTACCCCTACCTTACCCCAACCCTACCCACTACTCCCACCCTTACTGTCATCCTACCCCCCACCCTACCCCTTCCCTACCTCGGCCCCACCCTGGTCCCGGCCCCACCCTACCGCCATCCTGTCCCAACTCCCTACCCCAACCACTACCCCACCCTTACCCCTAACCACGACCCTAACTCACCCATACCCCCACCCAACCCCCAACCCCTAGACCTTACCACCCCACCCCCGACCATACCCCTTACCCCACCCCTTCCCATAACTTCCCTACCCCGACCCCCACGAGTAGGTATGGGTGGGTATGAAGGGTTGGGGGATAATGGGTAGAGGGTAAGATCGTGGGTAGGGGTAGGGGTCAAGGGTGTGGAATTGGAGAACTGGTTGAAAAAATTGATGAACATGTTTTCAGATTTGAAAATGGAAAAACAAAAAAATAGAAACAGAAAATTGGAGATAGAAAAATTGAAAAATGAAAACAGAAAACTGGAGAACGAAAAACAGAAGTAGAAAACAGGAAAATATCTCTGTTAATAAACAGACCCTAATTTTTTTGCTGGTTGATGCTTGGTACGAAATGATAGTTCGAATTACTTGTTCATAGATGCATATTTATTGTTTTAAAAAATAATTTACTAAATATATAATGAATTCGAATCCACTTGATTATACTACGAAAAATTACTATGAAGCACGGATACTTCCCTAGGGTAACGTATCGGCATATCCGATACGTTCCCGTATCCGATACTCTAGGATACCCGTACCGTACGTTCCCAGGTCGTATCTACAATTTTTAAAAGTTTCCATTTTTTTTGTAATTTTTTGAAAGTTTCCGATACTCGTATCCTGACGGATATCCATATCAACTTAAAAAAAAATCCCAAAATTTACTTAATAAAATTCTAAAAAATAATGAAAATCTAAAATTACATTTTATTTGCTAATCAAATAATGGGCCTATATGGCTATATCCGAATTAAGTCATTAACTCATACTCCGAATTGGGTACTTGCACTTTTAATTTCAAGATTGTAGTTGTTTCACTTATTTTATATTTCATACATTTCTCATTTTAAATTAATGACTTATTGACCACATTTATATTTCGAGATGCACTAGTGTATATGAGAAATATTATGAATTTATTACTAAGTATCTTGAAAAAGGAAAATGTTTCAATGTAATGAATGGGTAGACATCATAGGATATTATATGTATATATATATATTAAAAAAAAATCTATTTTTAATATTTATAAATAGACCCCTATAACTTTTAATATTTGTAAATATACCCCCATAACTTTTAATATTTATAAATATGGCCCCGTATCAGTATCCTACTTTTTTTTGTTTTGACGTATCCCCGTACCCGTTTCCGCGTTTCCGCGTTTCCGGGTACCGGTATCGGTGCTACATAGCGAATAAATAAACATGAATTTATAAACTTACTATTTTATATATAAGTTAATATTTATTAAGAGTAATCAAATTTGTCTTAATATTATACTAATTTGAAGCATTTCCATGTATATTTAAATTACAAAATTTCGAGTTTTCAATGTTTATTACGTAGTATAATAATTACGAATACTCCTTATTGAAGTATGAACTTACTTCATTTTATAAACAAATTGTTCTTACAAATTTATGCGATTTTTATATCAAATAGAAACAAATTTATGAATAAATTTGAAGCTATTTACAAAAAAAGTATCTACCAAGTATAATGACTATAATAATTTTTTTAGTCATGTAATGTACGTTCAAATTTTAAATTTCATGGCGGTGACATTATACTATAATAAATTTTAATCATACTTTTGTAAATAAGTTTATTTCAGTTGTATTTTTGGAGAAACCTTTTTTCTACATCACTAAAGCCATAATAAAATTACACTACATATGTGATAAGTTGAGTGAACACAAACAATTTAAGTCCACGACGACAAAACAATAATTTTGTAATTGTTAACACATGCAAGACTCACTAAGCTTATACTCCGTACTTTTTAATACTTTATTTTTCTATTTTTGAAGTGCAAAATTAATAAGATATAAGTACAATCAAAACTAGATAAGACTTTTTTCCAATAGATAACATAATAAACGAACACATTGAGTTTATATTCACCACACATAATTTTTAATCTTAGTGGCCGTTTGGAGACCCATTTTTGGGCTGATAAGCCTGAATGTAGGAGAAAATCACCAAACACCCCTATTTTGGGCTGATTTGGCTGATAATTCTTAAAAGCTCAAAAAGTAACCCAATGCTCACTTTTTTGGCTGAAATCTATTTTTGGCTTAAAAGACATTTTTATCCTTTCTTGAATACTTAGCTTGACCCCTAATTATCTTCTTGTTTGCGTCTGTCTTCTTGTCCTTCCCAGATATCACTTCGCATCTAAATCGTCTTCTGCTTAAGATCTTTTTGCTCGATTACAATTTGTAGGGGTGGGCGCGGTCCGGAACGGTCCGGGAAATTAGCAAACCTCGTAATGTATTCATGAAGTTTTAAACGGTCCGGTACGGTTCTAGGATTGGAACCATTCGGTACCATGTCATTTCGGAACGGTCCAAAGCGGCGGTACAATGCCAAAGCAATGCCAAAGTTATTACAAAAACCTAGCAATTAGAATTTCTAAATTACTAGATACCTTGATGCAAAGTTAGAATGACAAACTGCCTGGAAAAAAACATATAATTTAGATTAAAATGCTCACAACAGTCCAACCAAAAAATCATTTATAGTTGATCTCCCAGAGTCCCAGAGGATTACAATTCAATGTTTAGTTTACAAAAACTCAAACACTACCAACCATTCCAAATGATAAAAAAGAGCATCATAATCACCAAGTTACCAACTGCCTGCAAGACATCAATATAGTCCAACAAAAACTAATTGCTAGTTGATCTCCCAGAGGATTACAATTCATGTTTAGTTTACAAAAACTCAAACATTACCAACCATTTCAAATGATAAAAAAAAGAGCATCATAATCACCAAGTTACTAACTGCCTGCAGGATATCAAAAATTCAAAACAGTCCAACAAAAACTCATCGCTACCCATTCTCCCAACTTAGAGAGGATTACAGTTTACTCATCCTTCATCCTTGACCTTCATCTTCATTGCTAACCGAGCTCCCAGCCTTTTCATTTGCCAATTCTAGAAGTGTAAATATAATTTACAATTATATCAACTAAAAATAAAGTTATAAATTCATTGAAAGTAATATATATACCTGTCTCAATGCCTTCATAAAACTCCAACTCTTCTGCACATGGTTCATCTTGGAACTGAACGAGTATGTCATCCCCTCGAAGCCAATTTTGCATACAAATTAATGCCTCAACTGAAGTTGGAGTTAAGGAACTCCTAAATGAATCAATAATTCTTCCACCAGTGCTAAAAGCACTCTCAGAGGCAACTGTTGAAACCTGGACAACAAGTACATCTTTAGCAATTAATGCTAAAATAGGATATTTGACAGATGCAGATTTCCACCAACCTAGAACATCTAACATTCTATAATCCTCTTCAATCACTTCTTCATCAATGACAATTTCATCTTCCTCAGATTCTTTCTCAGCATTCCTTCCTATTGTTTCTAAAGGATCCTTGAGGTATTTGTCTATCTCGTGCATCACCACTTCATCTTGTTGTTCAACATGTTTAGTCTAGTCCATTACGAACATGTTTGTGTTTGAGTTACCACGCACAACAGTGTTCTTTTCTCTCTTCATATTGCTTTCTTGACCACCATCCCTAAGCCTCTTCTTCATATTCTTAGCAGCCCCTGATTTGTCAACATAGTCATCATAGAGAGTTAACATGAACTTTTTTTATCTCAGTTTCCTTGTCAAAATTTTCAATTTCAGTCCAGTTCATCATTGTTCTTAACACATGACCTACATGTCGAAGCTTGAACCTAGGATCCAACACAAGACCAAGAATGACAAAAGGGTTTACTGTTTTCAAATCACCAAAGTATTTGCTATACTTTTGTTTCATCAAAGCGCCAATTTCAGCCATTAAAAGACTTGTAGAAGTACCATCTATTACACTGGGCAGAGTTAACTTGTTCATAGCTTGTTCTATATGTCATGCAATGTCGTGTGGATTGTAGGGCGAAGTGATGTACTAACTCTGAGAGTTATTTCATAGAAAAACTCTGAGAAAGCTAATAAATACATCACACTTGTCCCAATCTCCATCAGTTGGTGGCCCAGCCTTCTTCTTCCCCCTCTTTGCCACTATAGCATTGTCATCATCTGGAACTACTTCTTCTGATTCATTGAAGTAGGCCATGTATCCACCAATAGGGTCTTGCTCCATTCTTTTGAATGCCCTTTTCAATCTCAAAGCAGATTCTAGCATCAAGTATCTAGAATTTCATCTTGTAAGAATATCTAAGCACACCAGCCCCTTAAATGGCAATTTCTCTCTCGCAACCGCTTTCTTGAAAAACTCAAATCTACTCGGAGAACTCCTCACAAACTTCACTGCATATCTAACAGATTCAATGCTAGAATTTAGCTTCTTTAACCCACTGCCCACAATTATATTTGTAATATGGGCTACACATCGCATATGCATGTTCTCCCCCGCTAAAATAGACTGTGGACTATCACAATTGTTGAGTTTTTCCCTTAATAAGTCAAAGGCTACCTTATTAGGAGAAGCATTATCCACTGTAACTGTAAATACTTTTTCAATGCCCCAGTCATTCAAACATTGCTCAATAAGATTTGCTATAGTTAAACCCTGATGATTGGCAATCACACAAAAGTTTAACACTCTTTTGTGCATATTCCAATCTGCATCTATGAAGTGGGCAGTCAATACCATATAATTATAGTTCTGGAGACTTGTCCATGTATCGGTGGTTAGAGAGATCCTTTGAGACTTCAATTCTATTTTAAGTTTCATTTGCTTTTCTTTATACATCTCTAGGAATGTCCTGACCAGAGTTCTTCTAGATGGAACCTTAAACAAAGGCATCCCTTTACTGCAAAATCTCCTAAACCCTTGCTTCTCAACAAAACTGAATGACAATTCATCAAGAACTACCATCTCAACACAAGCTATCATGGTTTCCTTTTGATTAAAACCTTTACTTGTTAACTGATTGTAATCTCCTGGGGCTAAAACTTTCTGTGTCTTAAAGTCAACATTTCCTGGATAGAACCTACACTGCTTATTGAATATGTGTTTTCTTGGACCTCCTGTCCCATTAGGACCACTGTCACATGCATAATCCCCCTGACCTTTTGGACAATACTTACACTTGGCCCTCATTTTCCATGTTACAACCTCTACAAATTTACGAGTTTTCTAATCCTTCTCATAAGACTTATGTCTAACCCAATAAGGTGTAACATGACTCCAAATATCTGACCTAAAAAGACGTTGTATACCTGGTGGTGGTTCATGGATGATATCAGGACCCATTGGTAACTTGTTGGTCACCACTGGTAAGTTGATTTGCTTGGTTACTACACAGCTCCCCTGGGTAGACACTGGATGAGGAGGGGTCGAATTTTCAGATTGCACCACCGGAAAAGATGAAGATGAAACCATTGAAGTAGATGAAACCATTGAGCCTTCTTCTAGATTGATGCGTGTCCAGGTCTAGTCCAATTAAGCTAGCGAATATTTCAAAGTCAGAAAAGTCCAAGCTTCGTTGATGTTCTGGGAGAAGATCGACGCCGTGTTCCAGATGTATCAACGTCGCGGCAGAGACGGAGACGAATTGAAGATTCCATATGGTTTCGTGTGATTGAGGTATCAAGTACTGTGAGCATTTGCAAATTGAAATAAGGGTTTCTGCTCTTTCTGGCTTCGTGCGAGCATATGGCAATCTATTGTCTCGGTCAGGACTACTGGATTTGGGCACTTGGCAGGACTTCTAGTTTGGGCTGAACATTGGATTGGGCTTTAAGTATTGGCTTGAAACAGATTTATAAATTTATTGGGTTGGGAAAAATATATAATTTTAAATATATTAATTATGAACGGTCTGGTCCGGTCCGGTATAAACCGGTTCTCAAAATCCAGAACCGTTCCCGTACCCGCTTCAAACGGTACGGTTTCGGTTCGGTCCAAAAAATCATAAAACCGTTTAAGTACCCGTCAATCGGTTCGGTACCATTACGGGCCGGTTCGGTACCGGTTCGGCCCGGTTTTTATGCCCACCCCTAACAATTTGTATGCATGTTTTATGAAACTTTTGATTAGTTAAATTACAGTACATTCCAATTAACGATTATGTTTAATTTATGTACTGTTTTTTATTTATTTATTTTACATGTGAGCTTTTTAATATAAATAATAAAAACTGTAATTTTTTACATTAATTTACTCATATTAGTAAACACATTTTCCTAGCAAAGCTAACACACATATATTTCAAATATAAAGAAACAAATGCCCTTTTTGGTAAATTTACATCCAATCAATCACTTCAGCCAAGATATTACCAAACACTTTAACTTCATCAATTTCAATCATTTCATCCAGTTCAGTAGTTTCAACCATTACAGCCGTTACCAAACATACCCTTAAAAACAACAACAATAACTATAACCGTGACTGCATATCAAATTAACTTTCATAAGTACTTCAATAATATCAAACATCTACATTCAAAGTGCCAATGCACCAATAAAGCTCAACCATGATAAGCAAATAAATACTCCCTCCGTAACATTCATATCTTCTCACTTTCCTTTTTTGGAGGTAACATTCATATCTTCCCATTTCTAAATCTTCCCATCATACCCTCAATAATTTTAAAAATAATATTCTATTACATCTACTTTTTTTGGATTTATCCTTCATTCCATCACATTATTTCACTATCTTCCCATCACATCCTCAATAATTTATATCCCCTTTCACTATTCTTAATCTAAATACTTTTCAAATGGGAATATATATATGTTAGGGAGGGAGTAATATTGATCGAGATTCAATAACATTGTAGCCTAAATTGTGCACAATTATAATAACTTTTTATACGGAGTATTTTTTACAATTACTTGCCTCAAATGTGTGAGCCCTGCTGATTTTAATATTTTATTTTGAGGGCCCTAAATTTTGGGAGCCCTAACCATCTAGGCTATTTCTCCCATAGTACTTTGAGCTGTACGCATATATATTGGCCGGAGGTATCCGTTTACTAAACGTTTATTTCAGAGACATAAACAATGACGAAGGTTTATGGAACCGGACTTTATGATTTCCGGCGTCATAGAGTGGCGGAATACCCTGTAGAGGGGGTACCACAACCGCCAGCTGTGGTGGATATCCCCCAGAAGCCACCTGAGTCGAAACCCATATCAAATGTTCCTAGCTCCATAACCCTCAGTGAGATCCAACGCGACCGCCTCACCAAAATTGCAGCTGCCAATTGGTCGAGCACAACCGACATTGCAGCCAAGAAGCCTTTTGATGCGAATTTAGTGAATGAAATTTACTATACTGAGCTAACAGTAAAAGGTAAAACCCAAAGCTGTACAATTTAGAAATTGTTTTTCTACCTGATATTATTTGCGCTTGGAGATGGTTGTATCAAACTTTGTAGCATTATTTCCCATTTTCTGCATTGATCTTTCCTTGTTTTTATAAGTTTCAGTATAGACTAATGAGAAGGAGTGTTAACTTTCACATCTTTCGCATTTAAATAACTTGAAGAATCCTTGAACCTAATATTTGAGCTTACACAAGCTTTAATGGTCAAAGTTGACAAGGTGTTTTTGGGATAAACTAGGTTTTCACCTTGTCTGCTCACCTAGTCATGCTATGCATCTTGTGTTATGATTAAATAAATGTGATATTTTGTACTGAACTCTTTGTTGATCATAGGGGGTAGAAAGCCTGTGCCACTGCAGAGGGTAATGATTTTGGAAGTGAGCCAGTACCTGGAGAATTACCTGTGGCCAAATTTTGATCCCGAGAGTTCTACTTTTGAGCACGTCATGTCAATGATACTCATGGTGAATGAAAAGGTACGATGGTTACATAGTTACATCTGTGGAGTATGGAGTCTATCCATCCATTATGTTCTATTTAGTCAAAATGGCTGGCTTAAGTTTCTTAAATTTTCATCACTATTTTTACTTGCTAATTGGTACAATTGATGCGATTTTGCAGTTCCGGGAAAATGTTGCTTCTTGGTTATGTTTTCATGATAAAAAAGATATGTTCGAATCATTTCTTGACAGGGTCCTTTCTCTAAAGGAGGTAAGAAGTTCCTGCTTGTGAGCACACCCTTGTCTAGATGCATTTCTTGTCCGTAGGCAAGAGGGCTAAAACTTACCTAAACATCTAAGCATTTATAGGATTTCATGTTTTCCATTGCATGTCGAGTCTTTAGTTTCATCTACTCTATTTGACTGTTGTCTATTTTTGTTTTAATTTTCACTGTGATGTCAGTATTCTTCTCTACAAGACATTTGAAATCGTGAGAAAAAATCAGTATTTGCTGACTTTTCTTCTAGGAAAAAATAGCTAGATATGAAAATTATTACCCATTGTCCTTCTAAACCTTCCTCCTCCTCCTCCTCCTCCTCTCATTTTCAGTTTCCCAGTGTTTTGGATGTTGTAACTTATCTACATTCTACAAAAACCTTGAAAGAGATTTATAAGGGAAAATATTCTCCAAGATGCCTTTAGAGTTATATCTCACTGTTCTACATACTGTCAAAGGTTCATTGCACACATCACCTCAAATTAAGCTTGAGCATAAGTAAGCCATTCAGTCCAATAAGAGATTCTTAATAAGTGTTCGCTTTTGTGCTACTGACCATCACTAATATCTCTTTACCGATTTGTTAGTTTTTATTGTGCTTATTATTTTATCACTTATGAATACCTTGATACACAACCATTTTTGAAGTCTGCACATCTAGTTATCCCAGAGTGAATATAAGAGCCCATTTGGTAACCCTTGTTTTTAGCTTATCAGTCTTATTGGCCGACTTTTTTTTTACCGAACACGTAACTTTTGATTTCGCGTGCTATTGTCTAATAATCAAAATAAGCAAAGTTGAAGCTACTTTTCTAATTGAATTGGTTAAAGTTACTATATAACTATTTTCATATAACTTTTATTTTATTTTATTTTATTTTAGTGATAGAATATATTTTAAATACTCCGTATAATATTTCCATAACTTAGAAGATTCAGCCAGAGTTTCATCAGTTTTAGCAGATTCAGCCAACTCAGTCAATTTCTAAGACTGTATAAGACTTGGTGCATGATATTTGTGCTATTCTTCAGTTTTTTTAGATGCAATGTTATTCTTAATGGTCAAGTTTTTGCATGCATGCAGGGGAGAAACTTAAGTATTGCTGAAAAGACCAACTATCTACTCTTCATGATAAATGCTTTCCAGGTACCAAAAACAGGCATTAATGATTGTACATCTCTTGTCAATCATTTTCTTTGACAAGAAAATACTCAATGAGTCCTTCGCACATTCATCTCATGCTTATGCAGACAATTATGGGTGAAGATGAAATTGAAGGATTGAAAGCTTTTTTCACGACCTCTCATTCTTAGAGAGGTGCATATGAATATAATTTCCCTACCTAATGTGTTAAACCTAGTCCTACTCTAAAATCTCTTTATGCCGACACGGTCACACTCCACTTTTAGCAAAAACATATAGAAGCTTGAAGCTTGAGTTAGCACAACTCACGGTTGAAGGACATGGCATTTGCCCAGCTCACCAGAGTGAAGATTAAAGAACAAAAGGACAAAGTCAATCTGTGTCATTGTTGATTATTCTCAGTACTTGGGGATTTGTTCATGACAACAACGATTGAGCTGTTTCAAAAATTTTAAAGTACCTCTGCTGAATTATGGAAACACAATTTTGCAAACCATATTTGCCACCTATGGGTTCTCGTGGAATTTCACATTAGTCTTGTTGCGTCTGTTGCTCTACAATATGGGATAACAACACGTAAGAACCGCCACTTAGATGAAAAGCTTTAAGCCTTTTACTTGATGCTTATGCTCCTAAACATATTATGGGTGATGATATTCCCACAAAATGTTGCTTAATCAATCAATCATTCAATCATATGCAATCTTCTCTTATCAATAATGACTCCCCATACTCAATTGCCTTCCCTAACCAAGTCTTATTTGACTCCCCTCTGCATATATTCAGACCCAACATCACACGTGGAGATCTAAATTAGACCCGAGGGCCTTTGTACTTGGATATCCACATCTTTAAAAGGGTTGCACAGTTACTTATCAAACATTCAAACCACAAATATCACCTTATCCATCCTGAATGTGACATTGTTTGAGTCATCATCTTATTTCCAATCTTCTACTCTTCTCCATCTCATCTATCAACAGTTTTTGATCTCTTACCATATTGCAGTCCTGTCATTATAGTATTATACTCTCCTAGATTCTTGATCAGGGTAACCACGACGAATCCACACCTATTCATACCTCTCTCCTAGATCCCACTCCATTGCCTTCACATGATTTTATAATTTCTTTTTAGATTCATCAGCATTATCCTCATCATGTTATGTTTGTCGCTCCCATTGGCTCGCATTATCCAACTCCTTCCTCTATCATGGATCTTCCAGAACCCCAAACATATCTCTCTGATGCACCCATTGCAGTAATGTATGTAGTTTAAGTGTCTAGCAGTAGTTGCAGCTCTAACCTTGCTCAGTTTCCATCTTGTGTACCCCTTACTATACCTTTCTATGACATTTGTTTTCCATGTCCATCCTCATTTCCACTCGTGATGCCATTTTGGACTTGATGTTACTCTAAGCTCTGATCAATGATATGTGGTTCTTGAGTCGAGTGGCAATTGGGGGTTTACTTCTTCTTTTTGTGCCATCATCACCTTGCACGGTAATCTTAATTCAGTACCCGCACGGGTACCTCCATTGGTCAAGTGGTGGGAAGTTTGAACAAATGACCAAGGATCAAAACTTGCATTGGACCTCTGGTGCGCACAAGTATAAGGTCTACTACCATTGGATGACTGAGTCACCGTGATTTACAGCCTCTCATATGCTCTGTTGGATCGGGGCTTGGGGGGCTTTTAGGGTTGGGGATTCAAACTTTTTGGACCGGTAATCCTAATTCAGTTGTGTAAAACTCTTTAACACACCACTATAATTATGTGGAAAAACAATGGAAATGTTTTATGCTGGATCCTTCAATTTTCAACTTCTTATAAAGATAGAATGAGATCATCATCATCATTTCCCTAGTGCCGCAAAAGCTCCCACCTATGGTGGGGTATGGGGGGGTCGGATGCACACAACCTTACCCATATACTAAAGCATAGAGAGACTGTTTCCGGATGACCCATGGTGAAAAACGCGGCGAAAATTGCATGGACTGATTATTGCTTCATAACAAAGAATCACAAACAGTTTAGTGAGTCATTTTGCTTTATTCCATCATATTTCCAAGCCAAAAAATAGCAAGTCTTTGGCTCCATTGGAAATGATGGATTATAAAGATAGAATGAGATGAGATTCAAAAATCTGTTATCATTATAGGCTCTTTCCACTTGTATTATGCCTTTATGGTTCTTGTTTCTAACTTTCTATATTAGTTTTGTATGCTTTTCCTGATTTCTCATTGCATTAACCCTTTTAGTGTTATTCCTTGCAGAGTTTAGAAGATGGAATTGTGAATAAGAAGGTTCTAGGATTAGCCGGACTTCAGTGTTGGCATTCTTTATCGTATGGTCGATTTCAAGTGAGTTTATACATGATCAATCATTTATTTGATTTAAGCCTGTGATTACAATCTTAATTTTTTTGGTTTGCTTTGTTCGAATATAGATGGAGCTCTGTATGAATCCAGATCTTGAAAAAAAATGGAAAAGGATTGCAAAACGAGCTAAGGATGCAGCCAAAAGAGGAGAACCTTTTGATCCCTCAACCAAGATTGAAGTGAATTTCTTGAGGAATCTGATTGAAGAGTTTCTCGAGGTCTCGGTTAATGAATAGTTCTTTTGCTAATCTTCTTCAATACTTCTCTTGAATTTTATTTTATGCCTCTTTTCTCCTTTATCAGGTGCTTAATTCCAAGGTTTTCCCTAGCAGGGAGAACAGTGAGAAAGATGATTTCGGAAAAGTTGATGATGCTTGTATCTTATATTGTGAAAGGTTTGTGGAGTTCCTCATCGATCTCCTTAGCCAACTGCCAACAAGAAGGTATTTGCTGCATGTCTGTTGATTTTTATATCCCTATATAGGAGGATATCTTTAATGGAAAGCTTTCTCAGCATGTTTAGTTGAAAGTGTTCAAATTGCATTTTGTAATTACAATTTTTATTTTTCTTCTGATTCCACTCTATGCTCAGATATCTGAGGGCTCTTGTTTCGGATGTTGCTGTTGTTGCTAAGTGTCATTTAAGTGCCCTGTATAAGCACGAGAAAGGAAAACTCTTCGGCCAGCTTGTTGACTTACTCCAGTTTTATGAGACGTTTGCAATCGATGATCATTCAGGGAGGCAAAGGACTGATGATGAGGCCCTCCTAGCTCATTATCATCGCTTTGAGTCATTTCAACTTCTTGCATTTAAGAGAATTCCCAAGGTCTTTTGATCTTTCTTATCTTTCTTTTCCCCTTCGCTCCGATATCATGTATCGATGCAATGTTAGCCGACCCCAAAATCTGTTGGGACTAAGGCTAGGATGTTGTTGTTGATGTTGTTTGTATTTCTCCGGGCAAGCTGTATTAGACTATTGTTTCAGTACAAAGTTCTAGAATCTAGATACATCTCAATTTTCAACCACCATTTTTTCTTCTTTGCAGTTGCGTGAACTTGCGCTATCCAATATTGGTGCAATCAACAAGCGTGGTGATCTCTCAAAGAAACTCTCTGTACTCTGTCCTGAAGAATTGAGAGATTTGGTTTGCCAAAAGGTGTATGAAGTTGATGATTAGCAATTAAGGAGTTTCATTTATGCTAAACCTCTTCAATATGTTCTTGCTGTGCTCATGGATACCTCTGAATCCTTTGATAGATAAGAGGCCTCGTTGGATAGGGAGCTGATTACTGTGAACTCCCTTATTCACAGGGGTTAGGTGTCATGCTTACTTTTTGTATGGAAGAACCCGATGATTAGTGAATTTATGGGTTTCCTCTGTTTCCAGGAATTGGAGGCGTGACATACCTCCACCATACTATACTTTTTTTTTGCTGAATTCCTAGGATTTGGGTGAATTCTGGTCAACAATGCATGGTTTTACTGAATTCCCAGTAATTCTTTTCCATTAGTTCAATTCTGGCCACTGAATCAAATCACTCTATTAAGTGTTTAGATTTTTTAGTAGATGGATACTATATCATTTTTGCAGGTCTTTACCCTAATTGAAATGATTTTTTCCCATGCCTACATTGCTTACATTGGATTTATCTTTTTCATAATTACAGCTTAAATTGATATCCAAGGATGACCCCTGGTCAGAAAGGGTTGATTTTTTGATTGAAGTCATGGTTTCATTTTTTGAGAGGCAGCAATCTCAGAGGGAGGCCATAAATGCTCTTCCTCTTTACCCGAATGAACAGATTATGTGGGATGAAAGTCTTGTACCTAGTATTAACTACACAGGAGAAGGGTGTCTTGCACTGCCGAAACTCAATCTACAGTTTTTGACCCTTCATGATTATCTCCTTAGGAATTTTAATCTGTTCCGCCTTGAATCAACATATGAAATCCGTGAAGATATTCAGGAAGCTGTACCACATCTTCTTGCTTATATTAACAATGAAGGAGAAACTGCGTTTCGTGGTTGGTCTCGCATGGCTGTTCCGTTTAAAGAGTTCAAAATTTCAGAGGTAAAACAGGCAAATGTTGGGGAAGTTAAGCCGTCTTCTGTTACTGCAGAAGTAACTTTCAGCATTGCCAGTTATAAAGCCCAAATAAGATCAGAATGGAATGCACTTAAAGAGCATGATGTTCTCTTTTTGTTGTCAATCCGTCCTTCATTTGAGCCCCTTAGTGCTGAAGAGGCAGCTAACGCAACTGTACCACAGAGACTTGGCCTTCAATGTGTCCGTGGATGTGAAATTATTGAGATGCGAGATGAAGAGGGGACTCTGATGAATGATTTCACAGGGAGAATCAAGCGGGATGAATGGAAACCTCCCAAAGGAGATCTCAGAACTGTTACTATTGCCCTTGACACCGCACAATATCATATGGATGTTAGTGATATTGCAGAGAAAGGTGCTGAGGATATCTACAGTACATTTAACATCTTAATGAGAAGGAAGCCAAAGGAAAACAACTTCAAAGCAATTTTGGAATCAATAAGAGATCTGATGAATGAAACTTGTATTGTCCCTGATTGGTTGCATGACATATTTCTGGGCTACGGACACCCTTCAGCTGCACAGTGGTCTTACATGCCTGACCTTCTTGAAGTAGTTGATTTCAAAGATACTTTTCTTGATGCAAATCATGTTCGGGAATGTTTCTCAGATTATCAGGTTTACCCTTTTTCTCTTTGTTATTGTATTATACGTACTATTTGTTTTTAGTGTGACTCTGAGACGTTTGAGTGCATTGTTCTTATAGTGTTACATTTCTTGTTTCTAGATTTCCTTTGTAAACACCGATGGCACAGAAAATTTGCAGCCTAGCCCTCCGTTCAGAATTAGACTTCCCAGGGACCTGAAAGGGAATCCTCATGCAGTTCCTGGGAACGCCAAGTCTATAGTAGCCTCTTCAGAGGCTGTCAATGCAGAAGGTGCTCTTTCCAAAAAGGAAGAACTTATTGTTGAGGCTTATATCCCCCCTGATCCTGGTCCATACCCCCAGGACCAGCCAAAGCAGAACTCGGTCAGATTTACCCCAACTCAGGTACTTAGTAAACTTGAATAAGTTATTTGGCGGCTTTTCTTGCTTTATAGATTCTGTTTTGGCATGTGGGGCAAGTATGAACTAATTTATTTGTTCTTTTTTATGTAGATTGGAGCGATCATTTCTGGCATTCAGCCAGGTTTAACTATGGTTGTGGGTCCACCTGGTACGGGAAAGACGGATACAGCTGTGCAGATTTTGAATGTACTATATCATAATTGCCCATCTCAGAGAACTTTGATAATAACTCATTCAAATCAAGCTCTAAATGATGTTTTTGAGAAAATAATGGAGGTACATTACACACTGAATGTTTATAACTTATCGTTATGTCAAGGATAGGTTTCTTTTTTTTGCCTTCATGTATGCAACTTTGGCAATTATAGTTCGTTTTAACTTTTGCAAAAAATAGACTTGGTTATACTCCTTGGTGGCAGATTTAGTACTTTTCCCCACCAGCCGCATTAAAAATGTGGGACTGAAACCTCTACTAAAGGGTTCGGTCAGATATGATCGGCAACAACATCCAACCCTTAGTCCCAACAAATTTTCGGATCAGCTAACATGAATGATACATGATTTCGGAGACAAAAGAAAAAGAAAGCTAAAAGGATAGGGCGGGATAAAAAAGATAAGATAAAATAGTGATAAGATAAAAAGGGTAAAAATTATAAACTACCTCTGTCCCTTAATTAAAGTCCCAGTATGACTTTTGAGTCAAACTTGTTAAACTTTGACCGTCAGTTACAATGTTTTGTCACAAAAAAAATTATTTTATGTGTTTCATTGTAATTTGTATTATTCAAATGTTAATTCATTAATCATTATAGATTATATAGGTGTATATTTATAGATAATTAGGGTCAAACGTCCGCCTAGGAGACCGCAAAGTCAAACTGGGCGGTCTATATCCTTCACACACTTAATTTTTCCGATATCTTGAGTTCTCTAATCATGAAGATGAGCAAGTCTATAAATGTTTTTTTTGACCTTCCTACTTTACATACACCTCCTTGTTCATTTTCCCTCGTGCTTCCTTTATGGCTTTCTTTGCTTACCTACGTCCAGGGATGGTACTTCCTTTACTAACATTGCTAAAAAGAGGGGCTAAAATTCGCCATCTCTTGTTGAAAGTGTATCCTTAATGATCTTGTTCCCCCTTTTATGCATGTGGTATACCTTGCTTATCTTTATGAGTGTGTGTGTATATAAACATATATAGTAATTTAAGAACATTTTTAATATTATTTTGGTCACAGAGGGATGTGCCAGCTCGATATCTTCTTCGTCTTGGTCAAGGAGAGCAAGAACTAGCAACTGATCTAGATTTCAGCCGACAAGGCCGTGTTAATGCAATGCTTGTTCGGCGGCTGGAGTTACTAAGAGAAGTGGAGAGGCTAGCTAGGTCTCTCCAATTGCCCGAAGATGTTGGCTATACTTGTGAAACTGCAGGGTACTTTTGGCTGCTTCATGTTTACTCACGCTGGGAACAGTTTTTAGCTGCCTCTGCTGAGAACCATCACAAACTCACGTTTGTCCAGGACAGGTTTCCTTTTAAAGACTTTTTCTCTAATGCTCAACAGCCACTTTTTACAGGCGAGTCTTTTGATAGAGACATGCACATTGCTAAGGGGTGTTTTCGTCATCTGAAAACTATGTTCCAAGAGCTTGAAGAATGTAGGGCATTTGAATTGCTCAAGTCGACTGTTGACAGATCAAATTACTTGATGACCAAACAGGCAAAGATCGTGGCAATGACTTGCACCCATGCAGCACTTAAGAGGAAGGACTTTCTTCAGCTTGGGTTTAAGTATGACAATTTGCTAATGGAAGAAAGTGCTCAGATATTAGAGATTGAGACCTTCATACCCATGTTGCTTCAAAGGCAGGAAGATGGCTATGCTCGTCTTAAAAGATGCATATTGATTGGTGACCACCACCAGCTGCCTCCTGTTGTGAAAAACATGGCATTTCAAAAGTACAGTCATATGGATCAGAGTCTATTCACAAGATTTGTCCGGCTGGGGATTCCTTATATTGAGCTTAATGCCCAAGGTAGGGCAAGGCCAAGTTTGGCGAGACTTTATAATTGGAGATACCGAGACCTGGGTGATCTTCCTAATGTCAAGGAGAGGGCCTCTTTTCAGAAAGCAAATTCTGGATTTTCATATGACTATCAGTTGGTTGATGTGCCTGATCACCACGGGAAAGGAGAAACAGCTCCCTCTCCTTGGTTCTATCAGAATGAGGGTGAAGCAGAATATCTAGTTAGTGTGTATATATACATGCGTTTACTTGGGTACCCTGCAAATAAAATTTCCATCTTAACAACTTACAACGGTCAGAAACTTTTGATACGTGATGTTGTTAATAGACGATGTGTTCCTTATGACTTCATTGGCCCACCAAGCAAGGTAAATTCCTACTTTCATGGTACGCGTAAGCAAATTTATTCATCTTACCTAAAAAGAGGCAAGGGAGAGTTACGTGAAGCATAGTCTAACTTTCTGTTCTTATAGCCGTTGTATTATATAGCAGTATAGAGTTTGGGTTCCAATTTCATTTTTTTTTGTTTCTATGCGGTTTTTTGTTTGATGTCATGCTTTAGGTGTGCAAATCTTTGGTTTAAATATAAAGTTGCAGTTGTTCCTTCTGAGTTTATATTTGCCTTAAAGTTTCACACTTTCACTCCTTTGTTTTTGTCTAGTTATTTTGTTTGACGTTATGCTTTAGGGTATCGTTGCTGTTGTTTTTTGCTCTGATATCATGGATCAATTCATGTTAGCCGACCCCAAAATCTTTTTGGGAATAAGGCTTGGATGTTGTTGTATGCTTTAGGTGTTGCAAAAATCTCTGATTTAAATTTAAAGTTGTAGTTGCTCTTTATGAGTTTATGTTTGCCTTAAAAGTTTCACTTGGCTTTTTGATTATCTGTCTTTGGTGCTTTTTCTGTTGGAGTTTTTTGGCATGTTGTTCATTTATTCAATATCTGTCATCATTTTTGGGTGTAGATAACAACTGTTGACAAATTCCAAGGGCAACAAAATGATTTCATCCTATTGTCTCTGGTACGAACGCGGTTTGTGGGCCATCTTCGGGATGTTAGAAGGCTGGTTGTAGCAATGTCTCGTGCTCGTCTAGGGCTATATGTTTTTTGCCGACGGGCTCTTTTCGAGCAATGCTATGAACTGCAACCTACATTTCAACTTCTGCTACAAAGGCCGGACTGCCTTGCTTTGAATCTACATGAGATTACATCATACACAGACCGTCATGTTGATGAAACCGGAGCAGTCCATCTTGTTAGTGGCATTGATGAAATGACAAATATTGTAAATTATAGGATGCACATGATCTATCAGGTATCTTTTTGGACCACTGTTGTAAAACATGCTACTCCTAATCGGTGTCAAATAAGCTAGATGTCAAACAAGAGCTTAGTGCCTAAGATTCAGGTCTGGGTTGGGATTTCAACAACAGTGGCTTAGACTAGGCGGTGGATGGACATTCTGATACAATGAGGTGAATGAAAGCGATGGGAGTCGTAAGTAATGGAAAGGGAGGGGGGGGGGGAGGTGTGGGTAGTTGCATTTTCCTTTTTTAGGAGGATAAAGTAGGCAACTAGGCAGGTGAGGAGGGTAAATGCAAGTGATCACCTTACAGGAAGAAAATGGTGCAGATGTTTGTGCCCCAGGATGGGGTAAAGGGTGAAGGACACCAAACTAGGACACAAGCAAATAAGCACAAAATGTGGTTTAGCGAGGGAACCTTCACTACCATCGTCTCATTCAATTTTTCTTTCATCCTTCCTAGATAAAGGTTACCCTCTACCCTTGCACGTCATCAATACTCACACAGTCACACCTCACCCAAACATGTAGTTTAATATATCCGCCATTGTTTATTTGCTCCATATTCATTTTTTTAGTTTCTTATTATGTGTTCCACTTTTCTGATTCGGCTAGTTTTACCATATAAAAATTAAAAATATATAGATAACCTTAACTTTGTTTATCTTATCTTTACAACTTTTTAAGTTTTTCTACTCTCATCTCCCCTCCTATATTTCCATCATTTGCAATGGAGCCAAAGATTCACTATTTTGGCTTGAGAAAGCAAAATGGCTCACTAAACTGTCTGCGCTTCTTTGTTATGAAGCAGCAGTCAGTCTATGCAATTTTGGACGCGATTTTCACTATGGGTCATCCGGAAAAAATCTCTCTGTGCCTTTGAGGCACTGGGGTAATGATAATGATGATGATCTCCCCTCCTATCATTTTACTCAAACCCCATGGAATACCCGCTTGATCAAATAAAAAGAGGGAGTGGAAGATTGACCACTTCTGTTTATTTTCACATTTTACAGGCACGCGCGATGAACCATCAATTCAACCAAACTTCAGCTCATCCGGAGCCTGTAGTACCAGAGGAAAATGATACAGATGCCATGGACACAGATGACCCTTTAACAGGAAATAGTCCCCATAAGGACACTCCTACACCTGAACCCGTGTTTAGTGGGTCTCCATTGGTTGAAGCTACTGCAAATGATGCAATGGAGACAGATGCCCCTTCGAAGGATAATGGTGCCCACAATGAGACCCCTCCATCTGAAGCAGTTTTGAATGGGTCTCTGTTGGCAGAAGATGCTGCAAATGAAAACAACGGCAGCTCTTCAAGTGCAGAAAATACAAAGGCAGATGGCGATGCTGGCATGGTCAACGAAGCAGAATGAGTATTGCATTAAAGGTTTAATAATAAACCACCAGGTAGGGGTGCTACACGGTCGAGATGAGTTCGAAAATGTTGCTGCTAATAAGAAGTTTGTAGCAGGAAATTAACATTTACTTTCTTGTAAGAAGGTTGAAGTTCTGGATAGGATAAACAATGACTAGATTTTTAGTGTTGTTTAGGAGTGAGAGAAACAATGACTAGATTTTTCTTGAAAATTTTAACATGATCATAGATTTACTCTGATGCTCTAAGGTGCATAAGCGCATTCTTTAAGAGCACAAAACGCGGGGTGTAGAGACCATTTTTTGTGTTTCTAAAAGATAATGATTGCACGAGTGGAATATTAACATGTAACCTGCGACCTCTATTGCATTGACATGCATTACAGATAAGAAATGAAGATGCCATTTACAAGCAAATCACTGCATTTGAGGAGCATGTGAAACAGGTTTTAAAGGAAACAGAAGAGAGAACGAGATGTGGGCTTTTGTCGGATTCTTTAATGGATTGTTTAGAGGGTTATTTGGTGAATATGTTAGGCAAGTATGAGGCAGGTGCTATAGCAAGAAGATAAGAGACAAAGTGGACCAAGTTCTATAAAGCACCTGGAACAATTACTGTCCATCCTTGTCGCGCTCGAGCTCCGACCTATTTTACGTTGTAACATTTTATCCTACATGCTGTTTGTAGATGAGATTGTTAATTAACAAATTGTTGATGTTTCATGCAATGTGATCTTACACAGGAATGACTTCTGTCACATTCTCATAGCAGAGACATGTGATGTTTGTTTTTTTAGTATTTGCCTCATATAGGACTGAAAGATGGGAGAAAATCCAAAAGAGGACCATCTATGTTTTTATTCTGAAATGGGACTGTTTTACTCCTATTTGAAAACGTAAGGAATTTCTCATTCCATTATTACCCCTGCTGTAGTGCTGTGTTAGCCGATAGATCCAAGCCTCATAAACAGATCGATTCTTTTCTCTCTCTGTGGCACCACCAAACAGATCGATCGATTGCTTCTCTCCACCCCACCTCTTCTTCTTAGTTGTCAACAGATCGATTGCTTCTCTCCATCGCACCTCTTCTTAGTTCTCAAAGATCGATTGGTTTCTTTTGCCTGCATTTCAAATCGATTTCATCAACAACTAGCTTCATCCCTAGCCGCCGAGTTGCCTACGACTCCACCGCAAGCACGCCGCAGTTTGACCAGGTTTCTTCTTCTTCTCTTCTTCTTCTTCCCCCTCCTCTTTCTCCTCTTCCTCCTCCTCTTCTTCCTCCAATTATTCGAATTTTTGGCTTTGAAATTACTTTTTCTAATTTTTCCTTCCTTCCTCTATTTATTTTAGTTTTGACATTCGATTTTGTTGATTTGTGTACTTCTATTTCAAATTTACGTTTCTTGATTTATTAATTTTTTGAAAAATTCCACTGTCCAGATTTTTGGATGAAAACATACAATCATATTATGGCAAAACACTTTTGTGAAAATCAATTTTTTATTTTTATTTTTTGTGATTCACTTCTTATTTGTGATTGAGATGAATTTGTTAAAGTCATTGTTCTGTTAAAAATTTTGGGTTTTCAGAAATTTAGTTGTGGACTTCATATGTTGCCAAGATCATGGCAATTTTGTTCAAATCGGTGAATATAAATCTGCCATCATTATGGCAGATCTAAAAATTTGTTTTGATTTTTCTGTTTTTTTATCAATAGTTTCGTTTTCTAATTTTCGATTGTCTTAGAATGCTTATTCGATTAAAAGATTAGTTGTTTGAGTATTTGGTTATTTATTTCGTGCTTTTCTATTTTTGCCAAATTTATGGCAGTTTTATATTCCGTATTAATATTTCAAGATGAATCTGTCAACCCTTTGGCAAATCTGAAACCCTTGTTCATGGCAGATGTGAATCTAATCTCCAACAATAAATCTGCCACTTTAATGGCAGATTTATTCCGCCTGAGTTATCACAGTGGTGACGGTACTCAGAGAATGGTGGCGGCGGTGGATGAAGACTCCGGTCAGATGGTGATTGCATGGATGGCAACGCTGGTGAGAGGTGGTGGCGGCGACGCTGGTGATGGATGGCGACGAACGCCGGCAAGGATGCGGCGGCAGGCGGCGGCGGCGGCGATAGGTGGTGGCAGGTTGCGCCGGCGTGGGGTGGCAGGCAACAGTTTGGCTCTGGCAACGACAGTGCTACTGCTAGGATTTCACAAATCTTTTCTTTTACACTTTTGAAATTTTAAAAGTTAAAAGAGGGGTAGTTTTGTCCAAAGGTACTGAAATTGGTCCTATGAAAGTTGTGTTTCGTTTGTAGTCCTAAATGTGCAATTAACTTTGTTATTAGTCCTATTTGAGTCATTAACTCTTGTTTTTTTCTAATATTTTAACAATTCTTCAAAGTCTCAATCGCTACCTATCCTATAGGGGTGATAGGCGTGAGCATACCGGTTTTTGGTTAGGAACGGGTTTGAAGAATTATTACCAAACAAAAATCATATGGAGTAGTATTTTTTGGTAGATTCGGTTCGGTTTAGTTCGGTTCGGTTTAGATTTGTTAATTTGTAATAACTTATGAAGTTTTTTATTTATAATTTATTGAGTTTGATTTTGTTAGGCTTGGTTCGGTTTAATACGGTTTGAAAGAATTAGTACCAATCTCAAATTAAATTGCATATGGCCTTGTTCTGGTTTGGTTAAGTTCGATTTGGTACGGTTCGGTATCCACATGATTCTTCAACCAATTATATCCTCATAATCTACAATCCTAACACTCTATTTGATTAGCAACTACTAGTTTTGTACCCGGGCGTTGCCCCGGGTGCAACTCCCATATGAAATATTTAGTTTATAATTTTCTGCATATGTGGAATTTATCTTTCGTATGAAGTTTTTAAATCTCATTGATAAAAGCATTGAAATACATATTAATTCAAAATAATATTATATACTCCCTCGTCCCAATTTCTTTTGCAAAATTTCCTATTTTAGTTGTCTCAAAATGGTTTTCCACTTTCTATTTTAGGTATGTAAATAAAAGCAAGTTACAAATTTACCCTTACTTTTACTTTTTTCCCATCAGCTTAATAGTGATGGCAATGGGGCGGATCGGGGACGGGTACACATAAAGCCGAAACCGCCCCGTTGGATAAATGTTTGCCCCAAAACCGCCCCATTACCCGTTCGGGTAATTTTTATTTGAACCGTACCCGCCTGAACGGGGAATCGGTTTATCCACGGGTAACCGTTTTCCCAAATGATACCAAATAATCATTTTTTTTTTAAAATAACCAATTTCTAATCCTACTTGTTATTTATATATTCAAAACACCCTAAAACATACAAAAGTAAATATTTAAGCAATCAAGCAGACTGGCTTAAATTCATTAGTATGACATACACCTAATATCTGTTGTAACATAATGAAAAAGTAGTAATCATCCTAGAATCCAAATTCCAAAAACAGGTTTAGGCATATATTTAGTTTTAGGCCTAAAAAAGTACTCCGTAGTATACTTTTTAGCATTATTTATATGATACACATTGTTCTATTTAGTATACACAATTTAGCATATATACTTATTATTCTTATATATAAAAAGTAATAATTCATTAATAATGTTACGGATCGGGTAACGGTGCGGGTACCCGCACCATTAGTGAACGGGACGGTTTCGGGGCGTATAACGGGGCGGATTAGTATAGAACCATAAACGCACCATTAACCATTTAAAAAATTCGGGTATTCCCCGCCCCGTACCCATTCCCTAGTCAAATCGGTTTTCCCCAGCTTGACCAAATCGGTTCGGTGCGGGTATCCAACGGATCGGCCGAAATTGACATCTCTACAGTTTAAAGGCATCTACTTTTATGAGGAAGGACAAAAGTGTAAAAAGCAAGCATCATTTGTTGTCCTTCCTTAATCCTTGTGCCGGTCAAAGTTTGTAATTCAATTCAGGACGGAGGGAGTAATATATAGAAAGAATGGCACACGTATGATCTCGACACTTTTGAAAGACCAAAATATGACTCGTTTTGATTTTTCTAAAAATGTGATCTAAAAAATTAACTTTCAGTCTATGGCTCCATCTCCACTTCGTAACGAACTGACGACTCTCCTTATCCCTCTTGGAACAAACTGTGCATCTCCTCTGTCCAGATCTACCAGCAATCGGCGATGGATTGCAGGAGATGACCAGCGCCGACTTCCTCGTAGCCAACGCACGCACGCCGCCGTTGCCGTCTTCATCTCAGCAACCCTTGTCGTCGCTGCTGTCTTCGTCAAAGCCAACACACGTCGCCGGTGTTGTCTTCGTCGCAATCAACCCCCACCGCCGCTGATTTCTTTGTCGTAGCCAACCCATTCCATCTCGTCCATGTCTGCACTCTTCTTCTTCCCCTAACTCTGGCCGAGGCTACGGCTTGACACAACAGAGGTTGGGGATTGAGCGTGGGAATTGGTGCGTGGAAAATGGTGCGCTGACTCTTGGTTAGGCTAATTGGGGCTAGATTGAGGCTAGGGATGGGTGGATTGGGGGCTGGAGATGGACGGATTGGGGGCTGGGCTGGTCGGACTAGGAGATGGGGATGGTGGTTACTGGTTAGAGCATATCAGGGGGCGGGGCTCTAGGTGGAAGGGGCTGGAGCTGGAGATTGGGGGTTTTCCGGTGCTGGGCGTTGGGACGGGAAGGTGGAATGGACGTAGGCAGTGTATGGGTAGAAGCAGTGGCAGTGATATGGTGGTGTTCGGTGATAGCCTGGCCGGAATTACAGTGACCGGAGTAATTGTGTGTCAAAGCGGAGTTGTATGGTAATGTCACTACCTATGTGTCACTGTGGCGGGAGGCGGCGGCGTAATTGCGGCGGTGTTTCTGTGACACGGTCGGTGGCCGCAGTGACACGGGCGGTGGCCGCAGTGACACGGGCGGTGGCCGCAGTGACACGGGCGGTGGCCGTAGTGACACGGGCAGTGGCCACAGTGACACGGAAAGTAGCGGCAGTGACACGTGCGGTGGCTACAGTGACACGGGTGGTGACTACAGTGACACAGACGGTGGTTGTAGTGACACGGGCGGTGGCTACAGTGACACGGGCAATGGTTGTAGTGACATGGGTGGTGGCTGTAGTTACAAAAAACGAACACGCAGTGACATAAACTCTTTGCAGTTACATCATGTTTTCTAATTGCACATATATGACCTTCTTGATCACTTTTTTGCCTCTTTTTAAATGTGATCACTTTTTAGGTAATTGGTTCAAAATTAGTAATATCCAAGTAAAAACCCCTAATATATAAGAATAAAGAGGTTGGGATCCGTAAGACATTATAAAATTGAAAGACTATGCTTCTAAATTCTGGAAAACCTCTCTATAGACATCATTTATGACATTGGAGGAAAATCCCTGATCTTTAGAACGAATTAAAATCTTCAATCCTTCTTTGCTCTTAACTCTTGATATGGCAACATATAATTGACCAAGTGTGAACACATTTTTCTTGAGATATAGTCTGACCTGCGATATTTACTGACGTTGCTCTTGTTGATGCTCATCGAAAAGCATACAATAACCAAGAATTGCTTCATCTGAAAATTAAAAGGCAATGTTACGTCAAATGGAGATAATTAACGACACTCTGGGAATGTGAACAGTGGCCCTAATATTTCTTCCAGTGATGATCTTTGCCTCTCGCACATTTTTTCTGAGCTTGGTGAGAATGATCAACCTGGTTCCATTACAAAATCCTGCTCGATGGTCTATATTTCTCAAGAGCATAATGGGAGCAACAATCTTTAGATGCAATTTGTGATCAGGCAACCCCGAGATTGAGAGACTATCAAGAAATTCTAGTGTATACATGTCACTCTCACGACACAAACCGATATTTGAACTAATAATGCTATCTTAGATGAGGAACATGATTTGATCACCAGGGATCAAAGATAGCATGTGGTCATTTATTTGGAGAACCACGTAAAAAGGTTCAAGTATCGCTCTTTCCTTCAAGTAAGTTGGATTGTTGGGGCATTCTTGCAGATTACGATAAATGCTATTAACGATAGTTGTTAGGTAGTTATCTTCCGGCTTGAATTGATTAGAAATTCATTCGAGATTTCCAGCTTTGTTTACTGTTATGCCAGTGTTCCTTCTGTAATATTCTGGATACCCATCTTCATTAATGGATGTTGTGGGGCTGAAACACCTTGGGTAATGTTTAGAACACACCGTCTATCATGCAAGGTGATTTTGTTGAAATCTCTGCAAGGGCCGTGTATCATTAAACTTTTTGCTGTGTCATGCAACTCTGCATCTTGGAGAGGATCAGGATTTCAGCTAAGATGACCTTATCAATGTCATCAACGCCTCTCAACTTGTACTCAGAGCTGTATAAACAGGACGATGGGGGCACATAGTGTAAATAATTGCATAACCAATTAAGTAAATTAGTATGTAATTATATTTACATTTATTTAAAATCAAGACGTTTGAGCTTGATCTTAATCATTGGAGAGAACTTAAGCGCTTGAGGTTCTCTAAATAGTTTTCTATCTTTGAGTTCTTCTATGAGACGTTTGAGCTTGATCCTAAAGATTGTCGCAATGATATCGGGCTTGTCTTTAGATTTATAGTTTCCATCCTGAAGACACTACTCTACCTGTGGCCATTTTGGGTTACACGTGAAAGTTATAAAAAAATGTTTGGGTTACCACACTTACGAACAATGACCACCACATGCATTCTGATGGTTCTGAATCATGTACATACCTTGTTGCACCGGTAAACGAAGATGGTAGTATTATTCTTTTTACTTGGGCATGTGGATTTGTTTTTCCACTTACAACTACATCTACCAGACCTTTGTATATATCAGATTTCAGTTTCACCTGATTGTTTCTTAGAAATGAGAGTCTTTCCGATTCAATCATTGTATAAGCATCAACAATGAACTACTAAAGAAGTATTCGAAGTATCCTTAATTTAAGGATTGTATTGTACTCAGAGTCTCACAGTCCCTTGATTGAAGCTTATATGCAAAGAATTCATGCATGCTTAATTGTTCTAATTAAATATAAAATAGTTTTTTTTTACAATTTACATCATTTAAAAAGGAGTACAATAAGTGAATTCAAAAACTATAAATTCATACAACAAATCTTCGAAGTGCAAGAAAACTAAAGTAAAATAAATCGACACCATCCATTAGAATTTGTTGCGTAATTATTATTATTATTGTTGTTGGTATCGGATAATGAAATATTAAATTTAATTGTTAGAGTTCTGAAAAAGTACTTTAAAGGGAACTTTTAATGATAATGTCTAATGATTTTATTTTCTTATCATATATTAAAATCATTAATTCATGTTTTCTAAACGCTCAATAATGCCACATATATAAAGCTTTAAAGGACTCAAAATCATTTACGTAGGAATATTTCATATTTTTCAAGTGATAAAGCTTGATATTTATTGATTGTCATAAGATAGGTGACAATTATAGAAAAAAAGTCTTCTCATAAGTTTAAAAGGTCGTGAGAGAGAAAATATGAGAGGAGAAATTCTCCCGATCAATTATTAGTCTGCTTATCTTACATCTGAAAACACTATATATGAGGGAGAAATTATTCCGATCAATTTTTAGTCTGATTATCTTATTTTGTACTTAAAAACACTACATATGAGAGAAAAATCATCTCACTCAATTATTAGCACGCTTATCTTCGTATAGCTAAAAACACTACGTATGAGAGAAAATTCACTCGCTCAATTATTAGTTCGTTTATCTTCTTATACTTAAAAGCATTTCATATGAAAGAGGAAATTTTCCTGCTCAACTATTAGTCCATTTGTCTTTTATCTAAAAGCATTTCACATGAGCTAGAGGAAATTTTTTCTCTCAATTATTAATCTGTTTATCTTCTTATACCTAAAAACACTACATATAAAAGAGAAAAGGTGTCCGCCTAATTACTAATCCACTTATCTTCTACGTAAAAGCATTATTACATATGAGAGAGAGAAATATCTCTCTCAATTTTTATTCTGCTTATCTTCTTATACCTAAAAGTGCTACATATGAGAGAGAAAACTCTCTCGCTCAACTGTTAGTTCGCTTACCTTATCTTTATTATACCTAAAAGTGCTACATATGAGAGAGAAAATTTTCCCGCTCAATTGTTAGTCCGCTTACCTTATACATAAAAAAAAAGCACTACATTTGAGAGGGAAAATTTCCCCTGATCAACTATTAGTCTGGTTATGTTATACCTAAAAACACTTCATATGAGAGACGAAATTCAACCGCTCAATTATTAGTTCGATTATTTTATACCTAAAAGCACTACATATGTAATTAAGAGAAAATGGCCCCGCTCAATTATTAGTCCGCTTATATAGTATACTTAAAAACACTACGTATGACATAGAAAATTATCCCTCTCAATTATTATTCCATTTATCTTCTTTTATCTCATCTTATCTTATACATATATAAAAGCACTCTGTATGAGAGAGAAAATTCTCCTGCACATTTATTTGTCCGCATTTGTCCGCATATCTTACATGGAGTACCAAAACACACTACATATGAGAAGGAAAAGTCTCCCGCTCAATTATTTGTTGTTACTAACCATATTGAAGTTGAAATCTACCTTCTTGAACTATATTATACTAACAATTAGATAATAAAGAAATATAATGTTGTAAAGATAGAGTTGCTTCATGGTCGCATTCTCAATTGAAATTTATGATGCACACTATTGTGGATAATCAATTAAATATGTGTTTGAACATTGTATTTAGCTATAATTATGTGCTACATTCTTTAATAGTAGCGATTACTGGTGTGTAAATCCTCCTGATGGGACTACGGTAAGGTTTATTTCGATTTTGGTAATAAAAAAAAATGAATCTAATGATTTGAATATTTTTTTATTAAAATCAAGTATTACTTGTGCTGTTGAGAATTGGATTGAATATAAATAAATTTATTTATAATAATGCCTTAAATCTTACATTTTTCGTTTGTGCTATTGAGAATGTTAATTTGTCTATACTCATCAAATTTAAAATCGAAAAGTTTATATAAATAATTAATGCTAATAACTAAAACTAATAAATTCATTAAATTGATCAAATGTAAAAAAAACAGCTTGAATGACACTTTGTGCTGTTGAGAATGTTAATTTGTCTATACTCATCAAATTTAAAATCGAAAAGTTTATATAAAATATCTAATGCTAATAACTAAAACTAATAAATTCATTAAATTGATCAAATGTAAAAAAAAATCTTGAATGACACTCAAAATTTTATATAAGCCGTACGTTTTTATGCAACATTAATAATTTAATATGATAATTAAGTGTGTTCCATGTTTATCTCTTAAAAAAATCAATAAAGGTGTTTCCCATGTTTATCTCATAGGTAAACCGTTTATCTAAAAATCAGCTAAGCCATTTGTTATTGATAAGTTGTCACTCGTGATTGAAGCATGTGGTTAACAACAATTTATTATTATTTGAACATCTCCCTCACTTCAATTTAAATTATAAACAATTATGGGTAAAATCTAAAAATTATCAATTCTAATGATTGTACTCAATTGCAATTTAAGTAGAATTCAATTTCAATTGAGATGACTCTACTTTATTAGTACTAAAGTAGATGTCAAAGTTAACAAAATTTTGTGTAAATTCATACAAATTATGTGTAAATTCATACAACTCAATCAATTATATTAATTGACAATATATCCTAATAGTAACGCTATAAAATTCGTATTGGGCACTCCTATCGCATAATGCGCGTCACAAAACTAGCATATATATAACGGTTAACTGTGACTGTATAGAAGAATTGCACTGATATGGTACTAACAGTTCTTCAAAAAATCTAAAATTGAATCGATATAGGATTAGTGGTTCGACAAATGGTTCCTAATTTTCTTTCTAAGAACCGTTCTCACTTGTAGATTTATCTTCGGGAGATGATACATAACAAATCATTTTATATATTTTATTTAAATTTAACTTGTATATCAGTATTGATCTAGAATCTTTGTGTTCTAGGGAGTATTTTATTTAGCATAAAATGATAAAAAACAGATTATGATTGACAAACCTTGAATATTAAGACCATTCTCATACTCACCTCCCAACCTGGTACTAGTCCAGAACCGGTTGACCGATTCATAATCCCATGTAAATAATTAGCCAATTTCGATTTGATTACGGAATCAGATTTATGCATACATGTGACAAGCAAAAGACGAAAGAAAAAAACCACACAAATCTCTGATGAGGTAGAAAAGACTGTTGCGGAGAATTAATGTATTAAGAATGAATTATGAGCCCATGACAATTCATGACTTTAAAATTTCACAAAAATGAATGGAAATTTGAATACACCTAACCTCTTAGAGTATTAAAACTCCACATTAAATACATCTAAACCTTTTAAACGTCTAAAAGTAATCTTTATTGAATATACCTAAACTTTTGTCATCCATGAACTTTTACAATTTTGCCAATTCCTTTTATAGTACACCCTTACTAAATGGTCAGTTGCAAATCGAACTGCCTAGATAATAAGAGCATCTTTAATGTCATAATGTGACATGAAAGAGATAAATATATAAATATTATGAAGTAGTAAATAAAATATCCATAATATCTCTTTCTTATACATTTTTATCGGGTTTTCTCCATAATATGAAAAAGAATGCCTACATGTAGACATATAATTTGAGATTATTGAGAAAAAAATATCAAAAATATGCTATCCTAAGACCAATAGAAATAGAAAAAGGTAAGAAAAGTACTTTAGTAATTAGTACTTGTATTTAGATTTTTACATTATTCACACATTATTTTGACCATAATTTTCTACTAATTTATATAATCAAATTATTGTGTATAAATATTATTAAACTTATATTAATGAGAGTTTGCTAAGAATTGACTTTTTACAATGTTTACTAATACAAAATTAAATCTAATTATAATCAAAGCTGTGTGTTGATAAATTTAAAAATAAAAAAGTCAAACTTATTGCATTTAGAAAAAACCAGTAGTAATGTACTCCATACTATGAGCCCGTTTGATAACACAAAAATCGGCTAATTCGGTTGAAATTTATGAAGTTCTGGCCGAAGTGGCTGCATTAGGTGATTCTGCTGATTTAAGAAAAAAAATTATAAATATATTTTATTAATAAAATGAAGAAAAATTATATGTAAAATAGCTAAAAAATGGTCATCAACAGTAACTTCAACCAATAGAGTCAGAAAAGTAGTTCCAACCTTACTTTTTCTTATTATTACATAATTTAACGTGCGAAGACAAAAATTACGTGTTTGGTGAAAAAGTTGACTGATAAACCTGATAAGCCGAAAAACGATGTTACCAAACGGTCTCCATATAATTATAATATATGGGGAGAATAACTAAAATACCTCAAAAGTGGAAAGGATGCGAAGTAAACACCCTAAACTTTCATATGTAATTGAAAAAATTGACCAGAATAATCCCACATTTCACCGGTCTTCTCATAGTAATCTCACCTTTACGTAATCCAAGAATAATATCAACTTTGCACCTCATCTTCTTTCATTGGACCCTGAACTATTGATGACCTACAACGGTGAGATTATTTATATAAGATTTTCAAATGAAGGGTTCAGTGAAAGAAGGTGAGGTGCAAATGTGGGATATTGTGGGATTAAGTAAAAGTGAGATTATTATGAGAAGACCAATGAAAGGTGATATTAGTTTTATCAATTTTTCCTATGTAATTTAAATACCCCAAACTTATAAAAAGTTATTTAAGCACCATGACCATTTATTATTTCTTTCAAAAATGTAAATTTAGGGTGTTGATTGCATAATTTGAAATAAAAAATTATAAGCATTGTAATTGTATAGATTAAGGGTAATATTATTTATTTAACAATGGAACTTAAGAATGTTAATTGTGTCTTCATCAATGCTAAAATATTTTAAATTATGCAATTATTATCATAAATCTACATTTTTGAAAGAAGGCTAAAGGTAGACCTGTCAATGAGTCAGGTACGGGCCGGAACATAGTATCCCAGACCCGGACCCGTTAGCCTCTACAGGGTTCCAAACTCAACCCATATACCCGGCGGGTCTAGAACTAATGTTCCGGACCCATACCCATTGGGTCTCAGAACCGGGTCGGGTCTCACGAAAATCCAATTCTAATTTCTTAAATAAAAAACATGATCTCTTACTACCGAGTACTTTTATGTCAATAATATGGTACATGAACTATAATTACTTGTTTGTAACTACTCAACCAAAAGTAACAATTTAAACATGAAAGTTCCAGATCTACACATTCAAAATGTAACACATAAGGTGCACTAGTTTTGCCACGGGGAAATAAACACAAGTTCTACAAAAACGTAAGTTTAATGTAGCAAATAAGGTGCATTGGGCAACTGCAAAAACATAAGTTATCCAGGCCAAAAGTCTCTTTGAATCTGTGATAATACAAATAACAAAAACCAAAATACTCCAGTAAGTTGATTTCAATTTGAAAAGAGCAATCCTTTTATAATTTACATTCTGCAAAAACATCCTGGTACTAGAATTATGACTCTTCCAGTGTTCTTCTGCTGCAAGTGTAGAATAATTTTGCCTTCTTTGAGAATTTTGAGTTTGTTTATAATTTGCAAGATACGTAGTGTTAAAATAAAGAGTAAAATTAATGGCTTTGGAAACTGGACAAGCTTTTTCTTGAATCCTCTGCGATCTGGAAACTCTAGTTTAGGGATCCTTCTTAGGATTTATTAAACTAAATCATAATGTGGGTGTCAGCTAATCTAACAGGCATATTAGACTAATGTATATATATAAATAAGTATTAACGGGTCGGGTCCTAAACGGGTCGGAACTACATATACCATACCCCGACCCATTAAATAACAGGTCCAGATCCGGGTAACGGAATTAAATGTAGACCCATACCTATTAAAAAAAGACGGATCCGGGTCGGGTTCGGGTCTGGACCCGACCCATTGACAGGCCTAGCTAAAGGGTCAAATAGGTACATGAACTAATTTAAAGTGTTCAATTAGCCCCTTATATAAGAGATTCTGCTCGGCCGTCGCCAATTGGGGCGGTTCCCGGTGGAATTTTTTGATGAATTTTTTTGAGCATCTTCTTCATTAAGTCTAGTTTACCCCTATCATATTTCAGCTAAAAATTCAACCGGGAAGGCAGTCAAATGATTTTTTGAAGATAACTGCGCAGTTAAACAGCGCAGTACATTTCGGAAAATCATTTGACTGCCTTCCCGATTTAATTTTTAGCTGAAATTTGATATGAGTAAACTAGACTTAATGAAGAAGATGCTCAAAAAATTTCATCAAAAAATTCAAGCGGGAACCGCCTCAATTGGTGACGGCCGAGCAGAACCTCCTATATAAAGGGCTAATTGAACACTTTAAGTTAATTCATGTACTTATTTGATCATTTAGCCGAAATAATACTTGTTGAACCTTTATCTCAGTTTTTTTTTTTGTGAGTTATTTTATTTATATTACTCCATTTATGCCTATCATGTGTGTACATTGTTGACAGAGATGCACCTGTCCTCTAAACAAGAAGCCACGCAACCTCTCACCCAAGCACATTCAATGAGAACCTTCTCCTGCTACATTGCTTGCTCACAGATTTGCAGCGCAAACTAGAAAGAAGAGTCCTCGGTGCCCCAACGCGCGCATGCTAGTTTAGTGCCCCACGAATCAGGAGACCATTGACGATGGCTTCACGTTTGCTGCATTTTTCTTCCGCTAAATGTCCTCTATCCAGATTTTCGTAAGATTTGAATTTACGAGCTCACAACCAAATTGCTAATACCTGACGTTTTCGATCGATAACGTATTTAATTTATTTATTGGATGCAAATAGATAGCTGCTTGAGAGGCATTTTGATTTTGATTAATACTCATCTTTATGATTTTTTATAAGTTGTCATACATGCTATGAAATCTTGCTGAGTTTTTGGGAATCGACATGTACCTATAATAATAATTCATTGTTGTAGTACTGTTGCTGCTATATATGTGTGTATGGGAGATAGGGAGAGTTCAAATAAAAAGAAAGTGGAGGGTTGAAATAAAAAAGAGCCTTAATGTGCAAAATAAGAATTAATCTCAGTCGAATTGTCAATATGATATTTTTCGAAAAACCCATATATAATGCCTTGCACTTTCCGAATAAACCTCATCTGATGCACTTTTTCAACATTTAGACATGGTGACAGTTTGATAGTTTGGACGACTTAGATTAATTCTTATTTTACACGTTAAGACTCCTCTTAATTTGAACCCTTCCCTATAGTCATATACTATGTATATGATTCAACACTCAATAATTGATTGTAAAATGCAAGAGTTTTTATTTTTGAATTGTTTAGATGTTTAAGATATAGGAAATGCTACTTAAAGAATCAAAGTGAAAATGTTCAGTTGTTACCTGATCGTTTAGTGGAGGTATGTGTGTCAAAAAGACTTGAGGACCTTCCAGTAATCTAGTGTAATCGAAATAGTTGATCTAAAACTAGGCCCTCCTCTGGTTTTCTCTTTTTTAGGTTTAGCATCCCTTGCCTAACCTGCCCAGGCCCAGACTACACCCCGCCTAAGCTGAAATAGTTTCTAGGCCCCAATGATAACTGTCCGAGTGTCTGATGCTTTTTATAACACTGATCTAAATGTAAAGTAACATGCCCTGAACTATTTAACATCGCTGGAACTTGTTCTAAAGAACAGGGTTATCAAATCGAGATTCAAGTCATGAATCAATAATACCTATTATTCAAATCATGAATCATATCTTCTCATGAATGATAAGATACATGAACACATAAAAAATCTAGTCTCATCATCATCATCATCATCATCATTTACCCCAGTGCCACAAAGGCTCCCACCTACGGTGGGGTAAGGGGGGTCGGATGTATGCAGTCTGTACTAAAGCACAAAGAGACTGTTTCCGGAGGACCCATAGTGAAAATTGCATGGACTGATTGCTGCTTCATAACAAAGAAGCGCAGACAGTTTAGTGAGTCATTTTGCTTTATTCCATCATATTCTCAAGCCAAAAAATAATGATTCTTTGGCTCCACTGCAAATGATGGAGAAATAAAAAATCTAGTCTATCAAATATATTTATGAAATGGTGGATTTGATGTTGAGTTTAATCACTTTTTCGAATCACTAAATATTGATGACCCTAATTATCATTGCTCAATGGAATAAACTTTAAACGTTAATTAGACTAGGCAACGTTTACTATTTTGTGATGTTTAACTTTATATTTTGACAGATTTATGACCCTATTACTATTTGTGTATTGACTACAGATTTATTGGATATTAGTGATTGTTTTATTATGCTACATATTATTTAAATTGATTTCTAGTATTATTTATAATATTTTTATATAAATTTGCCTCAACTGTGTAATACACATTTCCAAATATTGCTCGGAAGTTAAGTTGTTTTATGTACAATTTAATTTTAATCAAAAAGATGTTCATGAACTGATGAACATGACCGTCTCTTCTTGAAAGAAGTTATTTTCTCAAATTTTCTATGAAACAGTGGTCCCAGTGATAAGTTTTTTCCCAGTGTAACAGATTCCAAGGAATGGTATAAGCGAATAAGTTGATAAAGACAAGAAACAAATAAGTCAAGAGGCGCGTCTTTACTAAAGTGGTCAGCAATATCAATTTAGAGTCACCAAATAGGCAAATATAACCATGGTAAAATTTATAAAACTTAGTTTGAATGAATGAAGAAGTGTTTTTTAGTGGGGGACGTGCAACACTAGCTCCTTATTTATGGGCCACTCTATTGTCAGCGCTAATCTACATCAGATCTTTTGAGAGATTGTTTGAGAATCCGGACTTTGGTTAAGCCATATCCTAGAAGAAGATGGTGGGGTAACTTCCAACCTCGCGTTCTTTTGTGCCCAGATTTATTGGAGTAGTGAGTACTGAGTAGTCACATACTCACAGCATGACCAGCACCAAGACCTCCTTCACTCAAATGAAAAGAAACAGTAGGTTTGAGTAGATGAAAAATAATCTATTTCTTGGAAAATGGACCATGAAAAAGTAGCATCCTTAATAATAGGATCAAAGCAGGTATCTAGCTGTATGTCATGAACAATTTCTTTAATGGTCTATACAGATGTGCTAACTAAAAAGATGTTAGTGATCCTTGGACTACACAATTTGGCACGGTGAGAAGTTAAGAAAACATCAATCTGTTTATTGAATGCTAACCATCTAACTCTTAGACCTTTGATGGTAGTTCATCTCAAAAGATGTCGATTGAGTTAACAAGTCAATATGTTTATGCTCCATTTCTTTTCCTGATTCCTTCTGTGTAAAACAATTTTCCTATTTATTTATATGCATTGATAAAATTCATGCGTTAATGTCTTTTCTGCAGCTTCTCTTACAGGTTCTCAAGTGTTCATGGTGAAAGGCCAACATCTGAGTATGCAAAGATGAGGAAAGAATCTTTGGAAGACAAATTCGGACATGCTCTTGGAACATACAGATCAAAAAGTGTATCATTACTACACCACTTTGGCCCATTCCTTGCTTTGTACAGAGCAGCAATAATCTCAGTCCATGTGTTCAAGATGTCCATTTGGCATTTTTTCGTGCATGACATAAAAAAGCGAGCTATTAAGGTATCTAATACAAGTTTCGAGGTGTAACAAACCTGGATGCATTTTTCTTTAGCCTCTTGAGGCGTAAGCCTCACTTAGTAATTGTAAATATAGAACTCCTAAAGAAGTAAAGAGTATATATGATTACATAGGGCATGCCCTATGTAGCTGAATGTTCAGAACTTCAATCACTTGATACTTTATCTATACCACTTAATACTTATAATTAGTCATAAAAGTCTATTAAAAAACCAAACAAATAAACTGAGACTTGCGGCGCAGGTTTATTCGAGTTTATCTATGCACAAGAGAGATGCAGATTTTCTTGTGCGTATGTCTTATTGAAACATTTGAGGCAGAAGCCTAAGGGATTGCCTTCATAATACATAAATCTTAGAATTCTTAATTGTATCCTAAGTATTTGCTGTATACTTGAGCAGAAGCCTAAATATACTTGTGCAGAAGCCTAAATATACCTTGGCAGAATCCCACAAGTTTTTTTTTTTTTTTTTTTTAATGAAATTCAATCAGTCCAAACAAACAATCCTTACCCAAGCTTTAAAGGACAGAGAATTCCATGATAGAAGGTGTGAGCCTCAGGTGCTCAAGGGGTTAAAGCATACATTTACAGTCCTGGCAAAAAGCTTCAAGTCTGAAGGCGAAAACCCACAGTTCCGCACTGAGACGGGCCTCAAGGCATACGCCTGGAAGGCTTTTTTAAACCATGATCTAATTGTTTCATGTTATATTTTGATTTTTGATGCCTTTTGCATTTCTCGATCTTTCATGCATTTAGTTGCATAGTATATCAGTAAATCCTCCCTCCTAAGTTATTGTTATGGAGAATCTATGGGGCCGCTGAAGGGAGCTGTCCCGGCGAAAATCAGCCCAAAACCACCAAAAGTGGCTGACTTGGGACTTGGGAACAAGTATATATTCGTAATTTTTGCTGCATTCTTAAATCTATGTTACCGAGTCTCTTTTTATATGAATTGTATTAGTATTAAAACTTTATGTTATCCTTTTGAGATTGGGACTATTGCATTAGCTATTGACAGTAGTCCTCACATTAATTTAATTACCCACTTTTAGAAGAATTGTTTCTTGTGTCCTGAATCCTGATAAGGCCGGGCACTGGGTTAATTCTCAATCACGTGTTTCTTTATTTTTCTCAGTCTGATTCGCAATCATTGTTTCGAAACATCCAACCGCCCGTCTCTTACCTTCTTTTCCCATCTATTACCTTCTATCATGTTTAGTCAACCCTGGCTTTGAATGAGATCGTGCTTCACACTCTTAAAGATTTGGTACAAGAGCCAGGAACCTCTCCTTGAGGATGTATCTGTGTCTTCTCACAAGTCACAAGTGATTACCTAAGGGAGTGGGTTCCTTCACTTCCCTGGGTTGAATATTGCTATAACACTTCTTACCACACCAGCTTAGGGGATAGTGAGATACTCCCTTCCATCTCTTTTATTGCCGGGATCCACCCATACCCCCTTCTTATGTTCCTAGAATGGCTTGCTCTTAGCTCATGCTCGGGAACACCTCACTCAAGCCGAAGAATGCAAGCTACAATTTGAAGTATCCAGATCTTATGTTTGCAGATGGTGTTGGGGCCTGGCTCCACATTCATCCTTAGTGGCAGACAGCTCTCCCTGGGCCTCAATAACCATAAACTATAACCTTAGTTTCACGGGCACAATGTCACTACTCTCTCAGGTGGGGCCGTGGGGTAGCTGGCATACAAATTAAATTTTATACCAGGGAGCCACATTTATGATGTCTTCCATGTCTCTATATGAATCCACACAAATGCCCCATCCAGCTTCCATGAGCACACTCCACTAATGCCTGAAGACCATGGCCCTACTCATTTTGCGTAGCAGGTTAAATCGTGACTATTTGGATTTTTTTGTCTATTGGTGTGGCAAGTTGCTTGATGAAGCCTTGAGAACCAGCAGACACACACACACACACTCACACACATATTGGACCATTTATCTGGCTTTTGACCTTTATGACAAGCTTCTGGGGTCACACTTAATAGAGGCACTGTTTTAGCCGAAAGGGGGCACATCACGGCATAAATCAGCCCAAGGGATCCACCAAAAATGGCTGACATGGGGAGCAAGTTTATTTAATTATTTTACTGCTTTCTTAATTCTATGTCACTTTTTATAAATTCGATTTTTCCTTTTCAGTTTCGCACTCTTGTAATTAGCTATATGCCTATATATAAGGGGTCCTCAGTTAATTTAATAAACCACTTTTAGAATTAATTCTGATGTGTCTTGAAAAAGTTGGCCGCCTGGCAATTAAGCTTTTCTTTTATCCTTTCACTCTGATTCATAATAAAGATCACAGACATTCCACCGCACATGTTATACCTTCTCTTCTGTCCAGCTAATCTCGTCCTTAGACGAGATCATGATCACACACTCCTTACAGTTATTTTGAGTTTTTGACATGTAATCCTGACACCCTATATATGAATCGAATGATGGAAACATAATTCGTGAGTGTGTAAGGTGGAGGTATTGCAATATTTTGAATTCTAAAACACTGTGGTATGTAGGTGAGTAGGTCAAGGATATTTTGATGTCATCTTTCGCATGGTCCATAAAAAGACCAATGTAAAGCTATATAAGTAGTAGGACGGAAGTATGATATTGATCGATCATGGAGTCCTGAAAGACGCAAGTTTGTGGGCACCTGACATGGTATTCCAGGAGTACTGTGCGTCTTTGAATCCTGTGGCTTGATATGTGTCACTTGGCAGATTCAGGATTTTCATTGGTCAAATTTCATATCATTATTAACATAATCTATATGGAGCACCTTACGACGGTGAACATTTTGTAATGCAATGATCAAGTAGTTACTTTATCATCAAATGTCAGCCTCATGCCCACAAAGTTGGCCCTACTTAGTCCTTGTATCTCTAATGGACTGAAATACTGGAAGTATAGAGTGAAAATGTCAAAGATGCCACCATGTGGTCTTTTACATGACTATGATTGAAATCCTCGAGTTGTAACTCTGGGTTTCCAATGTAGTAATCCTGACGCTTTTGGTTGCAGTTTCGCCAAACACTCATCAGCTTGGGACCTTTCTATGTGAAGGTAAAATCTTTACTTTGCTCTGCAATACGAACTTTATTGATTGATATGTTTTAGAACGTTCCTGATATTTTGAAGTGCATTGTTACATGCAACTTTATGAGTTGGGGGGCGGGGAGATGAGTGAGGCTGTTGTTGAAAACAAAAAGTGCGAAATTGAGGCCTTCTATTTTAGAAGGAAATAGCAGGAAAAAGTCACAAGTTAAGTAAATGTAGTCTCTCAATATCTTCACTAGTTACATTTGTATTTCAGCTTCATTGACCTATGAAGATGTGTAAAATTACAATTCACTCCACCATCCTTGAATGTTTCACATTGAGATGTGACCACTGTTCTAAAACGTAGCAGGTTTACATGCCTCTGCATCCTATGTTAGTGAAACTTCAATGATTACTTTGAATTGTACCCTTCTGAATGACAAGTTTTGTCTGGTTACAAAAGTCAAAGCATATTGGCTGTTGGCTTACTTGCTTGAAGAATGAATGAATGATTATGCTTAAATGGGAGAATGAGTGTTAGTTCATACGTATTTGGATGCAACTGTAGCAATTAGCTAATTATGTGGCACTTACAGAGTTTTTACTATTTTAAATTTTTAATTGGTCCTTTTGAGGCAGAGTAAGATGAATCAGGTGGCAAATAGAATTTCTCATCCTTAGATCTAGAATGAATTTAAAATTGTCATGTTTTCCTGAAAGCCACCATTTGAGGATCGTATTATTGGGTTTTGAGTCATAATTTTTTTGACTCTATTCTACTGTTATTCAATGAATTAGGAGTTAAGACTCTCTAGGCTCACACATGTTTTAGCTTTCTCTTTTCCTTGGCTTAAACTCTGCATAGAAACTGACTGGCCATGTACCTTATATGAACTATCTTTTAACTGAATCCTTGTTACTGCAGCAATTCTAGTCAAAGGCAACCCCATCATTCGTATTGGGAGTGCCCGTGAAAATGTTTTAGCTTCTTACCATGTTTTTTTAGCATGCTTAACATTGAAGACACCGATATCAGTGTTAATACTTAATAGAATGAAACTCTACTGCTTTAATAAATAATGGGTTGAATATTTTTATTAAGTTCATGGTGTCACTGTTTCAATATTTTAAAATAACATTCTTCTGATTTGTAGTCATAGCCACTGCAGTCTGTCTAGTATTACTTGAACCACCAATGGTTATTATTCCACTTTCCAGGTTGAGTGCTAAATCCTGTAGTTTTACCATATTTTCTTTGTATTCATTTTTTGGCAAAACTAATGAAAAAAGTATTAAAGGGGCAATCATATTGAGAGGAGGGAGTTTAAGTCTTTTACTTGTAAAAGAGTTTACTGATCATTCCTTCTTTCTGGAATCGACAGCTAGGACAAGCTCTGAGCACAAGGCCAGATATACTACCAACAGTATATTGCCAAGAACTTGCTAAATTACAGGTAAGCTGGTCTTTATTAGATACAATCATAATGGCATGATCTTGTTGAGGATTTGTTTGTCTTTCTGTACTTGAGTATGTCTCTTATTTGCTAGGATCAAATTCCTCCCTTTGCAACACGTGTTGCAATTAAATCAATTGAGACCCAATTAGGTCTCCCCATACATAAGATTTTTGCTGATATTAGTGGGGAACCTATTGCAGCAGCATCTCTTGGACAAGTGTACAAAGGTTAGATAATTTGAGCTTATCACGAGACTCATGGGTGCTCTATTTGACCATCTGTGCATATTGTGGGACATCACCCGTCTACTTTGAGGTCCTGCATAGTACATATATTCTATTATCATTTGCTTTGCTGTGTTCTGTACTTCTATTATTACTAGTAGCAATATTGTTATTTTTGTTGTTGTTGTGGATCTTTTTCATTTGATGTATACCCTATTACCCTTGATAATGATTTGATTTGTTGAGAATGTGTAATTGCTTCCTTTGCATTCTTGAGATTGGGGGATCGAGAATTCGTGTCTATGAGGGATAATGGGTTCAGGTCTTAAGTTAAGACAAAGCCTGACACCAAACTAATCTTACGCTAAATGTTTTGTTTCTTGCTTCAAGTTTTTCAGCTCACTTGCACTCTGGAGAGCTTGTAGCTGTTAAAGTTCAGAGGCCTGGTATGTCTCATTTGTTGACACTTGATGCCATGTTATTTCACATGATTGGGGGCCAATTAAAAAGATTTGCCAAGGCTCGTAAAGATCTCTTAGTGGCTGTGAACGAGTTGGTGAGAGTCCTAAACTAAAAGATTGTCTTAATAGTGATATAAGAACGTGGTCTTTTGTATCCTTACAAAAAAAAGAATAGTAAAAGGGAAACATTGAAAGACATAATCAGAGTTTTAGTTGATTATATTCTTCATTCCTCAGTTCTTTTTCGTAGTTTTAGAGTGCAGTAGAGGCTTCACATTCCTGATTATGCTTTGGAAACTTTATCCTATTTTATCAGCAGATTTCCTCAAAGATGTTTTCAGCAAATGGGAATTATTATGTTTCTTTATAAATTGATTTTACAGTACTGAAAACCACATATATATAATGAAAATATACTTTGAAGCTGGTTGCACCTCACTTTGCTACAAAAGGTACTGTATAAAGGTAGAAGTCTGACAATGTAGAGTGGGCTGATTGTCTGTTTTATCAGTATATGAGGCTATGAGCTAAATGTTCACCTGGTTGATGTAATTGAATTTACATTCTGTACCTTCAAAGTTGAGCTCGTATGTTTTCATATTTCGCTATTGTGTGTGCATTTTTTACTCTCCTTTGAAGGTCAGAAGATGTAAGGTTGGGTCTCATTAGTGTTCAAAGATGTATTCTCCCTCTTTGTGGTGGACACTTCATTTCTGAGGAGTCCTCTTTTAACAATGTTGCATCTCTAAAGAGTGCATGAATGATAGCTTATACTAACATGAAAGGCAACATTGTATGAATACATGATGTTTGATTTATCGGTCACTGTGGGCTAATTTTCTTTTTTGATGAAGCAGCTGGTTTTATTTGCTAATGTTGCACTTTCTTTGATTACATTGTGTATTTATGTGCTTGCCTAACGCCTTAGGTTTGCTTGATTTGATAGGTGAGGCATATGTTTGAAGAGATTGACTATATCCTGGAGGCGCAAAATGCAGAACGCTTTGCATCTCTTTATGCGACTAATTGTATGTTTTCCATCTGTTGTTTTCTGATTAATCATTGTGTCTATAAACTGCTTTCCCTCTGAGTATTTCTATATGCAATGTTTAATCATCATGCCTTTAAAAGTACTTATTGTACCATTGTATTTCCATTTTCCATGATGATTCTTCATTCTTGCTGCTTTAATCTCATTGCTTGCTTATACTTTTTTTTGATTTTCAGATACTGAAAATATCAATCAAGGGGGTGCAGATGATGATAGTGCAACAAATATGAAGGTGAATGGCATTAAGGTTCCCAAAATATACTGGAATCTTACTCGTAAAGAGGTTCTTACAATGGAATGGATTGATGGAATAAAACTTACTGATGAAAGTCGCCTGAGGGATGCTCATTTAAATAGGAAAAAACTTATTGATCAGGTAACTTGCTGTTTGTAATGCACCCTTCCTTTTATTGGCCTTTATGTAGTATTTATGTATCCTTATTTTTGTTCTCTAGGGACTGTATTGCTCTTTGAGGCAGTTGCTCGAGGTGGGTTTTTTCCATGCTGATCCCCATCCAGGCAACCTTGTTGCTACTAAGGATGGATCTCTTGCTTATTTTGATTTTGGAATGATGGGAGATATTCCAAGTCATTATCGTGTTGGACTTATAAGAGTGGTAAGCGACAAGAAAACCCGAGCACTATTGGAAAATAATCAATACAATATCTATTGATTTATTGAAACATAGACTACATAGTATTGGCAGCTATCACATGTAGCTGTATTGATGGGAATCCTAGCCCTAATAGGTCATGCCCTGTCACACTTTTGTCATTTAGGGTATAAACATGTACCATTGTTATGTACTTTTAGATTTGATGATGGAATATTACGTAATTGATATTTTAATGTATTGCAGCTAGTGCATTTTGTAAATCGTGACTCGATGAGTTTGGCAAATGATTTTCTCTCTCTCGGTTTCATTCCTGAAGGAGTTGACATACAATCAGTTGCAGATGCCCTGCAAACATCATTTGGTGATGGAAGCAGACAATCTCAGGATTTCCAGGTTCTTTCAATTTTATGTCAAATTGCTAAACCTAAGAAATAAGAAATTTAAAAATAGAAAATACAAATATAAAATAAAATAAAAGGTGATAATATACAATATAGACAGCTATTTAATAATATAATAATAAAATATAATATGTAAACGAAAATAATTTTTTTTAAATAAATAATTAAAAAAATTTAATAACTAGTTTATATTATACTTTTTATATAGTATAATTTTTATGGTGTATATAATTAGTAAGAAGTATAATTTGTAATTTACATTTGGACCCACTTGCACAATTTATTATAAATTCATAATTTGTACTAGGGTAAAAGTGGAATTTGGATCACAATAATTTGTTTCCTTAGTGTTCATGCACAAGGGAATGAGGCTTCTAGCATGTGGTACAGGGAGAATGTTTTTAAAGATGGGTGCACGTGGCAAAAAGTATTCACCAGTGACTAGGCAGGAGTCTAAAAAACTAAAGGAAGAGCATGCAATATTATTATTTATTACAGTACTAGAAGTCTAGAACATGAATACAGAGGTCACATAAAGGATGTGTGTTTAAGCTAAAGTAATGCATAATTACAAATTTACAAGTTTGGGTTCCTATGATCTCAGAACTCATCTAAAAAGGGTTATTTATTTTCACCATCGCGTAGAACTCAAAATTATTTTGTCATGCTTCTTTAGCATGGACAGACTGACACATTTGTTATGCCAGAGAAAGATATTCCTACATTGTAACTCTTTCAAGTTTTTTTTTAACAGTTCTTGTGTCATGATATGATGTCAGGCTATAATGAATCAGTTATATGATGTTATGTACGAGTTCAACTTCTCTCTTCCTCCCGACTATGCATTGGTGATACGAGCTCTAGGATCACTAGAAGGAACTGCAAAAGTATTGGATCCTGAATTCAAAGTGGTGGAGAGTGCATATCCATTTGTTATTGGAAGGCTTTTGTCAGACCCAAGTTCTGATATGAGGAGAATATTGAGAGAACTTATCATCTGCAATGATGGATCTCTCAGGTGGAATCGGCTGGAAAGACTGGTTTGTAATTTACCTTTACAAGTATCGTACATCAAATTAATCGAATCTGCACTAATGTTTGGTCACTTGCATTAGCTTGATAAGTACCATAACTGGATGCGAGTATGCAACTAGCTATGATGTACTAGTACATATACTTGCTAGCTGGATGCATGTTTGCATTTTGTCATCTGCTGTCCTTGGGGAGAGATGCTCATTTGATTGTAAAATAAATATGATACTCTATGACCTGAATCTGGTTTTTTGTTTTTTGTTTTTTGTTTTTTGTTGGGTTTATACTGATTTCCGAGGATGGGGAAAAATTGGATGGACTGTTTCGAAACATATTTTGAAAAGTGGAGTGGGCTATGTAGTTGATGAATGGATAACCATTCATGAAATCTGCATGCGAACTTCTGGCATATTAACTTCAATCGTATTAAACCAAATATCCAGAAAAGAACTAATACTAAATTGTGCCGTATCTTGCGTACTGGACATAACTAGTAATTTGATGAGAAATCTTATTTTCATTTTTAATCTTTCCGAAGTCTGGTAATGTTGTAACCATGCTACACATCCATTTTTCTGTATTATCTTTTCTATACTGCATATGTAACATCTTATTCCCCATATGAAGTTCATAGTTTTGTATATTGCTTACAGACCAAGATGAACATGACATGACCTCATATACATGACTCAGAAAATTTGCAAGGATAGAAACATTTTTACTATAATGGGGCCAAAATGGTTGTTAATTGGTAGCACAAACCTTTTTTATTCTCCGATTACAAATTATTGTGTTTAGAAATCTATGCTAGATTAATCCATCATTTGCAATGGAGCCAAAGACTCACTTTTTATTGACTTGAGAATATGATGGAATAAAGCAAAATGGTTCACTAACTGTTTGCGCTTCTTTTTTCTGAAGTAGCAGTCAGTCCTGCAATTTTGGACACGATTTTCACAATGGGTCATCGGAAACAGTCTCTTTGTGCTTTAGTACAGGGGTAAAACTGCGTACATCTGACCCCCCTACCCCACCATAGGTGGGAGCCTTTGCGGCACTGGGGTAATGATGATGATGATGATGATGGACATCTATGCTAGATATGAGTGTTACTAAAAGCTTGAATGATCTGTGAAACGATGTGAGTTTCACTTTCAGTAAGGTAGCGCTAAAAACTATATTTTTTTCTCATGTAGATTGCAGCAATATCAAAACAGATAACTGCTGCAGATGGAGAAGCACAACACGATGACTCAAATCCACTTGAACTTTCTTTTGACATGCGTGCTGTCGTAGCTGCCACTGAGGATCTTTTTTCATTCATATTGTCGGAAAAGGGGTCGAGGGTGCGCGTGTTCATTGTCAGGGATATAATCAAGGCAGCTGATATTTTTCTTCAGGATGAAATTCTGTATGATCTTTTCAGTGAGAAACCTCATTCAAGGGATATGTTGAAGTCTGAGGTACGTCCTAATTACTGATTTTAGTAGTAGAAAATTTAGGTCAAGTCTGCTCTAAAATATACTTATATAGTAACTCGGACTCGATCCTTTTGAAAATGGGCCCAACATAAAACATTCAGGTCTTCCGGCTGGTCCCAGAATCAGGTGAATATATTTGGTGAACATGTTTTCAGATTTGAAAATGGAAAACTGGAAAATGAAAACAGAAAATTGGAGAACAAAAAAATGGAAAATCAAAACGGAAAATTTGAGAATGGAATACTGAAAAGAATATTAAAAAATATCTCCGAAAGCACTTTCAAACCTCCAACTTCTACATTCCCCGAAAACACTTTCAAACCTCCAAAAGCTAGGCCAGACGGAGCCTTAATCAGCCAACATATTAGTGGAAAATAAAAGGATGCCGCAAAATATTATTTCACAGAAATTGATCAGTTTATATAACTTAGGAAGAGTGAATATTCTACTGAGGGTGTAAGATTCTATATGCATTACAAAGGTGCCTCCCTTTTGGTAGGGACATGCAATGCTACTGAGGGTGGCCAAGGGTTTTCAATCTATGGGACTAGCAGTGAAACTGGCTCCAGAAGTTTGGATTTCCATGCTCATCCGCTTGGCTGTACGGTCCGAGTTTCAAGTATTTGCGATGGATATCATTTCAGCATTGGTTGATCACTCCAACAATAGAATACCGCCTTCGCTTTGGATCATTATCTCAAGACTAATTCACAAGTGCAATTAAAAACTCTGATATGTTGTTAATAATGCTATCCTCTTTTTGTTTTTGTTTTTTTTATGTTTACCACAGTCCTCCATAGTTTTGTCTCTGTACCAAGAAACCCACCTGAATGCAAAAGCAGACAACTTCTTGCATCCTCCAATTAAATTAGGTAGCAAACATGTACAGGTTTGGAGCCTTACACTTATTTTTCAGACCGCTGCCGTTGTTTTTGCTATGGACAGCTGTACAGGTTTTGGCATCCACTTTGACCATTTGCTTCTGTTGAACATTTAATTCCTTAACTGCCTGTTTGGATTGAGTGTTTGGATGGAGTGTTGGGAGGTGTTTGTAATGGAAGTGTTGAGGAGTGTTGATTTTAACACTTGTTTGGGAGATTTTTTAAAAAAATTGTGTGTTAGTAAGTGTTTAAAAGTGCTAGAAGAAACCTCCCTAAGACTTCAATGAGTACTTTTTTAACACCTGAAATTGGAGTATTTTAGAGAGTGGTGGACAAACCTTGCCCCTCATATTGCCGTTCTGACTCCCGGCTGCTGTAGTTCTGCTCTCATCCATCAGTACTACAACCAACCAAACATTATGAGATCTCTTTTCACATACAAAGCCTTTGTACTAGGAAATCGCTGTATTATGATTTATGAGATCTCTATCCTAACACTAAACATATTACAACACATATTATGCGATCTCTATCCTAACACTAAGCATATTACAACACATCTAACACAGTAGGGATTATCTGATCCAAATGCATATTAAAGTGAATATTTACATACATATAATTATATAAATATGGAAAAGATCTTGTTCAGCCGGAGGGACAGGATCTTCCATCCGGCCACTTAGGGATGGACTCGGGCCGGGCGGCCCGGCCCGGAATCGGCCCGGCCCGGTTACTGTTTGAACCGGCCCGGCCCGGGAACCGGCCCGGGGGGCGGTTCGGGTCGGGTCGGCCCGGTTACTGTGCGGTTCGGGCCCGGGCCCTTTGATTGGCGAACCGGCCCGGCCGGTTCGGGCCAAATTAATTTTTTTTTTTGAATTTTTTTAAGTTTTTGGGTTGGGCTTGGTATTTTGGGCCATTTGAGGTGGTTTGGGGTGGTTTGGGGGTGAGGGGGGAGGGTTGGGGGTTAATTAGGAAAAGCCAAAAAAAAAAATAGAACTGAGGCCCGGCCAGGCCCGGACCCGGGATTACCCGGGCCGGTTCCGGGCCTCCCATTTCTGAACCGAGGCCCGGCCGGGCCCAGGCCCGAACCGGGCCCGAACCGGAACCGGTCCACCCATACGGCCACTGCCGTTTGGGGTGGTTTACAGTTAGGGGTGGACCGGTTCCGGTTCGGGCCCGGTTCGGGCCTGGGCCCGGTTCGGGCCTGGGCCCGGCCGGGCCTCGGTTCAGAAAAAGGAGGCCCGAGCCCGAACCGGTGGTGGGCGGTTCCGGTTCCGGGCCAAAACTGGGCCGGGCCGGGCCACCCGGAATGTTTTTTTTTTTCTTCTTCTTCTTCTCTTATTTAACCCCCTACCCCTCCCCCTCCACCCCAAACCACCTCAAATGGCCCAAAATACCTAATCCAACCCAAAACTTAAAAAAATTTAAAAAAAAAAATTAAATTCCGGCCCGAACCGGGCCCGGCCCGGCCGGGCCGGTTCACTAAACTGGAGGCCCGGGCCCGGACCGGTATACCACCGGGCCGGGAGGCCCGAACCGGAACCGAACCGGTTCACCGGGCCGGTCCGGGCCCGCACAGTAGCGGGCCGGTCCGGTTCCGGGCCGAGTCCATCCCTATTTACAGTGGAATATTTTGATGAATTTAGTTAATTTTGATACATATTTTGAATATTTCATGTATCCAGTTAATTTTTTTTAGAGAGAATTACCTAAATATGAGTAAAAAATTTTGAAATTCCAAAATAAGATTATTAAGTTTGGCATTATTAGGCTTTAAACATGACATTTTTTGGCAGATTACTCATATTTAGGGAATAAAAACATGAAAGTCTTAATTTGGAATTTCAAAATGTCTTTTTCCTAAAGGATTTCTAAAATAAGTAGTGATCTTTATTTAAGAAGCTTTTAGTTCCTTTTCGTTGCTAAGCAATCGCTTTGTACTTATCTCTCAATTGCCACGTACATTTCAGGATTGTTAGCTAACTCAGTTTATGAATGATTTATTGTGCATCACTAATTCACTATCACGTAGGAAGAAATAGTAGGCTAAGATGATGTGTGACATGGAATTTCCAAATGATGGCTTGACTGATTGTAACGTAAAAGTAAACGTATTTATATGATGTTTTTTAAGTAGAAAATTTAAATGATGGATTGAAAATAGTAGAATGATCTATTTGACATTTTGACCTCTTTCCTTTAGTTTCAAATTTCTAATAGTGTTGTGATCTTTTTTTGGAAGGCAACTATGAGTCTTTTTTTTTGAAAAAAAAAAAGTTAAAAGCCCCATGTTTTCTTTATTTGTGTGAAATGTCTTTATGGAATTATGGATTAGTAAATAAATACGGTGCGAGTATTATTTTTTATTATTATATACGCAGTCTTATGTAATTGAGTAATTCACTCATTCACATGACTAAAGTTATTAAACCTTTTGGTAATATTTATATGCAAGATAAATATAGACAATATCGACTCTTCTTATGAAGTCAATACTAGTATAAAAAATAAGACAAGATAAATTGAGAATGGATGAATTCTTATTTGACAATTTTATATTAATTAATGTAAAATTACGTGTACACACATTGCTTATGAAATGAATTATTTTTTAAAAACAATTACGTAGTATTATTTGGTAACATTGAAATTGGCTGAAGTTATAACTTATTACTAGTATTATTAAAAAATACATAAATTTATTTTATTAAAAAATTGTAAAATATTACATGAACACATTCTAAAATGGTATCTTCATCAAATTCAATTACAATTGTAACTTAATTTATTATTACACAGAAACAACGAATTAGGATTTATGTGTACATGTGGGTTAATGCTTTTAAAAGAAAATAAATATTATTTTTTCACTTTTCTCATTTAAAGTATTTATTCATTAATTTAGTGTTTGTTTTCTAGCCTTTGAAGCTAAGAAAGATCAAACTCCTTTCTTGAATGAACTCATTAATTTGAGTGTTTTTCTAGCATTCAAAATGTAAGAATACAATTAACATTCTAAATTTTATGTATGAATTAAACAATTTTACATTCAATTGATTTAATTTAATTTTAATTACATACTCATAAAAGTTTTGTGTGTTTAAAATTTTGTACATAACACCATAAAATTATTTATATAAAAAATTTAAATAATGATGCTAACATAACTTTTTATGTAATAATTGACACACACAATGATAAAAAAAAATTGACACACACACATTATTACATATGTAAGTTTGAAATACATATCTTCCACTTTTTTAAAATTTGGGATATTTAAAATATTTTTTCCATAAGGTAACTGCAACTTTATTTGAAGTTATGAATTTGGTGAAAATTTGATGAAAGGTCCTACATTTTCTACATCTTCCACATTATTACATATGTAGGTTTGAAATACATATCTTTCACTACATAAAAATTGAGATATATATACTATATATGTAAGTTTGAGATACTTATCTTTCACTTTTTTAAAATTTGGGATATTTAAAATATTTTTTCATAACTTTATTTGAAGTTATGAATTTGGTGAAAAATTGATGAAAGGTCCTACATTTTCTAGAAAGTTATTATTCTATGAAAACCGACTCCAAGTGTGATAACAAGTGTATTGAATAATGGTTTCCATTTCAGATATGGTTGCCAGCCAGCCATGAAGAATGACCAACACACACACACCATCATCTCCATCCTTTTTTATATTAAAAAAATTATTATTCGAAAGATTTATTTATGGATTCATTTATTCCTGTTTTTACTCTCTACCTGTGACCTTCCTTCCTTATAATCTTTGGCGTCGTTTTTTTTCATGATTTCTTGTTGAAGGCTTTCTCTCTCCTCCAGGTATCTTCTCGCTGCCCATTCTATCATTGCACAGTGAAATGATAAATTCGTAATAATCTTAGTGCGGTTGATGGGTTTTCCCATTTTTTTCTATTGGATTATAGTTCACTTCAGATCTAATTGTTGCCCTTCTGGGAAAAAAAATTGTTGGATTAGTTAACAAAGCGTGTGGCTCGTGATTTTTCTGTTATTTTTTAACAGGTTTGATTTCAAGTGATTGGGGGTGATTCGAACGATGGCAACCCTGAAGAAGAACAATTAAGATTAGTTTTGTTTATTTCATTGAATAATTGGAAGGAAGTCGAGATCAAAGTGGATATTATGGGTTATCTGAATTCAGTATTGACTTCGTCTTCTAACAAAATGGATGCGGATGATGCACCCGTCAGCGGTGGAGGTCTCAGGTGATATTCCCGAATCAATTTCTTGTGACATTTTTGTTTTTATTCTTAAACATGGGATATGATTTCATGATTTTACTTGTGCTGTGTTTGAAATATGCCTCATTTAGTTATTTGATCTTATTTCTTTATGTTTACATGTATATTTAAATAGCAAAAGAACCTCCAGGTCGACATCTTTTTTAGGTAGTTTGTATTAGCCTATCGGGCAACCCACGAGGCCATGATGCGTTATGTGGCAGGAATCATACATTTTTATCATACCATGTAGACAAATGTGGAACTAGAAGGTGTTTAAAAGAAAAATTCCTTGCCATTGGTATCCTAGATAATAGTCAAATGCTTGAGGGCTGAAGAAGTTAGAAATTTTTAAGAGAAATTGGGGATCATTCCCTGTGCTTGGAACTTGGAAGTTTGATAACAAAATAATTTGTTTTTTTGCTAAGTATTCTGTCTCATTGTTTCTTTATGAAACATGCATGCATGGAAAAATTTCATTTGCAATGGAATCTCTGACGCCTACTTTCTATTTTTTTCTGTGGCTAATTAATTCTTTCGGCTCATACTCCATAATTTATAATGACAGGTGATGGTCCATTTTGCAATGATGAAATTTTTTCCTATTAAATCAATAAATCTATCATAGGGGAAAAGGAGTAATATGACCTCATGCAAAATGTGTATTTATTGTTAAAGAAGTCATGGTTTTAGATATGTGCTAAATTAAATGGACAAATTTTCTGTGTTAGACACACATGGATGTCCCTAATCTGTCTCTACAGGGTTATCCCTAATCTGTCTCTACAAGGTACCTAATATGTCTTTTTCCGTATTTATATTTGTTTGGTCCAAGTAGGTCAGCACCTTGTATGTGAAATTGTGGATACTAATTGAAGTATTGCTATACTGAGAATTCTGGTAATTTTGAAAGAATTTTGAAAACTGTGTTGTTCTATTATGGGTTGAAATCCTTGATTAATGATGTCTTGTTTCTCTTTAGAAAATCCCATCTTCGGATTAAATTACAATTGTGTTTTTTCATTCAAATCAAATTCGTTGCTTTGTGTATTCCTAAGAATAGTTTAGGATTGTGTGCTATTAAGTTTGAGAAGCGAAAAGGGTTGCTAGTAGCTCGCTCCCTAAGACATGAGTTCATTTGAGGTGTGCCACCTCATGAACCCGAGTTACAAAGGATAAAGATTATATTCATTTTAATAATCCTAATTCCTAACTGTCCGAAGACCTAGAGAACACGCTGGACAGTACTCATAATACAGAAACACAATAGAACTACAAACAGTGTGAACTTTAATGTTTCAAGGTAGTCCCACTCCCAAATTTCAAAGGTTGAAGCAGTCTGAAGATGGCACCGTCGGCCATCACACAATGTTCTGACTCTTTTTGTTAGAAGTTCTATGAAGAAGACTCAAAGTTCAAGCATGTCTAATTAAATTTAGAAGTGACGTTTCAATCTTTTTTAAATTAGATGGGTGCATGTGAGCCACACCTCATCCGCACCCTGACATATGCACGGAAGGCGCCATCCCTCTTCCTCACCCTTCACAACTGTTCTTGTGATATAATCCATGAAGGCGTCAACTTCATGAATTCTTAAATTTAAGTAACAGTAATTTATGATTCGGTTAATAGGACTCTATTTGCTGATTTACATTTTACCTGACAACTATCAATAGTCAGGATGGGAAATTTAGCTATGGATACGCAAGCTGCTCAGGAAAAAGGTCATCAATGGAGGATTTCTATGACACAAGGATTGATGGTATAGATGGAGAGGTTATTGGTCTATTTGGAGTTTTTGATGGTATGTGTATATGTATCTCTCTCTCTCTCTCTCTCTCTCTCTCTCTCTCTGTTTTTACTGGAAGATAATCCCCAAGTAATGGAATAAAAATGTTTTTTTGTCATTCCTTCAACTTGTAAAAGTAAAACCATTTACATTGATTCACAATGCTCTCGATGTTTTCACTGTCCTGCCCCCACAAAAGTTTAGAATGGCTTCCATTATTGTATTATTATAAAGTTCGGTTCAAATAAAAATAACCTACCGATGAAAATGAGAAAATTGGATGCACTAGATTTGAATTTAAGAGATCCAAATATGCCAACTTATAAATGTGTGACTGTGCACATTTTTCGCAGGGAACAATTTTTTTATTTGAACTACCCTATAACATAGAGATGGGGCGGTTCCAGTGAAAATGGTGTCAGTTTTTCACAATGAGGCCATTTTTTAATCTCATTGTTTAATATAGTTTTGCTTTGTGCATTAGAAATATGAGGAGGGCTAATGTTAATTCATGTTTATGATGAGTGCTGCCAGACTAAGGGTAATCAGTTCATTAGCTTTTTTAGCCTGGGGGTTAGGGGGAGGGGGGCTAAAGGGAGCCTGGGGGAGCTGAAACTCGAAGTTTCTAACCCTAGACCTCCCGTATCGGAGAGTGAGTCGGCGACCAGCTGAGCTAGACCCCTTCCTCTAGTACTCCTAAATGAAGGTTAGGACTTAGGATCATCAGTAACAAATTAACATCTATCAACAAACATGTTTGAGTTTTTAGTGGGTGATGGAGATTACTATAATGCTAAAACTATTCTACTATAAATGAAGGCTAGGACTTAGGATCATCAGTAACAAATTATCAACAAACAACAAACATGTTTGAGTTTTTGGTGGGTGATGGAGATTGCTATGATGCGAAAACTATTCTACTATTCCAGAATATGGACTTTCATTGTCAACTAATTGGTAATATTAACGACTAGTCATCTATAACACTTGACATGTTCTTCTGGCATCATTTTAACCTTAATCTTGTTGCATTGTATCCATAGTGCATATACCTTCCATTAATTAGGATGCACCTTTCCAAAAGTAATTATTTTTCATATTCAGCAACCATCACATGCTTTTCACTTGGCTTTCTGTTCACATCTCCTCTTTATTTAGGTCATGGAGGGGCTCGAGCTGCAGAATACGTTAAGCAAAACCTTTTCAGCAATTTGATTAAACATCCAAATTTTATTTCAGATACCAAATCAGCAATAGGTATGCTGCTCACAATGTACTACTATCTTGTCTTCTTTAATACAGCGTAACTAAACAATTCAAATTGATACTTTATTTTGTTTTGCAGCTGATGCATACAGCCATACAGATTCTGAATTTCTAAAATCAGAAAACAGTCAGAATAAAGATGCTGGTTCAACCGCTTCTACTGCTATTCTCGTTGGCGACCGTTTATTGGTTGCTAATGTTGGGGATTCAAGAGCTGTTATCTGCCGTGGTGGGCATGGTAAGATTTGAAATTTCTAACCCTGTGTTGAGCTAATCTGTTGCTCCTTGATGCAAACTCTGTTGTTTTCTCATCTTTACTTTTATCTTTCTTCGCCCATACTGAATGAGTTGATGAGGAAGAAACTAATCTTTCGTTAGAGAAAAAAGCAAATATTTATTGACCAACTGAATGAGTTGTCTGTGCGCGAACATGCAAGTGCACGTTAGCTTGCATTTATAATTGGCAAATTATGCAAATTCCTTTGTTCATTAAAATCCTATAGCAGCGTTGGGAATGTAAAATCCATTAATATCGGGTCGAGACGGAAAATTTTACTGCATATGATAGATGCTTAAATCTGGAACAGCCCTCCTGATCGAACATGGTTTTATTGCTTGCAGCCATCGCTGTTTCCCGGGATCACAAGCCAGATCAGAAGGATGAGCGGCAACGCATTGAAGAGGCCGGAGGTTTTGTGATGTGGGCAGGTTTGTCCATTTCATCAAATATCCTTTTAAATGATGGTTGGTTGGCTTGTGGAGATATTTCAGTCCTTTAGGGATTAAAAAATGTGGTTCAAATGTATTGGACAGGTACCTGGCGAGTTGGAGGTGTACTTGCCGTTTCCCGAGCATTTGGCGACAGGCTTTTGAAGCAATATGTTGTTGCAGATCCAGAAATCAAGGTACTGTGAACCTTTGTAGTTTATCTCTAATATGTGGAGTATCATTGATTCTGGAAGTTCAAGGGACATCATATTTCCCCTCATAGATATGTTTATACATTCATGCATACATGCTTAGTTCCCCAAGGCTGCTCTTTTAGATTACGGCTTAAATCTTGCTTTTGAATAATGTTAGATATGAAAGTAATGTGTGTGTGTGTGCTCTGAATTCTGATATAAGTTATCACTAATCTTGCTGTATATTTATGATGAGTTTAGACACTATGTAAGTATATATATCAAAATTGCAGGAAGAAAGGGTTGACAGTTCACTTGAATTCCTTATCCTTGCAAGTGATGGGCTATGGGATGTAGTGACAAATGAGGTTTGCAATTTTTAAAATTATATCTTTTATCAAATGTCTTCTTGAAAACGTTTTCTTTACACGTCATCTTGAATGGTGATCTTGATAAAAATCTTTTTATACGTTAAAAAAATAATTTCTTCTAAAATATTGTAATGTGTGTACTGTTTGAATTATTTTGTTGGTGGTATTTGGTCACATTAAAAATGGGAAAAAATGTCAGGAAGCGGTGTCGATGGTGAAGCCAATAAAAGAGCCGGAGGAAGGAGCAAAAAGGCTGATGCAGGAGGCTTATGAGAGGGGGAGTTCAGATAACATCACCATTGTCATCGTCCGTTTCCTGGCTAATGACGATGATCATCATCCAGTTGCTGTCGTGGATTCATCTTCTTCTTCTCACAACAGTAGTAGTGGTGCGTCTCTGGTTAACTAGTTATAGTAATACTAAGCAAGTGATATGACGTCTTTCTTTCTTTCTTTCACACAAGCTTTTAATGTAATTTGTAAGTAATACACTTATAGGATGATGGGGGATAACATAAACTGAAGAAAGGACTCCACAGTAGAATGTGTGCGACTACCAGCTTATATTACACTGAAACGAGTGAACCTCTACTATTATTGTTGTTGTTTTAATTGTGATTCTGTGTTTCATTACTATTGCTGTTTTTGTTTTTATTGTTGTTACATTATTTTATTATTGTTCTCGGGTATATCATATGATTTACTCGTTTTCATTATTTTTTAATTATATCATTTCGGCAGAATGCAAAACCTTGCATTTCGGGTACTTATGCTACAGATGTTGTTTGTTGACTTTTGATGAAGAATCAATTACACCTCGAGATAGCTGTTAGAAATCATTTGCAATGGAGTCAAAGATTTATTATTTTTGGCTTGAGAATATGATGGAATAAAGCAAAATGGCTCACTGAACTGTTTGCGCTTCTTTGTTACGAAGCAGCAGTCAGTCCATGCAATTTTGGACGTGATTTTCACTACGGGTCATCCGGAAACAGGGGTAAGACTGTGTACAGGGGTAAGATTGCGTATAGGCATGGACCCGGGCCGGGTCAAGGCCCGGTCGGGCCTCGGGTCCTATAAGGGTAGGCCCGGGACCGGCCCGGTCAATGACCGGTTCCGGTTCGGGCCGGGTCACCCGCCCGGGTCACGGGTCGGGCCACCCGCCGGGCCGGGCCGGGCCGGGTCAATAATTTTTTTTTTTTATATTAATTATATATTATACAAATTGCTATTAAAAACAAAGTTCAAGTGCATTTATTTGAAATAAGAACTACATTTGAGAATTGAGAAAAAAATAACAATACGAAATACATTTTGTAAATTGTAATGAATATCAATTGGGATTTCCGCCACCGTTGGTTGTTGTTTTCCCTTTGTCACAGAACTTCATATGTTTTATTGGCATCCCGTATCCGTATGAACGCCCCAAGCAACAGTCTTTCTTGCACCACCTGCAAGTTGCCCACCACAGTCCGGTCTTCGGGTCCTTCCACTTGTCAAAATTGTTTTGCATAAGAGAAGATGTACTTTCCATATTTAAAATGGTATATGTATAACACTATAAGTAATTAAGTAGGAATGTAGGATAATAAGAGAAGATAAAGATGGAGAAGAGTTTGAGAAGAATTGGAGAAAAGGTGTAGAAAAATGTTAGAAAATAGATGTATTTATAGGTGTTTTTGAACCCCACTCCCCACACCACCACCCCCGGGACCCCCCTGCCCCCCACCCATAGCCCCAACGGCTATATAGCCGTTTGGGAGCTTTGAATTTTTTTTTTTTTTAAGTTATACACATATTGTAAAATAAATTAATTAATTTAATGAATTAAGTAAAACTAAAACAAATGTTACAAAATAGGTGTATAAGTATTTAAACAAATTACATATTCTAAATGTATTTTTAATTTAAAAACCGGCTTTATATTTTAGAAAAATAATTTTAAGTCGTTAGATTGTAACCAATTAATTAATTTGAGAAGTGCTACATATGAAAAAGTGAACACATATTTATTTGAAATATGAAGTACAAGTTTACAAATTAATTTGAACTACAACTACAAATTTACAATTTTGAAATATGAAGTACAAGTTTACAATTTTGAAATATGAAGTACAAGTATAAATAAATTTGACAAGTGCTATAAAATACATTTTGTACTAAATTCTAAAATACTAATCAATCGGAATCTCCGGCATAGGTAGAGCCACCATCGGTAGTTGAGTCATCCATAAAATCTTGGGAGGGGGTGATGCTCAATTCTTGAGTTCTACGTGCGGCCTTCAACCAATCGTGGTAGCATATAAGCGTCTCAAGAGACTCCGCGCTCAATCTCGATCTAGATGCCGTTAGGACGTTGCCGGCCGAACTAAATTCTTGTTCCACAGCAACTGTTGAAACCGGCATTGATAGTACTTGCTTAGCCATCCGTGCTAAAATCGGGAACGTTCTTTCTTTTGACTTCCACCAGTCTAGAACGTCGAAGTCATCATTTTCTTCAAAATCAACTTCATATGTTAAATACAAAGTAATCTCATTCAATGCGCTTTGTTCAGTGACGTGAGTTGTTTTAGTTTTTTTCATAAGATTGTCAAATGCAGATTTAAAAATCGATTTTCCTTTAGATGAAGATGTTCGTGGCGGGGGAGGGGGAGCGTTGCCATATTGTGAACGAAACTCATTAAATAAGGCATAAAATAAAGTACTAACCTCGTTGTATTCCGTTTTCGGATCTATGGGGTTATCCTCATACATTGGAAATTCACCAAAAAACGCAAGATAATAGAAGTTGAAACAACTTTCCAAATTAGCAAGTCTATAACGAGGATCGAGAATAAATGCAATACCATAAATATGGGGAATATGCGCATAATATTTTAAAAACTTTTCCTTCATATAATCACAAAAATAATGAACGAAAACGGCATTTTGAAATTCTTTAAAAGCATCGGCGAGATTAACAGCTTGTGGAATAAATTGGTTTGCGGTAGGTTTATAAACATGACTAAAAGTTTCAGTAGCATTAAAAAAATATATCAAAACATTACAAATTTTTTCGCAAGTGTCGATCTCAGCCGCGTTTATAATATAGTTATCATGTTCTTTTAAAAAAGCAGGAAAATGTTCTTTATATCTAAGAACAACTTTAAGTAATTTATAAGTACTATTCCAACGAATACTCAAATCTTTAGGAAAAGCAACATATCTCACACCTCTTTCAGTCAAATAACTTTGCCATTTTAATCTAAGTTGACCATTACCCCAAATACGTCTAACCCCCCCCTTTATTACCTCCATGGAATCTCCTAACGCTTTTAAACCGTCTTGCACACATAAATTTATAACATGACATGCACACCGTTGATGAAAAAATCTACCCATCAAAGAATTGGCACCACACAACTCACGCAATCTAGGTATAGCAGCAGTATTATTAGTAGCATTATCGAAACCAATAGCAAACACCTTATCAATCAAATTATACTCAATTAAAATACGCTCAATCAAAATATAAATATGTTCAGCGGTGTGACGATCATTAAATTCACGAAAAGCAAGAACACGTTTATGCATATTCCAATCCTCATCAATATAATGTGCAGTCAGACCCAAATAATATAAATGATGAAAATCATCCTCCCATATGTCAGAACAAATAGTAACACGCCCATCAAAGTTTGCAAAAAAATTTTGTAACCTTTCCTTTTCCGCATTATAAAGCCTTATTATTTCTTTCTTAACAGTTTTGCGACTATAATTTCTAAATTGAGGATTTAAACTACCTTGTGCATAATCTCTTAAAGCAAGACTTTCAGATAACAAATAAGGCAAATTTTCTTCACAAATTAAGTTAGCCATACCAGTCAAATTTTGTGCATCATTGTAGGCGAAATTACCAAAAGGTTGAGAGTTCGCAAACCTCGATATTTGAGTTTGCTTCCCCGTTCCGCCGCCTAATTTTGCGTACTCCACGGGGTGCTTTGACTTAAGATGCCTTGCGGCGGATCTGTATCCGCCGGAGGTTCCCAAACTATAATTGTTGTTGCACCACTTGCAAGTTGCGTGCCAATAGCCAGTTTGTGGGTCCTTCCATTTATCAAAATTATTTTGCATTAATTCAGACTTACTTTTTTTATTACCGGTGGCGGTTTGGGATGAGGCAGGCGCGTCGGCGTCGTGGCTGCCGGCACCCTCCTCCTCGGCCGTCTCCGGTTCCAATTCCTCCGCATCTTCATCCTCAAGCTCCTCTTCGTCAATGGTCGTCGGCATTTGTTGTTGTTGTAGAAAGCGGTTATTATGTCGGGCCAATTCTTGTTGGAGTTGTTCTTCGGACATCGCATCTCCATCTCGCCTTTGGTAACCCGTTTCAAAATCATCTCGGCTTTGAGATGAAGACCCGGCAAGTTCTTTACCTTTGCGGGATTTCTTCCTCCCAATCTCGTTTCTTCGATTGCGTTGGAGGTTACCCAAATCAACCGAATATCTACCACCTTCCATCTAAAAAATGTAACAAATATTAATTCACAACAAATATAATAATGGATACAAAACTAATGCAACTAATTAAAACTATTTTAATTAATACTTCAAACTAATTTTTTGCAAAGTAGAATTAATGTGTGTCTCTACAATTAAAATTATAGCAACTTTTGAAGTAAATAACTAGTACAAGTAAAAATGTAACAACAATGCTAATTAAGTAGTTAACTAGTATAGTGACAAATGTAACAAACTAACAACTAGTTAAATAAAATGTGAAGTATTTTAATTAGTATAATGAAAAATGTAACAAGAATGGTATTGAAGTATTGAACTAATTAACTAGTATAATGAAAAATGTAACAAGAATGGTATTGAACTAATTAACTAGTATAATGAAAAATGTAACAAGAATGCTAATTAAGTAATTAACTAGTATAATGAAAAATGTTACAATAATGGTAATGAACTAATTAACTAGTATAATGAAAAATGTAACAAGAATGCTAATTAACTAATTAACTAGTATAATACTAGTTATAGTAAGTAATATATAATATAATGTTTATATTATATAATATATAAGTATACTATACTATACGATGAGTAATACACTTATATTTTATACTTTAATATATAAATATATATTAAGTAGATGTAGAATGTATGTATTAAGTGGATATAATAATTGTATAAGAATTAAATATTAGAGTATAATGGAGAATTGGAGATTGGAAAATAAGTATATATAAAATATAAGTAGAGAAGTAGATATTATTATGTATTAAGTATATAATAATAGTTTATAAAGTATATTTAATACTTTATTATATAAAGTATATATTAAGTAGATATAGTATGTATGTATGTATTAAGAGATATAAGTAGAAATTAAGTAGATAAGAAATATAAGCAATATAGTATATGTAGATAATAATATATATAAGTAGATAATTAATATATAAGTAGATATAATAATTGTATAAGTATTAAATAGTAAAATAAAATATAAAGGAGAATAAGAGAATTAGAGAAGATGAATATGGAGAATTGGAGAATGGAGATGAGTAGAGAGTAGGATTTAGAAGAGTTGGAGAAGAGGTGTGAAAAAATGTTTAAAATTAGGAGTATTTATAGGTTTTTTTTTTAACCCCCACCCCCCACCCCAACCCCCCACCCCACCCCCCACCCAAACCCCCCTGACCCCCCCCTGGTACACCCAACGGCTATATAGCCGTTTGGGGTAGCCGTTTGAGCCAAAAGAATCCAAAAAAAAAATTTTTTTTTTTTTAAATAGTGGACCGTTAGGCCCGGGCCCGGGCCCGACCCGGCCGGGCCGGGCCTCCAAAACCAGGACCCGAGCCCGGTCCCGCTAACCCGACCGGGTCTCTGCCCGAACCGGACCCGGACCCGAGAACCGGGCCGGTTCCGGGCCCGCAAAGTGACGGGCCGGGCCGGTCCCCGGGCCGGGCGGCCCGAACCGGGTCCACGCCTAATTGCGTACATCCGACCCTCCCTTACCCCACCGTAGGTGGGAGCCTTTGCGGCACTGGGTAAATGAAAATGATGAAAATGAATGTTACTCCGTGTTTTTTCCCATCTTTTTGACGCAATCTCTCATAACAGTCCATGTGTTTTTGAATAATATTCACCTTTTTCCTTACAAAACATTTTTAAGCATTTTTATGCGTCTGGTCAATGTGGTCTTTTTAGGGTGGCATAAGGTTTTGTTGAAAAATGATTAGGGTTTTTGACTTATTTGGTACCAATATTCCCGGGGCTCTATCAAATTGGTATTTGTTTTTTGGTTTGTATTGTATATCACTGATATCACACACTGTTGGAAAGAATTGTATCGTATTTGATTCGATCACCCATCAAAGATATCAAATTGGACCTTTGGCTCAAGAGATTAACTTCAACAATGAGTAGAAAGAATGACAAAAACATTATAATGGGCATTCCAATTGACAAAAATGGGATTAAATTTTCGCATGGACAAAAAAGAGATCAAATATCCTTTATATAACTACCGACCAAAGCCCTAAGTGTTAAGCCGCTAAGAAACTTTGCACTGAATTCCCGTTGAAGGCCTCTCAGTTGTCTTTCTCGTTGAAGCACGTTTGGGCTTTATCTCGTCGTTGGAGTTTAGGAGAGAGCTGTCACCACCTAACCCCTTGTCAACTTCAGCACTACCATTCCTCCTAGAACTTGATCGGAACGAAGATCTTAACTCAGAACTGCTTGATTGCCATCTTCAGCTAAATCCGTCGTCGTTTTCGATGGGGCGGTTGTTGCAGGGTGGGCACAACCGTAGCTAGGGTTGCAACTTAATAAGTTTATCTCGTTCATTGTAGTTTCAAAAAAAATTAATTTAGCTTCAGACAATAATTTTTCAATGAGGAAATAGATTTCAATTTGAATTCATTTGTTCAAACATATGCGAAGTCCAAATAGCTAATTGTGGCCATTTGTTGTTGCTTATCAACTTCACAAGTAATCGTTTCACAAAACAATGATAAATGTTTGACAAAAGTAAGAAAAATGGATGGATGTTTGGTTTTGTTAACGTTGCTAAAAATCGTCATCTAAAATCTCTTTTATATGTTTGGAAATCCATCTCACACATGCCATAAGTACTGTAAAATAAACACGCAAACACATAAGGCTTATGGATAGTCTTATTAGACCAAGTCATAAGAGCAAATTAAAGTTTTAAACTTGGGGTAATTTGAATGATAAAAAAAAAATGGGGTAATTTGAGTTTGCACCCCATATTATTGTCTAAATTGGACTTTGCACCCCATTTTTTAAAAATCTTTGTTTTTGCACCTCAATCCCATATGAAAAGATAAAAATGCCCTCAATTAGGAATATGTTGAAGGTCAACAAAATTGTTAATGGAGGGACATTTTGTCTTTTCATATAGGGTTAGGGTGCAAAACAAAAATTTTTAAAAACGGGGTGCAAAGTTCAATTTAGACAATAATATGGGGTGCAAACTCAAATTACCTCTCTAAACTTTTATCTACTTCAATGGTCTATCATATTGGAGATCATACTCCGTTAAACTTGAAAGTAGAAACCAACACATGAGGACTTGTTCAAGCAGTGAAGCAGACTCATTTCAGTTTAGCATATGAAATATGAAGTCAAATGTAAGCAGGTTAATTAGACTAAATCGAACCAGGCCAAACAAACTTAACAATATTAGATGAAGCTAGTTCATATCGTATCAATTTAAACAAATCAAATATGGCCAAACATGCTAAAAAAAATCCATAATAGTAGAATTCACTCTAAATAGATAAATCCTATGGACATTTTCATATAGATTGACATCTCATGTATGATTTGGTTTGGTATAATCTATGCTCCGGTCTTTATTAGTCAAATTGAGTTTGAACAGGACTTTGTAAGCGCTCAAGTATGATATGGCCTGATATAATATGTGTTTTATTGTTATGATATAATATGTGTTTTACTGTTATCATTGTTCTAAAACTCGCTAGGCGCTAGTCGGGCGGTAGAGGGGCGCCTAGCGCCTAGGCGGCCGACTAGGCCGATTTTTCGGCCGACTATGCTGTTTTTTTGGCCGACTAGGCCGCCTAGGCCGCCTAGGCCGATTTTTAGAACAATGACTGTTATTTAGTTCTGATTCGATCTAATCTTGTTTGGTTAATAGGTTTGTCAATTTTGATCTTACGAGATAATTTTGAAGTACAACTAATATATTTTTACCTCACAAATAAAATGGTCTTTAATTGCTTTTTCATAACGTGCAATTTTGACAACCCGTCACTAACAGTATCAGCTGCAATTTTTGAACGTACTCCATATACTCTGGTATATATGTAACTTGAGGAATGTTCATGTCAGGCCGGCCTGACGGGCTACGGGCTGCTCCGTCCGGCCGAGCCCGTTTGGGCACCTTCCCAGTGGAATTTTTTAATGAAATTTTTTGAGCATGTTCCTCATCAAGTCTAGTTTGTCTATACCAAATTTCAGCTCAAAATTCGATCGGGAAGGCATTCAAATCATTTTTTGAAGTTGACTGCAGTTTTATATGTATATTTTGACACAGTCAACTTCAAAAAATGATTTGAATGCCTTCCCGATCTCATTTTGAGCTGAAATTTGGTATGGACAAAGTAGACTTGATGAGGAACATGCTCAAAAAATTTCATCAAAAAATTCCACTGGGAAGGTGCCCAAACGGACTCGGCCGGACGGAGGTTCCCGTCAGGCCGGCCTCCACTGAGAAGAGTACTCTATGTAACTTATTTGAATTCGTTGAACTAAATGATAAAAAATGATCTGGAATATATTTTAGTTGATTTCAGCCAAATAATTTGAAACACTATTACTCCATTGACCTTATTTTTAGATTCTTTTAAAGAATGATAAAAAAGACATTTGAATTCGTGCCTGACTCTTTTTTGAACATTAATAATTGTGAATAGAGTCGTGCTTGGATGGGAAAGGATCCATCCCTCTCCATTTATGAGTGTGAGATGGACTTTTCAATTAAGTGGATAACTCTTCTTTTAGTTCTTTACCTAATTTGCATTTATGATGGACCACCCTGCCAGCAGATATCTCTACATTTCTTCTTTTACCTATTTCTTCAATTTCTATATTTATTTCAGAAACTATGAAATGGTTGTGATTTTTTAGTTTTATTTCATCCCTTTAGTTCTTTTTTCTTCAAAAGAAAAACTTAGGCTAAAGGGTCAAATAGGTACATGAACTAACTTAAAGTGTTCAATTAGTCCCTTATATAGGAGGTTCTGCCCGGCCGTCGCCAATTGGGACGGTTCCTGATGGAATTTTTTGATGAAATTTTTTGAGCATGTTCTTCATTAAGTCTAGTTTACTCATACCAAATTTCAGCTACAAATTCAACCGGGAAGGCAGTTAAATGTTTTTTTGAAGATAACTGTGCAGTTAAACATCGCAGTACATTTTGGAAAATCATTTGACTGCCTTCCCGATTTAATTTTTAACTGAAATTTGGTATGGATAAACTAGACTTAATGAAGAACATGTTCAAAAAATTTCATCAAAAAATTCCACCGGGAACCACCCCAATATGCGACGGCCGAGCAGAACCTCCTATATAAGGGGCTAATTGAATACTTTAAGTTAGTTCATGTACCTATTTGACCCTTTAGCCAAAAACTTATACTACTTCGTACCAATTATAAATCGAGTCAAAAGGTTGTGCAGTCATATACTCTCTTAAAAAGTAGATATGATTATTTGACATGATGATAATTCACTTTTACCCCACTCTAAAGTTAAAATTGAGCAATTCGATGTATCGTAAACTCGTAACTTACTTTAATCATATGATAACCACCCAGATTGAAGTAAAACTTTGTGGTACCATTATGCAATCACAAATATGTTACATGTTAGGATCATAATCGATCACTGTTTTTTAAAGCGAGGCTATAAATTGACATCACCATGCATATGATTCAACTCATGGAAAAGGATTATAATCCGAGAAAATTGTTCAGACTAAAACATAGTGATCTTATAATCAAATCCTATACCTAAAAGCACTACACCGGAGAGAGAAAATTCTCCCGCCCATCGCTAATCACTTAATAATCGCTAATCACTTAATCATCGCTAAATACGTAATTTCGCTCTGCCTAGGTTAACACCCAACTCACCTTCCTCCCATTCACAGCCGCATCACTTCACCTCCCCCATAAAAAAAACATATCTACGCCTCCCGCTCTTTGGCCTGTTCCCCACTTTAGACGAAAACAAACTTCTGTGGCCTGTTCTAGTGTTCTTGCCCGCACCGGTGCAGATTCTCCCGCCCATATGCATCAGCTATGCCGTAATTTCAACAGCATACTCACACTAAAGAAAATCAACGGAAGTACACCTTATCAAAAAACATTTTCCTTCCTACAGACTTCCATGGAGTCATTTGAAATAACACTTCAGCCGAAAGACCTTCCAGTAAGGAGAGTTTAATCAATGGCGATCTAATGATTTTCGAGACCCTCTTCTTAGGAGAGAATTAAGACAAGAAAGAGGAGTTGCTGCACATCGCTCACAATAGGCATCAGACTGTGATATGTAGATGAGTTTTTACTGAAATGCATCTCCTTCCTTCCTTCAGAATCGTATGACTCGCTCCCGAGAGAGACTTATATGCCAGCGGGGAAGGCGGGAAATGCCGGGAATACAGATTCATTGGAGTAAACTAATAGGATTTAAAGATTTAGTGATTTCCCCCCTTCGCTCGTGGGCCTAGTGGCTAGGGAAGCTTCTCGGTAAACAGATACTGGACTCTCCGTTTGAAGACCAACTAGCTTAAGAATTGAGTTCCAAACTAAGGTTGCCCCCTACGATCGGAATGCATATTTTCACTAACGAGGCAGAAGATGGAGTATGCTCTGAAAATCAAAGGTAATACCCTAAATTTCCTTAGCTAATTCTCCTAAATGAGAATATTGTGTTTATAGAGGATTTTAAGCAATAGCCCTGAATTTCTTTAGCTATTTTTCCTAAATGAATTCATTTTTTGATTCCACATTACTTCCAAGTTTCAACTTTGAATACGTTAAGGACTTGTGTTCAACCTCTGTTGCTTCGGGCAGTGTAAAAGTACAAATTTTCTTATTCCCCAAATGATGTAGCAGTACAAGTTTTTCGTATTTACTAGCATAGCAGTGAAATTTATTACAGAAGTAAGTTAGATAGTCTTTACAGTTAGCAATTTAGAATATAAGAGCCAAATCAGAAATTTCTCTTCTTTATTCTTTTTTTTTACAGTCTGTGACTTAGATTTTTATCCTTAGAAGATATATCAAAAGTTTTTTTAGAATCTTTACAGTTAGCAATATAGAATACTATTAGAACCAAAACAAAATTTTCTCTGCTTTACTCTTTGTTTAAGGTCTGTGCCTTAGATTTTTATCCTTTGAAGATTTATCAAAAGTTTTTTTACATCTCTGAAGATTCTTACTTTGAAAAAAGTCGCCATCAATGTTTTCAAATTAAGAAAGAGTGTGCTTTGGAACAAACTATTTTGCTATGCGTTTTATCTACATATTACCCATAAGGTACACAATAGAAATGCAATAACAACAATAACTGAGATTCTTTACTCTGAAAAAATGCCAGCGTTAATTTAATCTAAATGAAGATATAGTGTGCCGTTGGAATGAAATATTTCAATATGTTTTTAATCTACATATTACTCATTATAAGGTACTCATCAGACATGCAAAAGGAATGATAACTTTTATCATCTGGACCTTTATGACATCTGTTTTGTTTATTCATTAGCTTTGTGTTTTTTTTACAGTCTCTGAAGATTCTTACTCTGGAAAATGTCACTATCAATGTTTTAAAATTAAAAAAAAAGAGTGTGTTATAGAACAAACTATTTGCCTATACGTTTTATCTACATATTACCCATTAGAAGGTACTCAATAGAAATGCAATAGCAACAGTAACTGAGATTCTTTACTCTGAAAAATTGTCAGCTTTAATTAATCTGAATGAAGATATAGTGTGCTATTGGAATGAACTATTTCACTATGTTTTTAATCTACACATTACTCATCATAAGGTACTCATCAGACATGCAAAAGGAATGCAAACTTTTATTATTTGGACCTTCATGGCATCTTTTTTGTTCTTTCCTTTCTTTTATACTACGTATCTTTTGCTGCAACCATAGTGTAAGTAGGCAGTCAGGAATTAGCTTTGTGAGTTTATTTTATTTTTATCAAGGCAGTGCTATATTTTGCTATTATATAACCTTCCTTCGAAATTGATAATTTGTGTTGCTTCAAGCAGTGTAGCAGAGCTGTATTTTCGAAAATGACCATAATTCCTATAAACAATTGTTTCTCATTGGTGACTTACATTTTGAATGTAAAGACTACACTTTTTCAAAACCATACTGCTTAAAAGCTAATTAAGTAAATGCAATACAATATTTACTATCAAACCAGTTTTTATTTGAATTTCTACAATCAAAGTTTAACTTTTCATTGAGTGAAGGAGAAGACGGGAGATGCAGTGACAATAAGAAGGTACATATTTTAAATTTATTTTCATTTATATGTTCAGGTTTTTCTCAAGTTTGTCTTCTTCACTGTTAAGGGGCAAGGAGTTCTTCTTGAGGTAGTCTCCTCTTTCTTCTCCAAGTTTATAATTTTCCTTTTATAAAACAAATACACATATTCTTACTCAGCAGTTTTTAAAGTTTACAAAAAATACATATACCTAAAACTATTTCTTCTGTAGTATTGCTTTTAAATATTTAAGAAAATAGTTACCACTGCAATCTTCATTTGCAATCCAAAATATTATTTTTTGGATTGGGAGTATGATGGAATAAAATAAAATGGCTCGCTAAACTGCCTGCACTTCGTTGTTATGAAGAAGCAGTCAGTCCATGCAATCTTTCGACGCGATTTTCACTATGGGTCATCCAAAAACAGTCTCTTTGTGCTTTAGTACAAGGGTAAAACTGCGTACATCCAACCCCCTTACCCCACCGTAGTTGGGAGCCTTTGCGGCATTGGGGTAATGATGATGATTAAAATTCTTCTATTTCAGTAAATAGAAAATTTCAATGTGTAGAAAACTTTTGATAACTGTTTTTGTTTGCTTAGTGTTATCTAAGAACCCTTCTATTAGTAATAGTATGTATTTCAAATAAGAATCCAAATTGATTTTAAATTTTGTTTTATAACCAACAACAAATCTAAGAGACTAATTAATAAATTATTTTCTTATATTAAAAATGTAATAGTGGGAGATTCATATTAAAAAAGATAACATTAAGATTTCAGATATGTTCATGATCAATAGTGGTCCGCTCTATCCCCCTATCACTAGATGCTCATGATCACATATATTGCAAGATATGTTTAATAATTCTGACAACAAATAGATTTTCATTCAAGAATATAGATTGATTTGCACATTCTTTTACTATGATGTTTAAGTAAGTTCTTACTGATGGATTTTATATTCTCTTTATTATAGTTGTAAATATTACATGAATGGAGATTAAGAATGACATAGTCCAGATCTATCTTCTATCACACTTTCTTCTTACCAATTTAGAAAATCTTTTTTAGTGGTAAATCATTTGTTAATATTACTGGGAAGAAAAGTCTTTATATTAGGAATGATTTCATTACAAATTTGATTTTGTTATTATTAGGAAGTCTATAACCATTGTGTGATGTCACCGTTTGGTGTGCATAGCTGTGCCGGCCTCACCAACAATGAATTGGGTACTGAGCTTTTGGAGCATTTTGCAAGATGATCAGGTATTTGTGCACATAGGTGTACACCCTTTTTTGCTTGCTAATATGATTTTTTTGCATTAAAAGTTTGCTTCTATGAACCAAGCATGTTAGGACAGATTTTGTTAAGTGATATATCTTCTGAATGTGTAACCTTGACGGTTGTTGAGAAAAGAATAAAAGGATAGGTAAATTCTTTATTTATTTACAACTTTGCTTTTTCAAACAGAAAGTAACTAAAGTTAGATAACAATCACTCTATGACTTTAGCTATTTCTACAAAATGAATCTATACTGTGCCAGTCAGTCTTCTTCTCTGTGCTAAGCCTTCCATTCGAATTGGTATTAAGACGACAGAAATATCTTCTGCCTACCTTCTGCCGCACCAGTTCTTCTGGATTTAAAGCGAAAGGGAAAAATCTGCTAGAAAACAATTGGGAGAAGCTCATTCACACCATTTCAATTTCGAGTTCCTATGTTCCAAATTTAGATCGAGGGGAGGTGGAGGGAGTATATTTTATTTTCTTTCGCTTGACTCTTACCAAATGAAAGAAATGTGTTGACTATGATGTTCAATTGCTTTATGCTTTGATTTGATTTTAAACCTAGCGAATAGTATTAGTTACTACCTCCGTCCCCCTAAGTTTGGGACAAAGGGGTGTGGTGTGGTGTTTAAGAAAAAGTAGAATTGCGTGGTTGGTATTGAATTGATAGTGTATATAAAGTGGAAATGAATATACTCAAATATTACCAAATATGGTATGAGACAAACTTAATGGGACGAACGAAAAAGGTAAAACGGGACAAAGTTAGAGGGACGGAGGGAGTACTTTACAAGGCCTTTTTCCTTCATTTACGAAGAATCATTTTACTTTGATTTGATTGTGGATTTTTTCTGATTTGGCAGTCCTAATAGAGGTAAATGACTAATGACACTTTTTTCAGGTGAATGTTTTCTTTTTATGGCTTCCTATTAAATGTTAGTAAATGTTGTAATTTCTACTACATATATACATACATACATACATATATATATAATATATATACTCCCTCCGTCCCCGAAAGAAGTTCACAATCACTATTCATTGGTCAACTTGAATCACTCCTAATCCTTTACTTTATATATCAATTTTTTTATCAAACTTAAATTTTCTTGATCAGGCTTTGTAGCGGTTTTAATGTAGTTTCTGAATATGTAAATTTTATTTACTAAAAATAATCCGAGTGTGAACAGGGATCGAGTTGCTTTATCGGCAGTCAAGCATCGTAAACCGAACGGGAACTTCTTTCGAGGACGGAGGGAGTATATGTTTGTCTTTGGATACACATGAAGTTTTCTCTTCTTTTTTTATGATTTATTGAACAAAGAGTCTCTTTTGTTTGAGGTGAACTAAATTAGTTTTCTATATGAAGAGATGTAGTTATGTGATTTGTTTGTTGATAATTGTTTTATAGGACTAAATTAGTTTTCTATATGAAGAGATTTAGTTATGTGATTTGTTTGTTGATAAATTGTAAAAATGTCCTGTTACGTTTCTGTATCATTTGCTTTTAACTGAACACACCATGTTCATTCTAAACATATCTATTATATCATATGTTGTTCAAATATAGCATCAATGGTTAAAAGCAACTTATTAATTCATTAATAATATCATATTGTTTATTCAATAAGAAATCAGACGAACTTCGAGAAAAACTAGAAATAACCCGTGTTGTGTTTGTATATTACTTTTTTCATTTGCAGAAAGTTTATCAAGGTTTCTTAGGATGGTTATATAGTAAGTATGACTACCCTACCAATAATGTTGAGTGCAATTGTATCTCATGGAAGATTTAAACTTTTGTGAGATTTAAGTTCAATAGTTGGTGTTATATATTCAACTTGAAGGTTGCATCTATGTTTTCATTTTAAACTTCATGTTTTTAAAGCTGTTAAAATCACAGACCTGTGAAGTGGATAGACTACAAACCAACTTTGAGAAAAAATATTAGTTATAGCATATTGTAGCATCAAAATCTTCTACATTGGCATCATTGAAAAGTGAGCTTCAATTACTCTAGGTTTTCTAATTTTCTTTGAGATCTTAAAAGTTCTGCTTTTTCCATCATTTGCAATGGAGCCAAAGATTAACTATTTTTTGGCTTGGGAATATGATGAAATAAAGCAGCAAAATGACTCAATAAACTGTTTGCGCTTCTTTGTTATGAAGTAGTAGACAGTTCATGCAATGTTCGACGCGATTTTCATCGTGAGTCACCCCGAAACAGTCTCTCTGTGCTTTAGTACAGGGGTAAGGCTGCGTACATCTGACCTTCTCACCCCCCACCGCAGGTGGAGCCTTTGCGGCATTGGGGTAATGATGACGATGATCTTAAAAGTTCTGCTTTTATCATTGAAGTTCAAGTACCAGGCATAGATATGTGCATATAATTCATGTGGTTATGCTTCAATCAAAATTGTACGCAGATTAATTTTGCATTTATTATTTTTAAAAATAATATTTTAAAACCATGTCAAATCTCCTTGGGTATCATGCTTTCTTACTTCAATCATCTTCTAGGAAATTGAAAAGATTTTTTATTTTGGAATAAAACCAAACAAACACATCATGTGATTAATACAAGTGATGTGCTTGATTAATTAATCATATTAAAAAATCCTTGAGCTTTTTGAAGTTTCGACATTTTATATAATTTAAGAGGTTAACCGGTACCACACTACCTATGCATAAACGGTTGAATCAGAGATGTAACTGGCTTATTATTCCTATTATTTTTTCCTAGGTTGGTTGCTTGAACATTCTTTCATGTCAATATAAAAAACAAGTTTTTAAAATAAAATAGGTGATTTAAGAAAACTAATGATAACATAGATGGAGCCATGGAGGGGGTGAGGATTTAGGAGGGAAACTCAAATCCTAATTAAGTAGAGTCTAAGCATTGTGATTCTATGAAGATTGAAATTTCTATATAGCTATTATAGGAATAGCTAATATGGCTTTTACAGTCAAATTCTAAACTCAAATCCTAATTAACTACGAGGATATTATTTCTAGCTATTAGGCTATGACTATTTCTAATGTATTGGCCTTTTTTGCTATTAGACTATGGTGCCGTTTGGAAACACTTTTTTTCCCGCTTATCAGGCTTATCAGCCAACTTTTTCACCAAACACGTAATTTTTGCTTTTGCGCGCTTAATTGTGTAATAAGCAGAAAAAGTAAGGTTGTAGTTACTTTTCTGGTCATATTGGCTGAAGTTACTGTAGATGATCATTTTAGCTATTTTTACATATATTTTGTTCTTTATTTTATTAATAATATATATTTTGGAAATAATTTTTTTCTTAAATCAGCCAATGCAGCCATTTCACCCAGAATTTTATAATTTTCAGCAGAATCAGCCAAATCAGTCAATTTTCGTGCTACCAAACGGGCTCTATGAGGGTTTTTAATGTATTAGCTAATTGATATCTATTTTATTAACTTTTTGCAGCATCTGAGTTTACTTGAAGATTGGTTGGAACTCCTGAAAAAATGTGGTTAGACAACGCCACCTTGAAAGTCAGATGCAAAGATACCATTTCTGCCTCATTTGTTCCATTCAAGCATCACTAATCTAGGCTGCCCAAACTAGATTAGAATGTCTTTAATTTGAAGCTATGTTTGTGTCACCAATCTTACATTCTTCTTCTGAACTGTGTTTCCTGATTTAGGATTCAAAGCGTTGATTGTGTATGGCTAATTTGATAAACATGGGAATCATGCTTTAGATACACCTAAGTCAAAGCTTGCCTCACTTTGGTGCTTAAATGTATTTCTATAATATGCACTTTCCACATTGAATTTGTGATAATTCCATGGGCTTTTCCTTTGTTGATGTTTATGTTGTTTGCACTTTGAGGAAATGTAGAAAAAAATAAAAATAGCCAAGAGTTTCCAATTTCGTAGCAACCATTTACATTGTAAATTTCATTTTACGGTCAATTATGCAAAAGAAACACGGATTGTCATCTTGAGATCAATTTAAAAAAGACAAATAGAATGATGGTTCTTTACGTGTTTCTCTGTTCTTAAATGGTTTTAAATGGTTGCAACATGTTTAGTTTTACACTATGCACATGTTCTACTTTTATCATATTTTTATAATATTTTTTTATTAATGTATTAAAATTTTAATTTCTGAAAAATACTATTAAACTACCCTCATGTTAAATTGTCAAAATGTACTTATTAAAATTTTCACCAATAACGAATGAAATACATTGATACTTATAATTGTGTGTTGGGAAATATGAAATTGAAAACTTTACAACAAAAAAGAACATGAGTGTATCCATTCGCGCGAACATTATTTGTTAATTTTCAATTCAATATGAATTACCCAACACCTTAATTTTAAAGGTGATCAACTAATTAATTCATTATTATTATTTACTTTTATTAAATGCATCTAAACTTCTATACAGTACTTCACTCTCATGCATTTCACTCCCGTGCAACGCACGGGTGGATTAACTAGTTAGGATTATATGTCTAACTGATAAATAGTCTATATCGGGATACCGCTAGTGGTATCTAGAGAAAAGTCAGAGCAATAAGTCAAAGAGATGAAGTGTGGTTGTAATTAATTCGTAATGGTCCGTTACAACCACCCAAAGGTTACTATTTATACTAGTCATAAATGCTATGTGCATTAAATGCACGTACACGTGTAAGCTAGTCTATGGTGGAGGGCCTCCCAACCAAGGGGGCACCGCATTAAATGCGGTGGTTGGCCGTTTAGCAGAGAGGGACTTCTGTCTGGTGAAAGGTCCTTCGATGCCGAGGCCGAAGGCTGTCTGGACGAAGGCTGACCAAATTTTCCAGTGGTGCTATTGGACCAGCAGTAATCCTATCCTTGAGTTTGAGGCCTTCGACAATGGTGCCGAAGGCGTCTTCCAATGTAGTATGGGCTCAGTGTAGCTTGGACCGTTGTACCTGGGCCTGTCGGGCCTGTTTGGGGTAGTAGGAGTATGTGGGTCGAGGGTGCCTGGCCCATATACTCCATCACTAACTTTTTCTAAATCCGGTTAATCATTTCATTTCTACTCTTAATTTAATTAATTAATAAACATAATTAGGTGTCCTTAGTTTACTTGCACAAATCAAGGCTTGTGGCAGCGGATTCTGACGATAGTCTGACAATGACAATAGTTCAACTTTGCTACACAAGTGACGGCGATTTGGAAAAAAATCTGGCGGTCTCATGACCTAGGGACACTAGTCCTCCAACTTCATAAAAGTTTATCAATTAAATAATAATTGAGTTTTTTAAAATTCATACGGAGTATTAGTTAGATTGACAGTTTTCAATTATTCAATTACTATATCAACATATTTTATCTTTTAATGTTCCAAAAGGTTGAATCTCCACGCCCCAACCCAACAAGACTTTTGAGAGGATGTAAGTCACTGTGACTCAGCTGACCCAATGGTGATAAACCTTGTACCCGTATGCATCATAGGTTCAGCCCAATACGCAGGAGCTATAACCTCCACACATCCGTTATGGATTTCAATCATTGGTCAATGTTCCAACTTTTCCATCATTCAATCAATCGAGTTACCCGTGCGGGTACATTTTATCTTTTAAACCCTTATTGATAGAACTCTGAATGGATAAAACTCCGAATTTAATGTGATTTGTGAATTGTGAACATTCTAAATCCGCCAATTGTGCAACTTCTTTCTTTGAAAATGAACTGATCCAATCCCACCCAAAGGCCAAAGCTAGTGAATATTTATGATTTAAAGTTTTCTTTACCCTATTTTTTCATTTCTGTTAAATGTCAATATCTTTGATTGTGAGTGTCACAGTGATGTCATGAAACCACACAAAGTGTTTGACTACGATTTAAAGTTGTCAAGTCATTTTTATAAGAAAACAATCATCAGTTACGTTAGTTTCATTATTTAGAAATAAATATGTGCTCATATTATTTGTGTTTTTGTAATTTTGTAAAAATTGGCCGGTGTATGCCCATTTACCATTGCTAGTAAATAATAACAAATGGACTTTCGATTACTCATTTATACTAATACTCCGTATTTTAATTATGTATATGTGCATATTGATTGAATGGTTGTTAAAGGGATTAATTACAGTTTGGTGGATTAAACAAAAACAAACATAAAACAAAACAAAAAAACAGTTTGGTGGAATCAAGTCATCAACCCGGACTGGAAGGTTTTCATTAAGGCTTTGCTCTTCAAAATTTTGGATTGGGAATCAAGCAGGAATCGCATATTGTCCATCCTTGCTCGTAAATTCTACTTCACAGGAATCAAGCAAAACGGTTCGTCATTTTTCAATCCTCACACAGTGCTGTGAATTAAAATTTAGACAATTTTAGGAATCAACTTTGAAAACGACATTTTCAGTATTCACTTTTGAATTATTGAAGTAATAATTGGATACTCGATTTTTAATTTTGTCACAATATGAAGAGCCCAAACGGTTGCTACAAGTATGATTATAAGGTGTTTTAGGTAAGTGTTTTGGTACTACTTTTTCCTGTTCAATTTAACCTCTACTCACACGGAAGTGGCATATACTAAGAATATATGAATGTCTTAGGCACAAATAATTTTCCCTAAAATGTACTACCTATCTTACATTCTTAGATAGTTAGATGTCCTTCTTGTCCGATGGTCCCTTTTGAGAGCTTACTCATAATCTTAAAACTAATACTCCCTATATTATCATTGAAGCATTCCTTTTCTTTTTACTAACTAACCAAAATGAATTACTAATTTACTAGTCCGAGCAAAAAATTACTAACTATAACACTTTATTAATAATTTAAATGAAGAGGGAGATGTTATAGCTAACCACGGAAGTACATTTAAATTTTGCGCTTATGTGGCTAGTCATGCTATGTGAGTTATTAGCTAACCGTTGAAGTGCTCATGCATACTCAAACAATTATGTTTGAACTAGACTTAAATAAACTAGACTATGCTTTTACTTGGACTGTAATTTGCATGTCTGATCTGATTTGATCTATTTAAGTCTTGTCTAGTAAACGTCTGGTCTCTGGGTTTGTCTAGTCTGATCTACTCTGTTTAAGTCTGGTCTGGTCAATTTAAGTCTGGTCTGGGACAAAAAACAGTCCAAGTAAAAGCATCCAAACACAAATATTGATAAAATACATATAATAACAAACCTTATCAAAAAAGTTAAGGCCAAACTTATATAGACCCATTGGAAACATCCTTAGGGTTGGTTTGCAACTGCTTTTAAAAAGCACTTCTCAGTTTTTGGCTTTAAAAAAGAACTTATTTTCCCAAACACTACAACTTTTATTTTTCTCGGCTTCCGAGTCAAAAGTGCTTTTACTTTTTCTATTACACAAAAAACACTTATTTTACCAAACATTACCCACTTTTACTTTTCAAAATCACTTTTTTCTCAAACACTATCAACTTTTATTTAATCACTTCTCTCAATTTCATTAAAAAAAGCACTTTTTTAAAAGCATGTTGCAAACAGAATGGAAAAGAAAAGCGTGAAGATTCAAAGGCAAATACTACGCATAAAAAAATCACTAACACTCATTAAAATGGAAAAGAATCTCATTCAACACAATTATAGAAAAACGATCACCGCCCTTCTAAAAAGAATATCATCCAAAAATATTGGGAGCTTCTTCAACTTCTTTTGTAAATAGCCATTGATGAGTTAAATCGTGTAACATTAATTACAAGTCATTACCAGTTCTTCTTTATACGGAGTATATTTCTAGCCGAATCACAACAATGTCACATTATAAACTTGGATACCTTGGGCATTTGAAGAAAAGGAGGGATAGGATAAATCATAATGCCAAACCATATATTGCACCACCCATTTCAAAATTGCAGAGTAAAAAATTGCAGAGTAAAGTATAAGTACTCGTATTGAAGAAAAAAGAATGATACTATAACCCAATTTACCGATTTAGAAAGTGTGAAAATCACAGTAACACCATGTATTTTTAAGAAGAGAATACTGAAACCTGTGGATATAGAATTAGAGTGTGTGGAGAGGAGAGTTTGACTAGAAAATGTCAAGAACTTCTGAGATGGAATTGTTGCAGAGAGGGCAACTTCCCCTTTGAACCCAGAGCTCCCTCGAGCACCGCCGGCAAAATGTGTGTCCACAGGGTATAAACGCCGCACCCTTGTGTCTAACCATGCACACGCAACAACGGTCTACAATTAACTTGCCACCGCCAGAAATCTCCTCTCCGGCTTCTCCATCTTCTTCTTCCGGTATGCCAGCTGCACTGTCCATGCTCATTTCCCTGTCAGTCTCTGCAAGCAACGCCATAAGTGAGAGTCTTGCCGGTTGGTCATCCGTGGTGCTTTCGCCTGGTAAATCGCCGTCGGAAGCCTCTGCCACCTCGAATCTCGAGGTCCTGTCACCCACAGCCCGACTAGAGCTCCTCTGCAGCATCACAATCAGAGTGGTTGACCCCGGCGATGTCGTCACTTCCGGCTGAATCAATCCGCGCCTCGGGGTCTCCCCCTCGGGGGAATTATTCGCAGGAGAAACCCGCGCGGGATGTGACGTCTGCCGTCGAGGTGGTGTATCGGCGGCAAGTGCGGCGGCGGGGAACGAATCGTCGTCGGCAGAGGACCAGGCGGACCCATGGATCCTTAAACAGAGCCTATCTGTGATGTGTTTCCATGTCTTCCGGCTCGCCTTGCTCGCGAACGGCTCAGCCCGTATGATATCGAGGAGAGTCCGGTGCGGTAGCGCGGCCGTACTCGATCTAGGCTCTCTATCCAAAACAGCGCCTAGGGTTAAACCGCTCAAATTGCTACTTCCGCCATTACGGCTGCTCGCCTGTTTCACTCTGAGAAAGTCTCCCAGGTTTGGGGAATCGGGCTTGTATTCCGCCGTATGGATCCTTCTCCGGCTAAATCCACCGCCACTGGTCTCCATTAGCGACTACAATATTCGATACTAATCCAGAAAACAATCACCGGAGGAGCGAGCACCAAAATCTTCCTAAAATGAAAAAGAGGAAAAGGACTGTTACATCACTCGATTCCCCTGAGATTCAAAAATAACAAAATACGGACTACAAAATAGCACAATTCGTGAAATGTGCACGAGAAATTGAACTTTCTACTCGGAACTACAGGATCGGATGCAATGTTTGAACAATCCAATAAAATATACAACAAATTTAAACAGCTCGAGAGATATTATGCTGTAATTGAACAATCCATCAAATCTAAACAAAAACAAAATGTAAAAGAGCGGCGGAGAGATCTACGATGCAAATATTGAATTCCGAAGTTTGAAACATTCAACGCAAATGCAAGTTTTTTATCTTAATCCGAAATAACATAAACAGTAAGAGCAGAGTATAAGGAAGAAGAGGAGTACAGGTGAAGGCGAAGGATTCGGTTTGCGGCAAAGCCATCAAATCTGAGATCGGAAGAGATTGAACGAAACCACTTGGGGAAACTTTTTCTTGTTATAGACTTGTAGAGAGAAAAAATTAATACCCCATATTCAAAAAATAAACATATTATTACTAATAATAATTTTCCAGAAATAGGAAAAGGCAGACGAATACGGACGAAGGAGACCGACGATTGAGAGGAAAAGTATACCTTTTTGTCTCTCTCTAACTCTCTTCTCCCGAGTCCTCCAGTCATCCACAGTGCCCCATTTTTCTGTTCGTTTTCGGTGCTTATTCCTTTTTTTATTTTCTAATAATGACAAAATAAATATACTCAAGAAATCCCTTTTTTTTAATTTTATGATATGATGGTAATTCTAGTCCTTTAAAAAATGATGGTAATTCTAGTATTTATAGTTTTATGTAGTTTTGCAATTAATGATTATGAATTTTAAAATATTACTGGAAATACTTGGAATTTCACTAGATATGAAAACTGTTAGAATGTTATACTACTTACTACGTATTTATTTATCTTTCAATAGACATTTGATAATTTTATTCGTTTAATAGCTTTTCAAAATGAGATGAACGTCATTATTATAGTGTGAAGGTAAAGGATTTTGCTTATTCAATATTGTTTTGCTTCTGGGGGCTAGATCTCTTGAACAAAGTTATACAAGGTTTTTTTGTATATTTTTTGAAGATTCGGAGATTATTTGTTTATTCTCTATGATATCTTACTCCGAAAGCTTTGTACCTATTTACTCCTTGCTTTGATAATAAGATTTAGTATTACTCTTCTTCTTGGTCTAAGATTCATTATCCTGAACAAGAAAACTTTGTTAAGGACTTGAACTTACTCAAAAATGATTTGTGTGTAGGATTAATAGAGGTTAACGAGAAGAAAGAACGTAGAATATAGGCAGTTATTGAAGAAATACCACTTCAAATAATTTTTCCTTACTACTCCTTCTGGTGACCCACTTGCAGCCATTGTTCTAAAACTTGCTAGAAGCTAATCGGGTGATTGAGGGGCGTTTAGAGCCTAGGCGGCCGACTAGACTGTTTTTTTGGCCAACTAGCCCGACTAAGCCTCTACGGTTAGGGCCGCCTAGACCGATTAATCGGTCCGCCTAGGCCGATATTTAGAATAGTGCTTGCAGCTATTGTTGAAGCTATTTACACATCACTTATAGAGCACATGAACGATATTTCTTTTTTCAGCATAGGGTTGTATTGACACCAAGGAATGATGTTGTTGACGTTATAAATAATTATATGATGTCATTGCTTCCCGGTGAAATGAAGACATATTTGAGTTTTTATACTCCGTGCTACCTTATCGGGAATCAAGGCTCACCAGACGATGTGCATACTCCCGAGTTCTTGAATACCATCAATGCATCTAGTTTGCCAAATCACCAATTGAATTTAAAGACTGGTGTCCTTGTTATGCTTGTTCGAAATATTGACCAGTCTTCAGGGTTATGTAATGACACTTGCCTTATAATCACATAGATGGGTAATCATGTATTGGAGCGGAAGATAATTTCTGGAAGCAACATTGGGGAAAAGGTCTTCATTCCACGATTATCATTGGTTCTATCTGATACGAGGATACCTTTCAAGTTCCAGCGTAGGCAATTTCCGGTCATCGTTTCTTTTGCCATGACCATAAATAAAAGTCAGGGTCAATCGTTGAAGCATGTGGGGATCTATCTTCCTGAACCAGTTTTCTCACACGACCAGTTGTATATGTGGCTTTGTCTAGAGTCACATCAAGAAGGGGTTTAAAGATTCTACTATGCAATGACAAAGGGGAGCAAGTGACATCAACGAATATTGTTGTTTATAAAGAAGTGTTCCAAAATTTATCTTAGGTGATTTATAAACAAATAAATACAGTTTTTACATACTTGCTATATAATTTATATCTTTAGTAGTTAATTTTATTCTTACAACATGTCAACTATTGTAATACATGTAGGCATGTTGCGTGTTGTTCACATCGCTACACAACATCATTGAAGCACATACTTTGGGCATCATGGTTAAATTGTTACTATTTCTTCAGTTTTTTTATAAAGTAGAAAATTATAATTTTTTATCCATAGCGTGATCATTGATTGGTTTACTAACACTAAGTATGAAATGAGTATGTAAAAAATATTTAATCAATCACTTTTTTATCTCATTAATGTGTATTGAGTATTCCCATGCAACACACGGGTACATCGTCTAGTTATTACGGTGTGAAGGTAAAGAATTTAATTTTCTTATTCTATATTGTTTTGCTTCTGGGGCTAGATCTCTTGAACAAAGTTATAAGGGAATCTTTCGCAAATGGGCAAAAAACGGAAGTAATGTCATTTTTTTCCAAGTTTAAAAGATTTTTCTGAAATAGACAAATTGAAGTTTTCTTTTCAAAAAGAGACGTAGGCGGTTAACGCCTTTATACTGGACTCCGCTCCCACTTGCTCCGTGATACTCAGGTATCCTAATTACAAACACTAAAAACATTATACTCCCACTTGCTCTAACTAATATTGAAGTCACGCATTTTCATTTTTTAGTGTAATTGAAAACTAACAATTAAAAGCATAATAATATTAAGAAGAAAAGTGGTTCTGTATGTAAAGATGTTAAAAAAAATAAAAAATAAAAAGTTAGAGAAAATTGAGTAATTATAAACTCAAAAAATTAGTAAGACAATGAAAATTAGCAAAATGGTAAAAAAGAATATAAAAATAAAATAAATGTAAAAAAATATGCGTAGTATATATTTATTTTTCAATTTTGAACATGCAAACAAGGAAATGAGGAATGTAAATGTAAACATTTAGTAGTCAGAAATGTGGGAGAATTCTGCAGTTTTGTAACACAATTTTTAACATTGCTAATATAATATAATATATATAGTAATATAAAATATGTCAAAAATATCAAAATTTTAAAGTTTGTTAAAAGCAAAAAATGTAAGGAAAAACATAAATATAAGAATATTAAAAATATAAATATTTTTAAAATTTAAAAAATTGTAAATTAGATCTAAAAACTAATTGAAAATGAGAAAACAATTAGGAAAACAAGATTTTTTTTTTTTGAAAATACAAAACTCTTAAATGAAAAGGGTAAAAAAAAAAAAAACAAAGTCAAATTTAGAGAAAATGTCAAAAAATACTAAACGTGACCTTTTTTAATAATGTTTCTCAGTGTTGTTTTTTGTTTACTATTTTAGACAACTTTGAATATCTTATTTTTTATTGTTTATTTATGTTTCATATTGTTGATTTACATGGTGCAATTTTTTTTAATAATGGAAAAACTAAATAACTATCAAAATTGTAATTTACAATATCACAAAGGGGCATACTTGATACTTCTACTTAAGCCGCAAGAGCATAAAAAGTCAATGTTTCATGCACTATCATAGTGCACTAAATTACAATTAAAACAACCTCAAACAATTTTCCCAGTGTATAATCTACCCAAAGGAACTACCAGCAGTACCATCTAATCCGCATAATCTAACCGGCAGAGTCTGCCCAAAGCAACATCATCACCATCATATAATCTGCATAATCTGACTGGGAGAGACTGCCCCAACAGCAGCAGCATGCACTCCACAATTACTCCACCTCTATCACCAAAGTACAAGGCAAATCACCACTCTACAATTTGCATATCAGTACATACTTGCAAAACTCCTAACGCAGCACCATATAATCAAGAAAATAAACACGGAAACTGCCATAAAAATCAATAGAAATGGCAGGAGACCGTTTGAATAACACCTTGTACAGCAATAGTTTAATATGCAAAAATGGAATCATAGGTGTATGTCTACTGCCTACTGCCTACACACATCTACATATCAAACTACCACATACAAATGGAATCATAAATAAAAATAAACAACAAAGATACACAGTTGAAGATGATAAACAAGAAGCAACATAATGCAACAAAAAGAAACACGATACAACAAAAAGAAACAATTAAAAAACAATAAAAGAAACAAAAAGAAACAAAAGCAACAAAAAGAAACAAAAAAATGAGTTTGTGAATTTTGTTTGCAATGGTGGATAAAAAGATAAATTAGTAAAATAGAAGTAGGTATATCATTTTTCTGATATTTCATAATCATCTGATTGGAAATATATATTCCTTCTTTAATAGAGACCACAGACCACAACATCAACAAGGTTAAGTAATTTTAAAAAAATAGAGCCTGGCATATTTATATAGAATATACAAAGTTTTTAGGAGCTTGAGAATTACTGGAATTGCTCTTTTATGTTGACAACATCTTCTGCAAGTTCAGAAAAAACAATTTGTTGAATTCATGTACAACTCCATTCTTTTAATGCAATTACCAATTAAAAGACTCAAAGCCAGAGTCAATTAAAATCTGATGTGTATTACAGATTTTAAGCTGAACAGCCCAATCTTTTCAGGGCAATGTTTGAGACTTGAGAGGAAAAGAATTAAAGACAGTGAAAGTTGAGTCATTAGAAGGATGGTCATCAGAAACAGTTTCATGCATGAAGTCAGTAGACAATTCAGATTTCTGCTTTGTACTATGACTACTATCATCTCCATTTATGATATGAGCTTCTGATTCTTTAGCATTTACATCACCCTTACTGTTCTCATAAATCCCAGTAACAACCATCATTGATGGTATTTTTTCAAAAAGGTTTGTAGTCTCGCACAGTCTAGTCAACCTAAAAACATAAGTCAATTCCCTCCATTCCAAACACAAACATCTAGTTACAAAGCATATCTAGTTACAAATTAAAACATAAGCCAATTTCCTCCATTCCAAACATGCACAGTCCCATCACAAGAAGCTACTCTACTAAAGGATGTCAATATACAAATATCATTCACAACCTTGAAAAAGATGAAGAATAAAATGGAATTTTATGATGTGTAATTTAATCCCTATTAACAATTAGTTGTGCTAAATGTTATCAACATAAATAAGGTTCACAAAATTATTAGTGAATAAAATAGGAGTCACTGCAATTTGATTCATCATCTGGTTTATCCTCATCTCACTTTGCGGCTAGCCTCTTATTTTCTCACTACTACATTTGAATCCATTTTCCTCCTAATATACAAAAATATTGCAGCAGCCAGATTTGAGATTAAATGAACCAATGTTCCTCAAATCGTAGATAACCTGTAGCGAAAGCTTATCAAATCTGTGGAATTCAAAAGGTAGAACTTTAATTCCTAATTGAACCAACTTGTCGAGGAAAAAATCAATTTCTATAGTCACTTAAAGTTGTAGCTAGAGAAGATATTATACTTGTTGAGAGGGGTATAGTTCAGAATGAATACAACCATCGTTGTTTCTATACCAATTCCAATATGGAAGAAGGCAACACTGATTCTCAGAGAGATGACTAGCAACTCAGAATGAATACGGCCATCGTCGTTTCTTACGGCTTTGCTCAAAAGCACTACTCAGCTACAGTGTTAAAACAACTACTCTGCTCTCTATTCCAAGCCTGGAGACCGCCCGATCGATTGCCAAACTGCCTGACGATGGCGGGACGAGATATCCGAACATAGATCCATCGGTGATGCCCAATCCCGGCCATGGGATCCACTTCTCTGAGAAGACAGTTGAAAGTCATGCACCGGTGTCACGCCCCAGACCGCAATCCAAGCGCGTGTACAACCGCCGTATAACTAAGTGACGTCACCCACGGGTCAACCTCACTTAATTACACAAGGCGTTCGAGAAAACAATCCATCCATACTCAGTAGTAAACATACATAACAACATCACATTTAAACCAATGAATAGCGGAAATATTCAACGGTAAGTCATGGACCACAACCGGCCAACAACATCGGCATGCAAGCCCCAAAAATAGTTTATGGTAAAATAAATATCCATGAGCAAGTGTTCGGTAGTTTGAACGAAAATAAGGAAGCACGAACCACGTCTCCCTGATTTGATATCACCCGTGAGAAGGTGCAAGTAGCAAGCTCTAGCTTCAACCTGAAAATGGTGGGGCCCCCCGAAGGGGTCAGTACAAGTACCGAGCGAGTAGCAGGCTAAATATAGAATAACTAGCGTTTCAAGTATAAGACCCAAACATAGGGTGATACTTAAATAAATAGTCTTTCCCCCAAGTTATGAAATACTTATTAGTATATTTATACTTGGAAAATATCCGATCCGTAGATCACCGTTCATTTGGGAAAAATAGTAATAGTCAATATTCTTGACCAAAAACCCCAACCCACCCATATACCTATGAGTGTATAGGACTCCTCCCTTGTCCCTATTTGTATATCATAATCTATGAGTTTTAGGATCATAATCCTTGGATACTCCACCGGTTTGTGAGTGTTAAGGACTCATAAGTCCTAGGGTCCTCCACCAAGTTTTGAGTGTTAAGTACTTTTTAGTACTAGGGTCCTCCACCAAGTTTGAGTGTTAAGTACTTTTTAAGTACTAGGGTCCTCCACCAAGTTGAGTGTTAAGGACTTTAAGTCCTAGGGTCCTCCACCAAGTTTGAGTGTTAAGTACTTTTTAAGTACTAGGGTCCTCCACCAAGTTTGAGTGTTAAGTACTTTTTAAGTACTAGGGTCCTCCACCAAGTTTGAGTGTTAAGTACTTTTTAAGTACTAGGGTCCTCCACCAAGTTTGAGTGTTAAGTACTTTTTAAGTACTAGGGTCCTCCACCAAGTTTCCTATGATCAACCTCCTATCAACCTAGATAGAGTCTATATCATCCTTAGTTACTCATAACTAATCCAATACATAAATCTTATGTATCACAATCCATGCAAGCCATGCATTTATATACATGTATAATTAACTAACATCAACCGATATTAATTAATCCATCATTCATCGGTCAACGTTGTCGTTGACCGCCAATTCAAGCCTTGTACATATCAACTAAATCACCATATGATTAAGTTAATAATACTCATTTGTGCTTCTTTTACACTTCAAGCTAATATGCATTTTATATAATTCCTCATATCATATTTCATGCATAAACAATTAATTCTTTTCATACAACTTAATAATGTTGGCTAATCACATGTTTAAATATCTTTTAAACATCATTATGAACACATATAACATTTATTTAGGTAATCTCATAATTAACCCAAAAGTTATAAGATATTAAGCCGTCCACTCACCTTGAACTAGCGTTATGAAGTTCTACCCCTCTTGGTTGAACTCCGGTGAAACTCCGGCGACTTTCGGTCAACTCCGGCGACAACTCCGGCGACTTTACCAACTTTGTGAAATCACTTGAAATACCCTTTACAAGTGCCTAACAAGGTTTTATAATCATAAAACCCATATTAATACAAGTAACCTCAAAACGGTTATTTTCCGGTGAACCGGTCGTTTTGGCTTCTAAGTCCGTTCTTGGACATAGAATCACTTTCCAACCCATTAATCCATACTTATAACATGTAGAACCCTCTCAAGGATTCTTCACATGATATATATCTCATATGGTAGAAGAAAAATAAAGGAGTAGTTATAATAAGGTCATTACCTTAGTTATTTCACACTTTTAGCACTTTAGCTCCTTTTTGGGTGATTCTTCCTTGATGATTTTTCTTCAACAATGGAGGAAGGAGGCTGGGTGGTTTTTCTTGCTCTTCCTGGGTTCTCTTGGCCGAAAATGAGGGTGGGAGAGGGGTGAGGCTTACCCCTTTGTCTCATTGAACAAATGGGTGTGGATGGGGGGCCACCTCATTTTTGTTTGATGCCTTTTAGATCATGTCAACCTCTCCCTCCCATGCCTTCCTCTTCAAACAGCCGACCAAGCCCTCAATTTGAGTGGCAAAAATCGTGGGTTGGCCCCCACCCATGTGGGAGGTCAACCCTTTTTGCCCCGACGTGTACAATTTGTCCCGAAAGTTGTATTTTTTCGGACTGTTTTAAATATATTTTATTTTATCGGGTCAAATAAAATATATTATGTGCTCTTACTCATTATGACATGTATAATGAATATACATTCCCCAACTTTAATTTATAAGCCTCCGAAATTCAGTTCGGGCTGTTATCAGTTAAATTACCAGTACTGGTAATTTGGGCTTCTTTTGACCAATCGGTCAACTCCGGGCCTTTCCATGGCCCAAATGAAATATCCACCACTACATATTTATTATCTAGACCATGATGAATAAAATGTATGGTCTCGGGAAAATCGGGCGGCCCCCGCTCCCGGTGTGGGTCCCACGTGCAATTTACTATTCACGCGAAAGAATAAATAAAAATTTACAACTTCGTAAATTCATAAATCATTCCATAAGGTTTATTACATCATTTACATAAAAGTAAATACATTTGGGGACGGTGTTACAAGTTCACCCCCCCTTATTTGGGATTTCGTCCCCGAAATCCGTGTGTCTAATCGAAAAGAAACGGGTATTGCTCCCTCATTGAGACCTCGGTCTCCCATGTTTCTTCTTCGACTCGATCACTCCTCCAAAGAACCTTTACCATAGGAATCTCCTTATTCCTAAGTTTCTTCACTTGTTGACCCACTATCTTCACCGGCTCTACCGCATATTGCAAATCCTCACGGATCTCTACTGGCGGTTTCTCAAGAATATGAGAGGGATCCCGTATGTACTTCTTGAGCATTGATACATGAAACACATCATGTATCTTCTCAAGTTCCGGCGTTAACTTGAGACGATAAGCCACGGCTCCAATCCTTTCAAGGATCTCAAATGGACCAATGTATCGGGGGTTAAGCTTTCCCCTCGATACAAATCGAATGATGCCCTTCCAAGGAGAAATCCTTAGGAAGACCTCATCACCGACTTCGAACTCCAACGGTCTCCGCCGTTTATCAGCATAACTCTTCTGTCGGTCCTGAGCAGCCTTCAATCTATCCCGAATGATCCTTACCTTGGCCTTGGTAATCTCAACCAGCTCTATCCCTTCGAGTTTGGCCTCGCCAACCTCGTCCCAACACAACGGTGTTCTACATTTCCTCCCATACAATGCCTCATATGGAGGCATGCCGATACTTGCTTGATAACTGTTGTTATAAGCAAACTCCACTAGGGCCAAATGCTTGTCCCAACTTCCTTGGAACTCCAAAGCACATGCCCTAAGCATGTCTTCCAAAATCTGTATCACCCGCTCGGACTGTCCATCCGTCTGTGGGTGAAAAGCTGTGCTAAACTTCAGTTTAGTACCCAGCGATGCTTGAAACTTTGGCCAAAATCGAGATGTGAATCGTGGATCCTTATCCGAGACAATGGATATCGGGACTCCATGTAATCTCACAATCTCCTCCGTGTAAAGCTTGGCCAATCTTTCAAGAGGATAAGTAATGTTGATAGGCAAAAAGTGTGCACTCTTGGTGAGCCTATCAACCACTACCCAAACTGCATCATAGTTGTTCACTGTTCGTGGTAGCCCCACCACGAAGTCCATGGTCACGTGCTCCCACTTCCACTCTGGGATGGTGAGTGGCTGCAAAAGCCCTGCCGGGTGCTGATGCTCTGCCTTAACTTGCTGGCAAGTAAGGCACCGACTCACATACTCAGCAATGTCTCTCTTCATACCTGACCACCAGTAACTTTCCTTCAAATCTCGGTACATCTTAGTACCTCCTGGATGCATAGCATAAGCTGAAGAATGAGCCTCCTCAAGTATAGATTTCTGGAGTTCCTCATTCCTTGGTATGCACACACGATCCTTAAACAATAACAGACCGTCATCACGTACCCGGAAGTTCTCAACGGGCCCCGCAAGGATCCTTTCACGGATCTTCTGACATTCCTCATCCATGGCCTGACTTCGACTAATCTCGCCCAATAGGGTGGGCCTAACCTCAAATTGAGCAATGAGAGCCCCGCACGTGGACACCTCCACGCGTGCCCTCAATGCCTGCAGACAAGTAAGTAACGTCCCTGACGTACTCTTCCTGCTCAGTGCGTCGGCCACTACGTTGGCCTTTCCGGGATGATAGTCGATGATCAAGTCATAGTCCTTGATCAACTCCATCCATCTCCTTTGTCTCATATTCAACTCTTTTTGAGTGAATACATACTTCAAGCTCTTATGATCGGTATAAATGTGACACGTTTCCCCGTAGAGATAATGCCTCCAAATCTTCAATGCAAACACTACCGCCCCCAACTCTAGGTCGTGAGTAGGGTAGTTCACCTCGTGTTTTCTCAATTGCCTAGAAGCATAGGCAATCACCTTACCGTTTTGCATTAGTACACATCCAAGCCCTTGGATGCTAGCATCGCTGTAAATGTCATACCCTATCCCCTGTATGGGTAGGGCAAGGACTGGTGCTTCGGTAAGTCGTTTCTTCAGTTCAAGGAACCCTTTCTCACACTTGTCGTCCCATATGAACTTGGCCCCTTTCTTTGTGAGCTTCGTTAATGGAGACGCCAATACGGAGAATTTTTCAACAAATTTACGATAGTATCCCGCTAAGCCAAGGAAACTACGTATCTCTTTCACATTCTTGGGTCTCTCCCAATCCATGATAGCTTTTATCTTTGCGTTATCCACAGCTACGCCCGAACCGGATATGACGTGACCGAGAAAACCAATCTCCTTGAGCCAAAATTCGCATTTAAAGAACTTGGCAAAGAGTTGCTTTTCCCTTAGCCGATCAAGTATAAGCCCCAAATGATGCTCGTGCTCCTCCTCACTCTTGGAGTATATCAAGATATCATCAATGAATACTATCACAAATTGATCTAAGTATTCACTAAACACCCGGTTCATCAAGTCCATGAATGCCGCCGGTGCGTTGGTTAAACCAAATGACATTACAAGGAACTCGTAATGACCATATCTAGTGCGGAATGCACTCTTAGGTATGTCGCTCTCCTTGATCTTCAACTGATGATACCCCGACCTCAAATCAATCTTCGAGAACACTATTGCCCCCCGAAGTTGGTCAAACAAGTCATCAATCCTCGGTAAGGGATACCTGTTCTTGATTGTGACCTTGTTCAATTGTCGGTAGTCAATACACATTCTTAGTGTACCATCCTTCTTCTTCACGAAGAGTACGGGTGCCCCCCACGGTGAATGACTGGGTCTGATGAACCCGTTGTCCAGTAATTCTTGTAGTTGGACCTTCAACTCTTGGAGTTCGGCCGGTGCCATTCGATAAGGAGGAACCGAAATGGGTTTGGTTCCCGGCTCCACTTCAATTACAAACTCTATCTCTCTGTCGGGTGGAAGCCCCGGTAGGTCTTTGGGAAAGACATCCGGGTACTTGCACACGATCCGTACATCTTTGATGTCGACTTCCTTCTTGGTATCGTCCACCACGTAGGCAAGGTACGCGTGGCATCCCTTCCTCATCATCTTCCGTGCTCTCATCACGGATATGATACAAGCACTAGATTTCCCCCGATCTCCCTCAAAGCATAGCGTGTTCCCTTGATCATCCTCGAGCTCCAACACCTTGGTGTAGCAATCTACTCGGGCATGGTGTTTCTCGAGCCAATCCATCCCTAGGATTGCATCGAACTCCAACATGCTTAGAGGTACGAAATCACAAGTCAAAGGTTGACCCGTCACTTCTACCTCACACGACGGATAGTAATGATTTCTCTCCACGTCGTCTCCTAACGGTGTGGAGACTAGCAACGTTTGAGTCATAGGTGTCAATGGCACGTCAAGGCCCTCGGCGAACGCCTCACTCACAAATGAGCGTTGTGCCCCGGTATCGATGAGGATCCTCGCACACCTACCATTGATCTTTAATGTTCCTACATTTATACACCATGTAAGATACATTTTCTAATGTTTTTACACATCATTAGGATGTTATTAGGTTCATACAAATGTTTGGAATCAAACGGGGGTCCAAACGTAGAAGAACGGGGCGAAAAAAATCAACTTTCGGGTGTTGGGGGTCCACGCACGGCGTGCCTGGGTGGCAGGCACGGCCGTGCGTGCAACAAACTCACCCTGCTGTCCACTGCCGGCCAGGCACGATGCCAGGCACGGCGTGCCTGCGGCCGTGCCTGGCCAAAACTTCTTCGGACACCACTGCCTCCCAGGCACGACGCCAGGCACGGCGTGCCTGCGGCCGTGCCTGGCCCAAAATTTTTTTTTTCCTTTTTTTCTCTTCGGGTGCCACTGCCTTCCAGGCACGATTCCAGGCACGGCGTGCCTGAGGGCGTGCCTGGCCGGCAGTGGCTGTTTCCAGCCAGATTCGGCCTAACTCACCCGGTTCGACCCCGGGGTGGCCCACACTCAATCCCAACGACGTATATGATCAAAGTAAGCCTAGAAATACATGGGAATACGCGTATTACCTGCAACGGAGTCCGGGTTTGCTCTCGCATCCGCCTCGGTCATCGCGTAGACTCGTGCTTGGGTCCCGCCTTGGTTTACGGACGCGGCATGACTTGTGGATGCGTTGCCTCTTCCCGTACCGCCGTTTGACGGGCCCGCACGGTTTCTTCCCGTCATGGTTCCTCCTCCGGATCCCGGAGCTCCTCCTCCCCCCAATTGTGGGCAATTGGCCTTCATGTGGCCCGTGTTCCCACACCGATAACACCTCGGGGGTGCGTTGCACTTCCCGAAGTGGTTCTTTGAACAGTTGGCACACTTAGGAGGCCCCGTATTTTGAGAGGAGGATGCGTGCCACCGAGCATCCTTATTCTTCTTCGCCGGTGGTGCCGGCGCCTTGAACGTACCCCCACCCCCACCGTGGTGATTCTTCCGTGCTTGCTCGGGCGGCCCCGAATTATGCCATTTTCTCTTTTTCGCCTCCTCGGCGTCTCTTTCTTTTCTCTCATTCCATTGAGCCTCCCCAAGAAGGCCCTGCTCCACCACCTCGCTAAAGGTCATGTGGCGTGAGTACGTAGCCCGATCACGGATGTCCAAGAGTAAGGCATCCCAAAAGTGCTCCGACATGCGGTCCTCATTGATCGCGTACTCCGGTAAGAACCTAGCCAAGGTTCTAAAATCTTGCTCCAGTTGTTTAACAGACACACCCTCCTTCTGTTTGAGGTTGGTGTACTCCCTACGCTTGACATTTTTCTCATAGTCAGTGTAGTATTGGTCATAAAACTCCTGCTCAAAGTTCAACCATGAGACCTCCCCATGGTATTTTCCTTCCACACTCTCCCACCACGTGGAAGCTATCCCCTCAAGCAGCCGTGAAGCAACAGTCAACTTCACGTCCGGTGAAATTTGCATGTCCTTTGCCGCATCCTTCACCTTCTTTATCCAATCGGCGGCAACGGTAATGTCACCGGTGCCGTCAAAGGACTTACACCCCAAGGCCCTAGCCTCCTTGAGGTACTTGGAGATTCTCACACAAAAACCTCCTTCACGCCCATCGTGTGGCGCCACGGGAGTGGCTCTTGAAGCTCCCCGGCTTCCTTGACCCGAACCACCGCGAGAGCCACGCCTTGCTTGGCGCCTAAGGTCTCTCCTCAGCTTTTCTTTTTGATACCACTCAAGCAATTCGCCCATTTGGGCGAACTTGGCATCACTCTCTTCATCATCATCATCGGTGTATGTGTCACCCCCCATCATATGGGGTCTCCTCGTGCTCCGTTTCCGGAACATATGTAGAGTCGTAGTCTTCGGTGTTGGTTTCATACACCGAGCTTACATGGCCCTCACTCACAGTTTGAGCTTGGTGACCTCCACGGCTTCCACGGCCTCCACGGCCTCCTCTTGAACCCCGAGATGTAGCCCGGCTCCCCCTTTGGGATGCTACCGGCGTCTGCCCCCTCGGATTGTTCCTGGTTCGCATTCGCCTGCCCTCCATTTCTGAAAGAAATATGGATGAGTCATTAGACTCCTATAAATGTCAATTGACGGAAAAACGTTACAGACACGTATTGGCCCAAGTCACTACCATACCAATTGTTAAGGGTACCGTCTTAACAATTAGAGGCCTTGCAACTTAAGCACCAATAGTCCTATAAACGTCAAAATACAATGCTCATGGTTTTCGGCAAAAACTCTTTTGTAAAATCTTTTGTGAGAGGTTGATTATATAGTTTAGAACTGAGATGGCTCTGATACCACTTAATTGTCACGCCCCAGACCGCAATCCAAGCGCGTGTACAACCGCCGTATAACTAAGTGACGTCACCCACGGGTCAACCTCACTTAATTACACAAGGCGTTCGAGAAAACAATCCATCCATACTCAGTAGTAAACATACATAACAACATCACATTTAAACCAATGAATAGCGGAAATATTCAACGGTAAGTCATGGACCACAACCGGCCAACAACATCGGCATGCAAGCCCCAAAAATAGTTTATGGTAAAATAAATATCCATGAGCAAGTGTTCGGTAGTTTGAACGAAAATAAGGAAGCACGAACCACGTCTCCCTGATTTGATATCACCCGTGAGAAGGTGCAAGTAGCAAGCTCTAGCTTCAACCTGAAAATGGTGGGGCCCCCCGAAGGGGTCAGTACAAGTACCGAGCGAGTAGCAGGCTAAATATAGAATAACTAGCGTTTCAAGTATAAGACCCAAACATAGGGTGATACTTAAATAAATAGTCTTTCCCCCAAGTTATGAAATACTTATTAGTATATTTATACTTGGAAAATATCCGATCCGTAGATCACCGTTCATTTGGGAAAAATAGTAATAGTCAATATTCTTGACCAAAAACCCCAACCCACCCATATACCTATGAGTGTATAGGACTCCTCCCTTGTCCCTATTTGTATATCATAATCTATGAGTTTTAGGATCATAATCCTTGGATACTCCACCGGTTTGTGAGTGTTAAGGACTCATAAGTCCTAGGGTCCTCCACCAAGTTTTGAGTGTTAAGTACTTTTTAGTACTAGGGTCCTCCACCAAGTTTGAGTGTTAAGTACTTTTTAAGTACTAGGGTCCTCCACCAAGTTGAGTGTTAAGGACTTTAAGTCCTAGGGTCCTCCACCAAGTTTGAGTGTTAAGTACTTTTTAAGTACTAGGGTCCTCCACCAAGTTTGAGTGTTAAGTACTTTTTAAGTACTAGGGTCCTCCACCAAGTTTGAGTGTTAAGTACTTTTTAAGTACTAGGGTCCTCCACCAAGTTTGAGTGTTAAGTACTTTTTAAGTACTAGGGTCCTCCACCAAGTTTCCTATGATCAACCTCCTATCAACCTAGATAGAGTCTATATCATCCTTAGTTACTCATAACTAATCCAATACATAAATCTTATGTATCACAATCCATGCAAGCCATGCATTTATATACATGTATAATTAACTAACATCAACCGATATTAATTAATCCATCATTCATCGGTCAACGTTGTCGTTGACCGCCAATTCAAGCCTTGTACATATCAACTAAATCACCATATGATTAAGTTAATAATACTCATTTGTGCTTCTTTTACACTTCAAGCTAATATGCATTTTATATAATTCCTCATATCATATTTCATGCATAAACAATTAATTCTTTTCATACAACTTAATAATGTTGGCTAATCACATGTTTAAATATCTTTTAAACATCATTATGAACACATATAACATTTATTTAGGTAATCTCATAATTAACCCAAAAGTTATAAGATATTAAGCCGTCCACTCACCTTGAACTAGCGTTATGAAGTTCTACCCCTCTTGGTTGAACTCCGGTGAAACTCCGGCGACTTTCGGTCAACTCCGGCGACAACTCCGGCGACTTTACCAACTTTGTGAAATCACTTGAAATACCCTTTACAAGTGCCTAACAAGGTTTTATAATCATAAAACCCATATTAATACAAGTAACCTCAAAACGGTTATTTTCCGGTGAACCGGTCGTTTTGGCTTCTAAGTCCGTTCTTGGACATAGAATCACTTTCCAACCCATTAATCCATACTTATAACATGTAGAACCCTCTCAAGGATTCTTCACATGATATATATCTCATATGGTAGAAGAAAAATAAAGGAGTAGTTATAATAAGGTCATTACCTTAGTTATTTCACACTTTTAGCACTTTAGCTCCTTTTTGGGTGATTCTTCCTTGATGATTTTTCTTCAACAATGGAGGAAGGAGGCTGGGTGGTTTTTCTTGCTCTTCCTGGGTTCTCTTGGCCGAAAATGAGGGTGGGAGAGGGGTGAGGCTTACCCCTTTGTCTCATTGAACAAATGGGTGTGGATGGGGGGCCACCTCATTTTTGTTTGATGCCTTTTAGATCATGTCAACCTCTCCCTCCCATGCCTTCCTCTTCAAACAGCCGACCAAGCCCTCAATTTGAGTGGCAAAAATCGTGGGTTGGCCCCCACCCATGTGGGAGGTCAACCCTTTTTGCCCCGACGTGTACAATTTGTCCCGAAAGTTGTATTTTTTCGGACTGTTTTAAATATATTTTATTTTATCGGGTCAAATAAAATATATTATGTGCTCTTACTCATTATGACATGTATAATGAATATACATTCCCCAACTTTAATTTATAAGCCTCCGAAATTCAGTTCGGGCTGTTATCAGTTAAATTACCAGTACTGGTAATTTGGGCTTCTTTTGACCAATCGGTCAACTCCGGGCCTTTCCATGGCCCAAATGAAATATCCACCACTACATATTTATTATCTAGACCATGATGAATAAAATGTATGGTCTCGGGAAAATCGGGCGGCCCCCGCTCCCGGTGTGGGTCCCACGTGCAATTTACTATTCACGCGAAAGAATAAATAAAAATTTACAACTTCGTAAATTCATAAATCATTCCATAAGGTTTATTACATCATTTACATAAAAGTAAATACATTTGGGGACGGTGTTACAACCGGTCTCTGGTCGGCTCTCCCAGATTTTTTTCACCGGCAAGGCCATGAGAAACGTTGATCGCGAATCGATCTCCCCCCTGCGTCTATCTCGGTGATACTTCTCTAGTTACAGAAGATGTTAGAAAAAGTGGCTAAAATTGAAATATAAAACTAAAACTGAAAAAGTAAAAGTTAAAAATGAAAAAGTAAAGCACTTGGGCCATAAATGATATTTTGAACCGAAAAGGTAACCATACGGGTAATTTGCATATTTTTTGAGGATTCGGATATTATTTTTTTATTCTCTATAATATCTTACTCTGAAAGCTTTGTATATATTTACTCCTTGCTTTTATAAGAAGATTTAGTCAACATTGATTACTTTTCTTCTTGGTCTAAGATTCCTTCTCCTGAACAAGAAAACTTTGTTGAGGACTTGATCTTACTAAAAAATGTTTCAAGTGTGTAGGATTAATAGAGGTTAATGAGGAGAAAGAATGTACAATATAGGCAGCTATTGAAGAAATACCACTTCAAATAATTTTTCCTTCTACCGAGTTGCGGGATATTGCGGATTCAAATTTTTCCGAGAATGAAGAATATCACTTTTGTCCAGAGACAACTAACCGACAAAGGGTTACTTGATCGTTTATCTAATTTGGTTGTTAGTTTTATCAACTAGGGGTGGGAAAAACCGAACCAGGAGCCGGAAACCGACCCTGGACCGAACTGAGTAAAAAGAACCTGGACCGAACTGAGTAAAAAGAACCTGGGCCGAACCCGGATCGAACCCAAAAATCTGGGCTCATAAACGGGCCCTAAAATCTATAACCTGGCCCGGACCGGTAAAAACCCCAAACAATTAACTTTAATATAAAATCAATGAAATATATGAATCTATTTTATAAATAATTCCTAATACGAAGTATATGATTATAATCGTGGCGGATGAAAAAAATGAGTTAATAACTTTTAGTGACTGCGAATATGATCAATTTTGGACCGTAATGACCATGAAAATATATGTTTACTAATTTTAGTCACATTTTTATTTATAAAATTTATGTAGTAATATTTTTAACAAAAATATTATTTGTTAATTTGCATCTTAAACAAAATATTTAAGGTAATTATACTCTTTAGATTTGATTTGTTAGTGATTTTGGAGATTAATATTTGTCTTATTGTTTACCGTTTGTATTTTTTATTAATTTTATTTGAAAATAGGTTTTAAAATACAAAAGGGCAATGAAATGATTTCACGTCGGGGCTTTAACCAGCCCAAACCGAACCCAAATCGAATTCGGGCTACCAAAAACCCGATTCTGACCGAATATAATGAGCTTTGTCCTGGTTCCTAATTTTCATAACCTGAGACCTTACAGGTAATTTTCATGTCTAGCAAAAACCCGACCCAGATCGGGCCAATACCACCCCTATTATCAACTATGGGCTTGAACCAAGGAAAAATGTTTGTGTAAAAGTAAAACAAGCAATTGAGTCGATTATATTATGAACTTCTTGTATTTTACAAGGGAAATTCGAAGCCTTTTGAAAAATTAAATTGTTTGAATTTCTTTTTTGCATTTGCCAAGATAGGAGATGACGACATTTTGCTTGGATTTTCATGAGATAATTTTGTGACATCAATCACACTATTTTTCTGAAGTATTTATAATATGTTTTTAGCCCTTGCAAATATAACACATTTTCTTTTACATCCCTACAAAATTACTTTTGCTTTTCCATCCCTGCAATTTAGGTTGGTTTTCATTTTAATCCATCACTGATGATAACAATCTTCGTTTGACCTCAAAATAACCCCGATTAATAGATCTCCTCTAATTCTTTGTCATGTTATTAAAAAAGTATTTAATTTTATTTTTTAGAAGGGTTTTAATATATATTTTTAAAATGTGAATACTTAGTTTTACACTGTTTTAAATCTCATATTGGCCTAAAAAAAGTGATAAAATGAAGAGTTTAAATATATCTAATAGATTTATGTAACTGACAATAATTTTTTTTTGTAAGTAGAGTGGTTTCAGAATCCGAGATAGACTACAAACAAAATAGTGCATATTAAAGGGATGAAAAACAAGAAAAATATTTTGCAGGGACTTAAAACAAATTGTGTCATATTTGCAGGGACTAAAAACGTATTTAAACCTTTTAAATATTAGAAAAAAAATTTGAACATGTTTGAAAATATTTTGCAATTTGTGTGAATTTTTTAAAGTACTCTGTAATTATTAAATTCCCAAAATTAAGTATTCTTTGGTATTACCTATAAATACCAAAATTTTATAATTTCGTGACATTAATCACAACATATTCCTCAAGTCTTTACTTTAATAAAGGGAAAAGTATCAAATTAGCCCCCGTACTATACCGAAAAAGTCGATTAGGCCCTCGTACTTTACAAACACTCAATTAAGCTCTCCAACTATTAAAAAACGTTCAATTAAGCCCCTTCGGTCGGTAAGTAACCGGTTTCCCGGCAGCCGCCATTGCTGGGGTTCGAGCACATCATCGCCGCCGTCACTGTTTAACCGGGAAACCAGTTACTTACCGACCGAAAGGGCTTAATTGAACATTTTTTAACAGTTTGAAGACTTAATTGAGTGTTTGTAAAGTACGAGGGCCTAATCGACTTTTTCGGCATAGTACGAAAGCTTATTTGATAGTTTTCCCTTTAATAAATTGCATTTATTTTTACCCTAAAATAGACATCATTATTTGTTTTTGTTTTTACTCCGAGGGCCAAATTTAGACCCATTTGGTAACACTGAAATGAAATTTATGAAGTTCTGGTTGAAGTGGCTGTATTGGCTGATTCTGCATATTTTTGAAAAAAAGATAATTAAAATATATTTTATTAATAAAAAAAAATATAAGACAAAATAACTAAAATAGTCATCTACAGTAACTTCAGCCAATACAATCCAAAAATAATTCTAACCTTACTTTTTGTTATTCTTACATAATTCAGCGCGCATAATCAAAAGTTATGTGTTTAATTAAAAGTTGGTTTGATGGATAGTGCACCCGGGGGGTAACCTGTCCGAAGGATACCATGAGGGATATCTAGATAGAAGTCGGAGCAATAAGTAAGAGAGAGAGTCAGAATGTATTAAATGAACTCGATGTGTTTATAGAGGGAAAGGATGCGCTATTTATTACAGCCATAAATGCTAGGCGCATTAAATGCGAGTACATGTGTCAAGTAATCAATGGTGGAGGGTCACTCCAACCGCGCTGGCGCCATCATCGCATGTGGCACCGCATTAAATGCGGTGGTTGGATGTGACACTGCATTCAATGCGGTGGTTGCCTATCCTCAGAAGGAAGCTTCGTTAAGTGGAGACCCTTCGGCATAGGTGCCGAAGGCATCCTTAGGCCGAAGGCCTAATTTTGTAGCCAAAATCTTCCCGTAGTGTTGTGGGTCCAAGAGCAGGCGTCTTCACAGAGTTTCATGCCTTCGACGGGGGGGGGGGGGGGGGGGGCAGCTATGTATGCGTTATGGGCTCCTTTGAGGTTGGGTCGCCGTATGTGGGCTTATTGGGTTTACTGGGCTTATTGGGCCTGTTCATGTGTACTAGGAGTATATGGGCCGGGGGTCTCTGGACCATATGCTCCATCATGGTTGATAAGCATGATAAGTAAAACTGAGTCACTAAAAGCTTGGAATTTGCCTTCTTATAACTTTGACTTTTTTTTCTAATGTCGATGTATATGGTTGATGAGAAATTATCTTGTCGGGCGCGCCTGACAGGAACCTCCGCGCGGACTTGCCCGTTTGAGGGTCTTATCGGTAATTTTTTTTAGCATAATCCACATCAAGTCTAGTTTATGGGTTTATCCATACTGAATTTTAGATCAAAATTCGATCGGAAAAGCATTCAAATAAATTCGTGAAACATATGGCGCATTCTGCACACATATAATGCACAATATGTTTTAAGAATTTATTTGAGTGCCTCCCCGATTGAATTTTGAGTTGAAATTTGGCATGAATAAACTAGATTTGATGGATAACATGCTCAAAAAATTTCATCAAACAATTCCATCAGGAAGGCACCCAAACGGACAAGTCCGCACGGCTTTGCCCATCAGGCGCGTCTGACCAGAATTGTACTCTATGGTTGATTAGTCCATAAACAATACTCTCTTCCTCTAACTATTATTGTCTGAGTTCCTATTCACAAGGTTAACATAAACCATTAATCTTCTACTTTATATATCAATTTTTTTAATCAATTTTGATTCTGATTTTTGCGACTTTGTAAAACTATTAATGTGATTTCTGAATATGTAATTTTTTCCCTTTGTAAAAATAGTTTGAATGCAAATAGTGATTCGTATGCTTTGTCATCTGACTCGTCTGTCAAGTATCTTAATCCGTAATTGGACCATAATAGTGGGACAAAGGAAGTACGTAGTACTTCTTCTGTTCGGATATAAGTGCAACATGCACTTCGGCACAAAGATTAAGAAACCAGGTGAAGGAGTTGAACTTCACTATTTTACCCTTCTACCGTTCTACGTAAGAAAGTAGCAACCACACAAATAAAGTGCTACAGTACCTAAAAGGAGTAGTAGATAAAATTGTTACAACCAAGAAATAAAACAGCGAGCCCTGGTGTACTGCTCAGTTGCGGAAGACGAAGACCCTAAATTCCGGTGAGCGACTTTTATCTGGAGGCCGCAACAGTCCGCCACCGCCAACAGTCCTCCTCCCATGGCTTGAAGCCAGCTCAGCACCCCCTCTTCCGCTTCCGCCAAGCGTCATCCCACGCAGACAATTACTGCAATGATCCAGAGCCGCAACAGTCCGCCGCATAGATGCCACAATTATCGTCGTGTCTCTGCTTGTGGGTGAGTGACCGGAACAAAATCAGTCCATGTCTTCCGTTCCGACCATAATTAAAATACAAATAAGAGAAAATAAAAACAAATGAGGAAAATGATGGGAAAGAAATGGAGAATTGGTATCTTGGTGAAGAGAAACGCACAAGGTACACAAACGAACGAGCTAGAAGGATGGAGAAATAATTAAAGAAAAAGTAAAAAGGTAGAAAAGGAACGGTTGTACATAGTAGAAGTCAATTGGTTTAGTATTTCTTTCCAAAAATAGAAATGTTACATTTAATTTGAAACTGACGAAAAGTGTTGCACTTTGTCAACAAGTGGGAGCATTCTGATTTTTCAGTCCAAACTAGCATTTTTATCCAGCCCGGCCTAACAATAACAAAAGCCTGAGTAACTGAGTCATCTATGGACACCGAGACTTCCGGTCGTCACTTTTCAACGGTCAGCCGATAAAGGAGCATCCAATCGCCAAGTCGCTGCCCGCCGACCGCCATATCCGCCGATGCTTAGCCGCTTGCCGTCTGCCTCTGTGAGCTCCGACCTGCCTACTGCGTACAACGTTCCAGCTAATCGAGTAATCGACTAATCGGCCCTTCTCAACTTCTCAGTCTTGTACTCTTCTGTGGCTTCAGGTATCAGTGTATCACGCCTTCACCGCTACAGCCTTTAGGTACAGAGGTACTCCCCCAGACTCCATTCCCGCGACCTCCTTATTCGGTTATTCCTTAACTGCTCAAGTCTCTTAGAGTTGTACACATTTTCTTTAATTGATTAATATGATCGATTATTTGATTAGTTCATTAGTTAATGCAATTCATAGGTATTTTAATATTTATGAATGAATATTGAATGCTTGATAATAATTAGTTGATTTGTTGGCCGTTGTCCTGTTGATGACATATATTTGGAAGTAATTAAAAGTTTATGTCAAAAGAGTATTGAAAGAAGTATAGATTTCTCCTAAATTCTCCAATATTCATTTTAATTTAATACAAAGTCAATAAGGTAAATCTGTTTTATAATTTTATATTTTGCTAAATAAGTTCTACTTACGAAATAAACAAAATGACTGTTAAAGAAATCCAAGTTCTTAGTTTAGAATTAGTTTATTTTTAATTACAATTTGTTGAAGTGCAGTTTTCAATGTCAAATTGCTCAAAGTGCACATTTTTTAACAATCACTAAAATAGTCCTCAACTTACTTACTCTGATAGGGTTGACAATGCATCTGAAACTGAAGCAATTAAAACTTTGTGCTTAAATACTCCCTCCGTATTTGAAAGCTCTCTAGAATAGGTTTGGGCACACAATTTAAGGGTGAAATAGTAGGGGTAATGAATAGTGTAAAAAAATAGGAGTGAATGTGGAAAAGTACGAAACAGCAGAAAAAAACTGCAAAAAGTAAGGATAATTGAGTATTTTTAAAGGAAAAACTTACCAAAAGAGATAAGTGTACCAAAACTTTACATACATCCAGAAAAGGAAAGTGTATCAAACTTTAAAATACGGAGGAATTATATAATTGAAATAGAAATATTTGTTTTTCAAAAGATGATGCGGCTATCAACCACAAAACCTGGTTTTTTTTCGAGATGATTTTTATGCTTCAAATACTTACCTTATTAATCTTCAAAGGTGCAGCAATATATTCTGGCCCATTTAAATTTTCAACTCAATGGACTACAATTGTTTAAACATTCAAGCGAATTTAATTATAGAGATGACACAGTACCTTAAAATGTTTGAAGCTAAAGATTAGTCTTACCTATTGTAGGCTTTTAGCTAATGGAACATCTAACAATCCATATTATTGTGAAGCAGTTGCTTGAATAGGATTTTTTTTTCTTTTGCGAAGGGCGAACATGGCACTAATGGAACATCTAAGGGATGATAGATACGCGGAGTATAAATTTACAGGCAAAACTTGGAATCTGAAGATGCAAGTTTTATCAAGCAATTTTAAAATTGGGACTTGAAAAGCCACGACACATGCTTAGCGGCATCAAATTGGTCAGGCAAATACTTTTGGAATTCGAAAAGTCACAATTGACAGCTCATTTATTATTATATCTATTTTTTTTGAATATTTACATAATCATAAACAAAAAAACTATTTGTACCCACTCTTATACCCACTTTTGTACCCACCATGTCTGTGAGGAGTTTTTTTTTGTCTGTGAATCTGGGTCACAGACAAAATATGTCTATGCAAATCATTTTGTCTGTGAATCAGATTCACAGATAAAAAAAACTCCTCACAAACATGGTGGGTATAAAAGTGTGTACAATAAGAAGCTCTCAATCATAAATGCTCGTCTCTTTTTATGGTCTGCCCTAGAGCTTCTCACGTGAGTCACTTCACTACTTTTTACAAAATTATCCCCAAATTGCTATAGTGTTCCCACCCAAATTCCCTCCCACGATTTTGTTACTCCGTATTACTCCCTCCGTCCCATTTAAATCTTTATTATATCTCATTTATTATTATATCTATTTTTTGAATATTTACATAATCATAAACAAAAAAACTATTTGTACCCACTCTTATACCCACTTTTGTACCCACCATGTCTGTGAGGAGTTTTTTTTTGTCTGTGAATCTGGGTCACAGACAAAATATGTCTATGCAAATCATTTTGTCTGTGAATCAGATTCACAGATAAAAAAAACTCCTCACAAACATGGTGGGTATAAAAGTGTGTACAATAAGAAGCTCTCAATCATAAATGCTTGTCTCTTTTTATGGTTTGCCCTAGAGCTTCTCACGTGAGTCACTTCACTACTTTTTACAAAATTATCCCCAAATTGCTATAGTGTTCCCACCCAAATTCCCTCCCACGATTTTGTTACTCCGTATTACTCCCTCCGTCCCATTTAAATCTTTACACTTTCCTTTTTGGGACGTCTCATTTACTCCTTTACGTTTCCCTCTTTTTCGTTTTTTCGGTTTCATGGAAAAAATATAAAAATCTTATTTAAAGTAATACAAAAATTTAATTTATATAGTTATATATAGTTATTTATTATATATATACTATTATACAACGTAGATTATTGATTACTATATATTTGAATATAAAAATATATTAGTCTACTAGTCACGAGTACGACATCCAATTGCTTCTATTTAACTATTTTCATTTTTTCATTATTTGTATAATCTTTATATATCTGTTATGGCAACTTATTTTACTTGATTTGCCATAACTACCCTTCACTATACTACCCATCCACGTTTTACAATTCATAGTTTTCATTGGACAACATTGATGCACCCACTATCATCGCAACACTTACTTACAGGCCCATAGCTACAGCCAAAGTTTGAATCGAAGAATTCTGCTTTCAGAATTAGATTTACAATGAGCCTCTCAACTCATTCATAAGATAGATTCTCCAATCACATGTGCCTGTTTATCCCTGCCCGGAGAAAGAAGCCTTCATCTGCTTGGAGATAAAAGCCGGCGTTAATGGAGTTGCTGCCGCCATGAATGCGGCCGTTGGCGTTCCGGACGCCTTCTCCGGAGTTGAAGGCCTGGACAGGGAAATCAAAGGCATCGAGCTCTACAAGGGCTGTTAGATTCCTTTCTGTCCTTTCTTAAGTCATCAAATCCGGATTTTCGTAGGGAATCCAAAACTCCGATTTGTCCCTTTGTAGCTTGTTTGCCAATTGGGAATTTGCGTGTCGATTGCAGCTTCCCTCCTTTACTCTTGCTCTTTGGGAGATGAAGTAGAATCGGTAAAGAACGGTGGAAGTAGAATCGGTAAAGGCAAAGGGTATAAATGATATTTGCTCTTCAATTAATTGATCTCCTAAAAAACCATTCCAAAAGCAAATGTAAAGATGTATCCGGGACGGAGGGAGTATATACTACCTCCGTCCCAAAAAACTTGTCATTTCCAAAAATTTGATCCTTAATTTGGATTAGTATAATATTATGTAAGTTATAAATTTTATACTTTTACGAAAGTATTTTTAACAAAGAACATTTCCATATAACTTTTATATTATAAATCATTTTCAATAAAAAGATATAGCCGGTCAAAGTTTTGAAAATGACAAAGTTTCAAAAAAATGTTTATAAATGTTTGTTTGAAGAACTTCAACTACTTTCTTGTCGATTTTTGCTTTATAAATGTTTGTTTGAAGAACTTCAACTACTTTGGGTTTTTGTATTTCTGTGATTGTATATTTTAAAAAAAGTTGTCTTACAACCAGACTTTATACTTCGAATTTCATAGTGTACAAGTTCATTTATAACATCGCTCACAAATAACAACTTTTTCTAGGTTTGTAATGGAGATGGCTGGTTCCTTAGACAATGGAGCTTTTCATTGTTGAAGCGGCAGAGTCATGGCGTCCTTTTCGGGACCCTCTAACCCATTTCCGTTAGTGCTCAATAGTCAACCTGGAAATCACCCGGTAACCCACTTGGCTGCACCTATTCCCGCATTGATACACAATAGAAACCCATCAGTAGCCAATCAACGAGATGCAGGGGACAGAGTGGTTCCCCAAAGAAGAACCGGCATCACCAGAACAGTGGAGGAAGATGCCAGAGGGAAAGATGAAGTCAACAGGAAGGTAGCTTCACAGAAAGCAATTTCCATAATTATGAGGAGAGAGGCCATGAAAGCAGTAATCGAGAAGAAAAAGGGCAGCTCCAAGAAGCTACTTCCCAACGACATTCTCGAAGCTCTTCACGAACGCATCACTGCTTTGCGCTGGGAATCCGCTGTTAAGGTCTCTCTTTCTCTCGTTCTGTCCCCCCACCCCCAACTACGATTTGAAACTTTTATATGAACATTTGTATTACAAACTTTATCCACTGTCACTTTCAATTTTGCTAGCAATAGAAATAAATGTTAATGAACTACGAAATAGAATTCATATAGGTCACCAGTCTGACCCCAAGTTCTTTAAGCTTTAGCTTACTTCAGTTTAAAATTAATTTAGTCTTTCTGAACTCTAAGGCTCTATTTGGAAATTGGGAAACCTGGAAAAGAATATAGGGTGGGAAGTGTATGAGAAATTCAAAGGAAAGAATATGTGGAGGAATGATAAAAACATAGGTCCCAACTCAATAAATATATTTTTCATATTTGCTCAATTTCGTCTTTTCATTTACTTGTATAAACAATCACTAAGAAATCTAAACACGTGTAAAAACCATATTTCATTTTCCTTTTTATTTTCTGAGGTAAAACCAAACATGACCAAATAACTTTCTTTAGCATTTCCTTTCATTTCCTAGGATTTTCTAGGGGGTAAATAACCCAAGGCAAATGAAATTATAGAATATGTCATGCAATTTCTAGAGATTAATCCCATGTGCATGAAAATGAAATTCAAATGAAATACCCTTTTAACTCTTTTGATTAAAAGGGTATTGAGAAACTGAAAATTCCTATGTTTAGCTACTGAAAACACCATGTAGTGGATTTTTTGTAATTGTTGTCTCTACTTACAGATCTTTGAACTCCTTCGCGAGCAGCTATGGTACAAGCCGAATGCTGGTGTGTATATCAAACTAATTGTAATGCTTGGAAAATGTAAGCAACCTGAGAAAGCTCAATCCTTGTTTCAGATGATGATTGATGAAGGCTGTGTTGTGAATCAAGAAGCTTATACTGCTTTATTGTCTGCATACAGCCGTACTGCCCTTTTCAATGATGCTTTTTCACTCCTTGAAGAGATGAAGAGCACTCCTAATTGTCAACCTGATGTCTTCACATATACCGTTCTCATAAAATCGTGCCTGCAAGTTTATGACTTTGGTAAAGTAAGAGTTCTCCTTTCGGAAATGGAGAATGAGGGGATCAAGCCCAATACAGTTACATATAATATTCTCATTGATGCTTACGGCAGAGCAAAAAGGTATGTGTCATGTTATAAAACCATGAGAACATTTGATGCCAATTCCCCTTATGCCCATCTTTTCTAGCCTCATTCTCAACTAAAGTATTTCTAATAGCTCCAACAAGATGTCCTTCATCTATTTCTAAAATAACTGTCCATTAAAGAATAATTATAATATGTAATGTAAAATGTAAAAGTTAGTTCAGTCATGAATTAGTGAAGACGCTCCTACATTCCTACTGGTATCTAATTTGTAGGTACTCCATCCGTCTGACAAAGTTAGTCTTGTGTTTCAAATTGATGCATCCCACCAAAATCGTCTGATTTCTTCAGTAGTTATCTTCTAATTTCCCTTTCCCAAGTCTATCTCTATTTGAATATTCGTATTCAGAGTCCCAGCTCCCACGAGAGAAGTAATTTACTAATTGCATATGATAATAATGGCTGTGTCACACTTAACTGCCATTTCATAATGTGAAACAAATATGGGAGGTAACGAAGGGATTTGCTTTTGACTAAATACATTTAAGCACGACTTTAACTGAATTGAAACACAGCTTGTTTGCGCAGTGCGCAACTAGTCAGACATTTAGTCATCCAAAAATGGTCATCTTGTCCAATTTAGACTCTTTGGTCAATGCACAAAGCAAACAACCCCTCACACAAAGACCGCTTAGTCCAGACAACCATCTCAACACAGACAGACATCTTAGTACTCAGTTTAGTTTTTATTGGGTTGCCAAAGGATAATTATTTAAGAACAAAATCTATTAGTCAATCAACTTTTTTGTGGACAAAGGATTATTAATCAAGGGTAGTTTAGCCGTTTTGCTGGACCACTACTGTGAAAAGGAGGAAGTTCTTATTTTGCCATGGTCATGCCCTGTAAGTTGTGAGAATAGATTGTTCCAATAAAATGGAAAAACGGCGATTATATTTTGCAAGTAGAATTTTGGGATTTAGGTATTGACACAAATTTTATTTACTAAAGGTTCGCTGAGATGGAATCTGTACTTGTGGAAATGCTTCAGAGGAGAGACTGTTCTCCAGATGAGTGGACCATGAACTCTTCATTGAGAGCATACGGTGGTAGCGGGCAGATAGAAATGATGGAGAGCTGCTATGAAAAGTTCCAATGCGCTGGGATTGAACCCACTATCAAGACTTTCAACATCCTTTTAGATTCATATGGAAAAACTGGAAATTATGATAAAATGAGTTCTGTTATGGAATACATGCAGAAGTACCATTTCTCATGGACTAGGGTTACCTATAATATCATAATAGATGCATTTGGGAGGGCCGGAGATTTGAAACAGATGGAATTTCTTTTCCGGCTTATGCAGTCTGAGAGGATCAAACCAGACAGGGTCACACTTTGTTCGCTGGTTCGAGCGTATGGGCAAGCCGGGAATGCTGAAAAAATTGGAGGTGTTCTGAAATTTGCTGATAATGCAGAAATTACACTGGACACTGTTTTTTTTAACTGCCTGGTGGATGCATATGGGATGATGGAATGCTTCGCGGAGATGAAAGAAGTGCTTGAACTTATGCAGAGCAAAGGATGTAAGCCTGATAGAGTAACATATAGAACCATGATTAAAGCGTACTCGATTGGTGGGATGACTAGTAAAGCGAAGGAGTTCAAGAACCAACTTGCATCATTGGAAGAGAATCAACCCGGCCAGAAAATGTCCAAAGTAAAGTAAGGCTTTTCACATAATTGACATGGCCTTTTGCTTGTACATTCTTTACACTCTTCATGTTTTGTTATCAACTCTGGCATCATTTCCTCGATTGTTATATTCCAAACTCTTCTAGTGTAAATAAACTCTTCCAGGAACTCGAGTTTATCAGTTAACCAACAAATTGTCTCGGCCACTGTTTGAATTGACTTTTAAGTCTCTAAGAAACAATGGGCTCGTTTGGATTTTGGCGTTTCAGCCTCCTACCCGCTGCAATTTGCAGCGTTTCAAATGTTATTTGAATGACGTTTTAGGCTCAATCGCCAATATCCAAACATACCCAATATCAAGCCGACGTACCACCTCTATTACTAAGAAACAATATCAAGCCGATCTACTACCTCTGTTTCCCTAAATTGGTACAATAGGAGTGGTGTGGTTTCCAAGAAAAGTGAATTTATATGGTTGGTATTGAATTGATAAAGTGAAATAAAGTAAGAATTATTTAGAAGTACAAAAGTATTATGGAGTATCAAATTTGTTATGAGGCAATTTTTGTGGAACAGATTAAAAAGAAAAGCTGAACAATCTTACCACGATGGAAGATGTACTATTCAGGCATTGACTTCGGAGTACTATTCAAGTGTTTTGATATTTTTTTGTGGGTAAATTCAAGTGTTTTGATTGAGCTTTACCCGGTTGAATTCAATATTATTTTTTCCCAATTCCTGCCTTTTGGGTAACATTAAAATTAGTTGAATTAGACTATTTTGTTGAAATTTATGAAGTTCTAACTGAAGTGATTGACCTGAAAATAATTCTAACTTTATTTATTTATTTATTTATTTTGATTATTACACAATTTGATTTTCACTTATGTAAAGCCTCACTTGAATAAGGTGTCGTTATCCCTATCCTCAGTCTCAGGGCCGTCTGCTATCATTTTTTCCTTCCCCAAATTTGTTTCCATTTCAAGGACCATCTTGAACATACCTTTTTCTCCGCAGACTCACCTTCATGAAAGAAGCGAAATTATAGTCTGTATCTTCTCCATGCATACCCTCCGATTGTATTTGCGCTCTTTTCTCAGTAAATGCACATAAATACATAATGCCATAATGGCTTCCACGGTTGATCTTAATTCTTTTTTGGCTAATTTATCTTTGAATTCCTTTTTTCCACTCATATTTCAATGGATTCTTTTCATTTAAGAGTTTTTTTTTACGCAATTAAGGTCAAATCACACTGAATTTCACATGGTGTATTAGTAAGATTCTTCTTTTTGTTTGGTTGTTTGGAGTATTATTGTCGATATTGAATTATAGAGTTTTTATAGGGGTGTATTCATTTGGGACTCTTTAGGGCGTGTGTTGATTTTTCGGTGTATTTAATTGAGACATTTTAAAACACTTTTGAAATCCTAAAATGTTCAGGTGTATTCAAAATGTCAAAGAAGCTTTGGATTTCTTTCCAACTAGGTATGTTCTTTTGAAAATTATCCTAAATATGACTAATGAGTTCCTTTTTTTTTTATCATAAGGCGCTTATATCATTAAAATAACATTCGGCGTGAGTACAAGAACTTGAAAGGACCACATGTAACTATCTGCCCTTGGCCGAGACTCTGAGTTTTTTTTTTTAAATGCCGAGACTCTGAGTTAATCACCCAAAACAAAGCAATATAACTCGCTAGACCTAATTTGGGCAAATTAAAGCAAACGACGTTTACCGCTGATCTCTCATCCCCCAAATCCAATGCAAAAGTCTTACAACATAAAATAAAATAACAACCAAACACAAACGATTGAACATGGAAATTAAAATGCAGAAACGATAAATAAGCAAACTCTAAATCGCGTCGATCAACCCTTGGAGGTGGTTCTGGGGAGGTCGAACCCTCGCAACAATTGTTGAAGCACCAAAGCGGTTTTCCTCCGACTCGACCGCCTCTTTTTCATCATTGTTGTTGCACCAAAGAGATTTCCCCAGACGCCAACCGGATGCCAGTAGATCTTGGAACCCCGGAAGACTAATATTCCGGTCCGTAATCACGACGCCGACCACCTGGAACACCACCTGCTCGTCGTCATCCTCCATTAGCAAATTTCGAGCTCTCCCCTTCTCTCCTTCTTGGCCGAAAGCGAACCAGACGTGCCCAGTATCCGGAGCCCTACCGAAGCTCGAAACCTTCCCAAAACCCCAGAACCAGCTTTGTGATTTCGATTATTAATCACAAGCCAAGAAAACAAGCCGTTCTTTGATCGGAAAATCCAAAACGGAAAAGAACGCCGTTCTTCGATCGAAGAAATCGAAAACAGAATAAAAATGCGCACTAGGTTTTACCCTAGGAACGACTGTAGTGAATAAGAAGATTAAAAATCCCAATAGGACTAATGAGTCCCTAAAAAGCACAAATAGGATTACTATTTTTAAATTCCCTAAATACGACTAAACATTTGATTTTCTACCCTAAATACTCCTAAGGGTATTAATTCATAATGAAATGCTTTAATTCATAATAAAATCATTAAAAAAATCGCAAAAAATAACAAAACTGGAAAAAAAAAATATAAAAAAAATAAAATAATTTTTTTTGAAAAAAAAAATACAAAATAGTAGAAACTCATAAAAAAATGGACACCTTTCCCACCGCCTCCCGGCACCACCACCTCCGATCGGTGAAATTTCTGCCACCTTTAGTAAAAAATGCTATCTTTTTTCTGACAAATGCCAAGAAAATGACATTATTACTCTTTAATATTGCAACATTTTCATAGAATCTGCCATCATTATAGCCATCATTTAAAATGTTGGCAGATTTTTCTCCGCTGATAAGAGCTGGTGGTGTTGGGGGCGACACTGGTGGCGGTGTTTTTTTTTTACGTTTTTTTTTAAAAAAATATTTTTATATTTTATTTTATAAATATTTTATTATTTTTGTGTTGTTTTTTTTACGATTTTTTATTATTTGTTTACAATCTTTATCATTTTTTATGATTTTACTATTAATTAGAACATTTCAAAAGTCACAAGGTATATTTGTTCAAACACACATAAATAGTCCTATTGAGTACATTTAAAAAATGGAGTTCTATTTATGTAATTTTGCCACTTTTTAGCTCAATTTAGGGAATTGACTCATGTGCTTTTATAGTTGGATAGTTTTGGAAACTTCAAGGTGATTATATTGAAAAAATCCATTTATAGTAACTTACTACGTGTAAATGTATCATTATATGACATACTACGTAATACATATCTTCCACGCCTGAATGGATAGAAAAGGATTTGAAGTTTCACTTGGACGGTGCTTGGATGCTTCTGTGGAAACTAGTGCTCCCCTTCCTAAAGAAACTAAAAATAATTATCCACAGTGCAAATAAAAAAAAAACTATACAGTGAACTAAGACCCCCCATCCCTTATCCATGAAATTAAATTCCCCAATTATTAAAATAAAAATAATGTACTCCGTAGTAAATAACTGTGGCATCGAGACTCGAGAGGCAAATCCTCCCATTTGTTTTGGAACAAGAATTAGGCATGAAACAAGTGTAGATGCAGCTGATGATGCATTACAGACTTGCGGTGGGGATTTCACTAAATACGGAGTAATGTTTTTTTTGTCGAATCTTTCTAACTTATTACGTAGTATAACATTTGTTGTTTGTTAAGGCCAACATTCTTGAACTGGGATGAGATTCTCAATGGTGGCTGAGTGAGCCAGTTGGGTTGAGAGCTCATGTTCAATTTGTGATAGCGACGGTGTAATAGTTTCATCCAATAATTGACACATTGGTGGGAGATAGAAGTTCGAATCTAAGATTAGTTTTATATTTTATGTTAAAGACTAGAAAATCAAAATCTTATCATCATCCATTACACACATTATTACACGTGAGGTTTTAACATTAAAATTAGGAAAAATTCTCGAGATATGTGCAGTCATAGTGACTTGCATTAGTGACTTGTCCGCATGCGAGTGATCGCCTTGACCTGGCACCACGACAACATCGATTAACTGATAGTGACACCGTTCTGACTTCCGATTAGTGACACTTACAGTCATAGTGCCATTTACATTAACCAATCCACCACACCCTCCAACCCAGCACCGCTTCCGTGGCTACCCTGTCCGCTACTAGCATAAACCTTGCCCTTGATGCTCCCCTGGTCAGTGTTACAGACCCTGACGCCAACGACCCCATCCTTAATGCCCGTAGACCACTTCTCCCGACCTAATGACACATGCACTGCCCCATAACACTGCCAAAACCCTAACTGTTACCATCCCACCTTAATCACCAAAAACCCAGTGAATGTGTCCTCAGTGCACTACCCATGTTAGCCTAGGGTATCACACTAGCCACGTGCACCATAACCACCTATTAGGGTGTGCCACAATCGATCTGAAACCCTATCCACGTGCACCGTTGGCACTATGATAAAATATGTAGTAGTCGAACTCAAATCCCCTGTGGTCAGGGACGGATGTATGTGTATGTGTAGGGGGGCCATGGCCCCTCCCAACTTTTTTATTTTTAGTAATACTACTATTATAAATGAAATAATCAGTAAAGATTGGGTCAAAACTATTCGATAGAAGCTTTTATGTGAGATGCTTTCGGGTAGAATTTTTTGATGAATTTTTGTGAACATGTATTTCATAAAGTGTATATTATATCCATCGTATTTCAGCTTACATGCAATTGGAGAGTCAATTAAATAAATTATGGAAAAACACTGAGTTTTTTATACGAAGTATATTTTTTAGTACAGTGTTTTTCAATAATTTATTTAACTGATTTGTCGATTGAATTTTAAACTGAAATTAGGTGTAAATAATCTACATATCATGAAGAATATTGTCATAAAATTTCACCCAAAAAATCCATCCAGAAGCACATCAAACACAGACATCTGGATGGTGGATCCCGTCATGTAATTCTGAAAGGATCATTCCTCATTAAAAATATGAAAAAATATGTTTTACTCCTCGAATAGATCTTATTTAGTTCTATTAAAAATTATTTGATTAAAGTTTGCCAAAATAGGAGTCAATAAGTCCTATTTTGAGATTAAAACAATGATAATCCTGTTTATGAACTTTTTTTGTCCTATTTAGAGATTTTTTCCTTTAGTGTTTGTGTTTCTTCTTGGCCCCCCTTATGACTGAGTTCTGGCTCCGTCCCTGCCTGTGGTGCAAATCAGCCATCGCCATAGCCCCAACCGATATAACTCTAGTAGCTATAGTTGTAGGAATTGTCTCATTCACCATCTCCCATCTCCGTTGATGCCCAGTACTGTGATTGCTCGTCATCTCTGGGGTCACGAGAATCAAATGATATCTCAGTCCCTTTTTATTTAGCCATCTTTGACTTTTCCAGTCAAAGATGATAAACTTTGATACATTGTTGTAACTGTTAAGACTCGGGGTTCCATCCTAAAAGGTCAACCTGATAGGAGGAGTAGCCCAAAGCCTTATATAGTGTTTTATTATTTTATAGATTTCCGGTGTTAGACATATACTTCAACACGCCGCCTCAGCCCGCATCGGCCTGAACAATATTGGGGTGTATAAATGGGCCAAACAGACCCTTAACAAGCTACCCATAATCATGGGTGCTAAACAAGCAGTCAAACCACAACTGGAATTGACTCTGATACCGTGTTAAGACTTGGGGTTTTATCCTAAAAGGTCAACCTGATAGGAGGAGTAGCCCAAAGTCTTATACAGTATTTAATTGTTTTATGGTTTTCCGGTGTGGGACAAATGCTTCAACACGCCCTCTCAGCCCGAACCGGGCTGGACAATATCGGGGTGTATAAACGGCCAAACAAGCCCTTAACAAGCTACCCTTAACATGAACTAAAATGGCAATCACTAAATATAATTAATTTAATAGGAAGAGTTTTTTTATTAAATTAATTAGCACATTTGAATTGATATTGGTAAACTTAGTGAGCGATGTTTTGGGGGAAATTGAATTGAATTTTTCTAAGTGAATTGTTGACAACTTACTTTAGTGGTTCTTTCAAAATAGCAAACTTTAATGTGTGAAAAGTTAAGCTTTTCAGATCGGTTGCGAAACAAGTTCAAAAATTAAATTGAAATATTATTGGTTATTATTGGTTAACAAATTAAACGAAAAAATAAATAGTAATGGTAAAAAAATTAAATTGACCTTATCAAAGGCAACTGCAATTCTGCAGTTTAGATTGACTAAAGAAGTTTACGTAAATACTTATTTTAAATGTTTTTTTACCATTTTACTTTAAATAGGTGAAAATAATTATAAACAAGTGATTCTATTTAATCTGAAATAATTGAAACTTCTATTATAGATAAAGATAGAGCTGTTTATTTTTTTCACTTTTTTTGCGTAATTTTATACGTAGTATAAACAAATCATATTTCACCAAATTATCTCACTTTCAATTTTTTAAATCACTTTCCTTTAGAGCACTATCAAAATAATTTCAAATGAATCTTTAAAAAGTAGACCCAATAAAACACAAAACTGCCTAAATATAATAAAGTTATTATATTAGTAAGGTTTAAATATATTTTTAGTCTCTATAAATGTATTAATTTTATTTTACATCTCAACAAAATTAATTTCTATTATTCATTCCAAATATTAGTTGATTTTTTAGCCCACCATTGATGATAATAACCTCCATTTGACCTCGAAATAATCCCGACTAATAGGTTTCCTCTAATTCTTTGTCATGTTATTCAAAAAGTATTTAAATTTACTTTTTAGAAGGTTTTTAATACATACTCCGTACTTTTTAAATGTGAATAATTATTTTTTCTTTATTATTTTAATTCTCATATTAGCCTCAAACATTTATAAAAGGATAAATTTAAATGTTTCTAGTAAATTTAGACAACTTGAAATAATTTTTTTCTTAATAACATGATCTACGTAGTAATATGCAAGTAACTTTGTCAAAAGTTCTAAATTATACAAAAAAAATTATCATTTTTCATTTTTTGACAATTAAATTTGTTCATATAAGGAGTTCTGTGCACGAATAAGGATGTTTTTACTTGGACTGTAATTTGTCCCAGACCAGTTCAGACCAGACCAGACTTGGATAATTATAAAAATACAAAGAAACTAGACCTTACCAGACCAGACCAGCAAATTACAGTCCAAGTAAAAACATCCTAACTATAACACAAAGGGTTTGACGCATTTTGTAAATCATAGGGGGCTAATGCGCCAAGTTTATGGGAGGATATATGTACGGGCTATGGTGAGTTGAAGCTTGGGGCAAGTTAAAATTTTTCAAATTTTTTAGTGTAAATTTTTTATTTTTCATACTTAGCTCACGCCGCTAATATTTAAGCCTTATATAATTGTTATTCAGCCGAGGACATCCTAGATTCGTGGATCCGCCCCCGGCAAAGTTCATATTTCCCAAAGGGATTTGTTGAATTAAACCTTTACAAAATCCTATAACATAGTGTCTCATATTTACTAGGACTAAAAACGTATTTAAGGTTTATATTAATTATTGCCAAAAAGAGTGCTCAAACCCATCTCATTACAATTTCATTAAAAGATGTAAATTAAAGGATAGAAAATACATCATCAAAGTCAGCTAGTGAAGCAAACAGAGTAGAAGTACGATATGTACAGCAAAATCAACAAACGTTACATTCACATACTTCATATATAGCAGAGACTAGGAGCCCAAAACTGCCCAAAATTACATGTTCTTGTCATGCATGAGCATGCTTAAAGCGATGGGACAATGCCAAACGATGAAGTGTCAGCTGCAATAAGGGAGTCGACTTTGGCCTCGGAGCGCTTGGCGAACCTTCCTTTGATCCTGGGTCGCGTCTCGGCATATGCCTTTCTAGAAGCGTATCTTATAGTCTTCTCAAACTTGCGGTTCTTTCTCTTCTCTCTATACCTCAACACCTTCGCCTCTCGATCCACTCCCAACAAGGGGTTTGGGACAACAATGTCCATGGTGCCAGGGCTCTGGTCAAGTGGAGCATTGGACACGTCTCCCATGGCGCTGTTGTCGGGCACAAGTCCGACCTCCAATGATGACGATGAGACCTACCCAAAACGCAAAATGTTTTCACACACTATTTAGGGATGGTATCAATAAGCTACCCGAGTTTTTGCTAAAAAAAACAGCCGTATACAATGCAACAAGGCAATGCGGTACCACAATGTGTAGGTTTGCCAGTATGTTAAACATGTGTACGGAACTAAGATGTTTGCCAGTATATACCCATGTGACGTGAAGAGAATAGACATACAAATATAATAAATACAAAACTAAGTAGGTTTGCCAGTACAATTGGCCGCTACAATATTGCTCCAATATTAGTGATAATTGGCCGTAGACCCGTATACAATTGCTCTAATATTGTAGAATGTGGTTTTGACCATATAAATGTACGGAGTAACATATACCAAAGGGTCCACACGCGCGACAAAATTTCAAAAAAAAAAAGGACGTATTCAGGAGTACAAGGCAAATTTTTATCAGCCACAACTTCAAAACTTCAACAGTTAGATGAAGTGGGCCCAATTAAAATTTTCATACTACCTCCGTGTCATTGGAGTTTGTCAAATTTACCTTTTTAGTTGTTCCCAAAAATTTTGCAACTTTCCTATTAAAATTTTGCAAATTAATTGTGCAGAACCACAATTAATTTGTGGTTCTGCACATTTCTCTATCCTCTGCACAAATCTCAACCACAAAGTTTTTACTATTCTTATTTCCCACCTACTTTGCACTGGTTAAAATCCACCGGAACGGAGGTAGTATATTTTATTCTTTAAGTTACTACTCCCTCCGGTTCTGATTCTTCTTTACACTTTACTTTTTTGTCAGTACAAGAATCAACTTGACACTTCCTTATTTGCCTTACAAATCTACACCAAACAGTGTCAAACAGTGTACTCTACAGTAAAGTCAACTTTTTTTCCTTAATATTTGTGAAGTCAAACGGTAAAGAAGAATAATTCAACATAAAATAAATGAAGATATTTTACAATTCAATCAATTCAGAAATTCCAACCCATTTAGCTGCTTCAATTATTTGAGATCTCACCAAATTGGTTAGCATATGTTTGGACGGAAAAATATGTTTAATTTGTATGATAAAGATTCAAGCAGTATACAAATGATGTGATTATTATTTGATCGACATACTTTTTACTGTAATTAAATAATGAAAGTACTTTTAGGAAGTGTTTGCAATTGCTTCAACTTTAAAAAAGTGATTTTTTAAAGTGATTTGGGGAAAAGTGATTAATAGTAAAAGTTGGTAGTGTTTGAGGAAAAAGTGATTCTGAAAAAGTAAAAGTTGGTAGTGTTTGGTAAAATAAGTACTTTTTGTGTAATAGAAAAAGTGAAAAGCAATTTAAAGCACTCTTCCACCTGCTTCCAGCTTTTAGCTTTTAAGTGATTAATTTAAACGGAAGCTGTCATTTGAAAACACTCTTTTTAACTTTTTTTAAGCCAAAAGCTGAAAAGTACTTTTTTTAATCAACTGCAAACACTCCTTTAGTAGATGAAAGATTGGCGGAAGTAGGACTTGAGAAAAAAGTTTGACTAAATTATCTCAAATTTTGTCAGATTTGAGAGAAAAACTTTGACAATTCTTTTCACTCGCCTACCTTATACCCTTAAGCATCAAAAACTCGGTCCAACGCGCAAAAATTGTAACCACCACACGGTTTCGATCATTCTATTATTCCTCCAATTTTCTCACTACTCGACCAATTGAACCTGAGGATCTAACAGGTTCCAACTTTATCAGTTATCACTGTCCTACTAAGGTGCTGTTCTGTTCGTCTTATTCTTATTACTTATTACTTATTCTTATTTTATTCAGATCAGATCAGATCAGATCAGAAAAATTCAGATCAGATCAGATCAGATCAGATCAGAAAAATTCAGATCAGATCAGAAAAATTCAGATCAGATCAGATTAGATCAGAAAGATTCAGATCAGATCAGATCAGAAAGATTCAGATCAGATCAGAAAGATTCAGACCAGATCAGACCAGATCAGAAACATTCAGATCAGATCAGAAACATTCAGATCAGATCAGATCAGAAAAGTTCAAACATGATTTATCACTTTTATTATTATATTAATTATTATTGTTATTACTATTATGATTATTATTCTATAATTATTATTAATAATATTAATAATAATATGATAAAAAATAAGATATTAATATAGTTATAATATTTTAATATAATAATAGTAATATAAATGCAATTATTAAGAAGACTATTATTATTATTACAATATTATAATAATAATAATATGATTAATATTATTATAATATTATATTATAATTATATGTAATTATAATTATACTTACAATTATAATTCCTAAAATTATAAGTATATCAATTGTAATTATTATAATTATATCTATAATTAAATATAATTATAATTGTAATTAATTATAATTATAATAATTATAATTACAATCATAATTATAATTATGATTATAATTTTAATTATAATATAATATTATAATAATATAATACTAATAATAATAATATTATTATTATTATTATTATGTTATTGTAATAATAATATTAATATAATAATATTGTTATAATAATATTAATTGTATTTATATTACTATTATTATATTATAATATTATAATTAATGTTAATATAATTATAATTATTATTAATTATAAATATACTTATAATTATATTATAGTTATAATTTATGATTATAATTATTATTTTTATTATAATTATTAATATTATTATTATTATTATTATTGTTACTATTGTAATTATTTCACGGAGTAATTATAATAATATTGATAACTATAGTTACAATTATAGAGATAAATATTGTAATTATAATTACAATTATAATTATATAAGTAATTATAATTAAAAATATAATTACAATTATAATTATATCTATATTTATAATTAGTGTAATATGTATAAATTTTTTCATTTTAAATTTAATTTTAATTATTATTATTATTTGTATAGTTACGATTATAATTATAATTTTATTTAAGTTATATTTGTAATTGCAATTATAATAATTATAATTATAATTATAATCATAGAAATATTCAAATCAGATCAGATCAGAAAGATTCAGATCAGATCAGAAGGATTCAGATCAGATCAGAAACATTCAGATCAGATCAGACCAGATCAGAAACATTCAGATCAGATCAGGAAGATTCAGATCAGATCAGATCAGATCAGAAAGATTCAGATCAGATCAGATCAGATCAGAAAGATTCAGATCAGATCAGATCAGATCAGAAAAATTCAGATCAGATCAGATCAGAACTTAAAAAATTCAGATCAGAAACATTCAGATCAGGCGAAGAGAACAGCTTCTAAGTGGGTATTAAAATACTTCATCTAGCTAACAGGTTCCATTTTTATGGGATTGAATACAACTTTTAGTTTTGTTTTAAATAAAAAATTCTACTCCCTCCGTTCTCTAATACTTGTCCCTCTTTCCATTTTGGATTGTGTTCTACGAGTAATATTTGTCTCTCTTTCCGTTTTTAGAAAGTTTTTTCAATAAATATACTCATTTACGCTCATTCTCTTTCCTACCTTTTCATTCTTTTTCTTACTTTTTCATTTAAACACAACTCACAGTACCTTTTACACTAGGGAAAGTTCCCGAAATGGGACTAAAAAGTTCAAAAATTCCAAAATAGGACTGTCATGTTTTTATTCCCAAAATAGGATTAATTACTGCCAAATTTGGAAAATACTGCCATGTTTGAAGTCTGGTACTGCCAAAACATGGCAATAATTAGTCATATTTTGGGAATAAAAACATGGAAGTCCTATTTTGGAATTTTCAAACTTTTTTAGTCCCATTTTGGGTAATATCTCTTAACACTACCCCTATTATTTTCCTCTTAAAACTTATGTCAAACTCTATGGCTCTGTTTGCAACCACTTGTGCTTAAATAAAAGAACTTTTTGGAAAAAAGTGATTAGTAGTAAAAGTTAGTAGTGTTTGGTAAAATAAGTGTTTTTTGTGGGGTTTAATGCACCAAACCCCCATGTGATTTGGAAATTCAGCGCATTAGCCCCCTATGATTTAAAAAATGCGTCAAACCCCCTTGTGTTTTAATTAATCATGCACAAAACCCCCTTTATGAATAAATTTAACAATTTGAAAATCACTTTACCTAATATTTTGATTGAAAATAAAAACAAGTGCTTTTTTCAAAATCAATATTTTGATAGTGTTTGGTAAAATAAGTGTTTTTTTCTTAAAAAAAAGCCAAAATCACTTTTTTTATTGATTGCAAACAAGTCCTATAGGGCCGACTAATGGAGAACGGAGAGAGTATTACTCAACACAGACTCCAGAAAATTGAATTTTGTTTGTTTAATTTTTTTTGTGCAATTACACATGTCTAATCCGCGTTATAATTAGAATAGTGGTAGGGACCGGAAAATGGCTCAGAGATGTCGTCCAGAGAATGAAGACATTATTATCCGGGTCTTATTCATGTAATGGTGGCTTTCCACAATCATAATTGATTGATTGAGAATATGAATCTAATAACACAACACAATTATTTCAAATAATTTCTTCAGATTAAAATCAATTATATGCGGAGTTATTAATTACTCAGTAGGAAGTAAAATTTAGGTATAGTTGATTCAGTATGAGTTACGGGTAATATAAAGAGTCAATTCCCTAAATAGAACTAAAAAGTGGCAAAATTGCACAAATAGGACTACATTTTTTAAATTCCCTTAATAGGACTATTTATGTGTGTTTAGACAAATATACCCTTGTAACTTATGAAATGTTTCAATTAATAATAAAATCATAAAAAATTAATAAAAATCGAAAAAAATACTAAAAATCGTAAACAAATAATAGAAAATTAATAAAAAAATATTTTAAAAAAAAAAAAAAAAAAAAAAAAATTAAAAAAAATAAAAAAAATAAAAATAAAAATAAAAAAAAATCATAAAATTAAAAAAAAAACATTACCACCCCTGCCACCCCAGCACCACCAGCTCCCATCACCGGAGAAAAATATGCCAACATTTTAAATAATGCCATAATGATGACATATTTAATGAAAATGTTGGCATATTGAAGAGTAATTATGCCATCTTTTTGGCATTTTCAGAAAAATATGGCATTTTTTTACCAAAAGTGGAAGAAATTTCACCAATCGGAGGTGGTGGTACTGGGAGGCGGCGGGAGGCGGTGGGAAAGGTATCCATAATTTTTTTCATTTTTTATGGATTTTTACTATTTTTTATTATTTTTTTAAAAAAATTAAAAAAATAAAAAATTAAATTTTTTATTTTATAAATGGTTTATAAATTTTTTATAATTTTTTTGCGTTGTTTAAATATTTTTTACGTTTTTTATGATTTTATTATGAATTAAAGCATTTCTTTATAAATTAATACTCTTAGGGGTATTTAGGGTAGAAAATCAATGTTTAGTCCTATTTAGGGAATTTTAAAAGTAGTAATCCTATTTGTTCTTTTTAGGAACTCATTAGTCCTATTTAGGACAATTTCCGTAATATAAACCTAACGACGACGAAGGAAAGGGGACATACGCTTTGGCTGATGGATTGAGAACCGAAGTTGTACAGGAAGGACGGCTTGGACGCGCCGTTGGCGAAATCGATTTCGTAACCGGTAAATCCATCGACTACCGGGCCGGATGCGCGTGTATTGCCGTTTTTCTTCTGCACTGGCACCACACCGTCGGTATTGTAGTGTTTCTCGGTGTGGAAGTGGGGCTTCTGATCTCCGCCGGACATCATTTCCATTTCCAGATAAGGATCCAAATCGCTAAACAAGTAGTCCGCCGTTTTGTATCCCGTCGGCCCTTCTATATCAATTCCTTTCGCGTTATTCGGCGTCGGAAGGAGCCACGACGCCGCCTCCACCTCTTCCTCCGTGTCGGCGTTCTGGTTGTCCGACTCGCTGCATAGGTGCTTGTCATCGGAGGAGTCGGAGCCTCCGCCATCGTGTGTTTTGACGGCGTAGGAGGAGTCATAGAAGGGGACCACCGGAAGCCGCTCGTGGCGGCGGGCCAACGGGTTCGCGGAGTGGATGTCGCGGTCGCACGTGACGCAGAGAGCTGCGGCGTCAGCCTTACACGTGAAGCTCGCCGGCGCTTGCTCGCACACTTCGCAGACCCAGACGCGCGCGTGGCGTGACGCGAGCTTGTTTGCCGCGTGGATCTTGGAGTCGCAGTAGAGGCAGAGGAACGCCGTGTCGGCACTGCAGAACACGGTGGCCGTCCCCGTCTTGCAGGAGTCGCACAGCTTCGCCGTCAGGCTCCAGTTTTCTGCTCCCATCTCCCCTAAACTTTGCTTCTCTCTTTTCTCTCTCAATAAAGCGTGTACTGCTGTTCGTAAAGTGTGAATTAAAGTGATACTCCTTCCGTTCTTTTTTATTAGTACATTCTTTCTTTTTGGGACTTTTTTTATGTGTTCTCTTTTCCATTTAAGGAAAGTTTTCACTCTAAATATATCTTTATATATATTTGATAAGAGCCGTATTTGATAAGAACGGTTGTATTCAAACTAATAATCGGTTGCATCAGCAGGTTGATACTAGCGGATTTCGTTAATTTTTTTAATTAACTACTTTGATTAGCGCTTTGAAATAAAATGTTAGGAACTTAGTTATTTGCAAAATGACCATTGCGGATATGATTTCTTTTTGGAAGATCCATTACAGGTAAGAATTTAAAAGTTTATATATTTCATTTGTGTTATTTATTTCATTTTAAATAAGACTTGAAAAAAAATAAAAAAAATATTTAAGTTTTGGAGAGAGCAAAGTAGAGGGCGGGTATTCGTGTGGAGGAGTAATCTCATATTATTATTATTATTATTATTATTATTATTATTATTATTATTATTATTATTATTATTATTATTATTTCCCCTCATCCTTTTTCTTCTTGTTTTTTATTCTTTTAGCCTTACATATATAAACATTATTTTTATCCTTTTTATTTTATCATTTTTAAGTATATTCATCCTGTTTTATATTATATTTTTTATAATAGCTTATTTTTTATCTTTATTTTCGTTCTTTTTGTTTTGGTGGTGTTATCATGTATCGATTCATGTTAGCCGACCCCAATATCTTTTGGGACTAAGGCTTGGATGTTGTTGTTGTACTTTTTTTTAAATAATTACTACCAGTATCTGATTGAGCATATGGGCTTGCACCCACAGCTCACATACTCTTGGACATAAGGACGACCCAAGTCGATACCATAGGCTTGCACCCACGGCACACACATATAAATCCTTATATTTTTAGTATTAATATTTTAAATATGACTATTTATTATGGAGTAGTTTTTATTAAATATACTCCATTTAAAAAATCTACTCCAAACTTCCACTCCACGTGAAAATTCTATTTTGTATAGAATATTTTTCCATTTTATATGGACTACGTTTAAAAAAAAAACTTACACAATATTTATATTTATAATATTAATACGATGTATGTGATATGTGTTAATATTATAGAGTTCCTATTTGTGTGTGCTCGCGTTAATGAATATATGTTTTTTATGAACAACGTTAATAGTGGTATTAGTCTTTTGAAATAAATGTAAATATGCTTCTAAAACTTTTCCAAGACTTAATAAAAAATAATTTAAATATATACTTTTAAATTCATATCCTTAAAGGATATTTTATGTTTTAACATTTTATCGCAAACAATTAAGTTACTAATGTTTTATTTCAAGCTGTTAATGAAAGTGATAAGTTACAAAGCTAATAGAATTTGTTAGTATCAATCTGCTAATACAATCGACTCTTAGCTAGCAGACAATTATTATTATCATACATGGTCGTTGAATTTTTTTATCATCCTCTTTTCATGTACTGAAAATGTCAGGAAAATAAAAATAAATAATTATTTGCTCAGTAGGATTGAAAATGTCAAATTGGCAATACTCGCGATATGAAATGTGAGAAATTCAAAAGTATAACACTCAAGAAAAAATGACTAATTTGTCATTGTGGCTTCCTTTTTGACCAATGTCTCATGTTTCTTTTACATTGTTATACATATGTGTACACTTTTTTTTTGAAAGAATCATATATATAGGACTGATCGTATCAGGCTGGCCCGACGGGAACCGCTGTCAGGCCGAGGCCATTTGGGGACCTTCTCGATGGAATTTTTTGATGAATTTTTTTAGCAGATTCCTCATCAAGTCTAGTTTGTTCATACCAAATTTCGGCTGAAAATTCAATCGGGAAGGCAGTCAAAACAATTCCCTACTAAACCTGCGCAGTTTATATATATAATGCACAGTTTTAGTAGAGAATTTTTTTGGCTGATTTCCAGATTGAATTTTCAGCTGAAATTTGGTATGAACAAACTAGAAATGATGAGAAACATGCTCAAAAAAGTTCATCAAAAAATTCTACCGGGAAGGTCCCCAAATGGCCTCAGCATGATGGCGGTTCCCATCAGGCCGGCCTGACAGGATCAGTCCTCTCATATATATATATATATATATATATATGTATATATATACATATATATACGGAAAAGATTCTGTCCAGCCGGAGGGTGTGAGGGACAGGATCCTCCGTCCGGCCGCCGCCGTTTGGGGCTGTTCCCGGTGCAGTGTTTTAATGAAATTTTTATGCAATGTTCATCATCAAGTCTAGTTTATCCACACAAAAATTCAGCTAAAAATTCGATCGGGAAGGCAGTCAAATAATTTTTTGAAACATAACTGCGTTTTATATGTTTAATTTGGCGCAGTTATCTTCAAAAATTATTTGACTGTCTTTCCTATCGAATTTTTAGCTGAACTTTTTTGTGGATAAACTAGACTTGATGGGGAACATTCCATAAAAATTTCATCAAAAAACTCCACCGGGAACCGCCTCAAACAGCATTGGCCGGACGGAGGATCCTGTCCCTCCGGCTGGACAGGATCTTTTCCGTATGTGTGTGTGTGTGTGTGTGTGTGTGTGTGTGTGTGTGTGTGTGTGTGTATAGAGAATGGTTCAAGTGAAAAGTAGTCTTCCCATTAAAAGTGAGAACAAATCTTATGCAAATGTTAATCACTTGTAAATGGATGGATTACATGAACTTTAATCACAAGATACAGACTCAAAAAATATGCAAACGTTTATAGTACAAAATGGATATAAGATGAATGAAAGTGCACTCATAAGACTAAAAAAAGATTGCTAATTTTTTCAAAATTTGTGCACATTTTATGATGTACTGTTATGCACTTTTGTACTCTGCATGTGCACTGTTTGCATATTTTGGTACACTTTTTGTATAATATTTTTATAAAAAGTTCTTCATAATTACCAAAACGCCACCGCGTTTTTTACTTAAAATTTGATCTCTTCCATCCATTTTTTCATATCAATGGCCAAGATTGATTCTTATTTTTCACCTAGGAAACACTTTTTATTTGATCCATACTCTCTCTATTATATATATATATGTATATATATATATATATATATATATATATATATATACAGAAATGCTCAAGTCCATCCGGAGGGACGGGAGGCTCCGTCCGAACTTTACTGTTTGAGGCGGTTCCCAGTGGAATTTTTTGATGAAATTTTTTTAGCATGTTCCTCATCAAGTCTAGTTTATCCATACCAAATTTCAGCTCAAAATTCGATCGGGAAGGCATTCAAATAATTTCTTGAAACTTACTGCACATTATATGTGCGCAGAATGTGCAGTATGTTTCAAGAATTTATTTGAATGCCTTCCCAATCGAATTTTGAGCTGAAATTTGGTATGGATAAACTAGACTTGATGAGGAACATGCTCAAAAAATTTCATCAAAAAAGTCCACCGGGAACCACCCCAAACAGTAAAGTTCGGACGGCACTTCCCATCCCTCCGGATGGACCTGATCATTCCTATATATATATATATATACTAGCGAGGGTCGCGCTTTGCGCGACGGCAGGTGCCCAACGTTTGATAATATGGAAAAATCGCTCCGCATAAAATAGGAACGCCGAAACAGCAAAAATAAGGCACGAGTAATTCGATGTCATAAACACACAAAATGTTAGGTGTTTAAACTGCTAGCAGATTGATGGCCCCCTAAAGTAAACAAAAATAACATCAAAGCATATAGCTGGGGCATTACAGTTTGTTAAACACTGCCTCAAAAGTGTGGGTGCAAAAAAAACAGCAAACACCATAGTGAAGGGATAGCTTAGAAATTGGGTGGAGTGAACTTAAGGGACTTCAGCAAACTCAGGGCGGGCAGCGCTACGTATTTCATACACATGTGGTTTGGTTGGGAGTTGTTCCACCCCGCATGACGAAATCACAAGCATTAGTGCCTGACCCCTGCCATGTCTAACGAAGAAGAGTGTGGAACGGCGCTTCAATTTGAAAGTTGTCTTAATTTGGTGCCGCAGTGATTGGTTTCCAATGACACAGTAAGTATCAGCGTCGCCATAGAAGATCCGAACGCGATCCCTCATGTCGCTGCATGACTGCAGGAAGGCTTCACAGCATACCTGCAACGGGATGGTTCAAGTTTTTTGCATAAAAACCACTGAAAAGAAGAATGTGGAATATGTAAAATTGTATGCAACGGTCAGCTGCGTGTGATGTCTAAGGCATGAAAATATGCAGTGTTGATGTTATTTTGGCCGGTGTGTTTGTCCAGTACTTAAATGGAGTGGAATTTTTAATAAAGGGAACAAAGAAGTATAAAGAAATAGGTATCAGATATTAATGAATGTACGACGGCACATACCTTACTCGTTTTTTTGGGCACAAAGAGAAAGGATGGGTGACAATACAACTGATTGTATGAATAATCTTTGAAAGAAGACTCAACATAGACAAGGAAATCATCTGTAATAAACAAAAGTCGATATTATGAAGTGGTGCAAGGGAGATTTAACAAAATGGTACATCATATGAATTGTAGCCAGGTATGGGAAGGCAGAAGAACAAAGTGGGGGTGAATGAGAGGTGCGGAAGTAAAGCGGAGACTGTATCAGTGTACCTGGGGTATGCAACGGATTTGAAACGCCAACGGGTTTGCCAGCCAAGTTAAGAGCAAATCCTAGTTTGTCAAACATGAACAGTTCAAAAGTAAAGTTTCCGACATGTCTCAGGAGAGCATATGCGCCAAAGTCAATATTATTTTCGATAAACAGTTTAGCAAAGCCGTCAGTCAAAGCGCAATCGTTGAATTCGACATCCCATGAGGTTGTTCCATAGACAAGGCGAGCATAGGGGCGCATATGTTCTAACAAATGCCTGTGCATGCATGGAGGGATTTCCTGGACAACAATGGGGCGAAATAAAAAATATTAACATCAATGCGAGCAGGTATGGGGCAAAAAATAAGAGGTAATCGGTAAACGGAAAAAAATGAGCATACAGCCAGGTCAATAGCAACGATGTGAAGGTGAAACCAAACGACGTTGAATTGAAGCACGTCTGGAAAATGAATGTCATGACTTTTCGGACAGCCTGTGTGATTGAACAATAATAAGTAAAAGAGCATGCATTGTGAAAACGCACTAACAACCCCGGCTGATACAGTAGTTTTATTGACTAATGATATTGCATAATGAAAAGTCTACATAAAATGTTTGGTTCCCTTTTGATATTGTATAATGAAAAGTCTACATAAAATGGAAAGTGTGCACAAAGATATTACATAAAATGGCAACATAAAATGTTTGAATATGATATAAAGTACCATTACAGTAAAATGGTTTAAAACACACATTAGTAGGTAACTAAATGGTGTATCAGCATATAATCTGGCAGACGGGGAATAAACGGCATGAAAAGGTTAAACATATTAAATGTATTCAAAAACTAATGGTAGATTGTATGTAGGTTTTTTTACCAAAGCACGCATTAAAATGGGCAAAACTAAATGTTATTAAAAACATAATGAAAAGTCTACCATTTTATAAAGTATATGATGTAACTGCTGATCCAAACATAATGATATTGCATAATGAAAAGTCTACATAAAGATAACCATGTTAGTATAAAAACGCATTGTAAACAACTCCAAACAAGAATTCCAGTTTTTTTACATAAAACAGACGTTGATGTGGTGTGCAGAAAACAAAAGGGTTTTTTTTTATCAAAGGTGTTTAAAGAAATAATGAAAATGACATAGATGAATGCATTTAATGGTAAGAGGACGAGAATTATATCAATAAACCCAGGTTCGTAGCTGGGCAGGGTGGGGGGACAGTGCATGTAAAGAACCTGTAATTGGAGGCAACAAGGAGCCCCTGCGCACAAAATGGAGAAGCTTGTACTGAAGTTCATCCTTGCTCCTGAAGTATTTTGGCAGGCGCCTCCAATAGCCGGAAATTTGCAAGAATCGCTTCCACTCGTGACTGGTTTCGCAGGTCTCCTCACCCATGCGGCTCTGTGTAACCACAGCAACCTTCAGTCTTCTCCCATGGACTGTCCTGATGAAGTATGTAAGAGTTTCAACCTGATTGGGATGCCCTTCTCTTTCAACGACACAAGAGCTGAGCAAATCCATAGACCCTGAAAGTAACAAACGCATGAGTAAAATATATGCATGCAACCCAAGTGGGAAATAACATATAAAATCGTTGGAAAAGTCGGTAGAGGAGGTTTGAATTTGGGGACAGACGCAAGTGGATATGTGTAAACAGCAAGAAAGAGAGTGAGTTGTTGCGGAAGATTATACCTGCTTGGTTGGGATGGAGGCGGAAGAGCGACGACGTGCGTACGGAGAGACGAAGGGTGGGAGAGACGAAGGTTGGGAAGACAGGGAAAGCGAAGAGGCAGAGTCGCAGAGAGAGTAGGAGTGGCGGTGGCAGTTGGTACGGTTCTATAAAGGATCAAGGGGTGGTGGGTGAATTAATAAAGTGTTTTGGTTTTGCCAAAAACGAGTAATTTAAACAATTATTATTTTGAAATATAACGTATGTAAATATAGGAGGGCAAAATTAAAAAATAGTTACCCGCATAGAATGTGTGACTAATTTTTATGTTTGAAGAGCTTATTTGGTAACATTTAAATCAGATGAATTGGCTGAGTTTATTGAATTTGAGGAAGAATTATATTTATAATATGTGTTATTAATAAATTAAATAAATAATTATATGAAAAATAGCTAAAATGATAATCTAAAGTGGGTGTAGGTAAAATAGATAGAAAAATAACGCTAACCTTAATTGGTCTGTTTATTATATATTTTTGTGCGTTAAATCAAAATTTATGCGTTTTTAAAAAAGGTGGTTGGCCAGACTGGTAGGACGAAAATTGAACATATTTATTTTGTATTATGAACTGAGTAGTTTGCATTTGAGTTTGTAAGGGTAAGTTGGGGAAATATTGAACATATAATAACGGAATCAAGAGTAATAATTAATTGGAGTTGTAATTTATTTGGACCCAATTTTAAAATTATCTATGTTTAAAAAACCGACCCGACCCGGCTGGGTTGACCCGGAACTCGGTGACCCGGACAAAAAATATGTTCGTTTTTTTCAAAATCCGGAAACGGTCAAAAATCGGAAAAACTCGACTGACCCGGAAAAACCCGGTCAAGACTCGGACTCAAGAAACCCGGTAAAACCCAAGTTTTGGGTGTTGTTACCAAAAAAAAGTAATTTTGTTTTTTATTTTTAATTCATTTTTTATACCAAGAAAATTACAATTTCAATAACTTAAAAAGAAAAATAATGTAATATATTTATATATTTATTTAAGAATGAACATCATGCCAAATTATAATATAGATGTTCAATAAAAATAAAAAATTCATTATATATTTTTATAAGATCAAAATATACATTGAAATATTATAAGAGTGTATTAAATGTTTAATAAGTAGTATTGTTAGTTGATTATTATGAATAATAAATAATTTTTATTATAATTTCATATATAATTATATGTTTACTATTATTATATAGACGTATAATCATTGACCGTTTTTCTGGCGTTGACCAGGTTGACCCACTGGGTCCGGGTTGACCCATGACCTAGTCATGTGGCCGGGTCACTATCTGGTCCGGTTTTTACAACATAGTTTTAAGTACAATATAATTGAATTTAGTTGAACAAAATTAAATAGGAGACGTGCGAATGTTGTAACTGAGTTGGTCGTTTATTTGTGTATTTTTTGTTGGAATGGACGTTTTGGCTACTTGTGGTTATTTAAGGAAAAAATGAAAAAAATAGAATAGTTGATGCATTTGTGTAAGGTAGAAGTAGGTTGTCATAGCAAAAAAAGCCGGAGGCAAACGCTATTTGGAAATCATATTTATTTTTGAAGAGCATTCAAAGATGGTGTTCATCCTCTATTGATATCTATATATCCGCAGAGACCTATAAAAGTTGTACTCGTTGTGCGGTTTACGCGAAGGGGGCTGCCTAATGGCTGGAAAATGTGGCAATGCTGTGGCGTACATTAGAGTTTGTGAATATTGAATGACATGTGACTCATAAAACGTAGGTAACTGTTGACGTAATCAGAGTACGGGGAACAAAAAGTTTAGATAAAATGTTTGGATCCAAAATATGGAGTACATTGTTAAAGCAGTATGAAGAGGAGGTCAAACATTGCATAAGTGCATTGTTAAGAGGAGCTAGAACCATAATAGAGCGCAGTGCTGCTGATCTCGTAGGTGTGGGTGCGTTTAGGCAGCTCCTCTGTATCACACGATGAAATGGCTACCAGTAGCGCTCTAGGACGCCCATACTTTAGGAAGAAGAGTGTGGATTTCTTCTTGAGTTCAAAGGTCTGTTGTATTTGTCGCAAAATAGTTGTTTCCCCAGGCAGAAAGTAAGTTTTTTCTGTGCCGTGGTATATGAGCAGGCGATCTCTCATGTCAGCGCAGGATCTAAGGAAAGCTTCACAACAATTCTGCAGAAACAATGCGAATGCAATGGTTTGAGCGCAGGAAGTAAGCTGTTTGAACATGGAAATGTTATATGTGTCGATTATGAGACTTCATTAGGTGCGTTTTTTATTTGAACATGCATACGTTACGGAATGTATTGAAGTGATTCAATAAGTGGAGTAAAAAAAATAGACCCGAAATTGCAACCATGACTATAAGACTACAAGGTAACAATCCCGCAAGTGTGTGGTAAATTAGTGAATCAGTGGTATGAATGTGAAGTAAGAGGAAAGTAAATTAGTGGTTGGGAAGAGTACACACCTGTGTAGTTTGGTTGGGCACATAAAGAAAGGAAGGAGGGCAATACAAGTGCTTGTATGTGCAGTTTGGGAGAGTAGACTCCACATACACAAGGAATTCACCTTTATTTGGCATGGATATACATGAGTAAAGTACAGAGAAGAAATTTAAAAAAAATTACAGTAAACAGAAATTATATGCAATGTACCTTCATTACCGACCCATGGTGTAGAACCAGATGGTGTAGCAGCTTTGTTTACAGAGAAGCCCAGGTTGTCAAAGACCAGCACCTGAAATGTAAAATTCCCAATGTGCGTTAGGAGCATATATGAACCAAATTTGATATTGTTTTCTATGAATAAGTCAGCTAGGCCATCAGAGAAAGAGCAGTTGTCAACTGTTACAGGCCAGGAGGTGGCCCCGTATATGAGGCGAACGTAAGGTCTGGCGTGTTCAAATAGCTGTCTGCGCATACAAGCAGGAATTTTCTGGGTACAAAAAGGTAAAGGATGATGGCACCAATCTGAACGGGTATTTAAAAAAAACAAAATATTCAAGAGTAGACGATTAAACGCGAATCAGTAAACGTACACTAACGTTGATGTCAGGTGTTTAGAGAAGAAACCAAACAATGGTGAACTGGAGAACGTCGGGTAAATGCAGAGGACCATATATCAGGCAATCTACGAGGTTTGAATAAAAACAAAGTAAAATACATACAACAATCACACATGGTAAATGTAATTGCATTGAAAAAGTGAAGATTTGGATGATGGAGGGAGCAGAGGAAATGAACCTGCAGTAACAGACATAGGTGGGCTGTGGTGCACGAAATGAGTTAGTTCGTGTTCAATTTATGTTTTGTTTCGGAAGTTGGCTGGCAGGAACCTGGAATAACCTGAAGCATAGAAGAATTGTTTCCAGTCTTTGCTTCTTTCACAGTCAGTTTCTTTTGCATTCTTGTGAGTAATAGCAGCAACTTTAAGCTTCCGGCCGTGCACCGTGAGCATGAAGTATGTAAGTACCTCAGCGCCACAAGGAAGAGGTGCCGATTGAATGCAATATTTGGTAAACAAATCCATTACACCTGTGAGTAATAAACAAACAAGGGTAATTAAAACATGGAAACAACATTTCAGTTTGAAATGAAGTTAAAGACTCTATGAGACAGAGCAGAAGCGAATATAATGTTTGTCTAACTAATATGGTATTAGATGTCCTATGCTTATGTATGGTGCAGTAAATGGACGCCTCGGATAAAATTTTCAGATCGTTTCATTGTAAATTAAGTAAACTACATTCCTATTTAGATGCATTTGAAGTTCTATTAAAGGGCTTTCATAAGAAAGTTGATGAAAACATATGTCCTTGTAAGTACTATTGGAATGACCCTGGTTCAGAATTAAGGGACAAAGCAGCATAAAAAGTAGGCATATTGTCTGGGTATCTGGTCACATAGGTCAGGCATATGCAACTTTGGGCAACCCTGCATTAACAATTGGGCTGTTGGAAATAACTAAGTTATTGACTAAGTTCATTAGTCAAATTGTGCAATGTTTTCCTAGATATCCTTGTATGCATAATGAACATTGCCATCTCACACTACAATGTCAGGCATATCACTTACTTGGTCAGAGTTTTTTTCCTAATAAGTAAAGCACTGATGTATGCGTAAGACGATGAAGAAAATAAATACCTTCGCTAAGGGCTTTGGCTGGCTACTTTTTACTCAGATTTCTCCATTTGTGGCTTCATTTCTGCACTGTGATAATGGGGTTAGTGAGTGCTTTGTGAGATAAAGGGGAGGAAAAGGCATAATCAAGGTCGTGTATTACGTTGGGGCATCAGGATATTACATAAGTAATAAGCATTTCTCAATTTGTCTGTTTACCACGTAGAGGTGAAAAGTAAGATTGAAGCAATACATTAGGTAAAAGATGATAAAGAAAAGTGTAGGAGTAAAAATGGCCAAAATAATCACAGCGGATATTAAATAGAAGAAGATGGATTGTTTTTCTTAATGGGCAGAGGTATTATTAAATAAGCAGTGCTGTAATGCTGAATGAACTAAAAAAACCTTATATACCTGCTGGACACTTGCTGTGTGTACACCTGTAGTAGTAAAAGTAGCGGGGCATGTGTTGCGGTAAACACAGATTTTTTGTGTGTGCAGGAAAAAGTATGTATTATTGTATGAAATAATGAATTAAAACTATGTTTTTCTGAAGTAAGCAGACAGTAAAAGGGAGCAACTTTAAGGGCCGAACCATTCCGTATGCACAAATGATGAGGTATCATGTAGTTTTGCAATTTGTGGTGCTGGTTTAATACGATACGACAAAAATATAAACAAAGGGGGGCAATAAGAAGTCAAGCAGTAAAGTTATGATGTAGTGCATATCAAAGGAGGTTTTGCGTTCAAAACAACAAGTGGATTGAAAGTGAGCAAAACTGGCTGCACAGCGCCATTATGTACAGGAATTCACACTAAACCTGCAAAACATTGTTTGATGGGGCAACTTACAGTGTCGCAAATGCGTAATGCACCAGCAAGTAAGGTCATTGTATGATGCATACTGTCAATGACTTACACAAAAGCAACAGGTTGATGGAAAAAGCATATAGGGTGCCCATAGTTTGATTTGTGTTCCCCTTGTGACATGCACAACCATATTTACATATCAGAGTAGTGTTTGTGCAAAAAAAAACATGAACGAGTCAGTAATCAGAGGTTGTTGGTTTGGCGCTTATTTGGGCGCCTGCTGACCAGCAACTTATCAGGTGCAACTTGACTGGGTTCTGCTCGCTCAGTGACCTCGTCAGACTGTTTTGCGGGCAAAGCTTCCAGTGATTCAAAGTTCAGTTTCCTCTTTCCCTGGTTTGTGACAGTGCATCCCGGAATAGCAACCGGAGATGGAGTCTGTACCGGAACATCTTCTGTAGCAACAAGTTGTGAGATGCATACCACAGTGTAGGGGTTGCCCTGAAGGCCGTCTTCATGAGTTCTGGTGCGCTTTACGCCAGCCACAAATGTCAGTGAGTGAAGCTTTGCATCTAAAGTTTCCAAGTTGTTGTCCATGTACGGATCCATAAACGCATAGTTGAAGAGCGCCAATACATCGTTGGTGAAAAGTGTGACATGGATGGACGCAGTGGCATCAGTCAGGGAAGCTTCAAGTCTAAAGCTGCAGAAATAGTAAATAATTAGTATCATATTATGGATGTGGGATGAGTACGTTCAGGGAAACATACCGCCTCATAGTTGTACCCATTTTCTGGCCACAGAATAGGCACTCAAAAGTAATTCCCTCTGAAGCGTGCAATTTGCGGTTGCAATAGTCGCAACCAACATAGTAGAACTCTTCTGATGTGTTAGTCAGAGTGAACTTGCCAGTAACCCAAACAACGGGAAACTGCGGGGAAAAACGTGTTGAGGTAAGGAATGAGATAAATGAGTATTTTTCGGGGGGGTGAGGGGCGAAAGCGCAAGGTATGCATAGTTGTCATTCCTCATGGCGAGGGTGATGGCGCAAATATGGCGTCGCCATGTGACAAAAACATTTCAAAACGAATGATAAACAGTATATTTCATCAACCCAACCACCAAATCACGATAAAAAATTGAATAACAACATCGTAAACAAAACAGGTGAAGTTCAAATAGTTTAAAGTACTTCCAAGTTAATCATCTCAAGTTGAAGTAAAAACTGGGAACCCTGCAAGCTTTTTAAAATATAAATTTAAAGTTTAAAGGAATTTATACTGTTAATCCTCTCAAATTCTCAAGTTGTAATCAAATTGATAGTAAAGGACTTGAAGTAATAGTACTTAAAATTGAACGCATACTTCGTAACCAGAAAGGTTTTCAATTTCAATTTATAACTGATAGTTTATGCTTTGTAACTGTTTAGTTTATACTTTATAACTTCATAATCAAACTGATATATTACTTTATAACTGTACAAACTATAAAGTTAGCCAAAGTAAAAACTATACACTAAAAAAATTCTTAACCGAACTGATACTTTATACTTTATAACTGTATAAACTATAAAGTTAGCAGAAGTAAAAGGTATAAAGTAAAAACTCCTTATTCAAACTGGTAGTTTATAACTGTATAAATTATGAAGTTAGCGGTGGCAAAAAATTCTTAATAAAAAATGATAGTTTACACTTTATAATTGTATAAACTATAAAGTTACCTGAAGTAAAAACTATAAAGTATAGCAAATATATATATATATATATGTATATAAGAATTTCCTTCTCGAGGGCGAGACAATGGTGTCGTCATGTGTATACCCAGCGCCACGGCTTTTTTTGTGGCGCAGAGGCCATTTCCGCGCCTCATGGCGCATGGCGCAAGTTGAGAACAAGTTGTGTAGGTCGAAGGGACATACCTCATTCAGTCTGGCCTCTAAACCTGAAAGGGGTATTTGTGGCTGTGAAAGTGGTTTGGCAATAACAGCAAGAGTGTCATCATACTTTCTTTCCTGCAACAGTGCAGAAACCTTTTCTGCATTTTGGTGGAGCCTATAGCAATGGGGAAAATTGTGACACCACAGGAAGTTAATGCTTCACAGATGTATGAAAAAGTATGCAGACAGAGGGGCGCAGAGGAGAATAGAGAATGGTAGTATGAAGCAATTCTGTGGACTTACCACTGCTTCAACAACTGAGCGCGCTCGCCATCAGGGTTAAGTTCTATATGGCAGTCGAATCGAGTAGACAACGTCAGCCCTGAAAAGCAAAAAAAATGTATAGCACAGTATTTACAGAGTTTGTGTACAAAGCGTTTTCAAAAAGACCGGCGACCTTGGAATAGGTTGACAGCAACCCGGTTGATGAGTACAAGTGGATACTCCCCAGCACTGAGAAGCCTTTCAATTTCAGCGCCTTGGCGGTTCACAAATTCCTCCCATATTGTAAATGGGATTGGAATACACCTGAAAAAGTACAACAGGGAAAAACAGAAAACATGAGAGTACTTTTTTTCAGGGAAAAATAAAAAAACAAAGGAGAGTAGCTATGTTGCATACTCTTCGTTAAGAAGGACAACATCCCAAGCAATGCGTTGTTTGTTGTTTGAAACAATAAAGTTGCGAGGCAGTTTTTTTACAACAGCAGCCAAGATATCTGCAATATAAAGGTAAACTCTATGAATGAGGTGTTAAAGGGATGCATGCAGTGTAGTTGTAAGGAAGGGTGGCATACTAATTCGTGCATCATGGAGGAAACTGGTAAAGATGTCTCCGAATGGTGTAGTTTCTGCTTCGGCAATTTGGCGGTAGTTAGGCCCTTCTGCTATATCCACATCCTGGAATAGTGTGCGCCTGTTCAACGACCAAACATATGGATATCTATCATCTATGTTGAAACGCATGTCAGCTATTGTCTTCACATAGGCATCTGAGACAAGGTAGGTCGAATACAGGGTCAAGCGTTGATCAATCCCTTCTATATCGCCCTGGAACGCAGTAGCCTGGACTCTGGTGCCCTGAAATTTAACTCCATAAAAATGTCAGCATGAACTGAATTGCAACATCTGACATATACATATACATACAGGCAGAGGTGGTTACTTACAGTGGAATCTTGCAAAATCATCGGCATAAACTTTAATGGTGAACTTTTGGCTGTGCGGACATTTTGTTTTTCAACCAAGGTCACACGACAGGTCCAGCCCCGGCTGTTTGGTGTAACTTCCACAATTGGAACCTCAGATGCCATGGTAATGAGGACTGAAAATTAGAAACAATACAAGTGAGAAAATAGGCAATAAGACAAGTGCAGGAAGTCAAAAGTACAGGTTGGGGCGGGGAGAATAACAGGCAAAGGTGTAAGGGAACCTAATTAATGTAAGGCAAGAGTTCTTCGTAAACCACATTCAGAGTTGTATCAATCAATGTTGGCCGGGGATCGTCAGGGCAAATAACAATTTTAATGGATTCTGCATTTCGCGCTCTGGACATGGCAACATATAGTTGGCCATGTGAGAAAACTGGTTCCTTCAAGTAAATGCCAACAAAGTCTAGTGTCTGCCCCTGCGACTTGTTGATTGTCATTGCAAAGCATACCTTGATGGGGAACTGGACACGCCTAAATGGGATGGGACAATTTTCATCCTTGGAAACCTCAAGTGGTATTTTGGGGATGAAGACATGTTTTCCCTTATTGTCGCCAGACGCAATAAAACAACTTAAAATGTGGTCCCCAAATGAATCACAGATCAATCTAGTGCCATTACACAGTCCCTCACATGGATTTAAGTTACGTAGCAACATGACAGGGCAGTTGCGTTTGAGATTTAACCTGTGAGGCGGTAACCCAGTTGGGGATAGGGTATGTAGATAGTCCTCGCAATGCATATGTTTGCCATCTACAGGCACATCATGGCTGAGATAGGTGTGACCTTCGCCAGGAAACTTCGTTATCAAGGAAGCGTTGATAAAGTCAACAATGGAATTTTTAGTTGTCAGAATGGCCCTTCCCATTAGAGAGTATGGTTCAGTCTGAAACAAGTGTAAATCTGGGTATACCGCAGCGAATAGAAGTGCCAGTGACGCAGACTCATTAATCCAAGGAAGCACAAAAGTGGATGGAATCTTAATCCGCCCTGGGGTGACACTATGTTCAGTGGCGTTACCAATGCGCATCAAATATGCACAGAATCCGGGGTCTTCATGGGCGCGCATGTTTACAATAAGCCGTAGTCTATGCACTTGTGGCCATATTGTTTGTGACCTGAGGAGACATGCGTCAACAAAATCTTGTCTGGTGCCTGATCGAACTACAGGCAATGTTTGTCTGAAATCGCCTCCGAAAACCATAACTTTACCACCAAAAAGGGTATCCACACCCAAAATGTCCCGAAGTGTTGTATCCAAACTTTCAACAACTTTGCGGTTAGCCATGGACGCCTCATCCCATAAAATAAGCCTTGCTTCTCTGAGCAGTCTAGCCTCTGAAGATTGCTTCCCAATGTCACAAATATATCTGGATTCCCCATCAAGTGGCAATTTGAAGCGTGAATGTGCAGTGCGACCTCCAGGTAGCATAGATGCAGCAATGCCCGAGCTGGCAGTTGCAAGGGCAATCCATCTGTTAGACCTTGTTGCAGCCAGTAAGGATCTATATAGGAAACTTTTGCCAGTCCCCCCGGACCATCAACGAAAAATGTTTTTCCTTGTTTTGCCCGCACCGCTGACATGATAGTCTCAAATGCTGCTCGTTGCATGTCATTCAAGGACAGGATGCTGCTAAGATCTGTATCGCTGACAACTATGCTGTATTCGGCCATAAGTTCCCGAGTGCCTTCCTCAGCCACAGGTATATTGAACACCACATCAGTCAAGGCAAAAGTGGCAATGTCCTTCCCCATGTCGGCTAACAGGCCACACAATAAGGCTAGTGTTGATATTTCAGCTTCAGTCTGACTTTGAAACCTGAGAAAGTCTTCACACAAAGCGGACTTATACTCTTCCCACAGTGTACGCGGATTAGGAACGTCTGAGTAGCACAAATGGGTGGCAAACAGTTTTCGTAGGCTCGTTGGAAGTTGGAAGATTGCAGCTTCGTCAAGCGACGCACGTATAATGAAGTCACCTGCTAACAGCCCGAGACGCTCCGCTGCATCCCTAAATGTGGGTGCTACGATGCCATCAACAGATTTTAGATTTTCAAAGGAAATGGGGGAGCGCACATTGGACAATAAAAGGCGTAGGTAATAACGTTCACCCTCGATCGGGTTGACCGAAACAAGTCTGCCAAGCACCTCTCGCCTTTTACGTTGCGTCCATTTCCTGCTCTGAGAAGACCACACAAAGTAATTAGGAAATTCAACATACAGCAGATTTAATGACTTAGCTGTTTGATCTGAACTGTTCATGGCAAAGAATTGGGTGAGCATTGTGCTTAATGATTCAGCGGCTCCAGTTATGTAAGTTATACGCTGGTTACCATGGAAGGTGAGGTATTGGGAATTTTCTAGGTGTACTTGAAGCTGCAATACAGCTGGTTTCATTTCTGAAATTGGAAAACCAAATATTCGCCATGCAGCCTCAGGGGCAGACACCCAATGGGCCTTTTGGAAATTAGTAATTTCATCAATGACCTCGCCAGTACTGACACCTGACAATGCCATACTCACACGATCGTGGCCTTTGTACACGTACTTGTAGATATATTTAACTGACCGAACACTCGCACAAGCTTCAACATTTATGTGACAATCATATTTGCGTAGCAGAAATGCATTATAAGGTACAACCCAACGGTTATCTAGGTCATGTTTTCTCACGCGTACAGTTATACCTGATTCCTGTCTCTTGTAGGTAGGAAAGGAATTCTCATCGAAGGTTGTAACAGGTGAAAAAATATGTGGGTATTTACTCCTGCATGAGGGCAATACAGCACCATGCTTCAGAACCATGCAAGGGCATTGGGTGTTCATGGAACCACACGGGCCGTGTATCATATGTTTCTTCACAAGTTGATATAGCGTTGGATCCACTTCAGGTTCAGGTATTTCGGCGCTGATGAGCCTATTGCATTGGGCGGATGTGCAGATTTTATTTTCACGGGACAAGATGAGCAGGAAGTGGGCATGTGGTAGGCCACGTTTTTGGAATTCAATTACATACGTGTATGCCACCACCTTCCCCAGTAACGCCTTTGCCACAATGTCTTTTTTAAAATCTTCAAGACGCGCGCGGAATACGCGGGCCACAAGCTCAGGCCGGTTCTGAACCTCATCAGTAAAGGCAAGCCGCTCTTTTATCTCTGGCCAATTGGGATTACAAGTGATAGTAATGAACAAGTCCGGTTTACCATAATATTGTACAAGCGTCATTGCATCCATGTAACGACCGCGCATATCACGCGGCCCACCGATGAATGAACCCGGCAATACTATGCGTTTGCCAACGTCACTGGTGTTGTCAAAACCTGAACCAATACTATCAACCAAACCTTGATAGGTGTCAGACCTACAATCGCGCTGTTTGCTACGATAATAATCCAAACGCTGTGTTTCAATCTTAATATACAGGTCAACTACATATTGTTGAAATAAGCGACCTGAATGTAGAATGAATGAAGAGTCCCCATGACGCATCTGCAATTTGTATGCATAATATTGTCGGCATGACACAGATTGTAGTTTTCTGCCAGTCGTGTGTAGGTGTTCCTCGTTTTCAATTAAGGCGTCTGATGCTTCAATTCCAGCAGGAACTATCATGAGTGATGCCACAGGGAGGGAGGTCGTCTGGCCCAAAGGAGGCCGACCTTTTCGTATTCCCTCGTGCCAACCAACCTCTCCAAGGGGAAACAGGAGGGGGTATTGCAGCGGATCATAACATCCATAGTAGTAATGAATGTTCTGTGATTTCCCGCTGTGTGCATAAACACGAATGCTCCTATTTGATATGATGTTGTCATTACCGTCCTCAACCCATACTGCAGCAACCTGCGATGATGTGGGTCGATTGTATACGCGCTGATCAAGACCTGGATCGCCGTTCAAGATTATGGAAAACTCAGCGTGTTGGTCTATTTCAGTTAGTGTTTTGAAGAATTGTGCATACGGGTTATCAGACATGACATCTATCAAACGTGCAACCACATCCTTGTCCAAACGGTCAGTGGAGGATAACCTGGCATCAAGAGCGTCTTCTGTATCATAAAAATATAGTTGCAGGTTTCGAGGTGGGCATCCACCAGGCAATAGCGCATCTATGAAATGATAGATTTGTCCTTGAACTCTAAAAGTGTATATGCCCTGGTTGCGCCTGCACAAGTGTTTGTCAAAGTTGTAGATTCCTATTGATGTAAACGCAAACGTATTGTTGTAGGTGCGAACGCAAGAACGGAATTGTTTTGACTGAGGATCGTCAGATGTGTACAACGATTTCAACGGTTCTGGCATTTCGGATGACATTAGAACAACTTCACCCCTGCAACAGCACATGGTGGGAGCTTCATATTGGATCCGTTCAGCACCGCAGAACGTGCAGTCAGGAACATTCGTAAGGCGGTACGTGGATGCAGGAACCACAGTACGACTGTCTACTGCACTAATAACAGCGGCTACTGAGGCTGAACCAAGTTAATAGTATTCATTCAAAACCACAACCCAACAATGTAGATATGGCAATATTTGTAAAGGTATGTAAGGTGACGCGTAGTTTTTTGGGACGGAATATGTTTTTTGGGCAAAGTGAAAAGGCAATGCACAGTTTTTGTGAAGGGAGATAGAGTTCAGCGGGCAAGCAGTTGGATTAGGAACAGAGGGAAGCAAACACGTGCGCAAAATAATGGGAGAATGATTGTAAAACACCAAGACGTTAGATAACAGATTTACTTGGCAAAACCTAACGTATCAACGTGAGATAACATTTGAAAACGCAGACCTGCCAGTAAACCACCGGCACACGGTTGACCAACCGAACTTGACGACGTACCCACACGGCTGCGTTTCGCTGCAGCTTTCCGTGCGTATGACTCTCTACGCGATTTGTTTTTCCGTTCACGCTGTTCAGCTGGTGAAACAATAGAACCAAAGCCAACACGAGGCGGCATCGATATACCCACTAAGCTATCACACAAAACGGCCGTAAACAAAAACATAAACAGAAATATAAAACAAGAACATCAACAAATGAATGCACACCAAAAAGGAAAAACAAACTGTATTTGTAGACCTAACCACACTACCCACAAACGTAGCAATTCAAACTTCAAAGTAAAGTACCTACAAAATGCGCAACCACACGTACGTAGAACCACAACAGATGCCACAGAATAACCTGATTTTATGCAGAAAAAAAAATGAATGTGCATTCATGAATACTGAACTAAAACAAATAGTTTAGCATTGGCCGCGACACCGGAGTAATTCCAAAACATCAAAGGCCGACCCCCCCCCCCCCCCCCCACATGAACATTTGACAATAACACACAACAACCCAAACTACCCCATCATTAACCACACTGCAGAACGACAAACCCAACACGCCTGCCCCTTCTTCCCCCCTGCCTCCGCAAACGGTACGACACAAATAGGCAGCACACCAGCGTTGATAGTAAGAACAAAAATACATACCCAATCACCATACAAAAAACAAAATAATGGAGCTACAGGTCGACCTACAAATTTGGATTCAATAAACCTTTCAGATGGATTTGGGCGCTGTTATTGTCCGTATCAATCACAGCCTCTTCACACTCTTCAGTTGAAAAATCATTTTTCTTATTATTCTAAAGCTCTTGTTAAAATGACAAACTAAAAATTGATTGTTCGGTAGACAAATAGGTTGATCTCAACTACACACATGAATTGGGCTAGAGGCAAATTCTTATCCACTACTGTGTTTTAGAACCCTTGATAGCAGGCATGATATACCACTTGTTCATTATAAATCTCATCAAAGTGATTACTATATGTATGAAAAATATCTCAATGTGCACATAATGCATATTAGCAGTTGTTACTCTACAGCCTTTATTTAATTGACTCTTGTATAACTATAGATTATTAGTGTCTAATATTATTCATCAGAATTTGAGAATGATAGAAGCATTAATGTTTTTCATTTGCTTTCAGAAAAATGAAGGATTGTCCTTCATCATTTAAACACCCTCTCCAAGGGGGTATTGTAGTTGCAGTGGGCGTCTACCGGGGCTAAACTTTGGTGAATTTGGCTTCACCAATACCCAATACATACCAGAGTGATGAAATGTTGAGATGGACATCCCAACGTCCCCACCCCCCACAACAACAGAGAGGAAAAGAAACGCAAATAAACCAGATATATACCCATCGCCAACAGAAAATGAAAGAAGAGGGGAAGGAAAAAGTGAAGTAGTAACATAAAGCAAGAAACGGAAGGGGGCTCACCGGGGAAGCTGTAGGAGGCGAGAGAGAAAAAACCAGCGTACAAATAATTTCAGATACAATTTCTGAATTTGTAGTGGACCAACAGCTGCACATTCATCACCATGAAACAGCTGCGTGCCAGCCTTGGGCGATCCACAGAGCAGGTTCGGCAGAAGGATTTACATGAAGCAAAACAAACCGGGAGATATTTTGTGTTGGTGACCAGCAGCTAAGACAAACAACACGGGCGTTAACTGAAGGAGGCGGTAGTTGTTGGCACTGTAGTAACGGAATAGAACGAAAGATAACTCTCTTCCGCTCTTTAGAAGAATAGGAGATGTATAGAGAGAGAGAGAGAGAGAGAGAGAGAGAGAGAGAGAGAGAGAGAGAGAGAGAGAGAGAGAGAGAGAGAGAGAGAGAGAGAGAGAGAGAGAGAGAGAGAGAGAGAGAGAGAGAGAGAGAGAGAGAGAGAGAGAGAGAGATGAGGGTTCTAGTGAGAATCACTCTTAAAATGAGAACTCTTTATTAAATGAGAACTTCTAATCTCCATCATTCATTTATACAATCAATGACTAATAATGACAAGGTGACATTATTGTAAATAGTTAGCATTAATTGTAAAAGGACCCCATTTGAATTTAGGGTAATTATGATTATGACCTCATGTGAATCATAACCTATGATTACAATAAACGAAAGGTTGAGATTAGAAGCTCCCATTATAAGAAGTTCTCATTTTCTTAGGGGTTCTCACTAGAACCGTCCCCATATATATGTGTGCGAGTGTGTGTAGTAAAGTTCTGAAACAATTTTTTATACAAAAAATATTAAATTGTGATGTGAAAAAATAATAATAGGGTGAATTGGACACAAGTAGTTTTTTTTAATTTTTGAATTTATATTTAAAATTTATTTTTTGTGTTATTAAAATTTATTTTATTTATTTAAAGTCAACATGGATAAAGTTGCTCCTTTAATTTATACGAACATAAGGAGTATTTTTGCACATTTTATAAGTTGAGGAGTATATATGTACCTCCACATATACTTCAGGATTACATGTACTCTTATATATTTTTTAAATTGAATTGATTTTAGCCTCATATCATATCAAACCCTATTTCAACAAATCAGGCCGGGTCATATAAACTACGATAATTGGAGATACACATAGATGAGACATTTATCATACAAGATCATAAGAGACCAGATCAAATATAAAAAGATCAGATCCTATTAAGATAAAAATTCCAAAGTTTTGCACCAATTTCACTTTTGGATCAAATAAAAAAAATCAGATCCTATTCGAAGTAATTCCACTTTTGGTCCTCCGAGTTTTGCACCAATTCCACTATTAGTCCTCGTCTTTCATTTTATCCATTTTTGGTACCTGACTGTTGTTTTCTTGACCTTATATAGTCCTTTTCCGGTAGTAAAAATGCCCAGAGATGGACCGAAAATGGTTAAGAAATCAATAGTCAGATGCCAAAGATGAATAAAGTGAAAAACGGAGACTAAATATGAAAATGACACAAAACTCGGAGGATCTAAAGTTGAATTAATTCGTCTTACAAATATAACACAAGTTTCCGTCATAGATGAGATCAAATTTATCACTTTATTTGGAAATTTTACATTTTTAATAAAAAGGGAAATAAAAATTGTAGTTCACATTTTCTTCTTTTTATCTACTTTCTAAATTTTCCGTCTACCCTCTACTTTTGTATCATTTCATCTATACTTGTTCATCTATCTACCCTATTTTATTTTTTTACATTTTTTATCATATTAAGTACTCTGTATCTTATTTTTTTATTTTTGTGAAAAAACTGTTGAAAATAGGTGGGAGTATATATAGGAGAAAATTCCCTAAACAGGAGTAAAAATGTTTTGAAATTCCAAAATAAGAGTATCATGTTCTTTATTCCCTAAATAGAAGTAATTTTCTGCCAAGTTTGGAAATTACAAGGCTTTAAACATGACATTTTTTCCAAACTTGGCAGATTACTCCTATTCAGGGAATAACAAACATGATACTCCCATTTTGAAATTTCAAAACGCGTTTACTCCAATTTAGGGCAATTTCTGTATATATAGTTATATATTGAGAACCTGTTTGGTAGCACGAAAATCGGCTGATTTGACGGATTCTGCTGAAATTTATGAAGTTCTGACCGAAGTGGCTGATTTTGCTAATTTAAGAAAAAATTATTTTTAAAATATATTTTATTAACAAAATAAAGAAAAAGTTATATGTAAAAATAGCTAAAATGGTTATCTACAATTAGGGATGGCAATGGGGCGGGTTTGGGGCGGGGGTACACTCCCCCATCCCCCGTCCCATGTCTAAAAAGTTCCCCCCATCCCCGCCCCATCCCCGTTACTCCCAGACCCGCCCCATTTCCGCCCCACCCCATTGTCCCTCACGGGTGCCCACGGGTGCCCGCATATAAATTTAATTATCGTATTTGCATATACTTTTAATCTCTTATTATAAATATATGTAGTGTGATTCCAATGAAAACGATGCTTAACGTGGGAACACTCACATTTAATCCAATGTGATACACAATAGGGCCATTCTAGTGCACATTTGGATTTCGCTCAATACAAGCTAATATAAATAATCATGGTGAAACTTTTGTAAATATTATGCTAGATACAAAAAAGTGCATTGTGCGAGCTGCTTCACATTGGGGGTAAATGTGGTTTTCGCACGTTCTCATGTTAAACGTTTTCTCATTTGATCCTAAGCCTATTTATATCTACGCGCACACAGTGATATATGATACACACACGCACGCAACACTAAAGTATTGTGTTTGTTAAAAGTTAATACCACCAATTTTAATAATTCTTCAATTTGAATAAATTTTGTGAATTGAAGACAATTAAAGTAAAAAAATATGTAAACATATTATCATCATGTACGTTGTTTCAAAATTCTCAACAATTATAATACAATTAATTACATATTATATTACAAATAAATGTGTGTGTATTTAGTTACTCGCTTTATACGGAGCAACATTTATGATAAATATTTTTAATCATCACTAGCTTATTGTTATCATTCTAGTATAATATGTATTAATTCATTAACCATGATTAAACCGTATACAATTATGTATGTCTATATGTATATGCGTTTGTTATATACTACAAATAATTTAATTTAATATGTGGGTACATTATTTATATATGTGTATATATGTTTGAGTATATATTTATAACGGGGACGGGGCGAATGTAGCAATACCCGTCCCCCGCCCCATATTTTAACGGCGTAAAAATATTTTACCCATCCCCGCCCCCCGCTCCACCCCAAGCCCCACCCCATCCTTCCCCCACGGGGCGGTTCCCCACGGGTCCCCGCCCCCATTGCCATCCTTATCTACAATAACTTCAACCAATACAGCTAGAAAATAATTCCAATATTACTTTTTCTGCTTATTACACAATTCAACGCGAAAAGACAAAAATTACGTGTTTAGTAAAAAAAAAGTTGACCGATAAACATGACAAATAGAAAAATTGTATTGTCAAACGAACTCTAAATAGGCTCGCGTATACGAGTAACACATTAAATTAAATAAATAAATACCCGAATAATACACGTCAATTATACACGTCAATTATAGAAAAATGAGATGCTGTCGTTTCTGACAGGAGAGCCTGCCGTTTTGGAGGTACAAACCCTGACATTCACAAATGTCGTGTTTGGCTTGAGTTGGCCTGACAAGTGACAATCATGTGATTTAACCATTTAACATAAATGAATACCTGTTTGTTAATCTATTTACTCCCTCTCTAACATAAAAATCTTCTTACTTTCCTTTTTCGTCCGTAACAAAAAAAAATCTTCTCATTTCTAAATTTTCTCATCATACCCTTAATAATTCTAAAAACAATACACTATTACAACTTTTTTTTTATTTATCCTACATTCCACCACATTATTCCACTATCTTCCCATCATACCCTCAATAATTGATATCCTCTTTCACTATTCTTAATCTACCTACTTTTGAAATGAGAATGTTTTTAAGTTACAGAGGTAGTATATACTTCCTTCGTACTTGGATCCTATAAATTTTGGTCAAAGTTGACTTATATGTAGATTAATAAAGTAAAAATTGTATAGTTGATATTTGCACAAAAGAGGGAGAAATAAAATTTATCACATATATGTTACTTTAAATGTAAATGACAAAGTTTTTGGGAATGACAAACAAATGAAAGTTGGCTAAGCTTTATAGGATATGGTAGTATAGTATAAGAGAGCAATAAGCTTATTAAAATAGAGTACTTTTTACGAGAACAATTTTGTTCACCCTCATTTGAGAGGGTTATGTTCACCCCCACCCCTATTTGCCTGCCATGTGGCAAGGCAATACTTCACAATTTGGCAATTGATTTATCTTTTTCTTTTTTAATCCATTTTTAAAAAAAATATATATCAAATTTTTTCTTTTTTTATGATCTTCCATATGGTACTAATATTGCATATAAAAAAATTTAAAAAAAATGAACAAAAAATAGATATTTAGAAATAAATGTTTTTTTTTCAAATTTTTATATATACAAAATTGATATCATTGGAAAGATCATAAAAAACTAAAAAATCTGATATATTTTTTATAAAAAGTAGACTATAAATAAAAAAGTTATAACATTTTAAAGAAAAAAATGGGATGGAATGCCACATGGCAACCATAGAGTAAAGGGGGTGAACATCACCCTCCTTAGTGAGGGTGTACAAAACTGCACTCACTTTTTACCATCTAAAATATTTATGTGTCGTTCTTCCTTCAATTCACTCCTTTAATGTAGAAATGAAAAATGGCGGATTCTATCATTTCTACTTCGCAAAGCGGATTTCACGGAACAAGACAAGACAACATGGGCTAGGAGAGACAATTTGTGAGGCCCAATGAATAAAAAGCACCTTGTTGGGATATTAGGATCCGACCCACGTACAGGCCCATTATATCCCTATGAGGCCCAGGATCAATGGGATCCAACTGACGGAGAACACACGTGGGAAAGGCCGCACGGGACCAGCCGGACGGCAACTACATAACGGCCTTAACCCCTTACTTGGTCATTCACCGCGCCAATGGGAGCTAGCCATGGAGGATCAGCGCGCCCAAGGGAATTGGAGGGAAGCCTCGTGTCTGATGGAAGCACATTTAATGCAAGAGATATGATGGATTTTATGGTTGGGGGTCATCCATTCAGAATTAGTCACATCACCCCCAACCAATCATCCATAGTATAAATACCAACATTTATTTTAGTGTAAAGGGCTAGCATATTTGTACTCACGACAATATATTGATTTTAGCTCTTGTATTAGCATTCTATTCAGTAGATCTCGTTCGACCTTATGTGCAATCAGCATATTTACTTCAATACAGTTGGTTAACTGCCTCCTCTTGTTTGTCATTATTCATCTTAATCTTGACATTCCAACGACACTCAAAGGAAAGTGTTGGGCCTTTGGGCTTGGAGAAATAAACCTCAACACGGGTGCCATTTGTGGGAACATGAATTAAAAGTTTCCAAGTGAGCTCTCACGCTAAGCCGTGTATGAGAACAATTTTCTTCACAAGCAAAATGGTCAAAATCTCATATGAGCGCTCTTGAGACCTCTCCGAGCAGCTAGAAAACAACCAAAAATCACGCACCCTGACGGCTATCGGGCAGTCTAGCAGTGCATGGACGCACGGGGATGGGGGATGTCACGAACCTGATTCCCCTAGAAGCCATACGGGACCCTCGCATCATGAGAGAATTGGCAAAGACCATGCGTCGCATGGCTGAGTGCTGACGAACAAGACGCGGAGCGAACTGTGTACTCGGTGGAGACCGAACATACACCTCCCTCCCCCATTCCACCGCATGCGGTCGTTCGGCGAACAAACTGATGAGACTGAGGCCTCTCATACATCGGTTCACACAAGGGTTGGCGGGACGCCACAATCCTAAGACATGGGGGCCATAGAGCGGCAGGCGTGCCCAAGTACAGGCAGTGGACAGCCACAGACCAGACTCCAAGGGTCCCCCGCCATAACGAACATGCCAGGGAAGCCATTCCCACTTTGAATCGAGTGGGTCACCGTTTCCAATGTGTTGGGGGGAACGGAGACCGCTTTATCCAAAGACAGCACAGTGCAACCATTTCATGTGCAGGCGTTCCACCGGCAACAGCCAATCGTGCAACCCCGTCAAATACGACGCAAGAAGCGGTGCTAGCCGCAATGCAAAGGCAAATCGATGAGTTGACTCGTCAGCAAAATAGGACGCCTATACAGCCTCGTGTGGAGATCACTTCTCCTTTCACGGAGGAAATCATGACCGCCGAGATTCCGAATAATTGCAGGCCCTCGATCGACCTAGCTCATAACGGGGTCGGGGACCCCCATGCACATCTCATGAGTTACCAAGGGGGACTCATGCTATTGGGAGCAACAGATGATGTTATATGCAAGTTGTTCTTCAGCACGCTTCGGGGCTCTGCTCAGGAATGGTTCAGTCAGCTACGACCATGCTCCATTGGAAGTTTTACCGAATTATCAATGCTCATCCAGGCACAGATTGCCTCAAGTGCGACCTCATAGCAGCACCTCGGTTATCTTACTAGTGTTCGCCAAGGACCAAATGAATCCCCCTCCCAGTTCTTGATAAGGTGGATGGACAAGACTCTAAAGGTCAAACAGTTAACCGCATGCACCGACATTACTCTTTTTACCAACGCCCTCCAGACCGGGGAGCTAAATTGGGGCCTGAAGAAGGATCCGAGCACCAGTTACGCTGAAGTGTTAGTCAGGGCCTAAAGGTACACCGCCATCGAGGAAGAGATCATCATCAGGGACAAAATCCCTTCGGTCGGACCATTAAAGTTAGCTGACCGGATTGGACCAATTCCAGCGATTGCGCCCACCCCCAAACCAAAGCAATTTACCCCGCTCGTCCTCTCCATTGCTTCCATCTACCACCATAACAAGAAAATCATCCTACCCCCATCCGATAACGAGGTTTACATGGGTCACGATGATGCCTACTGTTAGTACCATAAGCAGAAAGGGCACGTGACGAAGAATTGTCACGTCCTCCAGGTGGCCATTGAGGAACTTATCTAGCAGGGGCACATGTGAATGTATGTGAAGCATGGGAAGCCTAGACGCTGGTCGGGTTATCAACAGTCCAAGAGGCCCTACAGCTAAAAGAGGGATGATCGGCGGGAGGCCGAGCCACATAACGACGTATATATCCGACAAGATGAACGGGCTGAAGGGTCGGGGGCCCAGGGAAAGAAGCCCCAAATGGAGATAAAAGTCATTTTGGAGGGGCCAAAACTGGGGACACCCCCGCGTAGGAAGTTTGAATGAGCATTATATGTCGCCTCCGTATCAGCCCCACAACAAAAAGGAGCAGGATCAAACTCATCACATTCGGCCAAGCCAATCTGCCCAACTCCGCCAACCCGCATAGGGATGAATTGGTGGTGAGCATGAACATAGATAATGCCCTCATCCTCCATATTTTGGTGGATACGGCTAACAACGTAAATGTGTTATACCTAGATGTGTTTGAGATGTTAGGTATAGCCAGAGGCCAACTCACTCCCCTGAAGACACCACTTGACAGCTTCACATGAAATTGCATAGAATCGGAGAGCACCATCTCTCTCCTTGTCAAGATAGAGGATGGGTTGCACCGGGCGGCGATCGAAATGACATTTGTGGTGGTCAATATCAAATGTGCCCACAACGCCATTTTGGGGGGCAGCCCGACTGTACGATCTTGAAGCCATAGCTTCTGTGCGGCATTCATGCATATATAAAGTTCCCTACGGAAACCGGAGTAGGGGTGGCCCGCACGGACCTAACTACAGCTCGAACCTGCTGTAGGGAGGCACTGAAGAAGATGAATGCCTGGGACTTCCGTGTAAACAACATTGCAGAGACTGGGCGGCTGACGGACCATGTCGCATGGCCCGATCTAGCTACATTGCTCAAGCATGTGGAGCTGGACACACCCTCTGATGACCGCCAAATATCAATCGGTGCCGATCTGGAGCCTGAGATACGAGAGGGTGATTTGTGTCCTGATGAAGTGCCAGATCTTGTTCACTCGAGGGCTCAGGGATATGTCGGGCATCGACCCAGAGATGATTTGCCACAAGTTAGCCGTTCGGGTTGATGCCAAACCTATACCACAAAAGAAACGATATCAGGCAGCCGAACGACGGGAGTTCACCAGGGTCGAGGTGACCACCCTTCCCAGCATCAAGCACATTTGCCCTATCATTCATGTAGAATGGCAATCCATTGTGGTGCTAGCACCTAAGGGCCGACCTGGCGAATGTGTGTTGATCATCCCGATCTGAACAAGGCATGTCCTATGGATTCGTACTCGGTACCCCAGTTAGACCTACTGGTAGATGAAACGGCCAAGTGCGAGTTGTTGAGCTTCACGGATGCCTTCCGAGGATATCACCAAATTTTCATGCACCCGGACGATGCCGAGAAAACCGTGTTCGTCACTTCGGATAGCGGGTATTGTTACATCTTCATGCCGTTCAGACCAAGCAACGCGATGGCTACTTTCCAGAGGATGATTAGGATATTGTTCAAAGGGACTCTAGGGGTAATCATGGAAGCATTGTGTTTCTTATACTTCGTATAACACAAACAATCATGCAAACAACTTTTTCAATTTGATACTATTTCATGGCGGATTAGTGGTTGATCGAGTTTTTCATTGTTGTTGTTTTTTAATAGCTAAAACTAGGGCTGGGCATATCGGTTTTCAGTTCAGTTTTTATCGGTTTCGGTTCGGTTGGAACGGGTTGGGAGAATTATTACCAAACAAAAACCATACTATTTTTCGGTTTAGTTCGGTTCAATTCGGTTTGGATTTGTTATTTTTTAAAAAATATAAAGGATTTTTTTTGAAATTCTTTAGTTCGATTCGATTTTGTTTGGTTTTTATCGGTTTCGGTTCAGTTTAGTACGGTTTGGAAGAAATACAACCAAACTCAAACCAAACTGCATACAGTCCGGTTTCGGTTCAGTTTAATTCGGTTTGGTACGGTTCGGTTAAACCAAACCATTATGCCCACCCCTAGCTAAATCAAATACAAGTCCTACACATACACGCAAGTCAATACGAAATATAGCATTTTATTTTATTTTATTACTAGTGTTTGGTCGTGCAAGGCGCGAGAGGCATGCCCAATACTAAAGTAATGTTGCTATGTAAATCACTATTGTGCCAATGTAGAGCGGTCATATTACACTTCCTCTGTCTTGAAAAGGTCCGTCAAATTGACTTTTTTTGTTAATGAAAATCACTTTTGACAAATTCAATGATAAGTTTTAATGCAAAATTATTTTGAATATAAAAATTATATCAAAATATTCCATATTCAAAATATTTTCATAAAAGTATAAAATTTATAAATATATACAAATGTAATAATTAAAATCATTTTCCAAAATTTATATCATCATTGACCAAGAAAAGTCAATATTGCGAACCTTTTCGGAACGGGACGGAGGTAGTATGTGGGATTATTTATATCTTTTGTGTTGAAATTAGATTAAAAAGTATTTTAATCAACCTAATTAGATTAAAAATACTACTTTTATACTCCTTATTTATAAACAATACAGTGTATTGATTATTGATAGTGATTTAAAAAGTAAAATCAAGCACACAACTTTTACATACAAACACACCATTATGATTTTTGTTTTATTTTATTTTATCCCTAAATACATACTATTGCCATATCTTTCAGTGCATGTTGATTTGTATAACCTCACATATACATAGTAACTTATGGTAGGATGTTCCCCTACCCTAGTCATTTAGGTTGGATCATGGATTCATATATGGAGTCTAAAAGGTATTTGCACCTTGTCTTTTGACATATGAAACTGATCTCATACATATAGGTACTAGAGTTGACCTTTAACAATGTTTTCGGGAAAAAATAAAATTTCACTTTTTTAAACATGAGCATGAATTTTCATACACGATGAAACAAAAATAAAAATGTCACATTCTTTTCTTTCTTTCTTTTTCATTTACCCCAGTGCCGCAAAGGCTCCCACCTAAGGTGAGGTAAGGGGGGTCGGATGTACGCAGTCTTACCCTTGTACTAAAGCACAGAGAGACTGTTTCCAGATGACCCATAGTGAAAATCGCGTCCAAAATAGCATGGACTGACTGCTGCTTCATAACAAAGAAGCGCAGACAGTTTCGTGAGCCATTTTGCTTTATTCCATCATATTCTCAAGCCAAAAAATAATGAATTTTTGGCTTCATTGCAAATGATGGAAATAGAAATAAAAATGTCACATATGTAATTAAAAAAAATACCGTGAATAGAACATGCATTATAATGCATGTAGAAATCACTTCTTCATCATGGAAAATAGTCAAATACATTCAAGATCATAGTGAGGGGCGGCTTGAGCAATTAGGAGGCCCTAGACACAAAAGTATCTACTGTGCACAAATTATTTTGAGAATGCATGAGATAAATTGAATAAAAAACGATATGAATAAAAGCATATTCAAATTGCATGATATAACGTGAGTGTTGCAAGAAAGTTCATGAAAGAGAGATTCACGAGTTGTACGTCTCAACTTATTCTTTCTCTTTGTATATCCCTACGTATTAATAGATGATGCAAAATTTGTTGAGTTTCGGGTAGAAAAACGCAGCAGAATAAACGAAAAAATTACTACCCAAAAATACATAATCGGATATGAGGTTCATATTATAAACGAAATTACAAGACATAAGAGGGACTTACATAGCAATCTTAATCAAGGATGTCAGACAGTCCGAGAAAACGATCCCGAGCTTTACCGGTATCCACACGCACGTGAGTACGTGACTGGATCGGCTGCAAGGAACGTGCTAGTGTTCTCTTCTTCCTTCCTCTCTACTCTAGGTTTAAGATGTGAATTTTAACTCTTAAAATTTGTGGGTCTATATAGCCCTATTTATAAGAGGAAAAAAGATGTTTTATAGCTAATAAAACTCTCCTAGAGGCCCTAGCCCAATACCATTCGAAACCCTATTTCGAATTGGGCAAATCAGGCTATTTTAATGTTATTAACAAACATTAATTGTAACACCCCACCTGGCCCGACCCGGCCGACCCGAGTGGCGCATCACTTGGCGGAAAATTAGAACGGATTTAATCAAAAATACTTTTCGTGGTTCAAGAAATAGTGCCCTTTTTTTTACTTTACTTTAAACTCAAAAAATTTAATAAGAGATTTTATTACTTAAAATAAAGTGTATTAATTCCAAAACGACTTCATTACTAAATACCAGAAAATGTCAAACTCACATGGAGTAGAATGTTATTAAAACAGACATAATTTAAACATCATAAAACACTTCAAGGAGTGCAGCGGAAGTTCTTAAAATCACATATGACATATTAAAGTCCTTTATTAAAAAAAACACCAAATAACATGGCATGCAATTGCGTCCTACGCCTCTTTCCATCCCTGTGCTCCTAGCGGGTTCCGTGCTTAACCTACGGGTAGGAAAACGCACAACTACCCGCTCAGCAATGTGCTGAGTGGTACGGTAATAACATAACAATAATATTAACATATCAAAGAACCTATTAACATATCATAATTCACATTTTATCAGACAAACATATAACATACCTGGGTGAACCGAGCAGCTGTTACAAAAATACAAATTTTTACATACAGAATAGAATCATACTCAGATATCATAAATGTCAGATAATTTTATTCTGAGATAATTTTTATATTCTTCTTGTGTAAAGAACAGAAGCATATTCAGATATCATAATTATCAGATAATTCTTATTCTGAAACTTATCATTGAAAAATACATATTCATTTAGCCTTAAACTCTGGAATCTGGACCTAGACTGAGGAATACTAACGGCAAGGAATACGGTCGATCGAAGTCCGTACCCACATTACCCAGAAGGAATATGGAAACGTAATCGCCGGAGCTACACGTACCAATCCCTGACAGAAGCTAGCTGAACAGAAAGGACGAGATCACTGAAGAGACCCGACCTTAACAGGAGAGTAGTAGTGCTCTAAAAATATTTCAGGGGTGTACGAAGTACACTAAACAGAACAGGAGTGTATGTAGTACACTAAACAGGAGAGCACTAATTCCTCTAAACAGAATTTCAGGAGTGTACACAGTACACTAAACAGATGAGGAGTATCCTAGTCAGAGTACCGGATCAAGAGTAAGGCTTTTTCCTAATAATACCCATCTTTTATTTTAGTTACAAATAACTGTTCAAGTATATAAATGATTTTCAAGTATAAGCTGGATTTATCTAACAGAGTAACAGAAAGTGCCTCGCTGAATATACACTAAAAATAACAAATTATAAAACATACTTTCGATTCATATGTCATCTGGCCGACATAAATAAAAACAATTACTTGAACCACCGTATTCAATCTATCTTAATATTTTTCTTTTATTAATAATTAAGGTGTACATTCTGGTCCAAGCTTTTAATCATCAATATATACCTATCTGACTACATACGTATATACTACTCCGTGTTACGTAGTATTTATGTAACCTGTCATCAAGGTCCAACTTATATGATTATTCCTATTTTCCATGTTACGGAGTACGGACTTTAATTAAATTATCAATTTGAAAGTGATAATTACTCCTTGTATTCATACACGTAAATACGCATATAGGTCACTAATTAAGTTAATGCATACATGCATGCAATGTCACATATGTATATATATACATATTATTGTACTTAAATATTTAGTTAGAGCATTCATGCAAATTACACACTACGTATATACTTCCTCCGTTCTTAAATAAATGCAACGGTCAACATTTCACATTTGCCGAGGCACAACTTTGACCATTAATATATATAATTCCCGATTAGTAAAAAAAGTTTAAAAAATAGATTTTGAAAATTTATAATGACAAAATTTTAATAATATATTTTTCAAAAATATATATTATTACATTAATAAATAAAACGTAGTCAAAGTAGAACTTGTGAATAGTGCAAAAAGTCCAACGTTGCATTTAAAAGAGAACGGAGGTAGTAATACTAATCCATGTATGTGAGGATGTTTATTAAGCATGCATGTAAATATCACTAAAATCTAAAGATGGTATATATACTTCTACATACATACTCACCGTAAGTGATCTATGGTGTTAGTGCATGGATATAAATATTGTTATTTTACAATGGTGAGGCCAAATGTATTATTATTATTATAAGTATGTATGAGAAATGATACTTATTATACATAGCCATCATTGGGTCTTAACGTGAAATGGGTGCATGTTTTCTTTATATTCTTATTTAAAAGACCTTACCATTTAACTCACACAACTAGTCATGATTCATGTAAATAATTGGCTCATCATATGTAGTATGGCGAATCATGTTTCTGAAAATATCGTTAAATTTGCAGTTTCTCTACTCCAGCTAACATTGTTTCATGCATATTCATAAGTACGTTAGTGCATGCATGTTATTTATAATAGCACATATCTATCTATCCTAATCAAAGTATAATGGTTTCGTGCAAAATACATCACCGTGATATTCTATATACTCGTATATCACAGAATCGTTATGATTAACCTAATAGTGTTAATTTTAACGATTTTACTTGTTAATATTATATACGGAGCTAAGCTTTATTTCTAGCTGACATTCGTATGGATTAAAACAAATGTAATTACTATCAACTATATGACAGAATTAGGTGTCTACAACTCAAAATTCTTATAAAATTAAAAACACATAATTACAGCATACAAAATTTCTAAGGCTATATAACGTTCATCATCCCCATAACACAATCGGAAACGGGGACGGAAATAAACATAATAATCTAAATGGTCGGGACGGAAACGTACTGACCTTAAAGAAATTCTTCTCAAATTGCTAGCGTGAGAGTCTCCTATGCGACTATCTTCATCTCCATACAGCCTAGTTCATTTTGGGGGGTTTCTTAGATAATTTTGTGGACTAGTTCTACGGGAAAGAGATGACTAGGTCCTTACTTAAATTCATGCTACTCCCCAAATATCACCTCCAATTCGGCCAATCAAATAAATAAGATGCATTAAATTTTAAAATCTTCTAATGCCACCTCCATTTAGACCAATCAACAAATATGTGTATTTCTAATAATTAAAATTTATCCTATTCGTATAACATGATTTCCAGCAACCAATTGTCTTATTAAAACAAGTGTATCATGATAATGAACTAAGTCTCTACGTGGCTATTCAGAGTATCAGTTTTGTTTGACCATTTTAATTCACTAGTCCACTATCGTCATATATGTCTAAATTTAATGGACTACTAAGGACAATATTTCAGCAACAGAGAAGCTTCCAAACACTTATTGAAGTCACATGTACATGCAAAAGTAATATTACCGACCACTCTAGTTTTCGATGGAGGACACGACATTATAACACTTCTGGCAACATCTTCACGTGAACGTTTAGATTCGGGGCTTAGAAGATTAATACATTATGGTCCTAGAGTTATAATTTAATGGCTTAAACACTTATTGAAAAGTATTATAAATGTGACTTGTAGATTTTACGGAGTTCTAGCAGTCTTAACCTCATTTAGTGATATCTTATTTTATCATTCATCATTTTTTCCTATTTCTATTTTCTTTTATATTTCACTGTTAGTACAATAAGACAGATCAAATAATAATTGTACGTTTATTGATATGCATTAAACAGCTAGACTGGTTTTTGGGGTGTTACATTAATGATCCAAATCACTTAGGTGTGTGACCCTGTAGGTTTATATATTATTAGCAGTGGGCTAGAAAATTAATCTGAGCCTCACAAATCATAAGCGGCCTCTAGCAAGGCATTATGACTATCCAAAAAATATATAAATGTCAATTAAATCTGACATAACCTTTTAATGATTAATTTGTGCTGATAATTCTCTTTTGTCAAACGATATATTAATTGAGACAAGGTTAGGTCATGTCATCCTTGTTATTCTCAATTAATATTTTTTGATTACCAAGTAAGATTAATCTTGATCAAGTGACACCTCATTTGAGCATGACCATGCTTATTAATCTTACTTGTCAAGGGGCCCAATAGATATCTTTCTCTCGCTATACAAGAGTGACAAAAACTATCTTGATAATTCACATACTATTACATGGTTCATAATATGTACAATCACCACCTTTATAATTATCTATTTAAAGATAACATTTAATGATGTTAATACATATTAATTCTCATGCAAGTAACCATGATTATCTCGAGTATAAAAATATAGCACCTCATCATTATTGAGGATAACACAGATGACATATAACCTAGTAGTGTCCTCAAGTTGAGTCTGTCCAATGAACTTGTTCCCGCACAAGCATCTATGTTATTAACTTGATATCTCTATACCCATGACTAATGTAATATAGCCATCAGTTAATCCACATACTGGTCTATTAATTATTAATGTCCCAAATTAATAATATTAGACCAAGGAAAATTAGAATATTATGCTTATTTTAAAGTGTAGCATTCCACAATTAAGTCACATACTTAATTAGCTACTAAACATAATATTCAGGGACTAATATTAATAAAGAAAACTCACAATAATAATTAACATAAAATGAGTTTGTGACTTTATTAATTAATGAGCATTAAATATTTATTGATAAATCATAAACTATGATTGTCCTAGGGCATATTTCCAACAAAATTCACATACAAATCAATTACAGAAGCCTGAAATTTCTAAATACGAGCAATAAGTCAAGAAAATAACTAATTTGGTAATACCAATTTCATCAAATTAATTATTTCATGTCTATATCATCTAATCCCTAATCCATACAATACCAATATTAACTCAATTATTTACAAATTTTAATTTAAAGTCATATGTTTAAGATATTAAATATTTAACTTTACACCTTTATCATTTTCGTTAAACTATTCAGGCACTAGTTCACTTGTATTTACTACTCGTATTTACTATTTACTATTCTTTAGTAATTTAGACTCAAACACCAACAACAACAACAACAACAACAACCAAGCCTTAGTCCCAAATGATATTGAGGTCGGCTAACATGAATCGATATATGATATCACATTATCACCAAAAGGAAAAGAAAGAAACTAAAGATAAAAAAGATAAGCTATTATAAAAAAAAAAGATAATATAAAAGAGATGAATATACATATAAAAGATCAAATAAAAAGGATAAGGTAATATTTATATATAAGGATAAAGATATAAAAGAAAAGGAAAAAAAAAGAAGAAGAAGAAAAAAAAGATGATACAAGATCACTCCTCAACACGAATACCCGCCCTCCATTTTGCTCTCTCCAAAGCCATACCCTCATCCAATCCAAGAAGAAGCATATCACTTCTGACTCCCCTAACCCACGTCTGTTTGGGCCTTCCTCTCCCTCTCTTCCCTACCTCTTCTCCACACATCTCAACTCGTCTGACAGGTGCATCACTCGGTCTTCTATGCACATGACCAAACCACCGTAGGCGTGACTCCCGCATCTTATCTTCAATAGGTGCTACTCTCACCCTTTGTCTAATTGTCTCATTCCTCACGCGGTCCTTTCTAGTATGCCCACACATCCAACGCAGCATGCGCATCTCTGCCACACTCATCTTTTGAATGTGACATTGTTTCACCGCCCAACACTCCGTGCCATACAATAATGCCGGCCTAATTGCTGTCTTATAAAATTTACCCTTCAGTCTAGTCGGCATACCTCGATCGCATAGAAATCCTGATGCACTCTTCCACTTCATCCACCCTGTTCTGATTCTATGGGATACATCTCCATCTAACTCACCGTCCTTCTGAATTATGGAGCCCAAATAACGGAACATATCGCTGACTGGTATCTCCTTACCATCTAAAGTAATTCCGCTATTACCACTGCTTCTACCTCCACCAAACTTGCACTCCATGTACTCTGTCTTGCTCCTACTTAGTCTGAAACCCTTGTTCTCCAATGTCTGTCGCCATACTTCCAACTTTGCTTTAATCCCTGATTGCGTCTCATCAATCAATACAATATCGTCGGCAAACATCATGCACCACGGTATATCGTCTTGAATTGACTTTGTAAGTTCATCCATGACTATGGCAAATAAAAAAGGGCTAAGAGCCGATCCTTGGTGCACTCCGATAGTAATAGGGAACTCCGCAGTCCTCCCTACACTAGTACGGACACTTGTAGTACAATCCTCATACATATCCATGATGATGCTGATATACTTGCGTGAAATGCCTTTTCTAGTTAAGGCCCACCAAAGAACTTCTCGAGGTACCCTATCATATGCCTTTTCTAGGTCAATGAACACTAAATGCAAATCCTTGTGAGCGTCTCTATACTTCTCCATAAGTTGCCGAAGAAGGTGAATAGCCTCAGTTGTTGAGCTCTCTGAGATCTTCACCGTTCTTCGAAGTCTTTGCTCAATCAATCGCTCCCAAAGTTTCATGGTATGACTCATAAGTTTAATCCCCCGATAGTTGGCACATTCTTGTACATCACCTTTATTCTTAAATAAGGGAATAAGAGTACTCTTTCTCCAACTCGTTGGCATCTTGTTGTTTCTCCAAATTTTGTTGAAGAAATTTGTTAACCACTCAATGCCTCTCTCTCCCAAACTTCTCCAAGCCTCGATCGGTATGCCATCTGGACCCACTGCTTTCTTCCGCCCCATCTTCCTCAAAGCCTCTTTAACTTCCGTTGGTTGGATCCTTCTCACAAAATCACGATTTACCATACAATCTGGTATGGTCAAATCATCGATATCTTGCACTTTGTTCTCGTTGAACAATGTATCAAAGTATGATCTCCACCTCTCTTTTATCTCTCCGTCCTCCATTAATATCCTTTGATCAACATCCTTCACACACTTAACTTTTCCGATATCTTGAGTCCTGCGATCACGAAGACGAGCAAGTCTATAGATCTCTTGTTCTCCTTCCTTAGAGTCCAATTTTTCATACAACTCCTTGTTCACTTTCCCTTGTGCTTCTTTTACGGCTTTCTTTGCTTGTCTTCTAGCCTCCTTGTAAGCTTCTATGTTCTCATCACTCCGACTTATTCCCAACTTTTTGTAGCAATCTCTTTTGTTCCTTATGGCTTGTTTCACCTCATCATTCCACCAAGACGTGTCCTTTTTGGGTGGCAAACATCCTTTAGATTCCCCAAGTACCTCCTTTGCCACTTTGTTAATGGTCAGCTCCATCGATAACCATGCATCCTCCACCTGTGTTCCATTATCAATACGCCATACATCTTCACCAAACATTTTGTGTGTAAAGCTTTGTTGAAGATCCCCCTCAAGCCTCCACCACTTTATCTTTGGCTCCACTTGTTGCTTAACTTGTCTTCTATGGTTCCTACCTCGAAAGTCGAGCACAAGCATCCTTATGACCTTATCTAGACATCTACACATCTGGCATTCATGTTATTTAGTACTCCGTATTTGAGTTACTAAATTCTAAAGAGGAAAGTGAATCCATCGATTCATAAAAAGAAAAAAATCCAGAAGGCAATGCAAAGCAAGATATTAAGAGAAGGAGATTAGAAGAAAAATCAGAGACTGAGAGCCTGCAAAGAGAAGTCAGAGAGTCGTCCAGATCAACGGTGATAGTGGCGGCGTCTCGGAGTTACATTCAATTGACGAACATGCATGGTGGGCTGGGAGTCCTTGGAACACTGGACGGCGACTCGGTGAAGTTGTCGACATGTCAGGCGTCGGCAGAGGACAAGAAGCACAACCCTTCCCGTAATCGATAATCTCATTACTCAATTGCACTCTTCCCAGATGCGTGGTCGCGTGGACGGTGGACTAAGACCAGACGACAATTTTCCTATCCCAGTTTCGAATTATTGAATAATTGTACATAATACTAATATTAATAATTTTTTTGGAGGCCCTCTTTGAATGTGAGGCCCAAGGCATTTGCCTTGGCCAACTCCCCCAAAAGCCATCTCTGATCATAGTCATCCTTGTTAGGTACATTGTAAATTTGAACCACCCTAAAGTCTCGCTTTGGTAAATATTTTTCACCAAGGACCATAAACCAATTTTTGCTTATTAATGTATCACTTTCCTCGCAACAAAATAAACCTACAAAAAGAGATAAGATGTCTTGAAAGGAAGAAATAAATAAAATGTCTTGAAAAGGAAGTGTGGAGCTGTGTTGTATTTATAGCATTGTGCTTCTGAAAATTAATGGGCATCAATACTACAAGCATTTAATGTTCCTTATTTTTTGTGCATGTGTTTGAAGAGGCGCAACAATCATTGATTTATATTTCCAATAATGCTCATGATCATGTTTTTTTGGAAGGACTCATGATCATGTTTATTCACACAATTGTAACATTCCAATAATGCTTTAGAACTTTTATACAAGTTGAGTAGCAAAACAACTTGCTCAACCTTTTCCTATTGTATTGAGGTAGATTAGACAATTTTAAATGATGGCTAAATGAATAAACATTCTTAGAAAATTCACAATTGCACATAACATCATTTGATGGAACACACTGAAAAACTTCTAAATTTATTTCACTGATCGAGTCGTGGATCACAGGAGTTGAGAACCACACATTCCAAAACACATTTAAGAAATTCACATCCGAAAAGGACATAGCCTTTACAAAGGAATATCTTGTCCCATCACATCAGGAATTAGAGATTTGAGACCTCCATCTACCGTATAACCAGGTGTCAAGTACATAATCACAATCTCCATCCCAGGATGAATCATGTGACAGTTCTAACCACCCAAGTAACTATATATTATATTTAAATTAACGATTACGTTGATTTCCTTTGAATTGTCTCTAGTTAATTTGAAAAGCTTTATTTCCTAATGTATTCCAAATCCCGATGTTCGGTGAGATCAATAGTTCCAAACTTCTCATACAACATGCTATTTCACGGCCCATCCTTCCCATATAAAACTTACATTATTCGACAACAAGTAAAACATTTTACCTGCTTGTAATTTAAAATTTTCCCATTCAGCAATACTCATTTTAACGAAGACCAAACAACACTTTAATATTAATACCTAACTGTTCAAGGGTCACGTTTTCAAGCAAAACTACCATGATGTCTAAAACTGGTAATTATGCAACACCATGATGTTGAAGATATACCTGATAAATGAGTTGTGTATGAGATTTGTACCAATGCTCACATCAAATTTGATCGCACTAATATATTTCTTTGCTAAATGATTTATGATAAATGACATCATTTGATCAACATGCACATTTTTCTTCTATATTCTATTTCATATTGGTTTCATGTACATTGGACTCTTCATGTTGCTTTTAAATGTACTTCTATAATAATACTAGTTAGTTACACGCGCGTTGCGTGATTAGCTAAATGCCCAATATTTTTTTTAAATCAAAATATGTATACAAACAATAACCATAATAATTTTCATTATTATAATATAACCAATATATACAAATAATAACAAAATTAGTAATAAATAATAGTAATAATAACCATGGTGATAATTATAGTTATAATTTTGAGAGTAATAATAATAATTAAAAGTAATAAACCATGTCTAAACTTTTTTGATCTGATCTGACTTGATCTCTATCTTTTTTTTCTCTTTTCTTCTTCTTCTTTTTTTTTTTCCCTTTTTTTTCTTTTCATTTCCCCCCCTTTTTCCCTATCTTTATGGTCTGAATCTATCTGATGTGATCTAATTTGATTTTTTTATCTGATCTATCATATCTGATTTTTTCTAATTTGATCTGATTTAATAAAACTAGAATAACCAATAAGTAATGAGAATAACATGACAACTCTTAACAAAGAGATCTAGCCAAATTGTTGCGGCCACAAGAGTTTACTAACAAGGGGCAGTTTCCAAGTAACCATTTTCACATTCAAAAAAATTTGCTCGGTATCAGTCATTTCATTGCGAAAGGAGAAGATAATTAAATAGGGTGTTTGAAAAGTGGCGCTCCCAGCCAAAAAATGACGGTTTCACCCAATTCATCGTTTTCAATAAGTGAAAACGTTGTTTGGCGAATAGTGGTCCGGCCCTAGCATTTTTGGGCAGAACCGTTGAAATGAAAACGATGCAAATAGGAGAATTTTGGTTAATGTTTTGAAATATGTATTTTCTACTAATCCTTAGGGCATCACCATTGGTTAGATTATTTGAAGATTAATGAGATGACGTGTTAGATTATTTCAAGGATTAACATTGAGGGAAAGAAATTATTTAGGGGAATTATTTAAAAAGAAAATCCGGTATCAAGATTCAAATCCTGGATTATTGTAGATTATAGTTAAAATGCAATTAATGCATGTCATAAAAAATCTAACTATATGAATATCATTGGTGATGAATAATTTTAAGCTTTGAGATTATTAAGAATTTAATGCGTAAGAATGACATGGCAATTAGGTGTACTAGAAAAATCGTTTATTTGGATATCATGAATGGAGATGCTCTTATGGTTAAACAATTAAATTACCAAACATCTTCTGACGACCCGCCAACTTATTCCGCTAATCAAACATGCTGACTGAATCTACTATTGACAACCCGCTTACATAATCCGCTATCCGCTAACAATTAACTGCTAAATGTCAAACGCGTCCAAAAACTTATCTTCTACATATCACATAAATTAACATAGAGAAAAAAAATTAAAATACAAAAATAAATGAAAATATAAAATGGAAATTAATGCTATTAACATAGATTTGGTACTATGTACTATGTAGATTGTTAACTGGAAACTTAAGAGTAAGGGACATACATATAGTGATATAGGTGATGTTGAACGATACAATGATTAAAACAAACTGCACAAGTGCATCTTGCTTAAGTGTTACACTGACATTTTTATCATTTCTAAAATATCCTAACTCGCTTATAAGTTTTTAGATATTAATGCATAACGCCTTAGGCATGTCAATACAGTACTCTCCATGTTTATTTATATATTCGAAGTTTCGAACACTACAACCTTGTTACTAGTGGCGTGCCCTTGTTAGTAGTACATACAAAATTGTTAAACCATAAGTTATACAGAATACATATTTGTATGTAAAACTTGGCAAAAAGAAGGAGAGAATACAATGTAAGGAAAATTTCCGAAATGAGAGTTAAAAAAATAGAAAATTCTAAAATATTTTTCATCATCAAAAGTAGTAAAATTCTAAAATATGATAGTAAAATACTATCATATTTAAAGTTTAATACTAGTAAACGATGACAAAAAAATGACACTTCTATTCTGAATATGATTTCTGGTTATCGTTGTAACTTGTACCTCGTCCCAAAAAAGTGTAGAGTTTTGACTTTCTTTGTTTGAGTTGACCCTTTGGATTGAAACAACCCTATGGTACATCTTCCACAAGCTTGTCCATTGCATATGATGCCACGCGTCCTCTCGATTTACACTCGGAGTGCTCTCAAGTATCAACTGCTTCGCGTGTTGTTTCAGTTACACTTTGCACACAAGGCCGGGTTTCTCTTCTCAACGATCGACGATGGCGTCGCGGTTGATCTATTCTTCGGCCACCAGATTGCATCCCTCCAAATCCCCGTAAGTTATGAAATGGCGCTTCTTACTGTTAACCCTTATGTTTTCCTCATTGGATCATCTACATTTGTCTATTCGTATTCCTTATTATGTTATTTGGGGATGTGATCCTGGTTGAGTGATTGTGAACAAGGACCAATGTATACCAATTCACCACTTGTCTAGCTGAACTTGTTCTAAAGATTGCAGATGTTGTTTATGATCTTCTGAACTATATCTTTCCCTATGTTTACTATTGTTAATTGTTGGCTATGGCCCCTTTTTTGCTGGGTAAATGTTCCACGGGGAAAGCGTCTGGGTCATATGCAGAAATGCTGCTTACATGGCAGTCCTGTGCCATCCATCGAATTCAGATGCTATTAAAAAAAAACCCTTTTTTCTCTATTCCTATACCTTATTTTCTGAAAGGACTAAACTGAATAACATGTTATTAGGTTTGACTACGTGGATCATGTTTCTCCACGAAGTTTTATTGAGAGCTGGGATTTTTAGCGCTTTTGATAGCATATCTTTCTCAACAGCTTATATCAAACTAAGATTGCACCCCTTCCATTTATATCCCCTGCAGTGCTTGCATATCCTAAATCTGTGTCAAGACAGCCCAAAGTTCAGAATAATCTACACAAGGCGCTACATTTGCATGTCATATAATATGTTATTAACATCACCAGTCACCACTCTCTCTTAAAGAGTAGTCAATGAAATGACAGTTGGGTAGCATTGGCCCAATGCTTTTTAAAGGAGATTTATGATCAGTTAAAAAATGATCACACTCCAAATTAGATAATTTATTTCTCATACATGGCCATATCCAGTAGAGCTAGATTATATGGTCATTCCACTATATTACTACCATTTCTCTCAAAGAATAAATCTAACTATTCAATTCCCCAGTTCCACCACAATTTATTGGTCACTATAATCCTACTCAAATATATGCCTTCTTTGTTACTAATCTTGCTTGTCATTTCCTCTAGCTCATTGACCGGTTCCTTTCTTCACGTGAATGGTCAATGGTCCCAACCCTTCTTTGTTATATTTTATTACTCTTATACGACACTAGCATATCCATTATATATATTGGTGCTTCTATTGTGCAGGTGTATGACTTTATTTAGAAATACTCGTTTGTTTTCAAGTGAGTCCAACAAAATAGATGAACCATTTAACGTCGAGGAAGCTGAAACTGTAAATTTGCCTCCTAGAGAGAAGGTTCTTAATAATTCTAATCAAAGAATGCACTTCCATTTTATCATTTCCTGGCATGAGGATCTTTATTTAGTAATAGTAACTATTTACTGATGAATCCAGATACTGGTGCTTGGTGGAAACGGGTTTGTTGGCTCACATATATGCAAAGAAGCTTTGGATCGTGGCCTAGTAGTTGCTAGCCTTAGCAGGTACTTAAGCTCGTGTGGTTTTGCATCATTTATTTATTTTCCTACAGCTCGTATTAACTATTAAGTACAGGTAACTTTTCATAACACTACCTCCACTTGGTTTAGACTTTAGAATGTCCGGGTTTCTTACACCTCCTTGTAGTCTTCGAACATCTATTTTATATTGAATGTTAGTTGTTGGGGATTATTGAAAGAGATGCACAAAACCTCACTTGTGTTTCATTAAAGGCTGTTTTAAGAAAATGAATCGGTGCTTTAATTCTTAAGCACTAGCTCAAAGTTCTAGGCCTTTTATTCAGATTGGACCATATTTGGGATTTCATGGTGAGTCCTGAATGTTGATGATTTAGAAGAATGGTATTGGCATTTAAGCTAGTCTTACACACACTTTTTAATGATTAGTTGAAAATATAGAAAACAGGCATTGAGAGTCTCAGAGCAAAGACTTTTATTGTCTCATCTGGTCCTTTTGTAGACCGGCATAAAGGCTGAGGGTCTGAGATGAGAGATCATCAAGCTGATGGTTTGGTGCACGTAGCTGAACATGAAAAAGGGATTTGAAACTTTTGTGCTAAAATGAAAAATAAAGATCTGAAACGCAAAAATTTATCAATTCTTTGGGAAAAAACAATTTGGTTCAAAGTGGCGATTTTAGTTTATTTAAGAATATAAATTACTCAAATAATTGTTCTTAGCAATAATTTTAGGCTATATCTGTAATATCAATTGATATTACGATTTGAGTCTTGATTTACATTGGACGAACATGTTTGGTTGTTTCCGCACCATTGATGCATATGGGTTAGCAGTTGATGTGAATGATTTGCCTCTTTGTGGCACTCTTACTTTTACCTTTTTGTTTCCTTGGGTGCTGCGGTGCTACCCATGTGAAAAAAAGGGAACATTTTGTCTTCAAACATGTTGCCAAGAGAAACTGTTATAAACAACCTGGTATAAATGCGTAGGAACTGACTGAAAAGTCTTATTAATTGTCCTTGACCAAAAGTTCTATCCTTAAGCCCCTCCATGGCTCCAGTGTCATTAGAGCTGTGTGGTGTGCAAACTGGTGAAGGAGTAATGAGTTTTGCACTACAGTCTAGGGTTTTTAAGGAAAATGGATGGTATTCTTTCTATTGTGGATAATTCACAGGAAGAGAAAAATCACCCATGCAGATAGTTACCCACTGATCCGGTGTCCTTATAATGAAGAAACCAGTAGCCATATGCATATTTGATGGTACTGGACTGCTTTATTACATCTTATTGGATCGGGTGGTCTATATTAGTAAAATATAAATTTGGAGCCTTATGGATAGTGGAGTATTTTCTTATTGTTGGTAGATCAGATTCTTCATAACAACAATGATGAGATAGGCAGAGTGCATTTAGATTCTCACCCAGAAATAGGCTTCTTTTATGCGTAACTTGTGATTTTGGTTACAGGGAGAGTGTCATACATGTGAAATCTCTTTGATTTACTTTATTTGGGCACACTCATTATTATTGAAATCTACTTATTTAATTTTTTTGAAGTTCTTTTATGAGCATTGGATGAACAATGAACAAATTTAGTGTTTGTGTTCTTCGATTCACCATAAAGCTCTCTATCTAGCAACTTTCTTCTGCAAGATAGAATGGCGGTATCGCTAAAGAGCTGTTTACCTTTTCTTCTATTAAGACATCAGTCCGTTTTAAAACATGTCATGTCTGTCTGGATTAAGTGATATTTGCATATGAGGCTGTTTATTTTGTACGCTGAATAAACAATCTGAAACTAGTAAAATAATAAATTTAGTAGCAAACTAGCAATGGAGCCAAAGTTTCACTATTTTTTGGCTTGGGAATATGATGGAATAAAGCAAAGTGGTTCACTAAATTGTCTGCACTTCTTTGTTATGAAGTAGCCAAGTAGCCGTCAGTCCATGCAACGATCGACGTAATTTTCACCATGGGTCATCCGGAAACAGCCTCTCTGTGCTTTAGTACAGGGGTAAGGCTGCGTACATCCGACCCCTCCTTACCCCACCGTACTTGGGAGCCTTTGCTGCACTGGGGTAATGATGATGATGAGTATTATTCTTAAATTACAATGTCAATGAAAAACTTCGTTAGTTAATATAAATCTATTCCACAATCAATTTGAAAAAATTGACAGAAAAACATCTTAATAAACGTCTTAATGGGAAGGACTGTTATTCTCCAGCTTAATGATTAAGTTAGTTTTTTGATTGAATAATTTAAATCATGCTTCCAATGAAGTCATAAGTAAACACGACTTAATTGCTGAATGATTAAGTCGTCATTGCCATTAAGTCCATTAAGTCGAAAGTAAACAACCCCTAAGTCATGCTATAACTCACTTTTTCCAACTTGACTAAACCAGAGGAATTACTGTGTACCTTCTTGAAATCTATAAGATTCTTCTTTCTGGCAAGGTTTCCTTTATGGAGGAAGTTGTACCTCAACTTTTTAGAAGCATTAGTTATGTGGATGTTATTGGTGAAGAGAATAATGAATTACATGCATATCTAGTTCAATTTCAACATTGATGATAGTTCAATATAACATCTGTTCCCTTTGTACATGGGTAACGCTGCGTACATTCGACCCCCCTTACCCCACAATAGATGAGAGCCTTTGTGCCAATGGGGTAATGTTGTTGTTGTTGTTGTAACGTTTGTTCCCTTTGCTCCATTTCTGATGTGATATGTAGATTCCCATCTTTTCTCTCAGATAAAAAGCCCATATTTAGTTCTAGTACTGATTATTTCATTAAGATTCAAAGGAGTACTATGACGACCATCTCACCATCACTTTGGTGCTAATTGAACACCTAGTTTCTGATAAGTGCATCACCTCAAAGTTTTCAAGATGCATTATATCCTAACACTTCGTATATGTTTCACATTATGGCTTATGAGATGAAGTTGATATAGAAAATGATTTCTCAATTATTCTCATGTTCTGTTACAAGCTCTTTTTATTGTTAGGCTCACTTATGACTGGGTACACCTGTCGCTCCTAAATTGGTTTTATCTTCTCTTGTAGAACAGGAAGGCCATCCACACAAGAATCGTGGGCAAACAATGTATCTTGGCACAAAGGTTTTGCTATTGTTTTGTTTAGGGGGGTCTATATATAGACTCTTCTACTATTCCAAATCCCATCAACTAAACCCCTATACTAAAAAAGTATCATATAATCACGTTTACTTTGAAAAAACAATCAATCCCGCCATCATGACATGCTATAGCAAGTCATGTTTGAAAATAACAAATTTAAAAAGTTGATAAATTTTGTAAAGATTCATATAATTTTTAAAATGTAGAAATAGAAATAGTAAAAATTTTAAAATAGTCATTTTTTTTTGAAAGAAGATTTTAAAATAGACATATAATTTAAAAACATTTAAATAAAATAAACTAGAAATTAAAGAAATAAAATGTAAGATTAAAATGTAAATAATATAAATTTAAAATAAAATATTTAAAAAAGTGTAGAATATATCCAAATACATAAAAATAGACTTTGACATTTTGTTTTTTACATTCGAATTTCTGTTTTTTTAACATTAATAATTACCTTAGATTTTTTGCAACAAAGTAACCTGCTATAGTAGGTCTAAAACCGGTAAAATGGCAAGAGTGATTGTTGTTTAAAAGTAAGCGTGTTTATATGATACTTCTTTTAGTGTGAGGGATTGATAGAAGGGTCTGTTTAGACCTTTTCCCTTTTCCTTTTATTTTATTCAATTCTTCTTGTGTCATTTTATTATGTTTATGGACACAATTTGTTTACAATGGTGACAGGAAACCTTCTTTCAAATGATTCCTGGAAGGAAGCACTTAATGGAGTAGCTTCTGTTGTATGTATCACTTTTACCTTTCTTCTATCTCATTTTCGATTGGTAATAATTGACAAATGAATCATTTTTTAATTGATTTGATAAGTAAGATTTTGGGATGGCAGTTCATTCTCCTCATATTCCGTGGGTGAATGCATTACCGGTTCACCACCACCCACCCCTGCAACCAGATTTATTTGTTTTAAATTAATTTTTCTTCAACCTTCTGAAGGGTGGTTATCATTGGCAATATTTAGCATTCAATATATTGACTGGTTTTCAATCTTCTCCCCCTCCCTTGGTCACATGACAAAATAAAATTGATAATAATTACATATATTTATGTGGACTCCCATATAAAAAACCACCTTCTCGTTGCTATTGGATTCCCCAATAGTTTCATGAGTTGAGCAGCAAGGTTCAGTGTGCTGCAAATGAGGGTATAGTGAACATCTCTAACTAAAGGAATTCATACAAGTGACTTTGATATTTAAATGTATTCACTTGTTACTTTTAAACCAGATTGTGTTGAGAACTTCAGATACATCCATTAAAGTTTGAGTATTTTTGTAAAGGATATCCTTTCTTTTCCCCTTCTTTTTGAGAACCAAAATATGATCACTGCTGTTGCTGTCTTTCCTCTTATTGAATTATTGGTGTTGCTACGTGAATTATGAATGTTTTGATTGAAGTGAAAGCAGTTTTGCAGATATCGTGTGTAGGCGGCTTTGGCTCTAACTCACACATGTATAAAATCAATGGAACAGCCAACATGAATGCTATAAGAGCTGCTGCCGAAGAAGGTATTACTATGAGCATTATCAAATATGGCGGTCCTGCTTTTGCTTTGCTAAATGTGATTTTTTTTAAGAGCTGCCTAATCCCTCCAAGGAAACTCTATAGTGCTAGACTTTATGCTCAAGCTCAACAAGTAAGTCAGAATAATTGCACAGTGAAGCTTCATCATGCTTAATATAAAAGTGAAGAATCATTTCATTTCATGTGGAACTCTTTCTTGTTGCCACAGTTCTGCACATTACCACTTGAGTGCTGTGTGCATTTGTTAGCACTTAGTGGTTTGAAATGTCATCTGTAGAACATAAGCAGAAGAGTTAGTGTTTGGCTGCATATGATCTTGTGATGGTCTGACAAGGAAAAGAAATAATTATTGCTGTGGTGACTACTGTCTTATTTGTGATTTTACTTATTTATTCATCTATTAACTATTTATTTACCACTTACTGCACTTATTAAAGAAAAACAGAAAAGAAAGGATTAGTGCTGCAGTGCGAGTGACTATTGTCTTATCTTGTGATTTGACTTATTTGTTATCTATTACGGAGTATCTATTATGTACATATTTACCACTTACTGTCCCACTCATAACTGTTTGCCAATCTAACTTTCTACTCACTCCGTCCCACTGTCTTTGACTCATCATTCTTTTTTTGTTTGTCCCATTGAATCTATCTCATACCATATTTGTAATATTTGCGGGTTCTATTTCATTATTACTTAATTATATTTATAAATTTAAAACAAACCATATTATTGAATTGTTCAACTTTTCTATAATCATGTCACATCCTCATGTCTCAATTTTAGTGAGACGGAGGTAGTATTTATTATATTTATGATTAAACACTAGTAGTTACTTGGTTGTCACAAACAAGCTAATTCATATCTTGTAAAATTGTAACTGTCAGAAATGTCAGGTGAAGATGATATTTATGTAGCGGGGATTGTAAAAATTAAATATTAATTGAGATGTTTGAACGGGTGATGCACAAATAGAAAAGTCTTCTATTTCTACTGGGATTCAATACTGGATCCTCCTTTCCTGGGAAAATCTTCGCATTGGGATCCTTGGGAGAACCAATGAGCTTACTTATGTTGTGAAAAATCATCTATCTATATATTTATTTATTTACTGCGTCATATATTTCCATTTCTGGATTCCAGGGGTAAAAAGATTTGTTTACATTTCGGCTGCTGATTTCGGTTTTGTTAATTACCTACTGCAAGGCTATTATGAGGGAAAGGTATGTATAGAATTTTCTTTGAGAAAAGAGGGAATTATACCTTCACTGTTGAAACATGAAAGTGTGACTTTACTATTGTACGAAGGGCTCATCATAAGCCCATCACCTTAAATTGTCATGTCCATTAATGATTTTTCTTAACTGGATTTTCTTAAGCAATAAGCAATCCTATTATATTATATTAACTAAATGGATCTGTCATGAAGACACTCAAATAAAGAACTACTAAATATTGATGTTTGTGGATTTATTTATACATGTTAGTTATAATAATTATATAACACGTGGAACTAATGGGTACATATTTTTGTAAATAGGATTGTACATCCTCTTATTTAACTCAAGATGACATAAAACTCCAATCTAATATTAACCATGATACTTTGTCAAATTTGAGGACTTAAGAACAACGTCTGCCTCCTCCCCACCAATCGATGCATCTTATTCCATTTTGTTTTACAGAGGAAAACAGCTTCTTTTCTTGTTATGCATACATATTTTTGTTTCTATTTTATCCCATCCGCCAACCACCACCACCCAAAGAAAGAAAATAGCACCTTTTTCTTTCCTAATACAGACATTTCCTTTATCACATGGTGCAGAGAGCTGCTGAAACAGAACTTTTAACCCGATATACCTATGGAGGTGAATTTCTTACTTTTGTTGATAGTGTAAGCTGAAAACAATTTATGTGCTTGTTACAACTTACAACAAAAGTCGTATACCATAAGTGAGGATTTCATAAAATAATACTTCGTATCTGATATAGGCATATAGCTAACTCTTGTTTTTTTGTTGTTCATCTCTTATTCTGATCATGACCAACTATTTTCTAATATACTTGAGCGCTTTTAGTTTCCATACTTGGCATATGATTTTTCTTAAGTTGATCTCTTTTCTTTATTAGATTTTGTTAAATGCAACACTGTTGAAATTTGGCTCATTATCATGTTGTCCTCATAAACTTGTTACTATTGTTGTTTTTCTATTTAGGTGTGATTTTGAGACCTGGATTCATCTATGGGACTCGTCGTGTTGGGAGCATGAAATTGCCCCTGGGTGTTATTGGCTCTCCTCTTGAGATGGTAATTGGCTTTTCTCTTTCCTTTCTTTCTGTTGCGTAATGTACTCCATAGACATCGACATAATTTGGAAAACAAGCATGTAAGATTATCTTTCTTAAATTGTCATCTTGGCTCCTGCACCTTACTACTAAGAAAGGTGCAACTCTTTTAGTCACAAAAATAAAATATACAAATCTCTTTCCCCTTAAGTTCAGTTTGTGCTTTTCTAGGAATTGTAGTTGGTTGTTACAGTTTTTGTCCTTGCATGGAAAAACAAAAGTTGAACCATATAGTAAAAGAACATTGAGAAACACTCTTCTCAAGAAACTGGTACCTTATATATTAGGCACTCAATTCTCAAGCTCTCACTCTACCCAAATACAACACAACAACAACAAAATTACCCTAGTGCCGCAAGGCTCCCACCTACGATGAGGTAAGGGGGTTCGGATGTACGCAGCCTTACCCATTTACAGCTGTACTAAAGCACTGAGAATCGCGTCAAAATTTGCAAAATTTGCATGGACTGACTACTGCTTCATAAAAGCAGTGCAGACAGTTAAGTGAGTCATTTTGCTTTATTTCATCATGTTCCCAAGCTAGAAAAACAGTGAATCTTTGGCTCCATTCCAAATGATGGAAATCTCACTCTTCCCTAATGCACCAAAAAAATGTAATTAAAAAAACTGAGCACTTGAAGTTCTGTAGGAGATGGCAAGGGGCAAGCCCCCTCCACTTGAATCAGGGCCAGAAAACGTGTAGAACTTATAATATTAGTCATTAGATATGACAACCCTTTTTTAGGTTACATAAACTATTTAATTTTTCTTGTTATCCATGGAAAAAAATATACTACGTATAAAGTTTAGTGTCTACCTTTGGAACTCAATCATCAGAGCATAAAATACAAATTTAATCACAAAGGCAAGATATTTTAATTTACATTATTATGTATGAGAACGTGAGTGCCTCAAGGCAATGGCATGGTGTGGTGGTGCGGGTTAGAAATTCTTCAATTTAATACAAGTGTGGTCTCTCTTCTAAAATTTTTACTCAACTTGCCCCTTAATTTTCACTTATCCTAAATGTGGTCCTCAACAACGAAATTTGTACCATATTTGGTTTTGATAGAAAGGCTTATTTTTTCAGTTAGGGGTTTACCAAATTTTGAACCCAAATTGACCTTTGACTGTGTAATCTGGAGCAAATTCAGTCTTCAATATACTAATGTATCCTTCTGATATCTGAATTAGAGCAAAATATGCATGAGAACTAAGGATTGTTTCACTTGGGACTGATTTAAGTCTGAAACCAAACTTTAGACAGATTTCTAAATCGATTCTAAACTGCACAGTAGCTACCAAATTGAATTCAACAGAATGTCAAGGAAAAAGAAGTAATACTCCTTCTGTCCCCCGATCAAGTTCCCACTTTCCATTTTGGGCAGCCCCTAAATTAAGTTCCCACTTCAATACATTTCCTTATTTGGCAAATTATCTACATCAAAACAGTGCCAAACAGTGCCAAATAGTGCCAAACAGTGTCTAAAGTCCTCTAAACAGTGTCAAAAAATTACCCCCTAGTAAATTTACTTCCTTAATATGTGTGGAATTCAACCAGGAACTTAATTGGGGGACGCAGAGATTAATATATAGTATAAGGACCAAATCGGGTACAAACTCTATAATTAGAGCAAAATATGCATGGGGACCAAGGATTGTTTCAGTTGGGACTGATAAAGTCAGAGACCAACTTTTAGACAGATTTAAACAGGCCAGACTGGAAAATTCGACTCCAAGTGAAGAAATTTCTAAATCGATTCTCAACTGCATTGTAGCTACCTAATTGAATTCAAAAGAAAGTCAAGGAAAAATAAGTACTACTCCTAAGGACCAAATCGGGTACAAACTATAATTTTCATATCAATAGTTGGGGTTAAGTTGATAAAAGGTTCAGACTAGAATAGATGAAGTGGAAGAAAGTGTGCACATCTTTGATCCTTTCTTTGCTCCCCAGTCATTCATCCTTTCCCATTTTCATCTTGCAGGTTCTCCAACATGCAAAACCATTGAGCCAGTTACCCCTTGTTGGCCCTTTGCTGTCTCCGCCCATTAATGTCACTGCCGTGGCAAAAGTAGCTACAAGAGCAGCTACAGATCCGGTCTTCCCTCCTGGGATTGTCGATGTCTACGGCATACTACGTTACAGTCAACAGAAGTCTGTATAGAGGAGATTCTTATACGTCAAGTGCTAAGTGACATAATCTATTTTCTTCCCTCTACGGGTCTACCCCTCCCCCCTCATCTCTCTCTTTCGTTCTTAGTTGTATATTTTTCCATGTTCAGTTCAGCATATGCAAAGTCAATAAGGAGTTGGTTTTGAACCGTATATTTTAAACCGAACAGGCTAACTGTTCCTGCCCCATATGGTATTATTTTTTGTATTTTATGATTTCTACTTTAAATAAAAGTATGATATCAGTTTGGTTATACTACTACCCGTCCTGGACAATGGTGCATGTTCCCGGTAGTTCAGGTCGGTTATTAAAAGAACTTAAATAACTACACAGAGACATACTTTCCATCATTTTTAATGGAGCCAAAGACTTACTATTTTTTGGTTTGGGAATATGATGGAATAAAGCAAAATGACTCACTAAACTGTCTGCGCTTCTTTGTTATTAAGTAACAATCAGTCTATGCAATTTTTGACGCGTTTTTCACTATGGATCATTCGGAAACAGTCTCTTTATGCCTTAGTACAGGGATAAGATTGCTTTCATCTGACCCCCTTATCCCACCGAGCCTCTGTGGCACTGGGGCAATGATGATGATGACCTAGACAGAGACATAGAGTTAATAAAAGAGTGCAATGATGAACTAATAGAAGGTTACAAACTTGGCTACTTTTAGAAACATTAAAGTACCCTTGTTACTAAGTCAAAAGCAAAAATGACACAAATGTTAGGATTGTTAGCTATTAATTTCTAAGTCGTTTTCGATGGAACACAATTTGCCCAGGCCAACTTTATCCCTGCATGGTGCTGCCAATTCATGCCATGCGCTTTAATTTTGCAATTGTCATGGCAATGAAACAACTCAAACGAATAGGGCCAGGGGTGGAGACAGGTGGCTGGCGGTGGCCGTGGCCCCTGCTATATAAATTCCTTAAGCCTCGGCCCCTGTAACTTGACATTCCTGACTCCGCCACTGAATAGGGCCATGTCAAAAAATGAGACCCCTCGATACAAAAGAAAAATCATAATTTATATGCAAATACAATTTTGAAAATATATTAATTAACAATTAAATCTTTGAATTTTAGTTAAAAACATGTTACACAATTAATAATAATAAAATTAATTTTTCTTGTAAGATATAATAGATGTTCAGTGTTTAATCGTATTATAATACACATATCTATTACATTATCTCGTAAAATGTAGAAACAGTTGTATTTTAGTAGTAACACCTATAACACAAAATATTTGAGCATTAAATCATCCTTGCAAAATATAGACTTTCAAGTATTACAAACACTTCATTTTCAAATGAATAAGATTGTGAATCCGCTAAGTTTTCTATATGGTGAAACTCAATTTAAAAGTTTTTGTTCGCGAGATAAAAAAAAAATTTACAATCCATGTTATGCTTGAAATCTATGTTATTTCTCTTTGGGTAACCCTCAAATTACAAGTTTTCTATTTGGTAGACGGGATTTTTTTTGTAATATGCTTACAATCCAGACAAATTTTATACCATAACCCTTTAATTTGAGATTTTTCAATTTAGCGCAGATTTTTATAACCGTCTACTTTCTTAAACTATTTTTTTATCATTAAAACATGTCTCTATTCATATCAAAAGATTCATGATCATTAAATCAAATAAAGGGAAAATAAACCTGACATCAACTAAACCCCAACAACTACGACTGTAAACCCTATGATCAGACTTTGAGACGGTCACCCCTGAAAGAGTAAACAACACGAATCGTTAACCATGTAATGGGCTTGACACAACCAAACATGTTCACATAGATCCAAACATAACTAATGACATAAAGAGAGGCTAAAAACTTAAACAAACTGTCAAAACCAACAACAAAGATGAACACAAGAAAACAAATGACAAACAAGCGAAAATTCTAGGAAAACTTTCACGGACTCTAGCATTTGTACAACCCATGGTGGTGGTTCAGGCGGAAGTCGTATCACCGGTACCATGCTAATTGATCCTCCATTGTCGAACATAATCTGACCTACTCGAAGTCCTTGCAACACTCCTCATCCCGCACTCGTAGCTACATCACCCCTCACGACTATCTTCTTCTCTGTCTTCCCTGCTCCCGCCCGAGCTCACGGTCAGCAAATCAACACCGAAGTAACAACGAACCCTCGCTCGACTCCACCAAACAGCGGAAGCGGACTTCCGTGGATGAAGATCGACGAGGAGAAACTCAGTCTTTCTTCGTAATACCGAAGACGGAAAAAAATTCTAGGGGCTGCGAAACCCTAGGGAGAAGTTCTTTTTTTACTCGACTATAAGGTACTTACTCCCTTTTCAACATTTGAAGATTTATTAAAGTATAAATACTTTTTTTTCAACATTTGAAGATTTATTAAAGTATAAATACTTTTTTTTCAACATTTGAAGATTTATTATTTATTCAATTTTCAACATTTATTCCTCCATTTCTTTCAAAAAAAAAAAAAACATTCATTCCTCCATTGTTGATTAACTTTGTAAGTTATACTCCGTATCAGCTTCCCCCATTCTTCTGCATTGAGCCAAGGATCATACAAACTCTTTATGTAGCTTGAACCCAATCTGTTTTCTTGTAGCTGTACCGATTCAAAGCACCCTCCGGCCTCCACAATCAGATCTTCCTCTTCATCGGACGTTGCTTCCCATCGGCAAAGCAATCTCGCCGCACTAAGAACCCTACGCGAGTAAGTCTCGCGCGGCACTGTTCAAGAAAAAGTTGAATTAGTTCACAATCGCTGCTCGTCTAAAAGTTGAATTAGCCAGCGACTTCTAACCCCCTCAGGCGACGTACCCATCTTAATTTGAGGTAATCGTATTTTCATATTTTTTGTTGATTTTAAGATCAATATTTTCATGTGCTGTTCTTCTTAATTTACGTGAACTGCAGATAGAGTTTGATTAAATGTGTGATAGAAAATATAAATTATATATTCTCCATACATGTACATTACAAATGAAAAGAGGCCAATTTATCTATTCACGGTCAAAAATAAAACCCAGCTCCTCCCAATATATACTTTTAGACAATGGTTTTTGATGTGATCATAATCACTAAAAGTTAATACGGAGTATGTATTATCTGAATAAGTGTATAACTTATTTCTCATGTTTCGAATACCAATTTATTTGCACGGTTTGAACTAAATAGTGCAGAAAGCAAAGAAGAAAATAATGGGATGCAAACCCTCATTAGTCACCATACAGACTGCTTTACTAGAATAACTTTTCGTATCCCGGTTCCAATGATAAACTAAACATGCCCGAACTAATAAATTACCCAAAATACATAAGAGAATTTTGATTGAGTTTGATTTTAAGGAATTGAGCTTGAGAGCCAAATGAGTTGAAATATTCATGTTTGGTTTGGGAAGGGTTTATTTCAGTTTTTAAGTGAAAGCAAAAGCTATCTACTTTCTTCCAAATGCATGAAGAAGTCACATATACACATAGAAGTAAATAAAAAGTCTAAGGGTGCGGCACTATGCAATTCTCTTCCACCTCATTAGGGGTTTTGAATCACCATTTGAATCGAATAAAGAGATTCTCTAGAAATGAAGATAGAGGGAATGGATTTTCATTGATGATCTTCATTATTTTTTGCCTCACATTTGCTGGGTTTATTTTTTTTTGTTTTGAGATATTATTATGGAATCATGACCGCTATTCCTTGTTAATCAAGATCATTCTTGTTATGTCAATTACATTTTTGTGTTTCTTTATCGGAAATTGTCCTAAATAGGACTAATAAGTTCCTAAAAAGCACAAATAGGACTACTATTTTTAAAATTCCCTAAATGGGACTAAACATTGATTTTCTACCCTAAATACCCCTAAAAGTATTAATTCATAATGAAATGCTTTAATTCATAATAAAATCATAAAAAACGTAAAAAATATTTAAAAAACGTAAAAAAATTATAAAAAATTTAAAAAACATTTATAAAATAAAAAATTTAATTTTTTATGTTTTTAATTTTTTTTTAAAAAATAATAAAAAATAGTAAAAACCCATAAAAAATGAAAAAAATTATGGATACCTTTCTCACCGCCTCCCGCCGCCTCCCAGCACCACCACTTCCGATTGGTGAAATTTCTTCCACTTTTGGTAAAAAAATGCCATATTTTTCTGAAAATGCCAAAAAGATGGCATAATTACTCTTCAATATGCCAACATTTTGATAGGGATGCTGGAAGACAGCCCGGTGTTAATAATAGTGTTAACTATTATGACCAGGTGTATTCAAGAAGGAGAAAACAGAATATTAAATAGCTACGTGTTGTAATCGAGGGGATAGGGGGAGTTACTATAAATAGCCAAATATTGTAATAAGGAATAGGCTGGTTTTGACTTTGGCTTGGGCTGGGACTTGGAGAGAGGCATCTCTTAAAACTGCCAGACTTTGTTCTCTTTCGTGTTTGTTATACGATCATTCCCATTACTGTTCAGCTATCATTTCTCCCCTTTCCGTTGCTAGATTACTGTATCGCAGGACTGATTCCTATCATTTGGTATCAGAGACTCGATCGTGAGACCTCCTTATGGTTGCTACCAGACGCAACATGGACGAACGTTTGGAAACACTGGAGCGCGAACTGGCGAGGCAGGCGGAGAAATTCGATCGCGAGCGGGAGATGGATCGCGAGGAGGCGCGAATCCGGAGTGAGGAGGTTAATCGCAATATCGCGATGATGATGGAGAAGCTCGATCACCATTCCCGCAGTCGATCCAAATCCTCCAAAACCGGTTCGCGGCATCGCAGTCGATCCAAATCGTCCAAAGACAGCTCGCGGAAGAGTAGCTGCGACTCCAGTTCCACTGCAGGTAATCTGCGATCGACTCATTCTAAGCGTGCTGATAACCACAGTAGACTGATTGAGAAATCTGGGAGAAAAGTGGATTTGCCACTCTTTAATGGTTCAGATGCTTATGGATGGACCATTAAGGTTGAGCGTTTTTTTAAACTGAACCATATTGCTGAGGAAGATAAGATTGAGTTGGTTACCTTAGCCATGGAAGGGAGAGCTTTGAATTGGTATCAATGGTGGGAGGAACATTCAAATGTTAGAAACTGGGAATTATTTAAACAGGCTTTATTAGAAAGATTTGAACCAGGTCTGGAACAGGATCCTTATGGTCCTTTGCTTAATGTGAAGCAGACTGGGAGTGTGATGGATTATCGGGATGAATTTGAGCTAGTGGCAGGTCCTTTGAAGAACACTGATGTTCAATTTCTCAAAGGAATTTTTATGAAGGGTCTGAAAGCAGAAGTTAGAGCTGAATTGAAATTGAATCCAGTTAGTACTCTGACTGAAATCATGAATAAGGCCTTGAGGGTAGAAGAAAGAAACCAAACACTGAACCTCCAAAGGGTAAGGAGGAAGAAAGAAGAGGGCCAAAGGGGAATATTTCTTCTCAGTCTCAAAGATGGTTGCAAGAGAATAAATGGAAGGGAAATTTGTCCAGCAATCAGTCGGGTATGGATAAATCCAGTGTTGAAAAGAACAATGAGGCAGTCATTAAGAATACTGGAGTGAAGGGGACACACAGGCTAACCCAGTCGGAGTTGCAGGAATTGAGCAGAAAGGGGCTTTGTTTCAAGTGTGGGGAACAATGGGGAAAAGGCCACATTTGCAGAATGAAACATTTCCAGATTATGATGATAGATGACTCAGAAGAGGAGGAAGAACAGGGGGATTACAGTCTAGAAGATTCACCTGAGAGGGAGATCAGTGAACCCACAAAAATGCAGCTATCATTGATGAGTAAAGAAGGACTGACCACTCCCAGGACTTTCAAATTGAAGGGTGAGATACAGGGATGCAAAGGGAAGAAGGAGGTTGTGATATTGATAGACTGTGGGGCTACTCACAACTTTGTGTCAGCCAGGGTGGTGCAAGAAATGGGGATCCCTGTACTGCACATTCCTGAATTCAAGGTGGAAATTGGCAATGGTGATCAGATCACAAACAATGGAAGGTGTGAAGCTTTATCTGTTAGGGTGCAGCAGGTCATAATAACCCAAGATTTCTACACTCTGGATTTAGGGGGAACTGAAATTGTCTTGGGAATGGAATGGTTGTCTGATCTGGGCAATGTGGAATTCAATTTCCATCAACTATCTATTAAGTGGACTGTGGGGGACCAGTCCATGATGCTTAAAGGAGATCCCCATTTGAGCAGAACTGTGGTATCTCTGAAAAGTTTGGTCAAAGCTATGCCTAAACAGGAGGGATACTGTTTATACCAATATGAGGGAGTCAAAGGGGTGGAGGAACAATCAAGCAACCTGGGTTGGATTCAGAGATTTAAGGCAGAATTTCCTGAGGTTTTTAAACCTCTAGAGGGTTTACCTCCCAAGAGGGACTGCGATCACTCTATTAATATCAAGGTGGGTTCAACCATTCCAAATATACGACCCTATAGATATCCACAGTATTTAAAGAATGAGATGGAAAAGATAATACATGAGCTGTTAAATGGGGGAATCATCCAGCCTAGCACCAGCCCTTATAGCAGCCCTGTGCTTATGGTTAAAAAGAAGGATGGGGGATGGAGATTTTGTGGGGATTACAGAGCCCTCAATCGAATCACAGTGCCTGACAAATTCCCCATCCCCATCATTGATGAGCTGTTGGATGAATTAAATACTGCCCAGATTTTTTCCAAGCTTGACCTAAAATCAGGATACCATCAAATACGAATGAAAGAAGAGGATGTGCATAAGACAGCAATCAGAACGCATGAGGGACACTATGAATACTTAGTGATGCCATTCGGGCTTAGTAATGCACCTTCTACCTTTCAGGCTTTGATGAATAAAGTCCTGAAACCCTACTTGAGAAGATTTGTGCTAGTTTTTTTTGATGATATTTTGATATACAGTTCATCAGAAGTGGAGCATTGGGAGCATGTGAGGAAGGTGTTGCAGTTACTAAAAGACCATCAACTGGTGGTAAATGAAAAGAAATGCTCCTTTGGACAAGCACAACTGGCTTATCTGGGACATATTATCTCCAAAGAAGGGGTGGCAGCTGATCCCAGTAAGATTGCTGACATGTTGGACTGGCCATATCCTGTTGATGTAAAAGGGTTGAGGGGTTTCCTCGGGCTGACTGGTTACTACAGAAAATTTGTCCAAGGTTATAGCAGAATAGCATCTCCACTGAATGATCTGCTGAAGAAAGATGGGTTTAAGTGGACTGAAGAAGCACAACAGGCTTTTGATGAGTTGAAGCAAAGAATGACTCAGTTGCCAGTGTTAAAAGTACCAGATTTCAACCAAACTTTCATCATTGAATCTGATGCATCAGGGAAGGGTATTGGGGCAGTTCTTATGCAGGAAGGGAGGCCAATAGCATACATGAGTAAAACCCTGTCCAATAGAAATCAAGTAAAATCTGTCTATGAAAGGGAACTTATGGCTATTGTGATGGCAGTCCAAAAATGGAGGCCATACCTGCTGGGCAGAAGGTTTGAAATCCACACAGATCAGAAGAGCTTGAGATTTTTGACTGAACAAAGAATCTTGGGGGAAGACCAACAGAAATGGGTGACTAAGTTGCTGGGATACAATTTTGTCATAAAATATAAGCCGGGGGTGGAGAATAAAGCTGCAGATGCCTTGTCCAGGAAGGGAATTTGTTATTCCTTGTCGGTTGTTACCTGCCAAGAGTGGGAAGGCCTAGAGGATGAATTAAGAGAGGATGAGAAATATAAAGCCATGCTGCAGAAATTGTTGACTGAACCAGACTCCATCCCACACTTCAAGGTTAGCCGAGGGCTTTTGTATTACGAGGGCAGATTGGTTATTCCCAAGAATTCTGGAAGGATTGCTAGCATTTTGAAGGAGTTTCATGAATCTGCTATTGGGGGGCATGCTGGGAATTTTAAGACAATGAAGAGGATCTCATCTTTGTTTTATTGGGAAGGAATGAGAACAGACATAAAGCAGTATGTTCAGCAATGTGATGTTTGCCAACGGAATAAGTATCAATCTTTGAGCCCGGCTGGATTACTTCATCCACTTCCCATTCCTAAGCAGATTTGGACAGACCTCAGCATGGATTTCATTGGAGGTTTGCCTAAAGCCCAAGGTAAAGATACTATTCTGGTTGTGGTAGACAGATTGACGAAGTTTGCACACTTTATAGCATTGACTCACCCTTACAATGCTAAAGGTGTGGCAGAAGTGTTCATACAAGAAGTTGTCAGATTGCATGGATTTCCTAAGACCATTGTATCAGACAGGGACAGTGTTTTTTTGAGTGTATTCTGGGCTGAATTGTTCAAATTAGCGGGCACCAAGTTGAAATATAGCACAGCCTATCATCCCCAAACTGACGGACAAACAGAGGTGGTAAATCGATGTGTGGAAACCTACCTACGGTGTATGACAGGGAAGAAACCCAAGCATTGGCCCCAATGGTTGCCATGGGCTGAATTCTGGTATAATACAAATTATCATGTATCAACCAAGAATAGCCCTTATAAAGCTCTGTATGGGCAAGACCCACCTGTCCTAATTCGAGGCGATGTGTCATTGACAGCGGTGGAGGAGGTTAGCAGACTAACAGCTGCCAGGAATGAAATTCTAGATGAATTAAAGCACAATCTGGAAACTGCTCAAAACCAAATGAAGCAATTGGCTGATAAGAAGAGAAGGGATGTACAGCTCGTAGTGGGAGATTGGGTCTATTTGAAAATCCAGCCCTATAAACTTAAAAGTCTGGCTAAGAGGGTGAATCAAAAACTGAGCCCGAGGTTTTATGGGCCCTTTGAAGTGATTGAGCAGATCAACCCAGTGGCCTACAGATTAAAGCTACCTGAAGACTGCAAGGTGCATTCGGTTTTTCACTTATCCCTGCTAAAGAAGGCTGTCCCTACCTCTACCCCAACACAACCTTTACCAAAATGCCTAACAGAAGAGTGGGAGTTGCAAGTCAACCCAGAGTCTATCAAAGGGCGCAGGGTTAACTCAACTGGTAAAGCAGAAGTGCTGGTTCACTGGGAGAATCTGCCTGATTTTGAGGATACTTGGGAAGATGCCCAGCAGTTGCAGCAACAATTCCCTGATCTCCACCTTGAGGGCAAGGTGGTCAATACGGGGGGGGGGTGATGATAGGGATGCTGGAAGACAGCCCGGTGTTAATAATAGTGTTAACTATTATGACCAGGTGTATTCAAGAAGGAGAAAACAGAATATTAAATAGCTACGTGTTGTAATCGGGGGGATAGGGGGAGTTACTATAAATAGCCAAATATTGTAATAAGGAATAGGCTGGTTTTGACTTTGGCTTGGGCTGGGACTTGGAGAGAGGCATCTCTTAAAACTGCCAGACTTTGTTCTCTTTCGTGTTTGTTATACGATCATTCCCATTACTGTTCAGCTATCATTTCTCCCCTTTCCGTTGCTAGATTACTGTATCGCAGGACTGATTCCTATCACATTTTCATTGAATATGCCATCATTATGGCATTATTTAAAATGTTGGCATATTTTTCTCCGGTGAAGGGAGATGGTGGTGCTGGGGGTGGCAGGGGTGGTAATGTTTTTTTTTTTAATTTTATGATTTTTTTTTTATTTTTTTTTAAATTTTTTTTTTAATTTTCTATTATTGTTTTACGATTTTTAGTATTTTTTTCGATTTTTATTAATTTTTTTATGATTTTATTATTAATTAAAACATTTCACAAGTTACAAGAGTATATTTGTCCAAACACATATAAATAGTCCTATTAAGGGAATTTAAAAAATGTAGTCCTATTTGTGCAATTTTGCCACTTTTTAGTCCTATTTAGGGAATTGACTCTTTCTTTATTCAGCTTCAGCTACCTTACTATCCAAAACAACCACCTATTTAGTTGGACCAAAGGGATGAAAAAGAGTAAAAAAAAAGTCACTTTTCTAAAGTTAACCTGCCCTATTTTTTGCCATGTTTGCCTTCAATCCCTTCATAAAGAATGCATGTGATTTTTTTGGTGAAAACATGGAGTTTCATTTTTGAGTTTGTCATTTGATGATACTACATAAAGTAACTGGAGAAACATTCCTTTTTATTGCATAAAATAGTTGAGGTAGATTTGTGGTTACAATTTGAACATAAATGAATAAGGAATTTGGACCAAATAAGGACTTTGTGTACATGTGTCTTGAAGTTGAATACTCATTTATTCTCTTATTTTGCAGATTTTATGTAATTGTGTCTGGCTTTGGGCTTTCACAATTACATGTCTGGCACTTTAGTTTTTTCTGTGCTTCTTGAACCAGAAAGCTCACAGTACAGTTTGGCACTTGGCAATATTTTTAATTATTTACCGAGTACGATGTACGATATATACTACGTAGTATATACTAATTACACACACAATCATGTAAGCTTCCCAATTTTTTAACAGTCAATTATGATAGTTTGAGTTAGAAACTTGTGCTGACAAGTGAAAACAGTTGTAGAATGTGTACGTTAGTATTTATGTACCGAGATATTAGCATTAAATCTTATTTACATTTTATTATGAGCGGTAAATTATTTTTGTGTCAGTCATTGTGTTATACCGCAAAGTTTCAAAGTTTCACTTTGCACTTTTCCTTTAGTGATGTTGCTCCAGTGTGCTTTTATGCATTGAAAAGCTTGCTGTCTTCTAGATACTGAATTACTGATGGTATTTGCTTCATTTGTAATTGTTACAGGACAAAGGCGTAGAATTTCAATTCTTTTCCTGCTACCGGTTGTTGTAACGCGATTGCTAGCTCCTATTGTTTACTTTTGTTGCCTTCGACAGTTGTTACTGGCGAACCATGGTTGGAATCTGCCACATATTTCGAACCATGGCAGTTTATCTCGGGAGGAAGCCACGACCGGTTGAATTCGGATTGCCTCGGCTATTACACCACGGCCCAGACACTCTTGAGGAGCTTCTCGATAGGCACATTGTCAAGGAGAAGAAGAATAGTCTAGATGATAACGAAATCATGACTCCCCAGCGGCTCACCGGAACTCGGCGGGAGGCACTGAGTCTCTATCGGGACATCATCCGGGCTACCCGTTTCTTTATGTGGCCCGACTCCCGAGGTGTTCTATGGCGTGATATTCTTAGAGAGAATACCCGAAAGGAATTCGAGGATGCCCGGTTCGAAAGGGACCCGGAAGTTATCACGCGTTTGCTGATTGGGGGTCACGACGCCCTGCAAGCTGCCCTCGACAAACTTGTGGAGAAACAGAAGCAAGAGATCAAGAAGCTGTAAGGAAATTCACAATTTTCCAATTTTCTGTGGTAATATTTTTGTATGATTTATTCTGGAAAAAACATGTATATATGTGTTAATATGTATTAATGTGGAAGCTGTTATGGACCAACTGCTAGGCTGCTAGCTATTCCATAAACGGAAATATATTTGTTACCTGTTACCCTTTTAGCAGCGTGAAAAGTTTCTCAATTTTCAAAGTGTGCGGCTTTTCATGAGTTGATAATGATGTACCACAAGTTTTGATGTCGATGAAGTGTTTGATTTCAAGGTTTGATCCTTAGATGAGGATGTGACAGTATCAGAGATGACATTTATTGACATACTAGACGAAGTACCCGTGCGATGCACGGGGTATATCTAGAGTTGAGTAATAACTTGTTTGAAATTACATACTATTACGGAGTGTAATGGTACGTAATGAGCATTTTTTTAAAATAAAAAAGGGAAAGGACAAATAGTTTCTTTTACAATTTACAATTCATCACTTAAGACCTCTATATTAAAAAGTACTATGTATCATTTAACCTATTTTTGACCTGTAATAGAATGTTTTTTATATTAAAAAACTTTAACAATGTGTTAAAATTCGAAGAATTATATACAAAAGTTGTTGGCAATTTAAGAATGGCAAAGTCTATATTCTTGTATTTTTGGAACTATTTGTATATTCTGCATCTTTTTTCAAGTTACTACTTCCTCCATCCCAATTCGATGGTCTTGTTGCCGGTTTACGATGCCAGACCGACGATAATGCAAACAGATCCTCTGTCCGCACTCAATTTATTTTTAAGAAAAAGTATTACATATTCAGAAACTATCAGAAAGTACATTAAAAGCTTTACAAAGTTGTAAAAACCAAAAACAAATTTGATAAAAAAAAATTGATATATAAAGTAAGAGATTAAGAGTGATTTGTGTTTACCAAGTAAATATGAACTGAGACCATCAAATTGGGATGGAGGTATTACAACTTAATTTTATGTTTTTTACACTTTCACTTTATTGTTGATTTTTTCTGTTTTTATTTTTTAAGATAACTTGTTAAAAATATTTATATCCATTTTTGACCTAATACTATTTGTATACTATTAACATGGTATTACAGGTTAAAATGACTTGATTGACGTTGTTTTTATAGTAAACATACTTACATGATACTTTTTTAATATATGAACTTAAGTGGTGCATTGGAAATAGTGGAAGGTTTTATTTCACTTTTTTCTTTTCTATTTAAAAAATTGTTCATTATATATCTACTACTCTGTATTAAGTTTCATGCAATGTTTTGACATTTTCTTGTATGTTTTTATTATTCTCATATATAGAACAATTGGTTGAAACATTTTTCTACTTTTCATACATTATACTCCCTCCACATATCAAAATAGTTGTCCCACTTTCTTTTTTGGGTTGTATCAAATGAATTATTTCATTTCATTTAAAAAAACAAAATCTACCCTAAAAGGAGCTACAGACAACAATACACTTAATAAAGTATACATTATTATTACAGTACCAAAAACCTCTTATTTTTTATAAAGTCTACAATAATATAATTGCCTTAAACTACGTGAAAGATTAAATGTGATAATTATTTTAATGGGATATCTCCGTTCAGACGAATTGATTATAAAAATCATATGTGTATTAGAAAGTATACATTTGAATTTGTGAATTACATACATATTTGGTAGTGGCTACTTTCATAGAAAGTACAAATTCACTAACGATTGAAACTATATTTTCAAATTAAAATGACTATATGAACTGAGGCAAGTAAAAAATGTCCTAAATATTTTGTAATGTCCATTGCAGAAATAAGTAATTCTAATTATTACTACACCTGTCCCATTTTTTAAGGTTGTCCAAAAAATATTAATATTTCCCCAAAGCAAACTTCAGTAACTTTTTACTTATCCACTTAATAACTTTATATATTTATCATTTATGCTTGACATTTTGTGGACCAATTCTGCTTTTACTTACTTGTTGGATTGAAGGTTATAATTGTAGAATAACCACTTTAATCCTTAACTTTCTTCAAACTCGCCCCAAACTCGCACAAACCATTTTACTTCCTTTATTATTACTTGAAATAAAAACAATTGATTTATTCCATATGTATAAATAATATAAGGATGATAGATGAAAATACAACCTCTGTATACAAAGATACTATGTTAGTAACTACATGTGAACATGTTCATATTCAATTTTGTATTGTCGCGATCATTGAATTATACTAATAATAACTTTAGTAGCTTTTATCCATAAATACAAATTGTGTAAATACTCGTGCCCTGCACGGGATAAAATAATTTTTTTTTACTATGATGTGCGTGTGCGTATGCATTGATATATGTATGTGTGATTATAGCTAACAGGATATCACTTATTCATTTGATTATAACATTCATTGATACTTAGTAATTCATATTATTTAACTAATTTAATTATCTATAAATTTTCTTGACCGGTCTATATTTTCCAATTAAAAGGGTCAACTTTTTTTATTACTCTCTGTTACATCCAAATGAAAGTATTCTTTTCAATCATCTTTACCTAATAAAAAAGAAGTTGCCCAGTGCATATTTTTATCAATTAGATTTAATTTGTGGCTTGCCACTTTTTCAAAAGTAATTACATATTTTGTAATTTACGGAGTACTTATTTAATATAGAGTCAAATCGTTTGTATATTCCAAATTATAAAACATGACTATCATATTTTTATTCCCAAAACATGACTAATCATTGTCATATTTTGGTAGTACCAGACTTTAAGCATGACAATACTTTTCAAACTTGACAGTAATTACTCTTATTTTGAGAATAAAAACATGACAATCATATTTGTGAATTTTCAAACTTTTTTACTCCTATTCCGGGAATTTTCCCATTTCCTATTCATCGGATTGAGTTATTGAGACTATTATGATGGTATTAAGTAAAATAAGGGGTTATGGACCAAAATTGATCGCATGCTTTAGACTTTTAGTAGACAATTTTCACCTAAAAAGTTAAATGAATTAAATCTATGAAAAGATTCTCACATCAAGTGGTAGCTAATACTTAAAAACTTAAACATGTCAAAGTATTCAATAAAAAATAAAAATACAAATGTTCCATATTCTAATATGAAAAATGATACTTTGTATCCATTTTTATGATCATATAGTACTATATTAAAGTTACTTTCATGACTAAAAGAGTTATCATTTATACATAGTCTAACTTATTTATCTAACTCTTAAACACCACTTTTAATGTGAGAATATAATTGATATATACTACCTCCGTCCCAAAAAAGGTTTTACATATTGACTTTTCTTAGTTAATGCATGATAACAAATTTTGGACAATGATTTTAATTATTATATTGGTATATAATTATAAATTTATACTTTTATGATTTTTTAAAAAACATTTTTGATATAATTCTTATGTTCAAAATAATTTTGTATTATAAAATATCATTGGTCAAAATTGACTATCATTGACAAATAAAAGTCAATTTGTCAAACCATTTTGAACAAATGGAGTATGTCATTAATAAAACCAAAGGCAGCTATGGGGTGAGTTACCCTAGACAAGGTGTCATTATCTAAACAACGTTCTAAACAATGACATCCTATTTTTAATCTACACCTCCCATATTCACAAACAAAAAATGATTACAATTTTCATGATCAAATAATACTATAATAAAGCTACATCCATGAGTAAAAGAATTACCTTTTATACACAGTATAGCATATTTATCTAGCTCTTAAACAAAATTTGGTAGTATAAAACTACTATCACCATCCCACAAAATTTGGTCAAATTGACTTTGTTTGGTCAATGGTAGTAAACTTGGACAACTTCAATGATTCTAGTTGTTATAGTATGTGAAATATATATAGTTTATACTTTATGAAAGTAATTTTAACATTGAAACATTTGTTCTGAAAGTAAATTTTGTTTGGATTGATAGAGTATATATAATAATAGTGACACATTTATAATCATCCGTCAGACCAACAGTTATTTCTCAAGAGATTTGTTGAATTCTATTCTAATATGAAGTTCTATAGTTTAGGAAAAATTCCTTTAAGAGAGTGTTTGAGATTGCTTCTACTTTAAAAAAGTGATTTTTTAAACTGATTTTGAAAAAATGTTTAATAGTAAAAATTGGTAATGTTTGAGAAAAAATGCTTATGAAAAAGTAAAAGTTGGTAGTGTTTGATAAAATAAGTTCTTTTTGTATAATAGAAAAAGTGAAAAGCAGCTTAAAGCACCCATCAACCTACTTGCAACTTTTAAAAAATGTTAATTTAAGCAGAAGTTGTCACTTGAAAACAATAAATTTGCTTTTTAAAACCAAAAGCTAAAAAACACTTTTTTTTTGCAAACACTCCCTAATTGGACTAAAATTTTCCGGTGTGATTTGATCTTATGTGATTGTGGTTGGTCTGATCTATACAGGTGTGGTTTAGTTAAGCCCGATCTTGAGACATACTCCGTATATAGTTTTGTGAAAAGTGAAAACAAAAAAAACCTATTATGTAGAAAATTAGTCATTCGATCTCTTTCATTTAAAAAAGTGTTTAAAATACGTAGTTTTGTGGCATTTTGATTTTAATGAAGGTGATGGCAACAACAAACATGATGCACATCAAGTGGTAATGGAGAAGAGTCTCACATCAAGTGGTAGCTAATAATCATCATATGAGAAATCTCATAGTTTTATAAATGGAGAAGAATTTTTTATTAATAATTTAGTTTAATAGTAGATATTATAGTAGGCCATTATGCATCATTATTCCTCTTTCAATGGGGTTCTTTTAACTAATTTTCCTTATATTTCTTAAAGTTTAATACTTTGGTAAGTTTTATTAATAAAATATATAGCTATCATATTCTGACACTAAGGATGTTTTCTTTGTCTAAATGGAGAAGAATTTTTTATTAATAATTTAGTTTAATAGTAGATATTATAGTAGGCCATTATGCATCATTATTCCTCTTTCAATGGGGTTCTTTTAACTAATTTTCCTTATATTTCTTAAAGTTTAATACTTTGGTAAGTTTTATTAATAAAATATATAGCTATCATATTCTGACACTAAGGATGTTTTCTTTTGGACTGAAATTTGTTGGTCTGGTCTGGTCTGAACTGGTCTAGTAAATGTCTGGTCTCTGTGTATTTTATAATTATGGAAATCTTGCCTGGTCTGATCTGATCTGATCTGATCTAGTCTGGTCTAGTCAGGGATTGAAAACAGTAAAAAAAACATCCTAAAAGTGGTGTTTAAGAGATAGATAGATAAATAAGTTAGACTGTGTATAAATAGTAATTCTCTTACTCATGGATGTAACTTTAATATGGTAATATTTTATCATGAAAAATTGAGATCATATTTCGTTTCTGAATATGGGAGGTGTATTTTAAAAATAGATGTCATTGTTTAGGATGTTGTTTAGATAAATCTATTAAATTTTACAATTCTAGAAACAAATCATAAGCAAGTAATTCTATTGAAAGTCTACCCCAAATTTTTTATTAAAAATGGATGAAATTGAAAGTCGGACCCATAAACCATAAATGCATTACTTTAACAATAATTGTGAAATTTCCATCGCCAGCATTAGTGCAGTTAAGAAAATGGGGGTGCTTTTGGAACCTTGTAGAGTTTCTCAGTTTAGAGAGACGAGAACTTGAAAACATAGTTATGACCTTTTTAGTGTTATTTCATACGGAGTACATTAGAATATCTCGAATGTTTGAAAAGATTTGTTGATTCTAATTTATGGTAAAAAAAGATTTGTTGACCTTTTTGTAACAATTGGAGTACAAATAAAAAAAATTATAACAGGATTTTATTTTGATGGGACTCCCTAAATAATAGGAGTTTGTATCTTAGTTGTTGAAGTAGTAGTCGTATTTCACTCCAATTACTTGAATTCCAATACCAAGTGCCGAGTAGATTCAATTCTTTTAATTAAATAGAAAGTGATTTTAAAACAATAATTCTAGAGATGACATGTGGCAATGATTTCCCTAATTGTATCTTTCAAATGTATTATCTATAGATAAGAGATATCATATACTCCGTAGTTTATATTGTATGATAACTATATATGTGTCTATAGAGTACTCTTCCGGTCCCTCCCTTCCTGACTGGAGCGCCGTCCGGCCTCCTCCTTTTGGGGAGGTTCCCGGTGGTATTTTTTGCTCAATTTTTTTGTGTATGTTCCTCATCAAGTCTAGTTCATCCATACCAAATTTGAGCAAATAATTGGGAAGGCCGTCAAATGATTTTTGAAAGTTAACTGGTCCGGAATATACATATAAAACGCAGTTAACTTTCAAAAATCATTTGACGGCCTTCCCGATGGAATTTTTTGCTCAAATTTGGTATGGATGGACTAGACTTGATGAAGAACATACACAAAAAATTTGAGCAAAAAATACCACCGGGAACCTCCCCAAAAGGAGGAGGCCGGACGGCGCTCCGGTCAGGAAGGGAGGGACATGAATAATCCTCTGTGTCTATATATGTTTATTGCATGCCACTGCGTTGCATTTTATGTCTCAATTATTTATGTAGAGGGGAAATTGATCACAAAAAGCACAACTTCCACTTGCATTCTCACAATAGTCTTACTCTTACCTAACAATTCAACAATCTCAAAACAAACCATACTTTGAAGTTTGCATGTTGAAGCATGTCATATTTAGTCAGCAGTCTACTGAGTGAGTTGCAAATCCAAAATGGACTGGGCAAAAGCTTAGGGTTTTAGGAACTCGACATTAGTGGGGATGAGAACAAAATGTTAGAAATGTAAAGCAGATACATATGTCACCAATGTTTTGGTCAAGGACTGTCTTGCTTCTCTTCAAATCATCCTTAACTTAATGATGTCTTCTTGAGCTAAAAGAAGATTATGCTATGCATTATGCAGGCATAAATATTTCATTTATTAACCCTTGTTCTGTAGGGGTCGACAATCGATTCCACATTTTCTCCAAAACTTGGGCTCTATGTAACGGCGTAACGCCAGCTAGAATGTTGTGCGCCTCCATAAGATGTCCCTCTCTGTAACGTCAAAGGCGGTGCAACCCTGCCGGGCCTTCCATGTTTGCAATAGATAGAGAATGTCCGCCGCTTTGTGTCTACTAAGGACATTGGTGGCCACTGACCAGAAGCTTCGCTAGACATGGTGGATCTAAATAGCCGAGTTCCCTTGGAAATGAAATTGCTTTGTGAGAAGAGGAAGTGGTCCATATCATTCATTACTGACTCACTCTCTTACAAGAGCATATTTAATTTTACGGGTGTTTATAGCTTTTGTTTGTCATGTTACTTCTACATAAGAAAATCTCATATAAGATCCAAACCAATTAATTTCCCTTCAAACGTCATCTTAATTCATATAGATTTTCTATGAGACATACACTCAATTCCAAAATCTCTAACTTAAATGCACTCACGTGCACTCACTATTAAAAGTGTCCTATATTATATATTACCACTATTGAAAGTGTCCTATATTATATATTACTACGTATGCTATATATTAGTATGTATACACTATTATTACGTACACTATTACATATTATTGTATCTAATACTATATATTTAAAAGTGGCAACCAATTTAATTGGGTTTGGAAATTGAAAGTTGATAGAGAGAGGAGCGAGTCGTCGACGGGTGAATAGCACATGCAATTTTTAATGTTTCATATAGCGTATGTAAGAGACTAGGAGCCACTATGAGTATGCAATCTTTAAGTAATCCAAATTTAAAATTTGATACGAGATTTTTTCATCAAATCCAAACAGTGGAACTCTGCAATTGAGTATAAAAAAAATCCAAACCTCGTTTGAGAATCAAAACATCTACATTGAGTATCGTATTCTCTACGTACTATTGAACATCGAGACTACGTCTATCGAACATTAGAACTCTGCAATTGAGTATATAAAATTTCAAAAGCTAATTTGAGCATTAAAACATCTTCATTCAGTATCGTGTTATCTACTATTGAGATCGAGACAATGTGTATTGAACACCAGAACTCTGTAATTGAATATAAAAAATTAGCTCATTTGAGCATCAAAACATCTTTATTGAGTTTCATGTTTTTACTATTGAATATTAAGATTAGGCGAGTAAGCTCCAATCTGGTCATCAGGAGCTCCAATATGACCTGCATGCGATGGTCGCATGAGTCTCATCGGTTAGGGAAAGTCAGCGAGCAGCAAGCCATACGTCCGGTGCAAGCGGCGAGAGTAATTACACTAAAATATATCCAGTACTACATAGCCTTTTTTAATTCCAAAATCAGGATATATTAAAATAAAGAAAAATTTGAAAATAACAATCCCAACTATTACCGGTCCGCCATTAATAAGCCCAACTATCTATTATTCTTGGGTGGTCCCAACTATAGAGACCATTTTCCAAAAATGGTCTCTGACCTGTTACAACCTGATATAGTAGGTCATTTTTAAATGTAAACTATATAGTGTAAGCTTTAAATAATCCCAACTATAGTTGACCTTTTTTTATTAATCTCAACTATCAACTTTCAATTTTTTGAAGATGTAAAAATATTTTTATAAATTTCCAAACTAAATATTTTTAAACATGTATAAACAATGACAAAAATTATACAAGTGTACGGAAGTTAAATATTTTTTTAGTCATTTTTTGATTTATTTCCACTAATTGTTTATCCTTTTTCGAGTTTGTTTTTTCTAGTTGTGTTACCAGTTTATCGTTTTGTATTATTTTCCTTTGTTCAAAATTAAATTGTTTTCAAAGAGTAAATAATGATCAAAACTTTATTTATTTATTTATTTATTTATTTATTTATTTATTTATTTATTTATTTATTTATTTATTTATTTATTTATTTATTTATTTATTTATTTATTTATTTATTTATTTATTTATTTATTTATTTATTTATTTATTTATTTATTTATTTATTTATTTATTTATTTATTTATTTATTTATTTATTTATTTATTTATTTATTTATTTATTTATTTATTTATTTATTTATTTATTTATTTATTTATTTATTTATTTATTTATTTATTTATTTATTTATTTATTTATTTATTTATTTATTTATTTATTTATTTATTTATGCTATCTTAATTCTAAAGACCTAAATGTTCTATTTTTGGATTTTAGTATTTCTAGTTTCTTTCTATTTTCTTTATTTTATATTATTATATTAATACTTTATCATTTAATATTCTATAATTTTAGTATAGGTTTTGGAGGCTTTAACTATATTTAATGAAAATTTATTAATATTAAAATTTTAAGTGATAATGGGAATCATAAACATGTAGAAAAAGTAATAACTAATAATCCCAATTATTTTGGTAGGTAGAAAACATGTGGACTTTTGGTAAACATTTTTTATCGTCATTTCAGGCTATTCACATGGTTACATTGGTAGAAATTAAAAATACTAAAATGGAATAAATAAAAAATTTAGATTCTTAGATTAAGCTAGAATAAAGATCTAAATTGTAAAAAATTTAATCACAATTTACTTTTTGAAAATAGAAAATGTAAATTTGAATAAAAGAAAGTAATACTAAATCATAAATTGGTAACATAACTGTGAAAAAGAAATTGGAAAAAGGAAAAAAATGAAATTTTAGTAAAATGAATAAAAAATGACTAAGTTTTTTTTATTTAATTTCGGTACATTTGAAGAGTATTCGTAATTAATTTTTCATGTTGAAAAATATTTATTTTGGAAATTTATAAAAATATTTTTACATCTTCAAAAAATTGAGAGTTGATAGTTGGGATTAATAAAATGGTAACGTATAATTGAGATTATTTAAAGCTTGCACACAGTTCACATTTAAAAATAACCTGCTATATCATATTGTAACATGTTAGAGACCATTTTTGAAAAAATGGTCTCTATAGCCGGAACCATACAGGATAATCGATAGTTGAAATTATTAATGACAGACCGTCAATAATTGAGATTATTATTTTCAATTTCCCTAAAATAAAAGAAAAAATTGATGTTTTTTTTTTTAAATTACATTGTATTTTTAGGAATCCTTGTGTTTTCAGTATTTCTGATTTTTGCGCGTATCTGTTGAATGTTGATGTTAAACCCCTTCTTTTGTCTCCTTTCTCCCTCCATCAATAGACGATTCGCTTCCCAAATCATCCGCAGTTCCGCACCCTGGTGTCTCCTCGTTCTCTTCCGCCCGGCAAAGCAATTTCGCCGCACATAAAAGCCCTACACGAGTAAGTCTAGCGAGGCACTGCCACTCGAAAACATTGCACCCGTAGGTTAGAATCGTCACTTCTTCCTGCATATATTGCTGAACAGCAAACATATTTGTTGAAATTGCGATACAATATATATTTTTATGTATAGGTATTCAGACGTTGTTCTTAATTTACTTGGACTGCAAGTGAAGAGAATGATGATATGCTTGAGAGCCAAATGAATTGAAAGATTCGTGTTTAGTTAGGGAAGGGTTTATTTCATTTTTGGAATGAAAGCCAGAGCAATCTACTTTCATCCAAATGCATGAAAAAGTTACATATGCACGTAAAAGTAAAAACAATGATCCAAGGGTTCAGGACTATGCAATTCTCTTCCACCCCATTAGTGGTGTTCATTCACTATTCTAAAAGAGTAAAGTGATGCTCTAGAAATAAATATGAAGGAAATGGTTTTTTTGTTGATGATTTTCATTGATTTTTACTTCACGTTTGCTGGGTTTAATCTCTTTTTCATTTTGAGATATTATATTATTATCACGGAATCATAACCAGGTTCCTACTTCCTAGTCTATCAAGATCATTCTCATTCTGCCAAATACATTTTTGAGTTTCTTTATTCAGCTTCAGCTACATTATTATCCAAGACCATCACCCCTTTAGTTGGACCAAAGGAAAGGAAAGAGTAAAATAACATTTTTCTACTGTTGACCTGCCCTATTTATTGCAACTGTGTTTTCCATCATAAAGCATGCATGTAATTTTTTCTGGTAAAAACATGGGAATTTCACAATTATGTATCTGGCACTTTGGTTTTTTCCCCTGATTCTTGAAGCAGAAAACTCACAATACAGTTTGGCACTTAAGCAATATTTTTTAAGTATATACTGAGTACAATGTATGGTTGTAATTTCATCACAGTTTTATATTTCCCTTTCATTGTAAGAATAGTGTAAATGTGTAATACTTGAATATCTATATAGGAGGTTCTTACTTAATATAAATGTGTAGCTTCTGGAGATTTAATTCATGGGTCTATTGACTAGGTCACATATGAGATTAGTTCCTTTAAGCTTTTTCTTTATTTCCGTTAATCTCTTCACTTAATATATACAAGATTGATCCTAAGCTTCCTGCTTCCCACCGATCAAAGTCCCTGCCTATCTTACATTCTCGTCTTTGATTGAAGTCTTGTATGTGTGCTGTTGACATTTTCCTTACTCCATTCATATAGTATAGTAAAATCAAAGAGCCCTTATATTGTCGCAGTTTATCTGCTTTATCGTAAAGCTTTCCATTGTTTTTTCATCTCTACTATTTTACAGCTCTATTTTAAAACCTTTATTACATCTCTTTTAGTTCTCTACTTTGATGTGTTGATGAACTTTAGATAACATTTTACTCTTGCATCTTTGGCATTATAGGGAGCATCGCACATAGTTGTGCTGTTAGCCTAATATTGTCATGACCGACTCAAGGTCTGAAAGGAGTCATGAAATGAGAGATGGGGAGAAAGAGGACAAGGACGTGTTGAAAGATCGGCTGCTCACTAGAGAAAGAAGGAAGGGAGACAGAGATGATCCAGAAAAGGAAAATACAAAAGACAGGGTTCGAGAAAAAGATAATGACAGAGACAGGCACAAAGACAAAGAGAGAGATAGAGGAAGAGAGAAAGATCGTAGGCATCATGAAAAGGACAAAGATAAGGACAAGGAGAGGATGAAAGATAGAGAAAAAGACAAAAGCAGGGACAAAGACAAGGATAGAGATAGGGACAAGGAGAGGGTGAAGGATAGAGAAAGAGAAAAGGAGAAGGATAGAGAGAAACAGAGAGAAAGGGAAAGCGGAAGGGATTATGATAGAGTGAGAAGTAAAGACGCAAATGAAAAAGAAAAAGGAAAACATAGAGCTAGGGATCATGAAAGGCAGAAGTCTAGAGACATAGATGGAAGCATTCGGAAACTACACGATGAAGATCATAATAAGAGGATGGATATGGGAAAAGATGAGGTGTCAAGGTTCAATGGTAAAGATGGTGATGATGGGGACTTCTCTGAACATGATAAGGCAGCCCTAGCTGATGATCATAATATGAGGATGTTATTTATGAGGGATGGACCTGTTGGATCGCAAGCTTCTGTTTCAGAACTGGAGGAGCGCATTTTGAAGTAAGCACTTAAATGTTTAAATTCCATTTTACGTTCTAAATAGGATTGACTATGCTTTTTTAGTATTTTTAAATTTGAATGATGCATGCGACCCATATAAACCTTTTTGAAAAAGTAGAAGTCCTGTATATAATGTAGGAAAGAGCTGAACCATAAGACTTGTTTGGTAATGAGTCTGCACTGGTTGTGTGGTCCCATCTATCATTGCCTCATATCTGGTACCATCCAGTAGTCCAATATGCCTAACAAGTATTTAAGCTCTGATATATGGCTATATGCCATAAGCATTATGCAACCTTGCATCTTATTTATGTATTATATCTAGAAGAGGCTTTTCCTGTTGCTTAAACCATGACCTTACGGCCACATGGCTACAATTTTTTCCCACTGGTCCAAGGTTCTTCTTTATTCCATCTTTTCCGATAGAGCCTAAGACTCGCTATTTTTTGGCTTGGGAAATATGATGGAATAAAAGAAAATGGCTCATTAAACTGTTTGCGCTTCTTTGTTATGATGCAACAATAAGTCTGCAATTTTCGACGCGATTTTCATCATGGGTCATCCGGAATCAGTCTCTCTGTGCTTAAAGTACAGGGGTAAGGCTGTGTACATCCAACCCCCCTTACCCCACCATTGGTGGGAGCCTTTGCGGCACTGGGGTAATGTTGTTGTTGGTCCAAGGTTCTTCTTCCGTTATATGGATACTCTCTGTTTCATTGTGTTTTGGCTTTGCCATAACGTTAAAGATGGTAGCTTCAGAGCATTCGTTTCCTCTCTCGTTTGATGGAAGTGGACATGATATATTCTGGAAGACAATAATAGCTTTTGTTTTTTAATGAATATACTTGCAATTGCTTACTAGATATGAAAATATTTGTTTTGAAGTATTGGTAAATAAAGTAGCTTTAATTCTCATTGACCCTAGGATGAAGGAAGAGAGGTTAAAGAAAAAACCAGAAGGTGTCTCTGAGGTTTTAGGATGGGTTAATAAGAGTCGCAAGATCGAGGAGAAAAAGAAGGCTGAAAAGGCTAAAGCCTTGCAGCTCTCTAAGATGTTCGAAGAGCAGGTAAACGATATTTGTTTTCAAATATTGTTCTTCTATTCCATATATTGATTGACAAAACCCTCCACTCCCACTGCTCCACACCCTCTGATCTAAGAAAAACAAACAGATTCCTTTTACCAGGATCCTAATTATTATTTGCATTGCCAATTTGCTGCATTACTGCTTCAGGATAAAATTGTTCAAGACGACGACGTTGAAGAAACAAACCATCGATCTGCTGGTATAGCTCTTTCTCCCTCTTTGGTGAATAGTGGCTCACTGTATCCATGAAAGTTTTGCAGTTTAATCAAATGCATAATTTACTGTGTGCTAATTACTTGATTTTCAATTTTGGAAGATAGATGAAATGGTTTGATGATTTATTGGGTACTATTGTAGTCTTGTCTTCAAGACTTCAACGGTCAATACTCAATAGTATAAACTTTTTCCCTGTTCCATGTTTTTTTAAATACAGAAGCCTATTTTGTCTCAGAGAGATGAAATGAAGTTCTTAACTTTCAATGAAGAGTGCTGTGAATGGTTTTATACTGCTTTGTACATGAAAACTTACCTTTTTTCTTGCATTCTTCTGCTGAAATTTGATTGAATTAGTCTGATTTTCCATTGAACACGTTTTAACAGATGAGCTGGGCGGGGCAAAGGTTCTTCATGGGCTTGACAAAGTGCTTGCAGGGGGGTCAGTTATCTTAACACTCAAAGATCAGAGCATACTTTCTGGTGATGACATAAATCAAGGTACATAGTCAAGGCCTCTTGTTTATACATCCCCACCTTCTTGCATATATCTTAGGGTCTTCATCTTTTTGGGATTTGTGAAATCAGATTCTAAGGTATAAATGATCTCAGAGGTTGATATGCTTGAAAATGTCGAAATTGGAGAGCAGAAGCGGAGGGATGATGCATATAAGGCTGGAAAGAAGAAAACAGGAATATATAATCAGATGTAAGTTTTAAGGTAATCACTGATAGAACAAGGTGTTCATATTACTGATGACACTAAACATTTTCTGCTCTCTAATTTGTGTAGTGATGAGTCTGGTTCTGAAAAGAAAATGCTTCCCCAATATGACGATCCGATGGAGGAAGAGGTAAATTTCTTTTCCAAATTATTAATGCTAATTGAGTTGCTGTATTATACTGTTATACCAGTATTGTCTTTTTTACTTGGCTTATTCTTAATTTTAGAGCGTGGCTCTTGATGAGACTGGACGTTTCAGTGGTGATGCAGCAAAGAAACTGGAAGAGGTAATCAGTTTCTTGTTCATTTTACATTGTAGATGATCGTATGTAGTTAACATGGAGTGTCATTGTTGGTTGATATAAACTCTCACTGTTTACAATGACCAGCTCCGGAGAAGAATTCAGGGGGTTACCACAAAAAGCTATGCTGAAGATCTTAATTCTTCTAGCAGAGTATTGACAGATTATTATACTCATGAAGAAATGCTTCAATTTAAGAAGCCCAAGAAAAAGAAATCACTAAGAAAGAAAGAGAAGCTGGACATAAATGCCCTTGAAGCAGAGGCTATTTCTACTGGATTGGGTTCCGCGGATCTTGGTTCTCGGAATGACAAGACAAGGCAACACCTGAAGGAGGAGGATGAGAGAGCAGAGGCTGATAAGCGAGACAAGGCATACAAGTTTGCATATGAAAAGGCTCAAGAAGCATCTAAAGCACTTCGACCTGAGTACAATGTTACTTCTAAGGAAGAGGAAGATGATGATATTGTGTTTGATGATGATGATGAGGAGCTTAGAAAATCATTGGAAAGGGCAAGAAAATTAGCTCTGAGAACTCAAGAGGAGGCTGTTAAATCTGTACCAGAGACCATTGCTCTGCTTGCTTCCACTTTGAATGAAAACAATTCTACTGTAGATAGTAATAACCATGACTCTGCATCTGGGGACTTGCAAGAGAATAAGGTTGTCTTCACAGAAATGGAAGAGTTTGTTTGGGGCCTTCAGCTTGATGAAGGTAGTTGAATTCAATATGGTTATGTTTAGTAGCTTTTAATACTTAAGAACTTGATGTGTCATAGTGGTTTGCTGATCAGTTTTATCTTCTATTACTTAAATCCCCGGCAAGATGGTAGGCTTTCCTTGCCTTCCTATTTTTCTTAGAAATTGACCCTGCTCTAAACCTATCATGCATATTTTTACCATCCCCAACCCTACCGTCTAGTCCACTGTGAGCCTAGTTTTTTGTTCAATAGATGTTGGGTGATCTCATCTCTTTTACAGGCCCGTAAAACCAAATCAGCATATGAGTCCTCATAATTACAGTAGTATCTATAGCCGTTTCCTTCTATTATTAATATTATTAGTTGTAGTATTAGTAATAATAGTTACCTATTAGTAGTAGTATTAGTATTCCATTTTAGTTAATATTTGTTATAGTAAAATTCTTACTCCCCCGTCCCATACTTTTATTCCCATTTTCATTTTTAGGAGGCTGCACAATTCTTTCACATTTATTTTTATGGAAAAATTTATGTGGCTGTTTTTGTTTTTTATCCTCAGCCACAACTGTAAAATTTTACTTTGGAGTGTGTCAAGTCAAAATGGAAAGAAAGTTTTGGGATAGAGGAAGTAATAAACTAGAACACTATCTACTTTTTATCAATAACATTGTGAAATATTGTTTTAATTCATAAAAAATAAGATTATTAATTGCAAGCTTAATTGCATAGACTTTGACAAGGTCGAGTCTCTCTATGGTTCCTGATTTTCTGTCAAAGATGATACATTTTCCTGTAAGCTCGGTCAAGGTCCCAAGGATGAGTGCTCTATATCCCAACACAGCTGATAACAATCTCTCTTTCTTATCATGAGTGAAGTTAGGTTGGAAAGGTTTAGTGTGAGAAATATTTTTGTTTCTTATGCTTCCTGCTAGATTGCGGGTTTCTAGATGAAAAGTGTTTAATTAATACAATTTCATGCGAACGTAGAGATGCAGCTTTAGAGTACGCCTGGATCATGGAAATGTTAGGAAAAAAAGATGATTGTAGAGGAAAGCAATTTTCCTATTTTTGGCATAGCCTTGGAAAATTGAAATATGATTAATGTTCTAATTTCTTTTACATATTCAGGTTTCACTTTTTTATATAATAAAGTAAAAAAATGAAAAGGGTTTGAACAAATATTCTTTTAGAACAACTAATTGTTGTGACCCTCTTGATTTTCTACAAAAAAATGTTTCCTTCCTGAGTATCTCTCTATTTTTCTATCCCTACAGTTTTCTGCAATCCAATTGAACCCTAGTCTCTCCATGTTCCATCATGTTTACTCCTGGTTTCCATACAGTACACTGTATCTAATTTTACCCAGTTTTCTGCTTATATTGTTGTACTGTTTGTAGATATACTTGTACTCTGTTATCTAATTTTAACTTTATTGTTGAAGATTCAAATAAAACTGGTGATGAGGATGTTTTCATGGATGAAGATGTTATACCCAATTCTCTGGACAAAGCATCTATAGCTGAGGACGGTGGCTGGTCTGAGGTGAAAGAAGTCACAGAAAAAGAAACAGACTTACAGAAAGAGGATGAAGAGAAGACAGTTCCAGATGACACAATACACGAAGCCGCTGTCGGGAAGGGGTTATCTGGAGCTCTCAAACTCCTAAAAGATCGAGGATCACTCAAGGAAACAATCGAATGGGGTGGTCGAAACATGGACAAGAAGAAAAGTAAGCTTGCCGGTATTATTGATGAGGAGGGGCCTAAAGAGATACACATTGAAAGGACTGATGAGTATGGTCGAATTGTAAGTTCTTTTGCTCAACTAGTTCTTTTTTAATACTTGTGCATATTTCAATACTTGTCCCATAATGTTCCCACTTCTTTTTTGGCTATCCCAAAATGTTTTTCCCATTTTCCTTTAAAATTAAAAGTAAGAATTGTGATTCATATTGTTTATTTCATATCTAAATGAATCTCAACATCATTTCACATTCTTAATTGTTTGGGACATAAGAATTATTAATTAGTTTAACAATTTATCTATTTTATATTCATCTAATAATATTTTTGTGGGTTTGTTACTACCAGTTGACTCCAAAAGAGGCATTTCGACAGTTGTCCCATAAATTTCATGGAAAGGGACCTGGCAAATCAAAACAAGAAAAACGCATGCGACAATATCTAGAGGAGCTAAAGATTAAACAAATGAAAAATTCAGACACACCATCGCAGTCCGTGGAGAGAATGAGGGAAGCTCAAGAAAAGCTAAAGACACCTTATTTGGTCCTAAGTGGAAATGTTAAACCCGGGTATGTTTTCTCCTCTCACCTATAATCTAGTAGTTATGTTATACTTTGTCTCTTTGATATTTGGGACTTAAGAGGTGTGATCAAGCGATTGGGGTAGTTGAGCCCAAAAAAGCATGAAACTCGACTTGGCACGAATTCCGAATTGTTCAAGCTCGGGTTAATTAAGCCCAGCTATTTTCTTATATTTCATTTACTCTAATATACACAAAATAATACGGAGTAATAAACATTAATTTTTTAACCACCCATGTTATAATTTATATTCAAAAAGGTATAATTTGTATATACGTAGTATATGATTTATACGTAGTATAATTTATATTAGTATAGTTAAAAAGCATAACTAGGCCCATTAGCTGAACAGAAGAGCACTTAGTTCGGCTTGGACTTGGTACCCAAGCTCGGTCTACAAAATAGAAATGGAATGCGAGTACTAAGAACTTGATGTCAGATAGTCTACTAGTAGTTTTGCTGTTGTGAAGCAGAAAAAATAAAATCAACGGGGTGAACTGTTGCCCGATAATCAACGGTAAAAATACCGTTGCCCAGAGCCAAAAGGCTAAAACCAATTTTATTCCAAGATGATCAAGAATGAAGCATACAAGAGGTATAAATGACCCTCTAGGTCTAATAAGAATAGGAATCCTAATTAAATTATTCTAGGAAACTAAATAGAATAGGAAACCTCTAGTTCTAATAGAACTCCTAATTAAATCATTCTAGGAAACTAAATAGAAATAGGAAACCTCTAATTCTAATAAGAATAGAAGTCCTAAATAAATCCTACTAGGAAACAAATAAAATTAGGAAATAAAATAAAAGGAATAATTAAAATTAATTAAATTGCCCGCTGCCAGCCCACAAAGGTGGGCTCAAGCCCGTTCCCGACTGGAGTAAACCGACAGGGGCTTCTTCCCCTCTTCTTCCAAGCCCAGATTCTGCTTCATATCATTTGCTCAGCTCATACTCCTGTTCATGCATGACATACAAGCTTATTCAAGCCTAAACGAGCTGGATAAATATGAATTATTAAGTGGTACTCTTAACTTTATCGAGAAATCAGTTGTGTTTGGATAAATGTAACATATTCACTACCAAAATATAAGTTTATTGAAATAATCAATTTTAGTGAGAAGGAGTTAGCTGATGAGCTAACAAAGCTGAACACTATCAATCTCAAATAATATTTTATTGAGCCTCTGCTCTGGATAGTTGAATGACTGGTCTAGTTAATTTTTTTTTTATAATTGTGTATGTTTTCAAGTTTATTAATAAAATATGATTCTGTATCTCTCTTTTTATCCTAAATGAATATATTATGGTTTTTATTTGCTTCCAGGCAAACTAGTGATCCCAGAAGTGGTTTTGCAACTGTTGAGAAGGACTTTCCTGGAAGTTTAACACCCATGCTTGGTGATAAAAAGGTAATTCTGAATTGGCCCTGTTTGTGCTATTCTCTACTAACAAGTTGTTTGTGATTCGTGTAAAACAGTTTACCCGTGGTCATTATTCAGTTTGGGTTTTTCCCGTGTTCATATCTGAGTTATAGTTTTTGTTGTTTAACAATACAGGTTGAACACTTCTTGGGCATAAAGAGGAAACCTGAGCTGGGCGGGGACTCTGCCTTGCAAAAGAAACCCAGAAACTGATTGGCCAGTGTTTGTAATGTACTCTGTGTTAAAGGTTGGTTAGAAGCAACTGGTGCTAAACTCTTCATTCTCAAGTTTAAAGTCGTCCTCAATCTTGTCTCTAAGCTCAATTTTAGATTTTGTATGTGTTGGATGAGTTTCACTTACCTTGCTTTGAATATGTAGGTGTATGCTTTGGTCTTTCATTTTCTATACTTTTGCATTTGCAAAATATACCTTTGAAGTCTTTGCTAACCAATATCTGCTGACCAGCAGCTACTTCATTTTTATTTTTTATGTTCCTGAGTGACTTATTTTATTAATTTGGTTCTACTTATAATAATTCCTTGAAATAATAATAATTAAACGGCCATGCTCATAATTTAAAACATGTGAGGTATGTTCCGACTCTGAGTTTTGTTTGATATATATTAATTTAAATGTTACCTTAATTGAGTTAAAAGCATTTCCATTCTTGCATCATTGTAGGCCAAATTGTAATGTTTTCTGCAATGAATGATGATACTCTCTAGCTCTGGGTTTTAGTTGTTGAAGGTCACCGATTATCAAGGCTCTGTTGTAAAATGTATGGATGCTTAAACCCTAAACCAATAAGATATTCATGCAAAACATATGAGTTGTCCCTACCACTAACCTAATAATAAGTAACAAATTAGTGATTCATAAGCTGTATCCATAATTTGTTCAACCATGCAAACAATCCTCAAACAGATAAACTCATCCACCTTAATCCTAAACTCATCCAACACTAGGTTTATAGATATATATACTTGCCAAGAAAATAAACTGCTCCACTGGAAAGCCCCACCATTATCAGGAATATACAACAAGAAATTAACAAGTATGAAAGCAGCAGCATTGATCTTCTCTGTTGTGTTCCTCCTCCTCCTCCATTCTCTCGTGGCAATAACAGAGAGCCATTGGAGTAGAAAGCCGGTCAGCGCAGTTTGTGCATCCCAGATCACTCTGGTCAACCATGCCTGCTCTTTTCTGATCATCAACCCTAGCCCTCCGCCTGGTTCTGCCGGGGGGCAACACCGCCACCACCGCAGGCCACATCACGGCCACCACCACCATTCCCCAGAGGAAGAGATTTGCTGCAGATGGTTGAAGGAGGTGGATGACCAGTGCGTTTGTGACATGCTAGTCAGTTTGCCTCCTTTTCTTGCTAGGCCTCTGCACCAGTTCACTGTCCAGGTGGGTGATTCTTGCTTCCAGACCTACCGGTGTGGTACTCCCATGATAAGGATGGATTAAGTATACTATATTAAGAAGTCATTGAAATTTGTATACGTGCATGCATATATGTGGTTTGCATGTGTCTGCAACTGATCATAATTGCAAAGAAAATTCCAAGGCCATCTTTGTGGTTTCCAGTTAACTAAATACTTGGATGGTTTGAATGTATGTAACAGAGTTATCATATATAGTAATTAATACACACATTTTAATTTGTCTCACCGGTAGCGCAGTAGAGAAATGAGACGAGTCTTGAATTTTATTTCACGGATTTTCAATGACTGTATTTTGTCTTGGAATTTTTTGTGTCAAATGCAAAAGCCAAAACAGTTAGTTTTGTAGCGGATATATTCCATTACAGAATCAAATGTAAACTTTGTCACAAATTCTTTCCGTGCCAAAATATTTGTATCGATTTTATGATGTCGCAAGAGTGATGCACTTGATCACTTGATGGGTCATAAATTTGGTGCAGAAATTTCGTGACAAAAGTCTCCACAGATGAATATGTGACGACATTTCTAACCACCTAAAGGATTCGGATTTGGTCTTTGACAACTCATAAATATGGACCAAATTAAATTTGTGACAAACTTTCATGTCCAAAGCAGTTTTTGCGTGTAGATATATGCCATTTACAAAACAAGTTGATTGCTTTAAGCTGGTCAACGGTGAGTGATTTAACTATGACTTATAAGTAAGTTATAGTAGAGAAATATCCCAATAAAAGATTTATTTTTAGAAGAAAATTATAAAAATAGGGTCCAAATCTATGTTGTAAAAACCGGACCGGAGGGTGACCCGGACAGATGACTGGGTCACGGGTCAACCTGGACCCGGCGGGTCAACCCGGTCAACGACCGGTAAACCCGGTCAACAACCATACAAATAATTAATCTTAATTATATAAAGGATTAAATTCTTAAATATAAAAATTATATTCCTTCATAATTTAATAATAATAATAATAATAATAATACAATACAAGCAATCTAAAAAACTATTGTATTTAAGTAGATTGATTTAAAAAAATTAAAATACATTGAAATTTAGAAGAATAATAAATATGAACATAATACCAATTACAAAATATATATAAAAAGTCGTAAGAATAAATACATAACTGGGAAGTATAATAACAGCATTTATGTGTATTTATTAGTATTTTTATTATAAATTAATTAATTTATAAGCTAATTATTCAAACTTAATAGAAACATTCAAGACAAATAAGCTATAAAGATAACTAAACCACCAACGTAAACAACAAATGAGTGTAGCTCGTTGGTTTCCAATCCAACGTTTGAAGCATGTGGCGCGGGATCGAATCCCATGGGCAAGGTTATCTCCGGTTTTTCTCATTTTCCGGGTTTCGGACGGTTCGGGTCCGTCCCGAGTTTATACGGGCCACCGGTTAAAACCGGTTTTTGCCATATTTCCGGTCGGAAGCCTAACCGGACCGGACACTTGGCCGGGTGACCGGGTTCCTGGTCGAACCGGCCGGTCCGGGTCTTACAACACAGGTCCAAATGGGAGTGGAGTTCACGGTTCACCTATCCAGCGCTGATAGCTTGTAGTTAACAGCCCCCTTTTGCAACGTTTCCCCTCAATCCGGACTATGAGAAGGATTTCCGGCTATATACTTATTTGGACTTTATAACTTTGGATGTTTTTAATCTGTCCCTGTTCAGATTAGATCAGGCCAGATCAGACCAACAAATTACAGCTTAAGTAAAAACATCCTTTGTTCATGTTTTACTCATATTTTGAACAATTTCCTTAAATTAAATAGATTTGCCTTGTTGTGTCACTTTAAAATCATTTTAAAAGTTGTATTCTTTGTTCAGAAAAGGAAAACTGTCAAATAGGTTCTCGAACTTTCATAAAAAGGTCAAATAAGTCCCTATATAGGAGGCTCTGTCCGGCCGTCGCGATTTGGGGCGGTTTCCGGTGGAATTTTTTTATGAAAGTTTTTAAGCATCTTATTCATCAAGTCTAGTTTACTAATACCAAATTTCAGTTAAAACTTCAATCGGGAACGCATTCAAATTAATTCTTGAAGATAAATGCGCATTTAACTGCACAGTTATTTTCAAGAATTAATTTGAATGCGTTCCCGATTGAAGTTTTAACTTAAATTTGGTATGATTAAATGAGACTTGATGAATAAGATTCTCAAAAAATTTCATCAAAAAATTCCACCGGGAACCACCCCAAATCGCGACGGCCGGACAGAGCCTCCTATATCAGGACTTATTTGACCTTTTTAAGAAAGTCCGAGAACAAATTGACAGTTTTCCCTTCAGAAAATATAAAAGATTACATCTAATGTCGCAAAAAATTCCCATGCAAGATACCAGTATATCAGATATCACTTGACACATTTATTAACTTGTTCACATATGCTGACATGCAATTAACAAACATGATCAACCATGCAATTACCACTATTTAAGCTAGTGCATTCCATATATACAATTCATATAGCTTACCATCATAGGGTGCAGTTTCAATACTAAGCAAGCACATTGAAGCTTGAACTTTGCTTGATTTCTGTCTCCATTTTGGAGTGCATTGGATCCATAGTAAGTTGACACAGCTTAATTATTATCTCCATATACCATGAAATCACAATAATCTTACTTGACTTCAACCTCCCTTATTGCCTCCTGATTTAGTTGCCTGTAGTTGTATTGGACTACATGCAATTACGTGAACAATAAGTTGCATGCCTCCACAAAACCATTGCCACTACAAGACGTATATCACTACAAAAGAAAAGTGTGAATAAGATAACTTAGTGGTACATGTACATACAGTGGCGGATCCAGAAGTTTTCCAAAGCAGAGGCACTCCCACATGGATGAAAATGGGTCGGGTCGAATTGGGTGTATTATTGGTCTTTTTTGTCAAATGCGCTCAAATTAATATTTTAAACTTGAAATAGATTATTCAATGCCGACGTCAAGCAATGAACATATATGGATTATAAGTCTAATTTTGAACTCATTAAGACAATTCTAAACAATAGTATTTGACTTTTTGAAAGAAAGACATAATTTGGCGGATTAGATATGACTCATCTTTGCGCCGTTTCTGATTTTACATTAGAATTTTCGCTATTTTTCATACTATTAAATGATCAAGATTTCATATTTGAATTAGGATCATGTCGTTGTTGTACATTATGTCACAAAATTTGTTGGTACTTGTCTGAAATATAATAATATCATGTTAAAAATGAAGTATAAGTCAAGTTTAGGATTTCATCATTTAATACAATTTTATTTAATAATATGATCCTATATATCTACCTTTTCTGAGTATCATATTATAGAAAAAAAATTAAAGGGTTTGTCGGTTTGAAACTAATTTCTCGCGAATTGACACATTTTTTCATGTATGGACTTTTATTCAAGATAAAAGTCTTCAATCTATTAAGTTTATCCCGCATATTAGAACCTTTGGCATATCTTTGAACTTTAAGAATTTGCTCCATCACAACTTCAGAGTTGTTTATATTTTTTACTACAATTATTATATATCTTTGACAGAGTCCTATATATCTATCTAATAATTTTTTGAAATAATGACAATATGATTGAAATAAATACAGTGAACAAAAATATGACTTAGGTACTACCATAGCAATTTTAGTGAACATGATTCTTTTCATTAGTCGAATATTTATGAAAAATACTCTAATTGTTTGTCCAGATAGCAGGGGCATAATTTTTATTAAGTACTAATACTAAACTTCATGGTCGGAAGCGGGTGCACTTGCCCCCCTAGGTCCCTCCCTAGGTCCTCCACTGTGTACATAGACTATTCAAGCACATGATAGTTAACCAGGAAATGAATCTATTAGATCAGTACAACGCCCAGTTAGCTAATTCGCGTTTTAATTAAATGCATTTTAAACATGTACTTTTTTTGAATAAAAAACACGTTTAAAACAAGAAATAAGGTTGATCCGTTTAAAACAGGGAAAAGGCCTACTCTTCGTACTTTACAAAAACGGAGAAAAACTTCTACCCATACTTAGGAAAAAACAAAAACATGAATTGATCAATTGGATGAATGCATTAAATGAATAAGAGATCAAAAATAGTTTAAGTGCATAAAGTTTAATGCATGCAGGCTTAACTGAAACTCCTAAAAGACTAAAATTTTGAATACTAATAGGCTTCTAACATTTTTCCAACAGACACTTAAAACTAAACCAATAGGCTTCTAACTTTTGTCCAACAGACACTAAAAACTAAAGTTTCTCTAAACCTAACGTTTTTAGGATAAATTAAACTTCTAAACATAAATTTAACAAGTGTATAAGACCACATTTAAAGTGGATTACATTGGAGAACATGCTCACAGAATTTCGTCAAAAAAATCTACCGGGAACCACCTCAAAATGAGGTGGCCGGTCGACGGTTCTATAGAGAAATTCCGGACAAGAAAATTTGTGTGTTTGTGTGTGTATTGGTTCAAATAGGAAAATGGCCTTAGGTGAAAAATGAAAATGATTATGGGAGTTGGATATGTGTATCGTGCATTTGTGCTTTTGTGAAATAGAAATGTGCCCCATCATAAATTAGAAAATGTACAATTAAATTGTGCATTATTTTGATCACAAATTTCCACCTTTGAACTTTGAATTAATGTGCACTTTCGTGAATCATAATGTATATCATTTTGGATCGTTCTCATTTCTCAACGAAATCTCATTGTAACTGGACCCTATGTGTGTGTTCGAGTATATTCTTTATAGTTGAAAATGCCCACAAACATCAAACAAATAAATTGTGACAATCTCAACAGTTACAGTTTTCTATTTTTGATAAATATTTTTATGTTTACTTGAATCCTAATGATTTGTCCTATGATGTCTACTGCGGGCGTCACTCTATTTTAGCATTTCTGATGTGAATTACTACACTACGTAGTAGCGGGAAGCGTATATAGTGCAGCCAGCTATACGGTGAGAATCATACAGCCGGTGACGTTTTTGTAATTTACATGAAATTCGCGTCTTGTACTAAATGAGTATTAAAACATGTCTAGTGAGCATGAGACATATTTCGTTGAGCATTAGAAGCATAACAATGAGCATCGTGATCTCTGCTTCATATCTTCAATTTACTTTCTTTTCCTTAGTTTTTTCTTTATAAAAACTTATTAAATTATATCTATAATCAACTCTTATGAACTTCAGTATGCGAATTTAATGCAATATGATACTTTTGAAATATGCATTGTTATGCCTAATGCCATTTTACAAATGAGCATAACATGAATACCCGTTTAGCATAATAACTTATAAAATGAGAATTGATATGAAAATCATAAGTATTTTTAATTGAACATCAAGACATTTTCATTGAGCATCAACTTGAAATTTTAAGCACCAGTTATTTTCATTATGTGATTGTGATGAGCATCGAGTCTGTTCTTTTGAGTACTAAGGGTCTAACAATGAGCATCGGTGATTTCTGCTTCATATCTTCTAATTCAATTTCTTTTTATTATTTTTTCGTTTATTATTTCAACATCTGAATCCAATGTAGTGATATGTTTGAAATGTGAAACTTTTTTAAATGAGCATAAAACAATAACAAATGAGCATATGTAACTTACAAAATGAGTATCCAAAAATTCAAAAGCTCGTTTGTGTATGCTCATTCATTTTGGCGTTATACTCATTTGAGTTTAACATAAAACTCATTTTCAATGTGTTCAAATTAATTTGTTGAGTTCATTTTTTTTAGGCGTATACTCATTTGAGTTTAATATAAAACTCATTTTCGAAGTGTTCAATATTATTTTGTGTGAGTTCATTTCTTTTAGGCATATACTCATTTGAGTTTAAAATTAAACTCATTTTTATAATATTACTAAGAACATAATAGATTTTTTTATAAAAAAAATTGTGGCAGCACATAGGAGGTCAAAAATTAGCAAGACGGGGAAATACGGCTGTGAAAATTGGAATCGCAAAGGCAGAGTAGCCTCTTCATCGGCCAAACATCTTAGCCGTCTCTGCTTCTATCGATCGGTATCTGCCAGTCCGAAGTTGGGGCACTTGGAAGCTTGGTTATCTGCGTTTTGCGTTCGCGAGTTGCAGCGGACTTTCTATCCGCCGTACTTCGTCGTCTTCATCGCTGAGTTGCCTGGCAAAATCGCAGATTTAATTACAAAAAAACCGGTTGTACGGTGAGTACAGCCGGCGGTACGGTGTAATTTACCGTAGTAGCGTACGCCTGCAAATGAAATTGAGTGGGGATGTCTTTTATTTACATCGATTATTATTATTAATTATTATTATTATTATTGCAATATATAGAGAGAGAGATTATCAATTATTACTTGAAGCAACGTACTGTGTAGAGATAGTAAACCTAAACCCCTATGCATGTCAAGATTAATTAGAAATTAAGTGCTGTGATTGAAGGTCTCGAATTCGAAACTCAATGAAGTGAGTTTCAACCATTGTTCTAAAACTCGCTAGGCGCTAGTCGGGCGGTTGAGGGGCGCCTAGCGCCTAGGCGGCCGACTAGGCCGATTTTTTGGCCGACTAGGCCGATTTTTTAGCCGACTAGGCCGACTAGACCTCTACGGTAAGGGCCGACTAGGCCGCCTAGGCCGATTAATCGGTCCGACTAGGCCGATTTTTAGAACAGTGGTTTCAACCCTCATTACTCCAGGCCCCCCATCCCCATCCCCCAGACTAGGGCTGGGTCTGAAAAATCAAAAACCGAAAACCGAATCAAATCATACCAAACCGTAGTCAAATAAAACCGAACCGCTAACAAACCGAAACCGAATGTAAAAAAACGAACCGAACCGTAGTTGTTTGGTTCGATTTTGGTTTTTACCCTTCAAAACCGAACCGAACCGAACAAACCGAACTAGTTAAAATATAAAATTTATTTGTCATTGTTAAGCATTAATCCTAACTAACCCTAATATCATTTAGATATTCATTGCACGTAATAATGTAGCTATACTGATAATATGTTTTTACTTGTTATTAGTATTAATTAACTTTTATTTTTATTTAACTTAAAGAATTCGTATTGATGAAACAATAAATATTTATCTCAACTATATCACATATAACATATATACTCATGAACTTTTTTTGAACTAGTCACAAACAATGTAAATTAATAATATATACTTTTATCTCTCTCGCATACTCATATAATTCATGAGATATTTATTTATTTTGATTTTTATTTTATTTATTGTAGTGTGCTTGCATTCTTTATGTAATATATGTTTGGTACCTCAAAGTATTATATCAATTTTAAATCAAATGATAATTTTTTGGTAAAAAACCGAAAAAACCGAAACCGAATCGAAACAAACCGAACCAATTAAACCGTGCATGGTTCCAAGTTTTGGAGTGTAAAACCGAACCGAAACCGAACCGAACTTTTTACTTTGATTCTATATTTGGTTTTAGGTCAAAACCGAACCGCAAGAACCGAACCCACCCCTACCCCAGACACCCTTTGGAGAAAAAAATAAAATACTAATAATAATAATTGAAGGTTTGTTGTAGACTTTATTTTAGAATAAATTGTGAAAGGTGGTGTTGTTCACAAATACTATCTAACTAATAGTGTACGCGCGTTTAAATAATACAATGCCTAAACGGCTTTTAGGATGATAATAATTTGGTCATATTAATTAGAACACTGCAACACTCCTATAACTTATAACTAGTATTTTTACCCGTGCCGTGCACGGGGTAAAAGATATTGTAATGTAGTACGGAGTATTATTTTTAGTTTTATTATAGAACATAGAGAAAAGTATTTGAAGATGTGAGTGTCGCTTTATACTATATAAAGAGAAAGAACAATCAAATAAATATATTGATATCGAAATTTGATCTCTAATTGGTTCATTGTCACATAAAACTCAATTTTGTTTCATCCTAAGGAAATCACTTTTTTCCACCCTCTATACTTAAATAAAAAATGATGAATTATTATTTCCATCGATTTTAAACAATAATTCATATACTGCAGGTTAAAGTCAAGTGACACTTAAATGGTTTGTAATTTAATCAAGACACTCATTTTAATTTGGTATGTAATTCATCGGGGGGGTTAAAGTAGAAAAATGTTAAATACTTAAATCAATGGAAACTAAAATTTGTTTCACAAAATGTCAACTTTCATTAGATTATCAAATACCATGTTCTATATTTGTCATGCTATCATGTCCACATTTAACCATATTTTAAAGGAAAGAATGAGAATAATAATCTCAATGATTAATAATCTGCTTTTAATAAGCTCAACTATTGATTATTCATGTACAAATAATACGTAAAATATATCCACATCTCAAGTTCTCGACTTTTTAATTTTCATCACCTATAAATCTATAAATCTATAATCAATATGAGTACAAATGAAAAAAATATACCTTTTGAAAAAACTTTTCACTACTAAATTATTTTACAATTATATTTTGATAATTGAATTACAACCATATGATTCATTGGGACCTTAAGTTGCTCAAACATAACATTAGTACTCTCTCTATCCTTTATAACTTTTCCAAGTTTGATCAGCACGAAAAGTAAAAAGTAAAAACTGTGTAATTGAGATTTGTGTATAGGAGAAAGAAATAACGTGAAACACAAAATAATTGATTAGAAGAGAAAATGACAATTTTTAAAACAACAAATAAAAGAAATGTGACAAATTTATAAAGGACAAAAAAAGTAGTTAACAAATCTCCACTTGGCACACTCTTTTTTGCATATTCTTGTTATCCTTTTCGTAAGTTAAATGTTTAAATATGTTAAAACAAAAGTTAGACTATTTTACCGTGTAAATATAATTTATCTGAAGTTGTTCAGTTCAATTTAGAATCAAAAGATATGAATTGATATCTAGTATTATATTTCAACCCGTGTCGTGCACAGGATAAAAGGACATTTAATTTTTTATATTGTTCTACTCCCTCTAACCCAAAAAGATTTGTCAACTTAACTTTTCTTTATCAATTATAGTCAACTTTGACTAATGATATTTTAATACGAATTATTTTGAATATAAAAATTATATTAAAATGTCCCTTATTAAAAAATATTTTCATAAAATCATAATCATTATAAACTATATACAAATTTAATTGTTAAAATCATTATCCAAAGTTACTATGAAAAACCATTTTTGGAGCAAAGGTAATGATATACATATGTTCATGTCAGTTATAATTATCGACAATTAAGTGTGAATTTAAATGATTATAACAATAGATGATTATACATTTTTCTCAAGTGAATATTATTTTGAACGGTCCAAACACACTATTTCTCTATATATAGCATTTTGATGGCGAAATTCAAAATGTCTTTGTTAATTTTCTATTGTATCCAAATGAAATTAGTTTTTAATCATCTTTATGTAAACATAAGTTGATTTCAGCTATCATTTTATTGTAAGAACAATAATTACACATATAATCAATTATTGAAATAAATTTAATTTTATTTGTCTCAAACACAATCTCATTAAATTGCACAGCATATGTAATAAGAAAATTTCTACCCGGATAAATTTCATTGTATCCCGTGCACGGCACGGGTAAAGGCTCGAACTGCATTACAATATGAATAAGGGAAAACTGAAAATAATAATTCCAATAATACTCAAACAAAATCCATACTCTATAGTCTCTACCTATATACGATAGTATTCTATATTCTTTAATTCCATAAACTACCTAAAAAGTAATTATAGTTAAAAGAACCACTAATCATTTGATTTATTGGGTCTAATAAAAGTCGAAAGATGATAGTTATGATTATTATAATAAGATATTATAATTAACTGAACAGGTAGCCCGTCATGTGAGACTATTATTGACAGAATGTCCCTAAAGTCGATACTATTTTGAAATATTTGATCCTTGCCTCATTGGGATTATTAAGAGTGGATCGGGAACGATTTGAATTATTATTATTATTATCAATTGTTCGTGTCAATAGTTTATAAAGCAATTGAAATCTAAAAAGAGAAAACATGATTGAAGTATAGAGGAAATCTACAAAAACAGTTAAAAGTTGTTAATTCTAACATGCCAGAAGGAGTGAAAGCTAACGGAAAATTCATAGTGATATATATATATATATATATATATATATATATATATAGCTTATCATGGCAAAGCCTGTAGATTTGATAATATAGAATTTTATCAATTTGGGACCTGAAAGATAGATGAATTATCATTCTGGGACCTAAAAGAAAATTTCTACCCGGATAAATTTTATTTTAACCCGTGCACGGCACGGGTAAAGGCTCGAACTGCATTACAATATGAATAAGGAAAAACTGAAAATAATAATTCCAATAATTGTCGATCCGCTAACAATAATCTCAACTATTTATTATTTTGTATAATCACAAATATATGACTTGTTCGCCAATAATGGTCCATGACTGGATATATCCTCCTATAGTGTGTCACTTCCAAATAGAAAATTAAGCATATTGATTTTTAACTAATTTTAAAATGAATGAGTATTTTTAAATGATTAGATTTAATAATTTTTTGATATTTAAAATAAGTTTTTTTGTTTTACTTAATTTTAAGAATCTAGGTTTCTTTTTTCAATTTTAAATTGTATTTAACTTACAATTTTATATATTTGTAATATCTTACATATAATAACATTTTAATTTTGAATTTTATAAAAACAAAATCCATACTCTATAGTCTCTACCTATATATTCTATATTCTTTAATTCCATAAACTACCTAAAAAGTAATTATAGTTAAAAGAACCACTAATCATTTGATTTATTGGGTCTAATAAAAGTCGAAAGATGATAGTTATGATTATTATAATAAGATATTATAATTAACTGAACAGGTAGCCCATCATGTGAGACTATTATTGATCAATTTAACTGAACAGGACTCAAATGATGAAAACTATCAATCTAGGACCTAACATTTCATAGGTTTTGATCAATTTAATTTTTTATTAACTCCATTGATAATATTTGATGTATGATATATTTAATTTTTTTACATATTCAATATTGGTGTCATATGAAAGATAATAAAAAATCACGAATTATGATATATTTTTTTATAAAAGTTAAATTACAAATGAAAAAGTTATATCAATTTAAAAAATAGAGATGTTTTTGGTTGGGATCAATGAAGTGATTCCTAAGTTCAACCTATTAGCTTAGTATTGATAAATAAATTAACGTGATAGTAACAATTCTAATCTAACTTAAATCATATTCTAACAAATAAATAAACTAACGTAAGTGTAGTAACAATTCTAATCTAACTTAAATCCTATTCTAACAAATAAATTAACGTAATAGTAACAATCCTAATCTAACTTAAGTCATATTCTAACGCAACATAATTAAAAATAATGTAATATACTAAATTGGAAAGAGATCTACAATGAATGTTTGCTTAGAAGATGACACATGTCAAAACTTTCTATAATTGTATCTTTGAAATGTATTATCTATAGATAGATGTCACATTATTTTTATTTCTATTTCGGAATATTTCCTTATAAATAATGATAACAAACACATTTGTACGTGATTCACTGTTAGATACTTAGAACATTTTATCGTCATCTTGATTTCGGTGTTTTTACCCGTTCACGTGCCCGGCCTCTTTTAGTTCGTCGAATCGTCGATGGAGCTGATGAACTACTCTTTGGTGAATGTAGCTGATGAACTTTGTAAAATAGGTTAGGTCTATTTAATATAGCTAGTATATTTAGAGACTATATATTAAAACTTTAGATATGTCATAATGCCAAATTTAAACACCCACAAGTTTACCTCACCTTAACAATATAATAATAAGTATCATGTTACCCTTTATGCCCCGAGAGTTGTTTTTTATTTTTAGTGTAATTTTTTTCATTTTTCTTCATATTTTGTGAATCTCGCATTCTCGCCAATGTTTAATAAGTCTACTATAATTGTTATTCAACTAAATTAAGACATCCCAAATTTGTGAATCCGTCCTTGCCTTTATGTCAATTTAACTTTTTGATGATATTTTGCCTTTGAATTCAATATCTATGATCTTATTTGATCCAAGTGGTACGAGACTCAATTGGAACATATTTCCTAATCTTGAGGTCGTTTATCATGGTATCACATCATATTTTTTTTTTAATTTTGATTGTTTGATAATTCGTACTGTTCGAAGTTCATTCTCAGCCGCTCAAGAGTTTTGAAATACAATAAAAGATAGAATGAATTACTAAGAAAAACCCAACATGACACTATATGTACGATGCATTAGCTAGGCATACAGCAATAATGATTTCTGCCCAACTCACATTTAGGCCCTTCAATCCAATTTAATAAAGTAGCTAAAAAACTATGCTTTGTATACTGAATCACATAATTAAGAGACTTAACAAAATAAATCTAATTAAAAGTACTGGAGATAGTCTCCATGATGAGTTAATTAATATATATCCTATTATGTTAGACATGATTTCAATTGTCTAGTTTAAATTAGTCTCATTTGTTTGATTTAAATATATATGGTCCATTCAAAAGGTCTAGCTCTTTAAATCAATTAGTTTAAAAGGTCCCTTTTTGTGAGATATGCAAATGATCTATCACAGAGTGGTTATAATTATGTTCAAATTTGAAATGTGCACGATGCACATGTGACATGAGAGATATAGACACAAAATATTGATTTTATGACATTCCCTCTCCTTCTTTCCTCGGTCTTATGTGTTTTTGGTAAGTTTTTCTCTGCAATGTCAATCACAATGTCTACATCTAGACATTGTGGTTGACATTGTGAAGAAAAACTTACCAAAATGATGCAAGATCCTTCAAATAAGGAGAAAGATATTCTATGTATTGTTTTTTTAATTGGTTATTTCTCATACCACGCATGTACCGTTAACGTTTTAGCATTGAAGATGCTCTAATAGTTATAAAAGTTTGATTTTGATTAGGCTGCATATCATAATTACTTTAGTCACATTTTTATCTATATATCTTAGGAGAAAGTTTTTAATCAAAATTAAACAAGATCATCATTCATTAATGAGCATAATTATATATAAAAAACTTCAATTCTTAAATACTTCATTCGATTATCATTGGTTGTCCATGCCCCCATGGAGCCGAATCCTCTACCATATGCATTGTGACGGTAGGGTGGTAGAGGAGGAAACTCGCGATTTGTGTATAAAATTGGCCTACACTCTATAGACGGTCAAATCTTAAGTCATAGGGTGGAGAGCGGTGTCTATATTGTTGAAGTATTTTACATACCGATAAAATATGATTAGTTAAACAACTTGAGACAGAGGTTCCAATTCTGTAGCTCATATTCCTAATATTTTCTTATACTAAAAAAAGGACAGAAATGGGAATATTCTGGGATTAGAGAAACCTATTGAAGTGTGCCAAAAAGCAGTTAGCTTTGCTGAATTCACGCTATTAGTGTGCCAATGTAGAAAAGAGAGCTGTCGCGGAGAAAAAAATAAAAAGCAATCTCCTTTTGCCCTTGTTTTTTTTTGTTGCAAAAACAAGAAGAAAGAGAGTTAGTTTCACGTGTATAGTATTTCTACGGATCTCGAGAGCCAATTAACTGTGTAAATTACATTTACATTACAAAAAATGGGAAAAACACTGAAAAAACACGGGATTAATAAGAGCTTTAGGTAGGAGTTTGCCAAGAATCATAGAGAAATTTGGGAGAGATATGCCATTTCGGGCCAAAAACATTTTGACACAGACTATTTGGCACAAATTCATCAATCCTATCAATCCGTATCAATCCTGCAGTAATGATTTTGTAGTGGGGATGACCCCTTCTAGCTCCTGCTTGTCCACCTGTACCAACATTAGCGCTAACCTCATCACATTAAAAATGTTATTAAGAGGGTCATCTAATCAATTTATAAGTCATGTTTTAAATGGTGAATTGAGACTCCATAATATACATAAAAAAATAAACTTGAAATTGATACTCGTATTTGTTATTGTGAGGTTGTGTTTTGTGTTTATGTCTTGTTTAACTAAACACAAGTTCATTCAGAAAAGAAAATTTAATGAGTGGGCATGGCACATTTTAAATTATGAACAATACACCTTTATATTGTCATAAACCTCATTGCACATTGTCAATTATTTTCAATATTTTGTATTGGGTGCGAAATAAGAAAAATAAAAATTATGTGATAGAGTTTTGTGTGAAGTAGAGATAAGAATTACAAATTTAGTACTCCCTCTGTCCCTGAAAGAAGTTCCATTTTACTATTCATTGGTCAACTTAAATCACTCTTAATCTCTTACTTTTTATATCAAAATTTTATAAAAGTTGAATTATTTTTTGCAGGCTTTGTAGCGGGTTTAATGTAGTTTCTGAATATGTAAATTTTATTTACTAAAAATAATCCGAGTTTTCACAGGGATCATTTAACTTTATCGTCGGTCAACCTCGTAATCCGCAAATGGAACAACAATAAGGGACGGAGGGAGTACTTTACAAGAAAGTAATTTTATGGGACAAACAAAAAAACAAAATCTGACACTATCATTGTGGGTTAAAAAAATGCAATAAGCTATTTATCGGTTCTAAAAGCAGGCTATTCGTCTGATCATAAGTTTCATAATAACTTTAGAATTAGCAGAAATAAATTGAGTTTTTTTTTTTTTATCTTTTTTCTCTATCTAGCTGCAGGACTTTTAGAGACTAACATGTCAGTTTCTTGATAAATAACTGCACCAATTCAATGAGATAACCTTATGTTATCAGGTGAAAAAATTATTAGTTTTTTTCAAATGTTACTATAAGAAAACTTATTCACAAAAATATGATTAAAGTTACTTTAAAAAACGGTAGTGTCATAATCATTTAAATGTAAAAATTGAACATGACTAAAATTACTACTATGGTCACTAGACATAAGAAGGCACATTTTCGTAAACAATATAATCTTTATTTTAATTTAATCATAAATATGTAATTATTCTAAAAAATGGTAAATTAAAGGTAAAAATTTAATGCAAATCGATCACTTAATTACCCATTCACTAATATCTCAATATTGTAGAGGTAAAAATTCGATTTCAATAGAAAATTTAATTTTTACATGCAACACATGATATGACCCATGCACACAATAAATTGAATGTGGAATTGTGTGTGTGCACCTTTGCTTGCTTGCTTTCCTCTTCTTCTCCCTTTTCTAGGCTATAAAGCTAAGGTGATGGGAATGCCTTTGTCCAGAAATCAGTCCAAGTTCATCCATTTTCTCCCCATGCCATTAGTTCTCTCATGGCCTCATACACAACTCTGTCTCTATAAATAATTACCGATCTTACCCTTTGGTTCATTCTTTGATTTATTTACATAAATATATTTATATATGTGTGTATAATAATTTTTTAATTAGTTTTTGCTTCAGATCCCAGAAATGTTAAACTAAAAATATCAATTTCATAGTTACAAATTAAAAAAATTAAAAAAAACTCGTATAATTATGGAGTGGAAAAAGTGTTACTTGGATGTGATTTTGGTTCCTGTGGGGTGTTTGATATGCTTAGGGTATCATGTTTGGCTATGGCACAAAGTTCGGACCCAGCCGCTCACAACCATCATCGGAACTAACGCCGCCGGCCGCCGTTTGTGGGTCTCTGCCATCATGAAGGTACGTAATTAATATTCTAGCTAGTTATTTGTCGTTCGGGATTTGTTTGAATTAAGGTCTTTTAGTTTTTCTTATTGTAAAATCCAGGGCGTCGTCAAAATTATAAGTTAACAGTATTACACGCAATAGTATTACTGTCAAATTATTTAGTTTAATTAGGCGTGTTAGGTTTATAAAGGAGGAGTATTTTTATTGAAATAAAACTTTTTTTTGAAAGGATTGAAATAAAACTTATTAATTACAATAATATGAATAAAGTATAAAGATACTTATTAATTGGAATAAAAATACTATTATAGTCACTACACTTAAGTGGTTATATATATTTTTTAAATCATAAATATGCAATTATTTTCTTAAAAATTGAATACACTCGGGAAGTTATCTCAATATGGAGCTAGACATGGGCGGAGGCCGCGGAGCTAGGGGTGAGCCAACCTAGGCCATGGCTCACGCCAAATTTTAAAAATGGCTTAATTTTAAGATAAAAAATTTTGTGTAAATTTTTTTCTGAAAAATATTCTTTGTACCGGCACAGTGCTCCGACTCCGCCCTTGGAGCTAGAGTAATATATGGGGGAAATTCCTAGCTAGAATATGAGTATAAATAATGTTAATTTAAATTCTAAATTTTTTAATGCCATATGTTGACATTACTGACTTTATTATGACTGTATTAATAATGGCATAATATATTTAACATTATTTTCCGAGCATGACCATAATTACCTATTTTAAGTGAATAAAAACACGGTGCTTTTATTTTAGAATTTCATATTGTTTTTGCTTCTAACTAGGACAGTTTAATTTCTTGAATATATAAAAATTATTTTCATTACATTCAGAACTCAATACTATTGAACTGTTGAAATATAATTGTTAATTTTCAGTTTAAGAATGCAATTTTCAGATTTTGAAAAGTGTATAGATATTAACTAATAATTTTAGGTCTTATTACAACTTTTAATAATTTGCTCACACCGTTTAGAGATAAAAAAGATTTGTAAATTGAGTTTTTTTGCACCTAAGAATGAAAATAAAATGAAAATTGATCCGGGCAAAATTTAAAGAAAAAGGAATGAAGTAAAAAGAAAAAGAATTAAATATTAAAGAAATGAAGTAGTACGTATTGGGCAGTGAACTGCAAAACCTTCTATTGATTATGTGGTCTCAAATAGTCTAAGGGTCTGTTTGCAATCTATTAAAAAAGGTGTTTTTAACTTTTTTTAAAGAAAAAAACACTTATTTTACCAAACACTACCAACTTTTACTTTTTCGTCTTCCGTGAAGAATCTACTTTTTACTTTTTCTATTACACAAAAAGCACTTATTTTACCAAACACTACCAACTTTTACTACTAATCATTTTTTCCCCAAAAGTGCTTTTATTTAAGCACAAATGGTTGCAAACAAAGCCTAAATTGATACATGGTACTATGTACTATTGCTTGGGTCCCACTCAAAATTGCCAATTTTATGGTGAGTTAGAATTTTAAAGGTGAGAACTCCAGTACTCATTTAAAAAATGAGGTACCGTACCTACCACTCACTTAATTGATTCAAATAGGTATATCATTTTTAATTTAGACTTAAATATTTCAACTGCAACATTCTGATTGCTCCATGTGGACAACGGTATGATACCTTATGGGTACCATAAAATCTACCAATTTTAAAAAGTAAAACCGGTATATAAAAAAAAGTAAAACCGGTATAGACTATATATGATGTTTGTGTAGAGGAGAGATAGATGAACAATACTAAATATTCATTGCTTTAAAAAGAAAGTGATAAAGTTGTTAGAACAAACAAACAAGAAAAGATGACAAAGTCTAGTGGAACGGAAGGAGTGATATAATCTTATCCGAATCTAGATAGTATACCATTCATTTGTTCTTAAGGAAGTGCAACAATCCATTTTTCACGTTTGGCAATGCACAACTTTGATCATTAATATATAATACGGAGTATATATTATTCTCTATGAGTAAAAAAAATTAAAAAAAATGTTTTTGAAAATTTAATTAAAATGAGACAAATTTAACATTTTATAAAACAATTATTTATACATGTTGAAAAAATTATTTATACATGCGTTGTCAAAGTAAAACATGTGAATCGCGTAAAATTCAACATGTTTCACTTATTTAAGAACATATAAAGTATGTTATGATAAAATCTCATGCTTTTTCAGATATTCGTGCATTTTACTATTAGTAAAACACACTTATAATCCTTAAATTATCATCATCATATCATTTTGATTCCTAAAGACTTAAACTAATAAATATATCATTTTAGTCCTTATTCTAGACATATTACCCGAAATAGGACTAAAAAGTTTGAAAATTCAAAAATATAACCGCCATGTTTTTATTCCCAAAATAGGACTAATTATTGTCATGTTCTGGCAGTACCAGACTTCAAACATGGTAGTATTTTCCAATCTTGACAGTAATTACTCTTATTTTGAGAATAAAAAACATGACAGTCCTATTTTGGAATTTTCAAACTGTTTTAGTCATATTTTGAGAACTTTCCCTATTCTATTTAATTCATATTAACCCGGTCCTTTCGCCATTTTAACCATTTAATTGATGGAATGCTCAAGATATTGCATCTAAAAGTCACGTGCATTGCTAAAAATTTACATGAAGTATAAGCTCAAATAATATAATTTAGGGATCCAAATAACACGATAGATATGATCATGATAGTTTAAAAACTTTTGTGCATTTAACTCTTTTATTATCCAACTGTGATCTTGTATGGGTTGTGATCGTTGATCATTCGCGTATTTAAATATGTTATTGGCTATGTTTTTGTTGTGGTATTTCCGCTCATGAAGTCATGATGGCTGGAATTTTTCGAATTCAGTCAAGAAATTAAATATAAAAGTTGTCTTGTTTGGAAAGAATGATGAATTTAGCTGATAGTGATTTATAAAAGTTGAACATTGACCAACTATATATTTTAATAGAGAATTAGTTATAATATAAAAATATAATGATATAAAAATGTTATTTATTAGAAATATCTTCATGATCAAAGTATACAATTAATAATTTTCACAAAAGAATATTTTAAAAAACATTTGTCAAAGTTTATCTGACTTGAAAATACAAATATCACAAATTAACTTTTAAGAGATGAAGGGTCAGAGATTTTCAATTTTAGTCCTAAATCTTTCAGCAGGTGTATACATAATTAATCTTGTAACTTCGATCACTAACAAATTTAAAACCACTCATTAATATGCCCATTTTATAGACCTTTTCATCCGAAAGCACAATTTAGGGAAAAAGCTACAGGAGAAGATGAAAATTCTACCGGAAATTACAATATCCTTTTGGGTGGAAAATCCTCATTAAGGACAAATTTATTAATTACAAGATCAAATTTACAAGTGACTCAGTTATTATAGAACAAAAAATGGACAAGTTAAGCCATAATATAAAATACCTAAATTATAAATCTCCCTATAATTTATTACGGAGTAATTACTTAGTTAGCAAACTCACCAAATTCTGTAATTTATCACATTTAGAGCCCGTTTAATTCGTAAACTTTATTTTCATCTTATTAGTTTTATCAATCAACATTTTTAACAAACACGTAATTTTTGATTTCACGCGCTAAATCATATAATAATAAAAAATAAGTAAGGTTAGAGTTACTTTTATATTTGAAATGATTGATGTTACTATAAACTTTAACTCTTTTTCATATGTTTTTTCTAATTTTATCAATAGGATATATTTTAAGATTTTTTTTCTTCAAAATTTAGCAAATTCAACCCTTTATCCGGAATTTTATCAATTTCAGCAAATTTAGTCAATTCACCGACAATGTTACTAAACGGATACATAGCATACTCCATATTTAGCAAATTTCTATCCTACCAAACAAACTCTAAGAATGTGTTCATTTAGGATGTTTCTACTTGGACTAGTTCTAGTGGCAGACCAGAACACATCAGACTTAATTAAATAGATTACAACAATCCGGTTCAAATTAGAACATCGTAGACAGACTTACAAAGACCAGACTTAAACAGCACAGATCAAACTAGACTAGATAATTTCAGTCCAATTAAAAATAATTTCAGGTCTCATAACAACCACATATACCAGACTTTGAACAATAATGAAACACATATAATTGAAAACATTCCATATATTTTTATATCACTTTTATATATTAGTCTTAATACCTTGTAATTCAAAGAGATGCGAATGTTAGTATGTAAAGTAACTGCTGACGGCTTCATTAAGAGAGTGTTTGCAAAAAATTTAAGTGTTTTTCAATTTGTGGCTTAAAAAAATTGAAATGAGTATTTTCAAGTGACAACTTATGGTTAAATGATAGTAAGCTAATCTGACACTAACCAAACAGGCTCTTTGAAACTAAAAGTGACGTGATTGTGTTGTTTGAGTTGGAAAATTTCACAAATTTGGCAGACAATTATTTTAGAAGGATTGAGTATTAAAATGGAAAACTAGAACTCCCTTGTAAAATCGAAACCAAAAATACGGGAAACTTTCAATCACGAAAGCGTGCGGTTAATTACATCCCATTTCAGACGGAACAAAGAACAATAGTGGGGAGGCAAGTTTAGGAATACCAAAAATTATTAAAGTGCGTCTATATTTGTAGCCTATAAAAGCATTACTATACGTTACCTAGCAAAGTTTGTAACATTAGGCCGGGGATTATGTTGTTTCCTTACGTATCCAATCCCAACACATCAATAAGACAATAACAACTTTACTTTTGGTTAAATACTATCAGAGTAACAATCAGAGTAATGCTTATATTTAATTATGTATTCCATGTAGGGCTGAGCACGGATTTGGGATTTCCCATTCCGTAGCGAGAACCGTACCAGAATCGATCGAAACCGGAAAATATAATACCGTATCGTACCGATCTTTTTTTATATAATATGGTACGCTACTGAACTGTATTGAACCGAAATATCTCGAACCGTCCCATATCGTCCCGAAAAATTGGCTATATAAAGTAATATATATTATATTATATTATATTATATTATATATAAAACCGTACGACATTACAAAGAACCAAACTTTACTCAAATATTATATTATATACGTATTATATTATATTTTTCATGTGAAGACATACATACCTTTTGTTTTTTCAATTTGGCTATCACTTTCGATTTTTAGTTGAATGTTATCTTTCATTATTATAGTTTTGACTATTAGTTTTGTATTTCAGTTATGTTAAATTTTAATCTTGCAGTCTCTTTTCTTCAATTTTGTATAGTTACTTATTATTAATGGTAAAACTTAAAATATTTTTGACTTTGTAGGAGTTAATTATTTAGGAATCGAATAGTACAAAAGAACCGTACCGAACCGTGCCAAACTGTATCGAAAATTGGCACGGAACGAGACATGTTCTATATATATTCAGGACGGTACCGGTTCTTTGATTTTTGAAAGAACCGCATTTCGAGACGGGACAAGTTTTATAAAATAACCGTTCCGTACCGTCCCATTCTCATCCATAATTCCATGAGCATAAACAACAATATGGGTTCGAGGGAACAAAGAATATTACGTAGTACTCTCTCTGTATATATGTGTGAAATTCGGATCCGACCTCTCTGTCTCGCTTTGGAAAGCAAATAGAGTGCCTCACCATGTTGAGTTCTCAGATAAAAAAAAATCACTAACAACTCAAAGATGGAGGGTTCATTTTTTTACACGATCTCGATACCTTGTTTTAATCTCTATCTTTCATTTCAATACATTTTAACCTCTGCCCTCCTTTGTGGGGCGTAGCTCACCTGGTAGAAAGAGAGTGCCACAAGAGGGAGAATCGAGGTTCAACTCCAAAAAGGACTTTATGGAATGAAATCTCACTCTCTTCCAATTAATGTATGATCAAAAATCAATTTACCTCCTCCCAGATAACTAACTTTTCGGTCGGTTCTGAAAGCCCTCAGAGATGAGACGTCACCCTTTTTAACCTCTGTCTTCCATTTGAATAAGGCAAGTGCCTTAACATAGATAATCTCAACCTAGGAAATTGATAATTTTTGTTCTGACAAAAGATTACATAGTATTTTTATGTATGAAGTGAGAATAAAACTCTTATTACTTACACCCTCCGTTCTCTAATAGATGGGAGTATAGGCTTTGACACAAGATTTAAGATGAAACTAATAGGGGTAGGATAAAAGGTGTAGTGGGTTGTGTGTAAAGGAAAAAGTTTGAAAGAGAATGAGGGTAAATGAGTATATTTATTGAAAAAACATACCAAAAGTGGAAAGGGAGACAACTAATAGAGAACATCCCAAAATGAAAAGAGGACCAAGTATTAGAGAACGGAGGGAGTATATATTTTGAAATGGTATAAAAAGAGATGTGGAATTATGGTATGCAATTGCTTCCCCATCAAATATTGATCTAAATAAAACTAATCAACAATCTACGCAGGGCAAAGCCAGACTTCAGGGAGGGGGATATAATAGAAGTTCCAAAATATAAAGGATAATTCGCAATTTTAGTCTCATGAATTTACTCCGTGCCCGGTTTTAGTTACTTGAGTACATACTTCCCCACCGGAAAGTACACTTTCTTACAGATAATTCACCGCAAAGTATATACCGCCCATGTCAAATTTTTTGCCATAAAGTGAACTTTCAAGTGGAAAATTCCTTAAACTACAAAGACCTAGTAGTTAGAGCACCTGATTAATCCGCATGTGAGTACAAAATATAAAAATTAGAGACACATGGCTTGCCAAAATGCTTCATAATTTTTATTTGAGGGGGTCCAAATAATTTCCAGTGGTGACATATTACAAAAATTTGAAAAGTGGGAGGGGCCATGACTTTACGTCTATACTTACACAAAGACTCCAAAGATAACCAAGTTTTAATTTTAGTTAGTGTGTCTAGATGTCGTGCTTCATTATCTACTAGCAGGTGCGGATCCAGAAAATTCATTTTTGGAAAGTTCAAAATAGTTTTTGGAGGATGAAAACTTTTTTTTTGAGGTTGCGAGAATTATTTTTCGTATATATATATACACAAAAAAATATTGTTGTATATATATATAGAATGTTAGAGCTGGTTAATTAAATTATTTAATGTAATTTTGATGATGATGAAGCTAATTAAGAAAGGATGCAGGATAATGACAAGAAAAACATATTGGCCGTTCAGACACTCCGGAACACAATAATGGGGTCCACCCTGATGGCGACCACCTCCATCCTCCTCTCCAGCGGCCTGGCCGCCGTGATAAGCAGCACTTACAGCGTCAAGAAGCCGCTGAACGACGCCGTGTACGGCGCCCACGGCGAGTTCATGGTGGCGCTGAAATACGTCACCCTGCTCCTCATATTCATCTTCGCCTTCGTCAGCCACTCCCTGTCCATCCGGTTCGTGAACCAGGTGAACTTCCTGATAAACTGCCCGCCGGACGACGGCGGAATAGTGTGCCCGGAGTACGTGTCGCAGCTGCTGGAGAAGGGGTTTGCGCTGAACACGGTGGGGAATCGGCTGTTCTACGCCGCGCTTCCGATGATGCTCTGGATATTCGGGCCGGTTCTTGTCTTTTTGTCTTATCTCACAATGGTGCCCCTCCTTTACAACCTTGACTTTCTTTTGACCGATGCTCATAAAGGGAATAATAATGCCTCTCTTTCCTTGTAATAATAATAATATAATTATGAGTTATTTAAAACTTACATTAGTGCCTTTTAGGTAAGACACAAACATGATATTTTGTCTTCTATTCTACTTACTTATCGTCGTATTTTGTTAATTAGAAATAATTTTAAATATTACTCATGTAAGAAACTGTGTGCTTCATATTTATACATAGAAGAGATTATTGAGTTCGTAAAGGAAAAAACGGCGTTTTCATATTGGTGAAAACATTAAAAATGGGTACAAATGATTTTTCATTTTAGACCCTGTTTTTATTTAAACCAAACCCTATACATATAATTAGGATCAAATAAATGAAATCTTAATGTAAAAGTTGGGAATAATTCTCGTGCGTTAGATTTGAGATTAATTACCAGATGGTTTCAAAAGTGCCAACAATGCATCATATTTGGTTAAAAAATGTGGTGTCATTTTCGTAATAAGTGGACGTATTTTGCCACCGCAAAAAAAGTGCAGGATTGGAGTTCAGAATGTTGTAAAACGAAGTAAAAGTGGGAGTTCAGTACAAATACTCTTGCTTGTTTAAGTCTTTTAGTAAGAGTCATGGTGAAATAATTTTGACCTAATAGAAAGATTTACAGGTGTAATGCTAGATATATAATCATCCAAATTTTTGTTCAGATTACTCAAGGAGACTGAATCACTGAATCCACGGGATGGTAATGAGATTGGAACGAATGCATCATACGAAGTACTAATTAAATTAATTAATACTTGAGGAAAATTTTAAAATAGGATAAATTTTTATTTTTTTAAATCATAAATTAGCTTTAAGTAGTTGTACTTGTATTCATAACATTATTTCATAAAAAATTGATATCCTTAAATGTAAACAATCATTTAAATAATACCTTTAAAATTTAACAATTTTAAATTGTTTAATAATTATTTAAACAACTTTAAATAATACCAACTATCATCCACAAATCAATAACAATGCATACTTTGAATATGATTTCTAATAATATCAACTATTTGAATGTGAGACAAAAATAATATGAAGTCACTTTTCTACAATAAACCAATCATTTAACACAGCGAAAACTAATATCAAACCATAAAAAATGATATTTGAAAAATTGCTTCATATCACTTTTGATATGTATTCAAATAGTTGGTATTAATATAAGTTATTTCTAAAATACGTATTATTCTTGGTTAATTGAAGATAGTTTGTAGGATTTTTCCATGAATATTAATTTAAAAAAATGCTACTTATTTTTTAAAGGTGACATATTTAGTGACTAGTTCTCAATGACTCATCATCTACATTATAATGACTCTTGTCCAATTACTCGTACATGGTGACTAGATATATTTTTGTCCAAAAAGCATTATTGAATCAGATTTTTGTCTCGGAAGACATCATTAGTAATATACTTCGTATATGTCATTTCTTGTAGTTTATATTGTTTGAAGTTATTTTCCCTTTAACAAGTTATCAACTAACCCTTAATACTATCAATAATTATCAATTGATTAAAGCAGTTTACACTACAGAATCTGTGTCATCCATCGGCCGATAAGCCAATAGCCCTACTCTCAACAGGGGTGTTTGGTTAATGGCATATATATATCAGCCATTTTTTGGCTTATTTGATCACTATCTGGCATATATCAGCCATTTTTTTGGCTCATTTGATCACTATTTGGCTTTTTGACCAGATAAACAGCTAATTAATAGAAGTGTTTGGTTAATTAGCTATTTCATTTGGCTTTTTATCTCAAACAGCCAAAATAAGAAAAGCCACAAAATGTGGCGTTTAGTCTTGGCCGTTTGAACGCCGATAGTGATATTGCTATTCTACCCACATTGCTCCCCTCTTTTTGTCGCTTCACTTCGTCTTCCACGTCCTATGCCCAGAAGAAAAAATCAGTCGTGAAGCTCTTCTACCAAGGTAACTGACTTTCACATTCTTTGTCTTCCACATGTCGCTCTCCTGTGGCAAACTTTGTTTGCCAAGGTATGCATCTTCCTTCAAAATAATTTTCTCATGAATTTTTCTGTTTAAAATAAATAACTCAGAAACAAATGAAAACTGTTGTTTTGATGTTTTGAATATGCATTTACCGTCATTCTTGCCACTACAAGATCATTAAACATACAACACAATTTTTCTTTATATTTGTACTTACTATCCCATGAATTAATTATGTACTAAAATACAATCATATTTATTTATTAAATCTATGAAAAACAATAACCTAAAAGCTACACCAACATAGAACACAACTTTTCTTTATATTTGTACTTATTATTCCATTGATTAATTACATAGTAAAATACAATCATATTTATTTATTATATTTATTATGAAAAACAACGTTTAAAATTCCAAGTGGTTAGTAGACAAAATAAATTAATCGATGTCCTTAATGTCATTTTACAATTTATCAACTGATTGCAAACAGTCATTTAATCAAACGCAATTCTATGAACAGCTAATACTAGCACTTAATCAAAACAGTCAACAGAATCCACTACCACCAATCAGTCAACAGAATCAGCCAATACTTAACAGCCAGCTAATTGCCAAACACCCTCAACATCTTTTCGCTAAAATTAACAAAACTTTTGAGGGAGCAATGAAGTAGTACTTCGTATTTCATAAACTCTTATTGATTCAGGGAGTCCGATTTTGTTCACCCCTCTAAGGAGGGGGAACATCACCCTCTCCATGCAATGCATGCCATTTGTCACTCCAATTATCTTTCTTCTTAAAATTATTATAACTTTTTTTGTATATAATCTGATTTTCACAAAAAACATATCAAATTTAATAATTTTTTTATTATCTTCCCAATGGTATCCATATTGCATATAAAAAAATCGGGGGATAAAACATTTTTTTTCTTAAATCTTTGTTAGCTGTTTTTTTTTTAATTTCAAATATTCAATATTGATATCATATTAAAGATTATAAAAAATAAACGATATAATTTTTGAAAAAATTGAATAAAAAATGTTCACCTGGGAACAAAATTGTTCTCTGTCCGCAAAACAAAATTAATAGTAACCCAGCCGCTAAAAGAGGACCTTCGCTCGCTCAATTCAATGGTGATGGATGACGTTAGTTTCTCTTCTTTGGATGAAGGGAAGTCTTCCCTTTTCCTTTTCATGCCTTTCTTTCAGTTTCTTTTTTCTTTTATCAAAATTCCAGTGAAACTAACTCCATTGTTAAAGAACATTTCAAGCAAGAGAAATGAATTCGAAAAACCCAGAATTAATTTTTGGAGTTTCGGACTGAGATTCAAGGATGGAATAATGAAATTGATTTCAAAGCACATATAGTCTTGTGAGATTACGGTTCGAAAGAATTCAGAGATATATATGAGAAAGGTGAAATAGGAGGAGATATGTGGGGCTCAACGCCAACAATGAATCTTCCGATAGGGAAAGAGAGAAATAAGTTGGTAGCTGTGGCCATTGACAAAGATAGAGGAAGCCAGATGGCTCTGAAATGGGCTCTTGACAATCTTGTTGCCAAAAACCAGACCATACTCTTGCTTCATGTGAATCTTACCCAAAGTAGTAATCTTTGTCTGACAATGTGCATGTGCTAATTATTTCCCAATCAATTAGCATCATTGGTTTAGGATAATAGTAATTTGACAAATTCACGAGTTGTCAAAAATCAACACGTATAAATTTCATTAAGAAATAATTTTCAAAACCAATTCTTTAATGGCTAAACCATTCTTAGCTAAGGCCAATTTTCACATTTGTTTTTATATAAATGCAAAAAACTTAGATGTAGAGTTTTGTCTATACTGATAATGTATATAACTATGCTATTGATGCAGGACCAAATCAGGATTCTGATATTTGTGATGAGAATGGATTGACACTTCGAGAAATGGATCCACAATCAAAAGACCTATTTCTCCCTTTCCGTGTCTATTGCACACGCAAAGATGTTAGTTCTTTTACATTCATCTGCTTCAGTTTAAACCTGTGATGAGCAATGAAAGTTAAAGCGTATAAGAACAATTTAGTAACTATAATTATTTACAGGTACGATGTCACGAAGTCTTGTTAGAAGATCTAGACCCTGCTAGAGCAATTATTGAATATACAAATCGAGTTGGGGTTGAGATATTAATTCTTGGTGCTGCTGCTAAAGGTGGTCTTCTAAGGTATGTATACAATTTGGATAGTGACATGATTTTCTGGATGTTAAACTGGGTATTGCCTTAAACTCTCATATCTGAATGTTATGAGTTTCTGTTTGTTATTGGTGCATATGTAACTTGAATTGTTTCTATTGTTTGTCAAATGAACTATCAAGTCAGTCTAACTTTGCTCTCTCTTTAACACTTTTTGTGCTTTGACTGTTAAAGTTTTCCACTTTTGGTCCCTCAAATCATGAAATTAAAATTAGTTGTCAAAGGATTGAAATGCTCTTATAATGCATAACCTGAATCTGGTGTGAGATTTCCCTGATGTTTGGATGGATAAATGACAAAAAGGACCAAACATCGAGTAAGTCTAATAGTCTTTCACCAAAACTACGAAAACTAAAAGTTCGTGACCGAAATGGGAAGTGACTTAGTTTTCATGGGAGTTGGGACCAAAGAGGAAATAATCCTATGAAACTTGGTATGTGAGTATCATCTTCGAGTCAATAATCATAATCTTACATTCTCACCAAAAGTACCTAGTTAGCAAATAGATTTTAATTTGAATTGTTACTTAGAATTGTATGCAGAAACAGGTTTTAAAGTATTCTAATTTAAGTTTCATTTGTTGCCATGAAGATTTAAAATGAAAGATATCCCTGGAAATGTGCTAAAAGGGGTACCTGATTTCTGTACTGTGTATGTTATCTCCAAAAATGGAAAGATATCATCTACCCGGTCTGCTTCTCGTTCAGTGCCATTCACCCATCCACTACGTCACCAATTGGCTACCACAAAACCAAATGCAGCAGAGACGCTGTTTCCATCAAAGAGTTAGTTTATTGATTCATCGTTTTTATTCCGTCCTAGCGTAGTTTATCTGAATTAGTTCCTGACTTCCTGCAGCTGTTGATTTTTCTGGAGATTCAAGCTTTACATCTGAGTTATCTTCTGCCAGTTCACAGAATGATATAAAGTAAGTCACTGTTTTGGATTAAGAGCTTGTATGGTAAGGCTTAAAATGGATTAAGTGGCTGATTCTGCAGAAGTTGCTTGAGTGCTGCCTAACATTGCTCAATTATTAAAATACTTGTTGACATTATTTTAAATAAATTAAATTGAATTAAATAATTTCTAAAAAGAAAGGTTAGTGTGTCAATTTCAGCCACTGTTGCCAAAAATGTAACTACTGTACTTGTGTCTTTTCATTATCAGTGAAATAGATTAGTGTTTGCTAAAAAGGACGCTTACCAAATGGGCTGTAAGTTTGGAATGAATGCTTGAGAAGGGGTTTATTTGAACATAGGTTTTCTATTCTACGGCCTGATTGGAATTCAATATTTGCAACAGGTCTCCATTCACTCGCAGGAGAGCAGGAAATGGGAAGCCATATGAACACTCAAGGCCAACTAGTGACATATCCTTTGTGAGTTCTGGTAGAGCAAGTATTGATAGCTGTTTCCCTTCGTACAATGACAGCTTTGAGGATGGTCCAACCCCACCCCGGCTTTCGGGCTTCTCAGAATTTGAAACTAGCAGTTTTGAATCCTCCAACTTTGGCCGGAGATCAATGGACTTGTCATCACCTTCTGAGTTATCTTTTGTGTCAATGGACAGTGATCGAATGTCTATGTCGGGAATGGTAAGGCACCAGGTCTACTCTTATGACTGATATCCCAATCCATTCCATTTTAGAACTCAAGTGTTCAAAACAATCTGTCTCTTCCCTAGGTTTATGAATTTCATTCATTTAAAGTTCTATACACACACACACACTTTTAGCTAGTTTTGTATAAGCATTGATGAATCATGCATTTACATACTACAGAGTGCATAGTCACCTAAGGTATAAACTAATAAAAGGTAGGTCTTTCTGCTTTCACTTTTTTTGTGTGTGTGTTTTGTGCTCTCTGTTTAAAATAATTTTCTTTATTATGTTTTTACATTTTTCAATATAAATCATATAGGGTAGATTTGTTTTGGTTTTTTGGATATGTGATTTACATTACTCCCCCAGCCCCTAAAAAATAATTTTGTTTCAAACACTTTTTTGTCCCAAAATAAGAGTTCTGTCTGATGAAGTGAAGCTAATTTTTTGGACTTGATCTCTCTTTTTGAAAAATGAAATATGATATCAATGTTTCTAATCTTGCCCTACTTTATTGTCTTAAATATAACATACTACGTATTATTTAGTCTCTCATCTGAATCTTTGTGACTGGATGTGAATGTTTTTATTTGGTCTGATCTGAACAGAACAACACCTTCATGTAATTAGTCAAAAAATTGTCAAGAATGAATCACATACAAGTTACCTATCATATATGTAGTATTTCGTTAAACCAACAAGTAAATTTTTTAAATATACATGAAAATTATGCCTTATCAAAATACAAAGTTGTGAATTGGTTGGACAAGACTCCTCTTTTCTGATGATAGTAGTCATAGTACTCGTAGTAACTATTATGAAATCTATTGATTTTTGTTCCAAAGATTCTATAAATGGTTTCAAAATGGGAATTATGTTCTCAGAAACAATGAAACAAGAAATTCCATTTTAAATTTTTTTGACATCCTGTGTTTTCTTTGATAAACTGAAAGCAGAAGCACGACTGCGGAGCATAATTCTTTGTTTCTTTTTAGCTAAAAGTGAAAACAAAAGCATTACCAAGGGATAAATTACTAATTTCAATAAATTCTGACATTTTATTTGTGATTTAACCCAGGATGATGTTGAAGCAGAAATGAGAAGGCTGAAACAAGAGCTTAAGCAAACAATGGAAATGTATAGTACGGCATGCAAGGAAGCACTGAGTGCAAGACAGAAGGCATGTTCAAATTCCTATTTTCCTTTACACCCATTGTAATCATTGTATGCACATTCTAACATATCCCCCCTCTTTTGCAGGCAATGGAGCTCCAACGCTGGAAAATGGATGAACAAAAAAGATTAGAAGAGGCACGATTAGCTGAGGAAGCTGCATTGGCTCTTGCAGAAAAAGAGAAGGCCAAATCAAAGGTGGCCATAGAACGTGCTGAAGCAGTTCAAAGGTTAGCTGAATTAGAAGCTCATAAGAGAATTAGTGCAGAAATGAAAGCACTGAGCGAAGGAGATGAGAGCAACTCAGCGATGGGCCAAATTTCACAATCGCGTTGCAGATACAGGCGGTACACAATCGAAGAGATTGAAGCAGCAACTGACTGCTTCTCAAAATCTCTCATAATTGGAGAAGGTGGGTATGGGCCAGTATATAAATGCTATATTGACCACACATCTGTTGCAGTTAAGGCCCTTCGCTCTGAAGCAGCTCATGGAAGACAGCAGTTTCAGCAAGAGGCAAGAAAGCTGAACTATCTAATGCCCACTTTCCTTTACATTTCCAATTATCCTCAATAAAGAATTGCAGTTTTCCAACAACAATGCTTAAAAAGATATGCAATTCTGAATGTGAGACCACATGGTATAAACTTACATGTAAGAGTAAAAATAATAATTGGATTTAGAAATTTGAAATGTCAAGCCATATAGTATAAACATACAGGTAGAATTAGGATTGAAATGGGGCCTTTTAGCTGACCCAAACCATAATAATATATTTAATCCAATCTTTTAGCTAGTTCAAATGTTCAACTCAATCTTATTAACTTATCATTTTGTTTTTAATATGTGTAATTCTAAAACTTTCACCTCAAATAGAATACCTGACCATTTTGGATCTAACCGTGTGGTCACTTGCAAATTGGACTACCTTCTTCCTTTAAACTGAAACTTGAAATACAACAACAACGTTTAAAGAACCATGAACCGTTGGGACTGGACTTCTTGACAGACAAGTGGGCTAAAAACTGAAGGGCGAATGGGGATGAACTTTGAAAACACAATATACATTTGTGAAGAGTATATTTAAATATATATATAATAATGAAAGAGATATATTGATCAATTATAATGATGATGATAGCAATAATAATAATGGAAACAATTATTTTAATATTACGTAGTAATAAATAGTAAACAACAGTAATAATAGTAGTAATAATAATATAATATGAGTTGAACCTTTCTTATATGGCCGTTTTATCCGAGTCTTTCTACACTTTTTTCCTGTTATTATTTGACTTGATTAAAATAAGAATAAATTAGTAAGATTAAGTTGAATAGAAGAGTATTGTTTCCTTTGTGACCCTTTTTTGGGATCCCAAATACACTATGCTTATTGCTCACTTTTCAGGTTGAAGTGCTGAGCTGCATAAGGCATCCTAATATGGTTCTTCTTCTAGGAGCATGTCCTGAATACGGTTGCTTGGTATACGAATACATGTCAAACGGAAGCTTAGAGGACCGCCTATTTCAAACCGGAGGAACCCCACCACTTTCCTGGCAACTGAGATTTCGGATCGCAGCCGAAATTGGGACCGGGCTATTGTTTCTGCACCAGACCAAACCAGAGCCGATAGTCCACCGCGATCTAAAGCCAGGCAACATACTGCTAGACCGCAATTTCGTGAGCAAGATCAGTGATGTTGGCTTGGCTAGATTGGTCCCTCCTTCCGTAGCCGACACAGTTACCCAGTATCGAATGACATCCACTGCCGGAACTTTCTGTTACATTGACCCGGAGTATCAGCAAACTGGCATGCTTGGAATAAAGTCCGATGTGTATTCCCTGGGGATCATATTTCTGCAGATACTGACGGCAAAACCCCCGATGGGTTTGACTCACCTGGTTGAAAGGGCGATTGAGATGGGCACCTTTACTGAAATGCTTGATTCTGCTGTGCCGGATTGGCCTGTTGAGGAGGCTTTGAGACTTGCCAAGTTATCTTTAAAATGTGCTGAGCTTAGAAGGAAAGATAGGCCAGATCTGGGGCAGGTAGTGATGCCTGAACTTGAGAGATTGAGAGAACTTGCTGATGAAAGCATCCCTCCATCCTCCTTTTATTATCCTGGTCGTTCACCAAACCACAGCCAAGTTTCTATGTCTCAAGTAAGTCAATTTACAATTTCAGGTGTACATATCTTTTAATTGTTATCTTTTGTTTAGGTACCTGTTTTTTTCCATCAAGTTTGACTCCCTTACTCCACTTAAAACTTCCCTCATCAATTTTGATTGCATTTTGGAAACTATTAGCGGGGGTTAAGTTTAGTGAACTATTCATTCACATATAAAAAAGTAACAGAAAAAACCTAGACTGAGGCAGTAAAAACAAAATTGTGTAAGTTACATGGATGTAAGTAAACTGGATTAGCCGGGACTAAATACCTATTTAAACCATAATCATGTAGATGTCTACATTTGTTCTGAGCTTCAAAAAGCTATGGTTAAGGTTCGCAATAACTTAGCTTGTTTGAGTGTAAAATACAACTCCCAATTCACTACACATATTTTTCTCTTGATTTAGGATGTTAATGATGCTACGTTTTATTATCTTTATCATTGGAGATAGGCTGTGTTTGTTCAGTATAAACTATTTAAGGATTGTTCGTGAGAAGTTCTGATTGTTCTATCAAGGTAGTTTAGGTGGGCATGACTATATAGTATCCACGTGTTTTCACGGTATAATGGATGCTTCTCTTCTCCCAGGAAAATCTGAGCTGCCCTACGACTGGTAATTCTGGATGTGATAGCTACAGGAGTTCATCAAGCAGTGGGTTGTAGTAGGTTGGAAGCAAAGCCAAAAAGCAGTTTTAATTTGAAATTGTGAATGATTGTATCATTATTTCGTTGGATTTGAACTCATTTATCCTATTATGTTTAGTTTTAGAGGTATAATTAAGCATCATCTTTCATCTGTATATAGAAGGTGCTTAGGTTCGAAATGTAAATACTTTGAAGTGATGTTTTATTTAGTCAGTGTTGGGACTTGTCACGACCCTAGCAATCAACCCATCCTATAACCACCAAGCGGTCCAGTCAACCACAGGACCTGTGTTGGCCCTGTTGATCGATCAAACCGGTTCAAAGCTTACACGACAATTGGCCTGAACCCCACAATAGCATTGAAGAAGCAGACCAAATAGAGTGGCATGTGGCTTGACTTATTAGTTGTGGTCAGTGTTCTGATTTTTTTCCATGTCGGGCGTGTGAAAACACAATCCCTCATTGTGTCCAATGCTAGAGCCAGCACGAAGCGCAATGTCAATGAATTGATGTCATGTGTTCTTGGACTGGGGATCACATTTTTTGCTATGGTGTTGCTTATTGCTTGGTATAGCTCTATTGGCATCCTGGCCAAGCTAAATGCATACCTAGTCATGATAAATATAGATTTCCCTTAAAAAGGACTGAATTTTTTGTCTGAAGAGTTTTTTAGTAGAGCTCAAAGCCTCAAACTAACGTATCTTTCAAAGAGGAAGAGCTCAAGAGCCATTGCAAAAAGTCGGTTATGAAAAATCTATTGGGTGCACAATCTGTAATTCTGTACATGTGTGTTCACATATACTAGTATAAAAAAATGAGGTTCTGTTAAATATATGTAGGGTTGGCTATTAGTTTATCTTCAAGGAATTTATTGATTTTAGTTTGGTTCAGTTCATGTTTCGAACAAATTGTTAATTATGAAAGGAAAATCAATTAAACGCTCAATCTGCAAAACTTTAAGTCTTAACCACCTTTTGCACAATTGCACGGATCAGGGGTGGACCGGTTCCGGTTCGGGCCCGGTTCGGGCCTGGGTCCGGCCGGGCCTCGGTTCAGAAAAAGGAGGCCCGAGCCCGAACCGGTGGTGGGCGGTTCCGGTTCCGGTTCCGGGCCAGAACCGGGCCGGGCCGGGCCGGGCCACCCGGAATGTTTTTTTTTTTCTTCTTCTTCTCTTATTTAACCCCCTACCCCTCCCCCTCCACCCCAAACCACCTCAAATGGCCCAAAATACCTAATCCAACCCAAAACTTAAAAAAATTTCAAAAAAAAAAAAAGAATTAAATTCTGGCCCGAACCGGGCCCGGCCCGGCCGGGCCGGTTCACTAAACTGGAGGCCCGGGCCCGGACCGGTATACCACCGGGCCGGGAGGCCCGAACCGGAACCGAACCGGTTCACCGGGCCGGTCCGGGCCTGCACAGTAGCGGGCCGGTCCGGTTGGCCCGGCCCGAGTCCATCCCTAGCACGGATACTTAGTTATCTAAATGTATTTAGTCATTAATCAAACCTTACTCATTAAAAGATGTTTCCTCCATTCCTTAACCTCTTTGTCATATTTAATCAATTAATTTGTGGTTCCTATTACTTCTCTTTCATCTGCACAAATCTGAATTACGCAATTCACTTTATTATTCTCCGACCTTCGTGTTAGTCAAACTTGACAAAGTCTTAAGGAAAGAAAGGAGTACATAGTTGTGTAAAACATATGTATATGTCATTATGCCAATTCATAAAAAATCTTGATTCCGATATGAAGTTATGATGTTTTTAGTTGGATTGAAATTTTCTGATCTGGTCTTAATTGATTTCATCTAGTCTGATTTGGTTCGATTCAGTGTGAAATGGTCTAGTATCGTAAATGTCTACTCTCTGTGTATTTTATAATTATCAAAGTGTGATCGAGTCTGGTCTAGTTTAGTTTAGTCTGAATAGATCTGATCTAGTCTAATTTGGTTTAGTTTGATCTGATCTTATACTAAAATATATCTAAGTAAAAACATTCATAACAATAAATTTCAAAAAATGTGTTAACATGGTTGTTGATATAAAAGAGGGAGACATAAAGCAGAGTAGGGGGGATAGCAATTAGCAAATGCATCAAGATAAGAGCATCTCCAATGGTTCCTTTTGCTTGAGAAAGCTAATTAATTAGTCTAAATGAGCTACTAGCTTGAGCAAGGAGAATATTAAATATAGCATTATAAATAATAAATGAAGAAAAAAGGTTATAACTAACTATTGGAGTATATTAATTTCAATTTTGCTACAAAAGCTTACGTGGCTAGTCAAGTTACGAGGACAATTAGCCAACCGTTGGAGATGCTAAGCTCCTTCAAGCAAAGTATAAAAAAGAATTAAAATTCGGGCTCTAGATTCTCAAAATTAAAATGGAGTTAACACATGTTTGATTGGACTCTAAGCTAATTTCCTGTTTGATCTGTTGAAATGATATGATTAGTCGCGTTTAAACTTATTTGGTTAGACACGACTTAAACTCATTGTATCTGGATACTTTGATTATTTTGTTCTAACCTATTTAAGCCTGAGCTAGTCAGATACTTGGATCACATTTGATATTATGAAGATTTGCTATAAATATGCTTTTTAATATGAGTGTGATATATTATTTGTATCATAGTTATTAAAATATCAAACTGGTGACTTTCTTTTAATTTAGGTAAAATAGAAACTAATAATCCAACCTTTTAGGGGTCTTCTTTCAATAATCCCACCTTTTGATTATTCATGAATAATCTAACCTTTGCACCCCATCTTCATTCGTTGGTCCCTGATCGGTTAATGACCTGCTATTCCAAGTTATTTTCTTATCTTTGCAAAATATTATCTTTGTGAAAGATGAGATTTATGGTATAATGATTTGCAAAGATAAGAAAATAGCTTGGAATAGTAGGTCATCAACCTCAGCTTGGAAGATGAGGTGCAAAGGTTGGATTATTCATGAATAATCAAAAAGTGGGATTATTGAAAGAAGATCGCTAAAATGTTGGATTATTAGTTTCCATTTTCCCTTTAATTTATTGTTTAAATTTAAATTGATAACAATATATATGAAATAGTTACATATTTATGATTAAAATATGAATTGTTTATAGAAACGTAATTAATGACTATGGTAGTGATTTGATCATAGTAATTTATGTTCTATTTTTAAACTTAAATGACCATACTAGTATATCGTAGTGATATGTTTGAAAAAACTCTTATACATATAACATATTAATGATTACATACAAAGTCTTCTTAAGTTACAAAATGCAAATTCATTATCACAGCTATCTATTTTAATTGATGAGCCGACGTGTTTCAAAACTCACCTAGAATAAAAACTACTTAGGTTTAAAACTCTATTGAAACTGGTATGCTTTCTTGGTGAGATTACACATTTAAGAGCTTATTAGAGCATCTCCAGCGGTTAGCTAATTACCCACATAGCTTGGCTAGCCACATAAGCATTTACAGCAAAATTAAAATGTACTCCAATGGTAAGCTATGACATCTTCCTCTTCATTTATTATTAATAGTGTTATATTTAGTACTTCTCTTTGCTCAAGCTAGTAGCTCATTTTGGCTAATTAGCTTTCTCAAGCAAAAGGAGAAGTAACGCTCCAATGGTAAGCTATGAGCTTTAAAATTGCAAGCAAGTCCTCAAGAGGAACCATTGGAGATGCTCTTAGTCTCTTTATTTTAGTTTTGAAAAAAATATGTATCCTTTCGGTTATTTCCTATTCTGTCACATTTGTCCATCAATATGTCATATGTCCAAGATATCAAAACTTCATTTCATCTTCATCTCCATCTCAAATCTAATTATATATATGTGATTGGTGTTTTGGTATTCAAATGCCATACCAATGAACTCCAGTAGAGAACATTAATTCTCATTCTCATGTGTTAAGTAGGCTTATTTTTTGTTTTGTTTTCATCGAATTGAAGATCCTTCATCGCCATGGTATCTGAATTCATACAGGATTTTTTTTATTATCTTTATGATATGTTTTATATTTTAACATTTTTATTTTCGGTATCATATCAATTCTACAATATTGTATGTATGCGAAGTTCTTGCAATTATAGTATGCAAAATGTTGTACTGTTTTTAACCATTTAAATCATCTTCCGTATATAATGCATATATGTCATAAGGATAAGATGTAGCATATGTATTTCTAAAGTGCACATGTCATCTTACAAAAATGTAGTATATGAACTTCTAAGAGGTCGTTTGTCAGCACTGTTTTTCGGCTTATCAGGCAACTTTTTCACCAAACACGTAACTTTTACTTTCGTTCGCTGAGTTGTGTAATAAGCAGAAAAAGTAAGGTTGGAGTTACTTTTCTGGCTGTTTTGGCTGAAGTTACTGTAGATGACCATTTTAGCTATTTTTACATATATTTTTTTCTTTATTTTATTAATAAAATATATTTTAAAAATAATTGTTTCTTAAATCAGCAGAATCAGCCAATGCAGCCACTTCAGCCAGAACTTCAGAAATTTCAGTAGAATCAGCCAAAACAGCTGATTTTCGTGCTACCAAACGGGCTCTGAATTACTCATGTCATAATGGTAAAAACTATTAAACTGCAACACCAACATATTTGATCAATATGAAGTTCTATCATTATAACTTATGAAGTATATCCTTTTTAATGCACATCCTTTTTGACATTAGTATGCAGTTTGCATGTGAAGTTTGACATTAGTATATCCCAAAGCTTTACCACTTACCATTTATAAGTTTCGAAAGTGAAAGGTTAATTTTGAAGTAATCATTATTCTAAAACTCGCTAGACGTTGGTCGGCCGATTGAGGGACTTCTAACACCTAGGCGCTGACTAGGCCGTTTTTTTTTTTGTCGGCTAGATCGATTAGTTCTCTAAAGTTAGGGCAGCCTAGCGCTTAGGCACCAATTAATCGGTTCGACTAGGCTGATTTTTAGAATAGTGGAAGTGAATAAATATACCATGATAATTTAATTAAAAATGAGTTACGTATTAGATATTTTATTACTCTGTGTGAAACTATCCTTACAAAAACAGTTATACATAATTGTCGCAATTTGGGGGGATTGTGTGGATCTCAGTGCACGTATGTTAGGATGCAACACGAATTACTACATGTTGATCTTAGAACATCTCCAATGCAAAAACGTGAACAGTGCATACGTGACATGAATAATAGCCAATTAAAAAATAACAAATAGAATATCGCTTTCCTTATTTGAACGGTCTTATATGTTTTTGGTAAGTTTTTCTCCACAATGTCAAGCACAATGTCTAGATGTAGACACCATGGTTGACATTGCAGAGAAAAACTTACCAAAAACACATAAAACCGTGGAAAGAAGGAGAGAGAAACGTCAAAAATTTAATTTCTTGTGTCTATTTCTCTCATGCCACATGTACACCGTGCACATTGTAGCATTGGAGATGCTCTTACATAAACAGACGTATGAGACATTTTGCATGAGAGGAACATTTTTTACGTAAATTCAAATAATATTATAAAAACTAATTTACCATCATTTTTGTATTTACATAGTTTATATAAGTAATGTATGAGTATATTTTCATTGTAACAAAACTCAAATAATAATACATAAACAAAATTAGGTCAAACATGAGAGAATCATACTCAATAAGACTACAGGCCATGTTTGGTAAATGCATCAACCATTTCTCGGCTTAAATATTTGATCATTTTTAGTTGGTTTGACCAACTAAACAACCATTTTTATTTATGTTTGGTAAACGCTAGCGACACCGGCGTTTTTCCTTTGCTTGTTGATATACTTCGTATTATTATTATTATTATTATTATTATTATTATTATTATTATTATTATTATTATTATTATTATTATTATTATTATTATTATTATTATTATTATTATTATTATTATTATTATTATTATTATTATTATTATTATTAAACTAGTCAGTAGTCAATCCACCCGTGCGTTGCACGGAGAACAAATGAAATCAATTATTTTTACAAATAATTTATTTCATGAGTAATGTGTATATACATACTTATTGTATAAAAATACAAACATGATATGAAATTATATTAGAATACATGTATGATAATTGTTAGAGATACACCAATTAGTATAAAACTACCAAATAAGTATTCTTTCATCACATACATATATTGTCTAATGAAGACGATAACAATTGTTATCATATTACAATCTCATATGTAGTATGGAGTATTATTTAGTTATAATTATGATGATTTTTCAACACATGACATTACTTTTTACTATCTTGTTGTGTTTTAAAGTTTCTAAATATATTCCATCTAAAAAGTGAAAATATTTATTTTATACTCCGTAATATCTCTTCATTCATCTCAATATATGTTTTATAAAAGCTACAGATTAAGATTGTTAAAATCACTGTATGTTTTATAAGAACTACATATCAAGGTTGTTAAAGTCGCGAGTTGAATCGTAAAATTGTATAATTCAATATCATTGAACCAATTTGACTCATAAACAAAACTGGAAATGCTAAAAATCATTTCAAAATAAGGAAACATCATTAAAAAATGTGATTTTAAAGGATGTTTAAAATAGTTACTTGTTTACAACAATTCATTAGGTTGTCACTTAATATGGCTTCACTAAGTAATGCTTCATTAATAGTGACAACAATTTTCTAAAGTTTTATTTGTAACTTACAACCATTAATTAGGTTAGCACTTAATATGACTTCATTAAGTAATGCTTCATTAATAGTGACAACAATTTTTCACTTCTTTTGGCTCCAAATAGATTTCTATTTGGATTTCCACCATGTTCCCTTTATATATATATATATAAAGATAAAGATACCTACTTAATCCTTTCTTTGGATAGAACACTTTTTTCTTTCTAATTCGTTTTTACATTTATATTAAAACAAAAACCGGACACATACAATAATGTCCTTACATACGTAGTATCTTTTGGGGTGTTTGGATCTGATTCTGCTTCTGCTTCTTTTTTAAAGCAGATCGAAGCAGAATCAGAATCAGTTTTCAGAAGCTGGTCACCTCCAGCTTCTAAAAAGACTTATTCTAAGAATAAAAAAGAGCACCAGAATCACTTCTGCACTTTCACCCAAACACTCCAGCTTCTGCTTCTGCTCCCTGAGGGAGCAGAAGCAATTTTAAGAATCGGATCCAAACACCCCTATATCATAAAAACTGAAATTTTTGAAATAACTATTTACAAATAGTCAACATAACTAATCATTCAAAACAACTAATTTAATTCTCTCTTATCAAACCAGTATGAAACCAACTAATAGGAGTAATATCTAACTGCGGATTGCCAAATAAAGCCATAAGCTAATAGCTAATTATTAAACGTGGCCATATCAAGGATGTTTTCTTTTGGAATGAAATTTGTTGATCTGGTTTGGTCTGGTCTAATAAACGTCTGGTCTCTGTATAACTGTCCAATTTTGGTTTGGGATTGAAAACAGTCCAAAAAACATCCTAATATGCACTACCTTCGTCCCATTCTATGTATCTTACTTGATTTGGCACAATTATTAATTAAGTGGTTGAAAAAGTAAACATTGTGATTGAAACTTAATTATAACAATGTAAAATGATATACACCACATATTTTTTTCAATAAAAAATGTAACATTTATTTTGAGACAATTTAAAAAAGAAAATATGATAAGTAAAATGGGACGGAGGGAGGAACATACTTCGTAATTCGTATGTACTATCAATGGTGATGCATTATTTGAGAATTGAGTACTAGTCTTTCAAAAAAAAAGAGTACTAGCCCAGGCCCAAGAAGTATTATGCAATGCATGATTTGAGAATCGAGTATTCGCCAGGCCCAATAAAATGGTGGCGTGAGATTCACAATCTTGAACGTCGTTTGGCCAAGCTGCACGAACTAGGAATCATGGCAGCTCCCATTCAAATCGAATGAAACGGAAACAATTATCAAATTTCTTCTGATTTTAGCAGGATTGGTCTATCCACCAAAACAACGTAAGTCAAGAAATCTTCTCATAAATCTTTTAATACACTTTTCCCATTGAAAAAGAAAGTTTTTGCAATTTACAGCCTACATATGTCATATTTTCCCCTATTCTACACCCTTTCTTTTCGCTTTTGTAGCATTGTCCGCATAACGGCACATGATTTATGTGGGTTCATGTTTTTTGTTGTTTGATTAAATATTTTTCATGAACTTTCTTCCGCATGCTTTTTCCATTCATTTGTTTCTTTGGAACTTTCATATGGAAATTCCCACGAAAAGATATGGAAGCTTTGGGGTGTTTGAAGATCATTGTGATCATTTTCAAATTGATTCTGCTCCTTTAAGGAGCTCTAAGATGAGAATTAGGTTAATGAGTGTTTGGAAATAAATTTAGAAGAACTCCCTGATGATAAAGAACAGTTTTTGAGAATTTAAGGTACTTGTTTCTGAATTGGTTCTGCTTTTAAACTCTATTCCTTAGACCTTAAATGCCTCCATTGTTTCGTTCTCCAAATTCGGAAAAAGAGTAAGCACAACCTATCCCAAGCCCCAATTTTTTCATAATACATTGCTATTTCCATTATATTATGATTTTGATGCTTCAATTTTACTTTTTTGTTTTTTCCTTGAATACAACCACATATGGACGTGTTGATGAAATTAAAAATTGCAAAATCGTTTCATTTCCTTTATCTTGAATAATACAATGTAGACCTAGGAAAGTTAAAGAAAGCTTTTTTATGAATAGTATAAGAGTCTCATTTCTATAGTAGTCACTATGTATATTGGTGTAGTAGTGCCTAAATTTTTTCCGGGTTTGCATTTGGAATGGTTAAAAAGACTAGAGAAGTGGAATAAGACTCCATTTTTTATTTAGTCAGCTCAAACAGCCTGATTTAACCAAATTTAAATTTTTGGTAACAGTGTTGCAGACAGTGAGATGTCACAAGGAGCAAGGTGCATGAATATTTGAATGGCATGCCTGTCTTGCGCTCTTGCTTAGTAACATACCAAAATGGCGATGTGTGATAGCTAGAGTTAGTTCTCAGAGATTATATGGGGGATGACATGGAAACTAGAAGAGGTAATTTAGATATTGATTTGGAGAGTGGGGGGGTGATAGGAGATGGTAGAAGAAGTGAAAGCTTGAATCTGAGTGATGATAATCTCGGCATATTTTTGCACAGAGCATGGAATTCTTTGCCGGTAGAGCGTTTGAAAAATGGATCAATTTCAGGTGAAGAAGGTGGCCATTCATATGGGCAGATTTTGTGTGATAATTCTGTTAAGAATGCAGAATTAACAGATATTCATTCGAGCAAAGTGAAGGACAGTAAAAGAAATCCTAAAGAGAAGAAAGCAGCTAAAGAGAAATTAAAAAAGCCAAAGCCTTCAAAACCACCCAGACCTCCCAAAAATCCCTCATTGGATGCTGCTGACATCAAACTCATCAAGGAAATTTCTGAGATGACATTACGAAAGCATAAAAGCTTGGAACGCCTAAGCCTATTGAGGAAAATAAAGAAAGAGGGAAAATCATCCGCTAAAGCTAACGTCTTGGCAATGGGAATTACAGTTCTGTTCTTCTTTGTTATTATATTTCATGGTAAAGACGCCTTTCAGAGTTTGAAGATTTGATTATTTCAATTTGTCATTTATCTTCCCCATGGTTCTAGCATTAAATTATTTTATGCAATGAGTTATCAAATAATGGTATATTCTCCCCATTCCATGCTATAGATGCATATCTGCCTGACTTGGTTTGATTTTCGATATCCACAGTTATAGTGTTTTCTCTTAGGACCAATGAATGATTAATTGTTGCCTCTAGATCCGATTAAGACTCACAAAGAGCACATGAATTTCAACTTTGGTTTACTCCAATGAACTGTTGGAAAATGTCATTAAATTGCATTAAATGGTCATTTTGGGGCAATTTTTTGAGTGGGGTACACTTTCGATTTGGGTCGGGTCAAAATGGTTTCGGATTGTCCTTGCTTAGGGCTACAATTCGATATATGGTACACTCAAAACGGATAACGGGTGAATGAGAAATTAATTCTCGAAATTCACTCGTTAGAATGGAGAAAACTAGAAAAATGATGGGTTTCTAGTGTGGTTTTTTCCCACACTGGAAAACCAAAGGGAATTTGAACCCTTTATAAAGGGAAACCCTCCTTAAGGAGTTAAGAATCCTTAGAGTAAAGGCTCTCTCCACAACACCATAAATGCCCAACTCCAATAAATGGACGGTTTTCTGGACGAATCAATGCCAACGAGCTGGACATTGATTACCAACGTTCATATCTCCATTAAACCTCCATTAACACACCTCCAAATTCTTCCTATAATTAGCTGGCAGGTGATGTACAACAAAACACAACTCACATACGCACAACACTTCCTTCACGTATTTCATAGCTAAAAACACCTGCATCTACCTCCGAAAATCTTCCTCTGTGTTCTGTCTTTGTTCACGTTCGCCGGAACAATCGTTTAAGTGCTTAAACGGTTGTTCGTTAGGCATCGTATCCTGGGAAACGATTCTTGCAACGCTCCTAGCACCCCGGGAGGCAACGAATACGCTTTAAGTAAACTGTGCGTTGCACGAGCTTTGACTATTTTCTGTTTCATCTCTTTTCTTGTTTTTCTTTGTCATTTAAATCAATTTTAATTAATTAATTAATTTTTCTTTACTTTTCCGAAACACACCCAACATGAACTACCATTTGTCGGCATGGTTCCCACATCTATGCTAGGTGCTCCTCGTGCACGTAGATTTTTCTCTTGCTACGGATCTATCTCCATAACCTATTTTAGGAAATAGGCTCTTGTCCACTGATAAGTCCGTATTTAGACATGCATTTGATGCATGTTGGGATTGGATTTTGATGGTTTTTCTAGTTTTAAGTTGTTGCAAGTCTCAATTTTAGCTCAAGTTATGTTTACCGGACGTTGGTTCGAGTTTTGTGTCATTTGGAGTCAAAATGAGGAATTTAGAGTTCAACATCGGCACTTGAGGAGCAATCGGGATGATTCGAGATGCATTCGAGAGTGGATTGAGAGCTTTGGAGGTCACCGGGAGGTTCACGATGAAGATTTGATGACAAAAGAGCTCTAGGATTGGCTATGGGATCAAAAGAAGATGAATGAAGCTGGAAAACGACGATCAGGATGACCTTTGGTCAATCGTTCAATCATATCTCTTTGTAGAAGCATCCAAAGGACACGATTCAAGTTGCATATGAAAGCCAACTTCAAGGGATACAAATCATATGAAGACATCATTCCGAGAATCTAAGATTGGGAAAACGGAAACTAATAATCCAACCTTTTAGCGGTCTTCTTACAATAGTCCCACCTTTTGATTATTCATGAATAATCCAACCTTTGCACCTCATCTTCATTCACTGGTCCCTGACCGGTTGATGACCTGCTATTCCAAGTTATTTTCTTATCTTTGCGAAATATTATCTTTGTGAAAGGTGAGATTTATGGTATAATGGTTTGCAAAGATAAGAAAATAACTTGGAATAGTAGGTCATCAACCGGTCAGAGACCAGTGAATGAATATGAGGTGCAAAGGTTGGATTATTCATGAATAATCAAAAGGTGGGACTATTGTAAGAAGACCGCTAAAAGGTTGGATTATTAGTTTCCATTTTCCCTCTAAGATTAGAAAGGTGCAAACAGATGATGATGTCAGATGATCTCTGCTGCGATTTCAGAATGACACCTTCCACCGTTTTGATCATATCTCTTTATTGGATGATTCAAATCACATTCGGCAAATTGGGGTGGATAGAGGACTTCATTATCTACAATTTTCATGAAGAAAGTTTTGTCAAATTCGGACTAGAAAAACGCTGAAAAACACGGGCGCACGATCGTGCGTAGAAGTACGCACGATCGTGCGTAAGAGCGAAAAACGACCGTGAAGCTACTGCCATGTACGCACGATCGTGCATACCATGCCACGCACGATCGTGCGTACACCCGAGACGCGGATTTCAGCCCCTTTTTAGTCCCAGTTCAGCCCAAACTCATCTGTTTTCTATAAATAAGGCCTCCATACCCAGGGTTACGAACATTACAGAGAGGCCTAGGGACGAATTTAACACCGTTTTTACGCTATTTTCTTCTAAGACCCTGGGATTATTTGTAAGTTCATCTTTTTAATTAATGACAATTATTTCTATTCATCCCAATTCTGTTGATTCTTCAATTATGAATTGTGAGTAGTTTAATTAGGGGTTTGGGATTGATGAAGGGGTTAATCATGATTGATGACTAGATTCTTGTCGATTTAATTGCATGAATGCCGTTTAATTTGTGTTTGAATAATAACTGATATCTTTTGTAACCTGGAACCGCAGCTAGAATTACAATTGCTTATAGAATAAATTAAGAGAGATATAGTTTATTCTAGGACACATTCACACACACTTAATCGTTCGCTAAGAGATTAGTAGCGATTAAGGGGCCGTAAGGTCGCTCGTCTTGGCAATAATTTAGGATCCTGTCGCATGAGAGATCAGCCTGATCCCCTAAATTATTGTACTCTACGCCGCGAGAGCGGTAAGAACTTAGTAATGATTAGCTAGGCTCAATTAAAGTAAATTCATGTAATTAGGCCTGTTCTGCCAGAAATCTGGTTACCCCGGAATCAATTCATGTTCCCTTCGTCGTTAATTAATAAGAAAACCACATTTATTTTAATCGCTCATCTGCATTAGTTTTAATTTTAATTCAACCAACCAATCTCGCATATCGCATTTTAATTTATTTATTTTCTGTTTAATCGCTGAATTTAGTTGATTCTTAATTCCCCTTTGTCCGTCCCTGTGGAGACGATACTCGTACTTTTAACCACTTTTCTACAACCATTTTAAATGCGAGAAAACACACATCATCCACCACTGAGACAATTTATATATAACCTTGATGCTTTGTGGAATTAATTGAAGCTGACCCTCTTGTGGGGGTAAAGTCTGGGTACTAAAAATTTGTTGGAGTAAGAATGACTTTGTTTGCTGTATGGAGGACTTGGTATAATGAAATTTTTCATTAACTTGATTGATAATGTGTACAGCCGTATCCATGGATACTTGACAAACATATCAATATATATGGAAACAATATGTATATATATATATATATATATATATATATATATATATATATATATATATATATATATATATATAATATGCTAAGGAGGATTCCTAATAAACTGAACCATATTAAAGACAATGAGATAAAAAGAACTACAAAGACAAAGCTATATACACTTGAAATCTCATTGACCTATTTTTTCTGCTTGGTGTGATTTTTATTATTCTAAAATGCGGAGTGATGGAATGTAGCTATTTTTTTTTCAGGCCTTCTGAGCTCCAATAGATGATCTACCCTGCAAGTTACTTGTTCCTGAAGTTGCACCGCATATGAAAGTGAATGCTTTGACTGGTTAGAGTCAGTTTGGCAGCCATCTCTATCTTCAACTTATTGACCTGAAACCAATTTTGCAAAATACTTCCTTTGGGAAAATTCATTCTACCAAACAACCCTTACCCAAAGAAACTAATCTAACTTTTCTCTTGATTTATTGTAGCCAAGGAGATCAGTTGTACAAAATGTAAAACTCTTTTGGAGTTGTAGACTTCTAGTGTTTTGTAAAACTCTTGATTTATTCTAGTGTTTGAGGTGGTATTTTCCATTGGAAAATTTGTAAAATTAGTCCCCTAACTTTTACCATACCCAATACTGATCCTCTAACTTCATTACTTACATAATATGTTCTCTAACTAATATATTTATCCAATTTGAAGACATTTACGCCACAAAGTAACAATTCAGTCTGAAATTGACATGTCAGCTCCACCTGTTCTGATTTTTTCAAATGGCCAAACTGACTTGGACTTGGGACCAACTTTTTTTGTTCCCTCCCAAACAGTCCTTACTTTACACATACCACACATTTCATACGACAAAAACCCTAATTATTCCATCATTTCTCATGACCATGTTTATGGAATCACCACTTGCTGAAAATACGTGATTATTCGAGCGGAATTAAGGGGAGAACAATGTCTTGTCCTCAGACGGCTAAAGAGAGGATCCCAATGGTTGATATGCCTACTGTTCATCAAGGTAAGTATTTATTTAATGTATAAACTTCTGAAATTTGTTGAGTTGCTTTCTGAATGCAATGAAAATGAAAGTTGGCCTCTGAAATATGTTGAGTTGGCTGCTCAAAGTTGTTGTGTTGTCTGAAATATGGATTAATACTTGTATTTTTTTTCTTTTCGGGATTTGTTACTTTTTTCGAAAATTGTCTGCTAAATTGTAGAGTTGCTACGTTTTGTTTTTCTTTTTATGATTTTCTTTAAAATACTATTCCTAAATTTATAAATATGTAAGAACTGAATAACATTAATATGCATGGTGATACTTTGTTGGAAGAGCTTGATGTTGTTTTGGATGAGTATGCAATTGGGAAGGAAGCAGGGGATGCTGATAGTGATTCAGACTGCTTGTATGATAGTGACTACTTCATGGAATATGAGAGCACCGACGATGAACATTTATTTGAGGCTAATGTAGATACAGATGTTGAAGATAATGGGAGAACAACGGATTCTGTGATTGAATCAGACGAAGAGGCGGACGACTCAAGTGGGGATGATATTGCATATCATGGTACACAATTTGATGAAACTGTGTTGTCTGATGAGGAGAAGAAAGAGTCAAATGATCCTATATTTAATCCAGCCACTATTTTTGAACCTACATTTAAATTAGGGATGATCTTTAGTGGGAAAAAAGAGTTTCATAAGGCTGTAACTTCACATGCTATTAGAAGTAGACGGACCTTGAAATTTTCCAAAAATGATAAAGAGAGGATGTATGCTACTTGTCCAGCTACAGATTGCGGGTGGAGAATTAATCTTCGTATCATGGAAGATAGATGTAGTTGGCAAATCACTGAATACAGACAAAAACACACTTGTGCAACAAAGTCTAAGGTGAAAAACATGAAGTCTAAGTGGTTAGCAGATAAGTATTTGCACAAATTCAAGACTGATCTGAAGAGAAATGTTAAAGGTTGGAGGATGGATGTGATAAAAAAATTAAACTGTCATGTTTCAACTCACCAAGCTTATAGAGCAAAAAGACTTGCTCTTAATCACATCCAGGGGACATCTGACAAACAATTCTCCAAATTATGGGACTACAGTGAAGAGCTTCGAAGGAGCAATCCTGGGTCTACAATTATTTTGGGAACTGAGCTAGATGAAGCTGGCAATTCAAGATTCAGCAGAATGTATGTGTGTTTTAAAGGCCTAAAAGACGGATTTCTTTCGGGGTGCAGACCTATCATCGATGTTGATGGTTGTCACTTAAAAGGACCACATAAAGGGATCTTACTAACTGCTGTGGCCGTTGATCCTAATAACAGTTTGTTTCCAATTGCATATGCTCTTGTATGTTCTGAAAATGGTGAAACTTGGGAGTGGTTTCTGCATATCTTGAAGTCAGATTTACGCATTTTGAAGTGTTGAAATATAAACTAAAATGATATGGAGAGAAGGATTTTCTGTGTATTTCATTGAAGGGTTAAGTCCCTATAAATATACATTACAAATAGAATATTCCTATACAAGATTCTATACAATAATAATATTCTAAAGTATATTCCTAGAATATTCTGAAGCATATTATAATATTCTAAAGTATATTCTATATCTTTCACACTCCTCCTCAAGTTGGAGCATAGATATTTATCATGCCCAACTTGTTACATAAATAACCAACTCGGATCCCATTTAGTGCTTTAGTGAACAAATCTCCAAGTTGTTCTCCAGTCTTCACATATCCCGTAGAGATCAATCCTTTTTGTATCTTCTCTCGAATAAAATGACAATCAACCTCAATATGCTTTGTTCTCTCATGAAATACTGGGTTGTTGGCAATGTGTATGGCAGCTTGATTATCACACCACAATTTAGCAGGCATTGGTGTCTTCAATCCGATTTCACCCAATAAATGGCCTATCCATATGATCTCACATGCAGATTGTGCCATAGCTCGGTATTCTGATTCGGCACTCGAACGAGAAACCACACTCTGTTTCTTACTCTTCCAGGATACTAGGTTTCCTCCAACAAAGACACAATACCCCGAGGTAGATCTTCGATCATCTTTAGATCCTGCCCAGTCAGCATCAGCAAAACATTCTATTCTCATGTGGTCGTGGTTTTGATAGACAATCCCGCGTCCTGGTGTTCCCTTCAAGTAACATAATATATGTTCTACAGTAGCCCAATGGTCAATGGTCGGAGATGACATATATTGACTTACTACGCTCACAGAGTAAGCAATGTCTGGACGAGTGACTGCGAGATAGTTAAGCTTTCCAACCAATCTTCTGTACCTTTCTGGGTCTTCGAATGGTATGCCTTCTGAAGTGAGTTGCACATTGGGAACCATGGGAGTTGTGTTTGGCTTTGCTCCCAATTTCCCTGTTTCAGTTAGTAAATCAAGTACATATTTACGTTGAGATAGAAATATGCCTTTCTTACTTCGTGTTACCTCAATACCCAGAAAGTATTTCAATGAGCCTAGGTCTTTTGTTTGGAATTGGCTATGAAGAAAATTCTTAAGAGCCAAAATACCTGCAGTATCACTTCCTGTAATCACAATATCATCGACATACACCACAAGCAATGTGATACCCGCTTTCGTTTTTCTATAAAAGACAGAGTGATCTGATTGACCTTTTATCATTCCAAATTGTTCAATGGATTGACTGAATTTCCCAAACCATGCACGAGGACTCTGTTTCAGACCATAAAGAGATTTGCGAAGTCGACAAACTTTCCCATACTCCCCCTGAGCAACAAATCCCGGAGGTTGCTCAATATAAACTTCCTCCTGAAGGTCACCATGCAAGAATGCATTTTTAATGTCCAACTGGTGTAAGTGCCAATCATGAGTTGCAGCGAGTGAGATAAGTAACCTGACAGATGTTAATTTAGCAACAGGAGAAAAAGTGTCAGAATAATCAACACCATAGGTTTGAGCATAACCCTTTGCAACCAATCGAGCTTTCAATCGAGCAACAGATCCATCTGGATTAACCTTAACAGCAAAGACCCACTTACATCCAATAGATTTCTTCCCTGAAGGCAAGTCTACCAAATCCCAAGTACCATTAAGATCCAAAGCATTCATTTCCTCTACCATGGCATGACGCCATTCAGGATGAGACAAAGCTTCTTTAACAGATTTGGGAACAGAAATAGAATCAATGGAAGCAACAAAAGAACATGAGGCAGGAGATAACTGACTGTATGACACAAATGAGGAAATAGGATGCGTACAAGACCGTGTACCTTTACGTAGTGCTATCGGGAGGTCAAGATCAGATGTAGAGACAAGATCTGAAGATGCAGGTACTCGTTCAGGACATGAGATCGAAGTCGGGCCACTATCAGGATATGTAATCACAGGTGTCACAGGTGGGGAGTGATCTTGTGCTTTGTGTCGACGGGTGTAAACCAAGTGTACCGGAGGTCTAGGGTCAGGAACAGTGGCATTCGGCATAGTTACTGAAGGTGTGGTCTCAGGTATAGTAACTGTGTAAATGAGTATTTCATCGTTGTCCTCATGAATATCTGTCTTGGATGATGAAAAAGGTGTATTTTCATGAAATGAGACATCAATAGAAATAAGATATCGACCTGTACTTGGACAAAAACATCTATACCCCTTTTGAACTCGAGAATAACCTAAGAAAATACATTTCAATGATTTGGGATCCAACTTCGTGCGATGAGGGTTAACATCTCTAACAAAACAAGTGCAACCAAATATTTTAGGTGGAATGGGAAAAAGTTCTTTATTTGGAAAAAGGCATTGATAAGGAGTTTTACCCTCCAAAACAGAAGATGGCATACGATTGATCAAAAAACATGAAGTAGACACAGCATCAGCCCAAAACTGTTTAGGCACATTCATTTGGAATAGAAGAGCTCGTGCAGTTTCTAACAGATGTCTATTCTTTCTTTCAGCAACTCCATTTTGAGGAGGTGTGTCTACGCATGAAGTTTGATGAATAATGCCATGTTGAAGCATAAAAGATTTAAATGGAGCAGATAGATATTCTTGAGCATTGTCTCCCCTTAACACACGAACAGGAACATTAAATTGAGTTTTAATTTCAGCACAAAATGCAGAGAAATGAGTAAATAACTCGGATCGACGCTTCATAAGATATAACCATGTCATACGAGAATAATCGTCAACAAAAGTAACAAAGTATTTGAAACCAGATTTGGACACAACCGGACATGCCCCCCAAACATCAGTATGGACAAGATCAAATGGAGCATTTGCTCGTTTATTAAGTCGGGGACTTAAACTAGTGCGATGATGTTTTGCAAATTCACATGACTCACATTGTATAGATGACACCTTATTAAACTGAGGATATATTTGTTTCATAAGTGTGAGAGATGGGTGTCCTAGTCGGTAATGAGCCTCTAACAAAGTTCCAACCCCGAGACAAGAGATACCTTTTGTTATTGATGTATCCAAAATATAAAGGCCAGCCGACTCATGTCCTTTACCAATAGTCTGCTTCGTTAACAGATCCTGAAACACACAGTATCCAGGAAAAAATGTTACAGAACAATTTAGAGTGCGCGTGATTTTACTGATGGAAAGCAGATTAAACGCAAAATTTGGAAGACTCAAAACAGGTGATAATGGTAATGTAGAAGTTGGGACAACAGTACCGGATCCAAGGACGGGTGAGGTAGACCCGTCAGCTAAAGTGACACTAGAAGTAGGTAAATATGAATGAAATGATGAGAATAGACTAGGATTACCGGTCATATGATCTGTGGCACCTGAGTCAATGACCCATTTCGAGGATGATGAAACAAGACATGTGTTTGAAATACCTGAATTAGCAACTACCGAGATAGGGACAGAGGAATGCTTTAGAGATTCTTGGTAGCAAATAAATTTGGCATACTCGTCTACAGAAATAGCAATTGATCCATCAGAGGAACTGGTAGCGGAAGCGACATGAGCAAGTTGATTTCCTTGATTTTTGAATAGCAATTTTCTGCATTCTTTGATCAAGTGTCCGGGCTTCTTGCAGTAATTGCATATTACTCCTCTGTCAAATTGACCTGTACGAAACATTTTTTTTTTTTTGCTTTTTTTTTTCTTTTTTTTTTCTTTTTTTTTTTTTTTTTGTGTGTGTCGTGCAGAATTAAGGTATCAAGTAAATTAGGGTGACTGAAATAATATTTGTAGGCCTAAACTTACATAAGTACAAGAACCAATCGTAGGCGTACGTTGGTTGCTGAACAATCACACCCCAACTGAAATAGACAGCCTGGGAAAGAACGTACAAGGAGGCAAGGAGCCTCACAGGGTCCACGTTCAAGCAGCCACACCAGATTAGCAGGTTTCACCCTTGCTATGAAGCACCCACGGGATTTTGTCCAAGTACGAGTGAGACCTCCAAAATTAAAATTAAGGATACCTGGAAAGAGGAAGCACGTGCGGTAGAGGATACGACGGCGAGCGTGGTGATGGATCCGATCGAAAATCTGGCCGGCGATTACACGACACGCGCCGGCGCATGAGTTGAGATCACCGAGCTGTGGCGGCGCGTGCGGATTACTCGCGTATAGTATGGGTGTCGGACTTTGGTTTCTGGGTCGTCGGAGGCACCCGCACCACCTGGGTACGGTGATGATGAAATGTGTGATCCGAAACTTTCTGGTGGGCAGACTGTATGTGAAGAAATTTTCTGGGAAATTAGCTCAGGCTAATTTATTTTCTGGAAAATTAGACTGGTGCCTAGAGGTTCTGAAGAATCTGGGAAGAAATAAAAAATCTGAAATTCCTGAAGAAAGAATTTGGAGACAGACTGGTGTCTGAAGGTTCTGAATTATCTGAAGACTGAACTCAGGTTCTTGAAGAAAGAATCCAGTCTGAAACTTAAATTGAAATCTGAAAAACTAAACTAAAATGGAAGGCTCTGATACCATGTTGAAATATAAACTAAAATGATATGGAGAGAAGGATTTTCTGTGTATTTCATTGAAGGGTTATGTCCCTATAAATATACATTACAAATAGAATATTCCTATACAAGATTCTATACAATAATAATATTCTAAAGTATATTCCTAGAATATTCTGAAGCATATTATAATATTCTAAAGTATATTCTATATCTTTCACATGAAGGAATATGAATACACTTTTATATCTGACAAACAAAAAGGTTTAATCAATGCATTTAAGAATGTATTTCCCGCCAGTGATAACAGATTTTGTGTTAGGCACTTACACAATAACTTCAAAAATGCTGGATTTAGAGGGTTAGCTTTCAAAAATACACTGTGGAAAGCTGCTCAGGCTACAACGGTTCAAAAATTCAACCAGAGCATGCAAGAACTCAGAAATTTGAATGAACACGCGGCAGATTGGTTTGTTGACAAACCACCAAATCAATGGTCTAAGTCTCATTTTAGTGAATTCTGCAAAAGTGATATGCTTCTAAATAATAGATGTGAGTCCTTCAATTCTTGCATATTAGATGCTAGAGACCAACCTGTGATCACAATGTTTGAGTGGATAAGAGAGTATTTGATGAAGAGGCTTCAAGAGAATAGGGACAGAGCAAGTAGAAGATGGAAGGGTAGAGTATGCCCCAGGATTCGAAAAATAATAGAGAAGCATGCTGAATGGGCATCAGATTGTATCCCTATCAAGTGTAGTGATAGGCATTATCAGGTTTCCTCGTTTGATGGGACCCAATTCTGTATTGACTTGAATGAGAGGAGCTGCTCATGTAGAGGGTGGGGACTGAGTGGTATCCCCTGTAAACATGCTATCAGTGCAATATATAATCAAGATGAGGATCCAGAAGATTATGTGCATGAATGTTACACAGTTGAAGTGTACAAGAGTATTTATCAACACGTGATTCTTGGGATAAATGGAGAGGAACTATGGGATAAGGGCAACTATATTCCACTATTGCCTCCAAATTTTGGTAGAGGGGTAGGTAGACCATCCAAAGCAAGAAGAAAAGAACCTGATGAGCCAACATCTCAAAAGAAGAAAAAGTCTTCTTCCAAAACCATTGTTAAGCTAAAGTGGAAACAGAACACCGTTAAGTGTAAAAAGTGTGGTGTTGAAGGTCATAACTCTGCCACTTGTGAGAAGCGGAAGCAAAAGGGTGACAAATTGAAGGTAATTTTATATAACCACATTTAAAGTTCATGTGTTAATAATATCTTTTATTTGAACATATGATTTATATATTTCAGGTGCGGAGAAAAAAGAACAGTCCAAATATAGAAGTTACAATGGAATCACAAATTGAGAGCTCAAGCACTTTAAGTAATAGTGGAGTCATAACGGAGTCTGAGACGAATGTAAGTAACATGTATGTTCCATGGGACTATTTATCTTATTTGTATATGTTAATTGTGTTTACATGCATGTTCCATGAAACAGGCTGCTCTATCTGCTTCTGCCCATATGTTTGTTTCCAAGTCTGCTTTGCTGCCACCAATTCATAAAGATGTTATAAGAGAGGACTTTGAAATATATATGGCCACACAAGAGTCAAGAATCAAAGAAGTTGAGAGGCTTTCAAAGTTTGTTGGCCCTTCTATGTTTGAGCAGTTACACATGAGTAGAGCACCGCTACAAATGACTCCGGGAACAAGCATTACCTCTGTCTTGTCTACAGCAGTTCAAATTAGAGCACCACCCCCAATGACCCATCAACCTTTGCCAGCAAGAACTGCAGAACCTATGTTATCTGCACCTGTAATAGTAGAAGGGGGGAAAGTTTATCAAGCTCTCAAGTGTTAACAATCTGGGGAAGGGACCATCTTAAAAGTTAAAGATGCTTAGCTTATCTTAGATTAGCTTGGATGTAAATGCCCATCCTTTTGTTTATTTTTGTATTTATGGGCTTAAATTACCAAACTTTTTTGTAAGTGGCCATGTTTTTTTGTTGCAACATCCCTATTTTGTAAGCGGATGTTATCTGGCCATGTTTTTTTGCTCCAACATCCTATTTTATAAGTGGATGTTTTTTTGTAAGGGACCATATTTGGTTGGACAGGATGTTTTATTTATGTGGTCCTGCATGTTTATATAAATTTTTGGTTGGACAAGATGTTTTATTTATTTGGTTGAATATTAATATAATGCTCAAGCTTGGATGTATTCAAGCTTCAATTGTCCCAAGATTGGCCTCTTCCCAGATTCCTTTTTAGACTGTGTTCTTCTATAATTTGGGTCTCTTTTTCCTTTTTCTACCAACCAACTAGAAAGGATAGTTTGAACATTCTGGTTCTCCTTTTCTCGAGGCTACATTAATGGTGATGATGGTTTCTTGAGGTTTCCTTTTTCTTGTAGTACCTGGTTTAACAATACTTTGGATTGGTTTCAAGACAAACTGAGCAAATGGGCTAATGTCTCTAAATCTTCTACCTTTTATCTCTGTATAAGATTGCCCATCTTTCTTCTGATCTTCTTGGCTAATATCTATATCAAATATCACCTTCTCTTTCTCTCTGATAGTTCCAGGTGGAAATAATAATAAAACTTTAGGGGTTTGCAGCAGACTTTGAATCAGCAATGGGTAGGATAATGACCTCACTTTGAGATGGTTTTTCTATACTAATAAAAAATTCAGTTTCATGACAGGCTTGCATCAGACTTTGAACACCAAAACTACACTTAGAAAGTGAACTTTAATAAAGCAAAGTGGCTGACTTTAATCTTGTTGTTTTTTAATGCATACAAAAAAAACAAGGCACTCCATAAACAACATTAAAATAAAAGGCTCTTCTTAAATAAGTCACCCAAAAGTGTAATAACTTACAAATGTCTTATAGGCCAACATGATAGTGCCTTACTGCACCTTACATAAGATATGATACATTATACAATTACAATGCTCTACCCACAACATAGTCAAACACTTCTTACATCTTTAACACAAAACAGATTAGGAACAAACACCCTGGCATAATGACAACTATAAGTAGTCTTCTGTTTTTTGTCTGCAGCTTCACAGCCTCTTCCTCTTTTACATTCAACCTTCTAGGCAATCCAGGAATAATCATTTTTGAGTGAAGACACATTGGTGGATCCAACCAGTCAAAGAATCTGCAACCTTCTCCCTGGATCATCAAACATAAAAATAGCTCTATTAAACTGAATGCGGAGTTAGGCATTAACGACATGAACACTTCTATTGTAACTTAAAGCCTAAATTTCACATTTGTTTTGGACATAAGGTGATGTTCGTGGATTGTTAGTTAATGACAAAAGCTACTGTTCTAACTTTTTTAGCTCTATTAAACTAAAAAGTAGATTATACTTTTTCAATCTATTGCTTATAAATTCCAAATATAAAATAGCAAAAGTCAACATTAGGAAACAAACTGCACTTCACCCTAATTCTTCTCACCCTTTCAACACTTTTCAATTTCGATTTCCTCTTTATAAAATCTTTAATTTTTTTTTATAAAAGCTGCACTTTTTTCAACACTTTTCTAAGTAATACTACATATAAATATTTAATTTTATCAAGCAAAAGTAGAAGCCTACAAATTAAAAAGTTTGGAGTTCTTACTCTGTTTGTGGAGCACACATGGAACCTCCTTCCAGGTGAAGTTAAAACAGCAGCCTTCTTACCACAATGGCATTCCATAGATCCTTCCCTGTGAGCCATTATTTGCAAGACAGAGGGAAAAAATCCCACTTGCCTTCAATATGGGAGAAGCGGAAGCAGGGGATACACAACTTCTGTTGTTCTCTTAGGGTTTTTTCTTTTATTGTTGTGATGGACTTTGGAAGAGCACCGGGAAGTCAAGAACTCAGGAAGTGTTTGGGAGTGAACTGGAAAAAAGGGACCATATCCACATCACCAATAAGTTAAGAAAATAATAGAATTGTTTGAGCTGACATGTCACTTTTCTTGCAAAACTATACTTTTCGTCCCAAATGTCCTCAAATTGAACACATTTATTATTTGGAGGATGTATTTTGCAAGTATGCAAAATTACTGGATTAATATCGGGTACAAGCAAAAGTTACGGGGCCAATTTAACAAATTTCCCTTTTCCATTTTGGAGTGAATTAGATACTCCGTGAGCAGAGTTATAACTTACTTTAGTATGTGTTATGATGATCAAAATCCTGCAGCATATTATTTGTTCAGTTATGGTGAATATGCTCTAAAGTTCAATTATTTGTGACTGAAGGAATTGACAGGGGGCATATGAGCAATGTCTAGGTAAGAGGGAGGGAGATTGAGAGAAGTAGCGCGATTAGTTGACAAGGACTTGAAGAGTTGAAATGATTTTGCTTTGGCTATGAAGGGAGAAAGAGATATTTCACATTTTTTAGTACTAAAAAAAGAATGGTGAAACGTCAGCCCTACAATCAATAGACAAGATTTGTGCACTTTTACCTTTTCAAGAGTACAAGACTCCTAAAGAGGAAAGCTATTGTACTCATTGACAGAAAATTATCACCTTAAACTATCTTGATAAGTTTTTGGCACATTTGATACTCTGAATATTATGTTATTGTCACTTTTGATACTCGATTTTAAGTTTTTCCAATTTTAGTCGAGAACTAAAAATGAAAAGGTTGAAATCGAGTACAATAGTTGGGGGATCGAAAGTGAAAAAAACTCTATTTGAATATAATGATTCAATTATTAATTATATCGAGAAATTATTAAAGTAAATCCACATATCATTAAGAATATTATAAAAATCCATGAAAAAGGGAATATGTTGAAGTATTTCTATATAAGAAAGCCCACAATCTATAGTTGTTAAAATTATTTTCATAAGTAGTTGGTGGCAATATTTAGGGAAAATATTGCAAAAGTAATTTATGATCTGATCTGAATTCATTTGGTATAGTAGATGTTTATTGAAGTATGGACTGGTCTGAATTTGTCTATTCTGGTCATCCAAAGTATTTTACAACTATTGAGTTCTGGACCAGTCTGATTTGACCTATTTAAAACTAGTTTAGTCTCATCTGGCTAATTAAAAACATCCTTACTTGTCAAAGCTTCCACATCTATAAAATGAGGCAGTTTTGAATATAAGTAATTATATCTATTCAAAAATTAAAAACTACGGAGTAAAATTTTCATTACATTTATAAAAAAAATGATGCATTTCTATGTCAAAATAATACTATTTTATTTTTGAAATAAAACATACAATTGAATAGTCAACCGGAAAAAAGTGTGATCTAATCCAACAAATTTATAATTGTGAATGAGAGTTAGGCTTTGTTTGCAAACACTACTCCCAAGTGCTTTTAACTTTGTAAAGTGTTTTGGAAAAAGTGATTAATAGTAAAAAAGTACACGAGTGTACATTTTTTTTCATCTCAGTACCATGAATGATGTAACTTGTGCATAATTAGATGTAACTCGTGTTGCTACAAATGTAACTTCAGTTAACAACATATGTAACTTGTGCCCTGAAATGTAACTCATGTTCAATGAAAAAAAGTAGTTTAATTGTCCAATTATTTTACATAAATAATACATATGATTTGTTTTTAATATTAGGTCCATTAAAAATAATTTTTAATAATAAAATAATTTTTGATTGAAAAACAAAGGCTTATTTGTTGTGTAACTTACATAGTTATGTGAAGTAACTCGCATACATTTAGATGTAACTCGCGTGCATTTAGATGTAACTCGCGTACATTAAAATGTAAATCTCATGTAAACAAGATGTAACTTATTGAGAAAAATTTAAATGTAAATCATGGGTTACAAAATGTAACTTAAGTCAAACCGAAATGTAATTCCAATATACGTGAAATGTAACTCTATATAACTATATTACCAGCAAGCAAACATATAGCAGAGTAATTAATGAATAAATTCTTGCTACGTGTTGATTGAATTGCAGCAATTGGGGTGGGATGTGTTCTTGTTTAAATAGTCCGTATTTTTGAATTTAGTGGGATATGAGCCACAATAATACAATAATACTCCGTAGAAGAATTGAAGACATTAAAAAAAAAAAAGACAATCGCAAGCTGCCAGGCTCTGGCGACACAAGAAGTCGTCGACTGTGTCGGCTAAAGATCCAAGGACAGGAGATTCCATTGATAAGGTTTCGATTTCATGGGCAAAGAATTGAAGGTCCCCAGCGACGGGCCGACGGCACTAAAGACGGCAACCACATAATTGAAGCTCGTTTCCTAATTTCTTTCAGCCAGCGAACCCGATTTCAAAGCTATGTCGTTTTGGGACCAGGCACACCATCCTCATGGTGTGCCGGTCGTATGATATAATTTGCCCTCATTTTGGTTTCGAGACTTGAAGGAAATTAATGGAAAGATGAAGCTCACCTAGGTCAATTTTGATGATAATTTACTTAATTAAATATTTCATATTTTAGAATTATACGAAGTATAACAATATTTAATTAATTAAATCTCCCCTGGGTCAATTTTAGAATTATATAACACTATTTTAGAATTAAACTTCAAAATTCATTACACCTACACATCTACCCGCTCTATCTGTACATAATTTAAGAAGTATGCTAACACTATTGTCACAATTTATAATAAAAATCTACCACCATTACAACTATTTCATATATTTAAATGGAAAAATATAATCAACTCAAAGTATCACATAGTTTTAAAAATACGGACACATCATCCATACAATATATAATTGGTAGACTAAAAATATAATTTATTCAATTATTTACAAAAAAGGTAGGACAATTTCATACACTATTTAAAAAATCTCATAACAATCTCACATATAATGAAAATGTTAGGAATTGATGTAACATACCTCGAAAGTACAACAACGGAAGTTTAAAATTTTTCCAAACAGATTTTCCCTGATTATGACAAAACAACGAATATAACAAAATAATAACATATTTGAGTTAGAACTTACAGATCTTCCAGCCTAGCGGTGATAATAATTGAACTTAGGTATCCACATGATGTCTCCTTTCTGAAAGAACGGTTAGATCTCCCATAGATAAAGACTAGGAAATCTCTTCGCATGGAAATAAATTGTTAATACTGAATCTAGAAAGCCTGCTAAAATTTTGAAGGAGGGGTATGTAATTATAGTAGTTCTAAACTAATTTCTCAATCACGATGAAAATTTTCTTCATTAATGAGTTCTAGTCCTATCAGGACCAATACCTCTTATTAATTAAATAAAGAAATAATAATGATAATAAATTGTTTCGTACATATTAAAAGGGAATGGGGCGACACCCTCATTCTTTTTTTTTACTCCGGGGGGTGTTGGGGGAGGGGGTCTGAAGTAAACTAGGTTGAAACTCACTCTATTGAGTTTCGAACCCGAGACCTCCCATATGGTAGAATGAGTCGGCGACCAGTTGAACTGGACCGCTTCCTCGGCGACACCCTCATTCTCTTAAAGTACAATTATTTATTATTATTTTATTTCAATTTTTTTAATGCAATTTAACTCTAAAGTTGCACTCAAGAAAATATCAACTTTTTTGTCTTTATTTAGCACCTTCTATCATCTGTCTGATGGTTTTAATAGCTTTATAGGTCTCATCAATCAACTCAGTCGTTCTTTGTAGTTCCTCTTCCAGAACCTTCTTCTCTCCAGTCTCATACCATGTTATGGGTGATCTGCACATTCTTATGTACAACGCCTCATATGAAGTCATGTTGATGGTTGCTTGAGAACTATTATTATAAGCAAACTCTGTCGGATTAAGGTATTTCGCTCATCCTCTTTGAAAATCTAGTGCGCATGCCCACAACATATCCTGTAAGATCTGATTTGACCTCTCTGTCTAGCCATCCATCCGTTGATGAAAAGCAGTCCTGATACTTTCCAAAAGTGAGACATATATCTTGAATCTCTATCAAAATAATACTTTTCGGGATACTATGCAATCTAACAATCTCCCGTATACATAATTTTGTCAACTTATTCAAAGATATACTTGCTGAAATTCGAATGAAGTGAGCATATGTAGTCAATCTGTAAACTGTAACCCATATGGTGTCATAACCTCCAGTTGTCTTCGGCAAATGCATAATTAAGTCCATGGATATCTCATCCCATTTTCCCTCCAGAATCTGGACGGGTGAAGTTCTCCATATGGTCTTTGATATTCAGCCTTAACTTGTTGACACGTCAACCATGACTGAGCAAACTTTGCAACATCTTTCTTCATTTGAGCCATGATGCATGGTAAATAGTGTCTCATGAGCCTCCTTCAGAATCTGCTGCCTAAGCCCCTCAATGTCTGAAATGCACAACTTGTTTTGAAATAATAATCTCTCACTCTCATCCAAATGGAATTCGGGATATTTTCCCTCCTTGGCGCACCCGTTCAACCATGGGCGGACCGTAGTACAGACCCAGGGGGGCGGTCCCCCCCCCCCCCCCCCCCAACAACAAAATTTTTAGTGTATATATATATATATATTAAAAAATAATTTTCGCCCTCCCAAAAAATATTTTGTTTAAGTTACCGCCCTCCCAAGACAAACTTCCTGGGTCCGCCCCTACCTTCAACTTAACTAACTCGGGGTCAAGTTCTTGCCTCATAGCCATGTTCTCAAATATTAATGGAGTCAGTGTCATAGTCGTTAGTCGCCCATCTACAATCTCTAACACAAAATTTTCAATTTCCTTCCTCAGTCTTGGATCCATTATCATCATAGACATTAACGTTACAGAAGCCTTCCTACTAAGTGTATCTGATACCTTGTTGGCTTTCCCTAGATGATAAAGGATCTCACATCGTAGTCCTCGACTGACTCATGCCACCTTCTTTGCCTCAATCATATTGAGGTCTTTTTATGTGGAACTATATTCCAAATTTTTATTTTATGATTAGTAAAGATCTTGTACCGAACTCCATAAAGATAATGTAGTCAATGAAAGAGTTATTGGAGAACCACAAACTTCCTATAATACCTAGCAACATCTACGATACTTCGAAATTCTCTCGCATTCTTCAGTTTGCTTTGCTTCAATCTCATATCGCCTGAACTCCATCTGAAGTTCTTTTCTTTGAGACTACGTGACAAAAAAATGCTACACAATCAAGCCAGAACTCACTCACTAAAATCTTGACATTAAGCTTATGTTTTCTAAGTGTCTCCAATATTTCTCTCAAATGTTCTTCATGCTCTTTTTGGACTTGAGTATACCAAAATATCATTACTTCAAGAAATGATTTTTAAGGCAGCAGTAGTGCACAAGTTTGTCGGGACTGCATTTACGAGTCTAGCTAGCCAACCATGCTCAACCTTCTCGCTGCCCATGCATGTTCTAGAACCCTTCGACTTCAGTCTAAAGAGTAAAGACATCATCTTTTAGAATTAGTACCTTTATCTCATTAGGTTGTCTCTAAAAGAACTACTACAAAATTACATATGGGTCCAATTTGAATTAAGTGATTTGGACGGAAAAACTTTGGAGGTTTGAATCTATATTTTGATAGAAAGAAGCCTCTAAAACAATTGTGATAGAAGAAACCTCTAAACCTATTATTTCATTTATTTTTTATAAAATCTTGAATAGATATTCTCTCTCCTATTACTTTCTAATAAGAATCTTAATCATGTACATATTTAAGAGAATCTGCAAAAAATACATAAATTACAAACCCAGGGTTATGGAGTTTGATTTCTCCTCGTTTTCACATTGATTAAAAAATCATGGCCCTCATTTTCGCTGATACCTTCTCCAAGTCAGTCTCACCTTCATCTAAGAGAGGTTGGTTCTCGGAGATACACTTGACCAAATTCAATGTTGTCAAATAAAATAACATTTTTTGTTGTCAACGTTTGAAAATCATGGCCGTTGAATTTTGGTGCAAAGGCTCGTATAAATGTCGGTGCTAACTTCTACGTTATGGGCCGTGATCCAACCGGAATGGGCCACTCAACGAAGATGAGAGATTTATAAGATGCAGGTCATGGGAAGAGAGTGTTGGCAATGACACCCGGACTGGAGCAGCTTAACATTTTGCCTTTTAAGGTAGTACATATGACTTTGATGGCTTTTTTTGTCACACAATTAAACTGCACGATCTTCTTACGTATTGATTATTTTTTCTTCTTCGTATAGGTTGTTGCATATGACAAGACTAAGAATTAAATGACATTCATTGATCCATCTAGGCCTCAAGATTTTATTCTTATATCTGGCACCGAGGGATTTGTGGTTCATTTTTTTCTCATTTTTCTTCTTTTGCATAGAATTTATGATTTTTAAATTCAGATGTGGACAGTGGCGAAGAACAACGAGAGCCCTCCCGATGGATTTATGTGTCCAAGTGGTTTGAAAATCTTGGTGGAGTAATATGATACCTTGTCATTTCCAGCAGAAAATGAAAGAGTTCTTTCTGAGGCATTCATCCAACAAAATTATTGTTGTAACACAATATCATCCCATGTGAATAGTGTATTTGTACATAACATGATTATTCCTTGAAAGATCAAGTCTAGGTATGTGTAGGTGCCATGAATGATTCCTATAGTAGTTGGACTAGGGGTGGACTGGGTCCGGCCCGGGCTCCGGGTCATAAATATTCAGGCCCGGTACCGGCCCGAGTTAAAACCGAGACCGGGTCGAGTCGGACAAATTTATTTTTATTTTGACTTTTAGAATTAATTCGACCCCCCCCCCCCTCCCCACCCCCACTCCCCACCCCCACCACCCCCCACCCACCCCCCAAACCGCCCAACTAGACTTGCACAAAAACGGGTCGCACGCCCGGGCCGCCCAACTCGCCCGCACAAATGGGCAGGTTTGGGCATATATATTTATCCACCAGCCTGGCCCGGCCCGCAATAGCAATTGGGCGGACTTGGGTTAGGGTGTGGGCTCGTTCAGACCGATAAGCCCTGCCCGCTACATTTAGTGTGGTGTGTGTGTGTGTACTAGTCTATTTTTTGTGAATGTGATGAAAGGCCTATAAACATTGTAAGCATATTAACAATTTTTTAAATGTTGTAATATTATTTAAAAAGTATTAAAAGAAATTATATTATTTTGAAAAATAAAATTTTCCCGATCCGGGCGGCCCAATAGACTACCCGGCCCGCTCATATGGGCGGGTACGGACATGTAGTTAGGCCCGTTTTTGCAGGGCGGGGCGGGCCCGCCCACACATAATGGGCAGAAAATTTATAAAAATCCCGGTTCGAACCCGTTTTTGTGCAGGTCTATGCCCAGCCCCACCCGAAAATTAAAAAAGAAAAAAGAAAAACAAATTTGGACCCAGAACGACCGGGCCGGTCCACCTATTTTGAAGCCTGTAGCCCCCCTCTATAAGCCCCGGTTCGGGCTCTAGTCCCGGTCCCAAAAAACTGTCCCAAAATGTTTAGCCACGTCTCAAAATTTGGACCATAATTTTGATTTATATAATATCATGAAAATTTTAAATTTTATACTATTTTAAAAGTACTTTTAACAAAAAAATCCTATCATTTTTATATTATACATAATTTCCAATAAATGTATATTATCGATCAAAGTTTTGAATTTGACTATTTATTTTGGGACAGAGGTAGTATTAACTATCCAAATGTAAACACCACAAAAAGTAATATTTTATCATAAATGTTACGGAGTACTTAATTAACAATGATCTAAAAAAATAGCTATTTACTTAACATAGGTAAAGGATAATAAATACTCCCTCCGTCCCCCAATTAAGTTCCTCATTGCTTTTCACAGTTATTAAAAAAAATTAATGAGGGGTAAATTTTACTATTTGACCACTATTTGGCACTGTTTTGAATCTTTTGATGTAATTAATTTGCCAAATAATGAATGTGGAACTTAATTCAGGGACTACCCAAAAAGAAAAGGGAAACTTAATTGGGAGACGGAGGGAGTACTATTTTTACCGACTAAAACCATATCTAAACATTAAACTTTTACGAAAAGACTAGAAAAAATACAGATCCTAAACTATTTGTATCTTATTGAAAGAATACTGGTAATACAACATTTTCTGTTGTGTATTTATTTATACATGAACATGTCTGAATCCCAATTCTACACAAATGATCATAAACATAAGGGCTTTTGCCTTCAATATTACTCCCTCCGTCCCTATATAAAAGGGACACTTTCCTTTTCGGTCCGTCCCGATATAAAAGGCACATTTCCCTTTTTGACAAACAAAATGGTGCAAAACAGTGCCAAACAGTGTCAAACACTATCCAAACAATGTCAAACAGTGTCTAAACAGTGCCAAACAGTGTTCACCCTTAAAATGTCTAGAAACGCAAATGTGCCTTTTATATTAGGATGGAGTAGGGGTGGACTCGGGCCGGGCCAACCGGCCCGGAACCGGACCGGCCCGCTACTGTGCGGGCCCGGACCGGCCTGGTCACCCGGTTCTTAACCGGTTCGGGCCACCCGGCCCGGTGGTATAGCGGTCCGGGCCCGGGCCTCCATTTTAGGGAACCGGCCCGGCCCGGCCGGGCCCGGTTCGGGCCTCCAACGGCCAAATTTTTTAAAAAAAAAAAAAATAATTTGAAGAGGCTCCTAGCCGTTGGGAAGGCTCCCAAACGGCTATATAGCCGTTGGGAGCATAGGAGGGGGGGTCTGGGGGGTTAGGGGGGTGGGGGTGGGGTATCAAAAAAAAATCTATTTAAACTCCTATTTTCTCTACATTTTTTACACCTCTTCTTCTACAACTCTTCCTACTCTCTAATTCTCTACTCTAAATCTCTCATATTCAATCATCTTCATTCTTCATCTTCTCCAAATTCTTTCTACATATATATATAATTTATATAATTATTATATCTACTTATATATTAATTATCTATTTATAAATATATACTTATACACATTCATATTATAATTCTTTACACATATTATAAGTATATATACTATACACATTCATATTCACTTGATATTTAGTTATTATCCATACTATTGTTATTTACTTATATTTACATATTACATTTAGTTAATATATACTTATATATATATATATAGTAAGTTATATATATATATTATATATATATATACTATATATATATATATATATATATATATATATTATTGAGTTAGTAAGTTAGTATTTTAAGCATGGTTAGTATGTGATCTCTTATCTATATATATCTATATATATATATATATATATATATATATATATATATATATATATATATATATATATATATATATATATATATATATATATATATATATATATATATATATATATATTAAAGTATTAAGTATAAGTGTATTACTCATCTTATAGTAATATACTTATATATTATATACTATAAACATTATATTATATATTACTTATAATATATTTATACATTATATATACTATATATACTTATACACATTCATATTTATTTGATATTTAGTTTTTATACATACTATTATTATTTACTTATATTTACATATTACATTTAGTTAATATATACTTATATATTATATATATATTAAAGTATTAAGTATAAGTGTATTACTCATCTTATAGTAATATACTTATATATTATATACTATAAACATTATATTATATATTACTTATAATAATAGTTAATTGTTAGACTTCTAATTTATCTATTAAATTAGTTAATTGTTACATTTCTCTACATTTCTCTTTAAAGAAAAAAATAGTTAAAGTAGTATATTTTTACATTTGTCATATTTCAATTAGTTAAAGTACTTAATTGTTTCATTTGTCATATTAAAATTAGTTATTTCATACATTGCTCATTAAAGTAAAAAAAAAACTAGTTAAGTTTTACATTTGTCATAATAATATTAGTTAAACTACTTAATTGGTACATTTTTCATATTAATATTAGTTACTTGCTACATTTCTCATTAAAGTAAAAAAAGTAGTACATTTTTACATTTGTCATATTAATATTAGTTAAAGTATACATTTCTCATTAAGGTAAAAATAACTAGTAAATTTTTACATTTGTCATTTTAAAAACTACCTAAAGTAGTTAATTGTTAAATTTGTCATATTAATATTAGTTAAACTACCTAATTGTTACATTTCTCATATTAATATTAGTTAATTTGTACATTGCTCATTAAAGTAAAAAAAAAAACTAGTTAATTTTTACATTTCTCATATTTATATTAGTCAAACTAGTTAATATTTAGTTAATTGATACATTTCTCATTAAAGTATTAATTAGAAGTAGTTCGATTTGTATACTCATATTTTAGTTCGAATTTGCAATAGTTTTCTTAGTCACATTTTATTATTACTATTGTACTCATATAAAATATTTGATATCATTTAATATTTGTTCAATTTTAAAGATGGAACGTGGTAGACATTCTGTAGATGTGGGTAATCTCCAACACAACCGCAAGAGGGAGATTGCGTCGACTCGTCCTAATTCACGCAAAGGCAAAGGTAAAGCGCGGGCCGAGTCTTCTTTTCAAAGTCGAGATGATTTTGAAACGGATTACCAACGGAGAGATGATATGATGATGTCCGACGAGCATCTACAAAACCTATTGTCCCAAAACGATCCACGCTTTGCACAAGAACAACCCATCCCGACAACCATTGATGAAGAGGAGCTCGAGGATGACGATGCGGAGGAGGACGCGGGGGGCGACGGGACTCACGGCACCCCGGATGATGAGCAAGACTTGGACGACGAGGGCGGTTCAACCCAAACTGGTAAGAAATCTAAATCTCCTATTATTGAAAACAATTTTACAAAAAGGAAAGACAAAAATACCGAAAAATGGTACGCAAGTTGCAATCATTGCGGCAAAGAGTATAGCTTGGGAACTTCTGGCGGATACGGGAGTCTCACAAGACATCTTAAGTCCGCCCATCTTGTGGAGTATGCGAAAATAGACAAGGGCAAGGGCTGGTTCGGGCCTTGAACGGAGTGACATTTGTTAGGATAGTGACATTAATATGTTTCTTGATTGAACTTTTTTATTATTACATCTATGCATTCATATATACATTAATTAATAATTTTAACGACTCATATGCTGATGTTATTACTTAATAATGTATGTCTCGTGCATCGCACGGGTGAGAATATACTTTTTACATATAGACTATTTTAAAAAAATACAAATCCAAAAATATTTGTATCTCATTGAAAGAATAGTGGCACTACAACATTTTCTGTTGTGTATTCTTACACGAACCTATGTAGCACGGAAACTCTCGGGGAGAGTACTTTTCCTGTTTCGGAAACTCTCGGAAACTCTTTGAAAACTCTCCAAAATCCAAATAAGCCTTTTTTGAACAAAAGTTGACGTTTCCCGTTTCCCGTTTCCCGTTTCCTCATGGTATTCGCGTTTCCGTGCAACATAGACACGAACATGTCTAAATCTCAGTTCTACACAAATGATTAAAAACATAAACAAGTCCTAAGAAGTTCAGATTTTTTTTATCAAAAGCCTCAATCTTCAACTGTAACAGCTTAGAAGCAACTCTATGCAACACAAGAGTTTATACTTATTACAGCAGTGTTTGAAAGTAGGTGATCTGCTAGATGTCGACCCTCTGGCTCACTGAGATACCTCTTTGACTCTACATAACTACGGAGCTCAGTGACCACTATGTGTGACTGAAGACCTTCGTCCAAAGCTTTCAAGAAGTCTCTAGTGAGGATGTTCAATAGCTTCTCAAAATGGTGCTTATATCTTCTGTGTAGCCCAAAACCAGCAACCTGCATGCATGTAGTGAAAACCACTTGTAAACATTTTTCGAATCCGTGTATTACAACATCAAAAAGATCTTCTGATCAACATACTTCAAGAAAAGCGTTTAAGGCAGCAGCAGTGTACACGTTTGCCGGGACTGCATTTAAGAGTCTAGCCAACCATGCCCAACCTTCTCGATGCCCATGCATGTTCTGGAACCCTTCGACTTCAGTCTAAAGACATCATCTTATGGAATTAGTAACTTTATCTCATTTGGTTTCTATAATAGAATTACTACAAAATTACATAAGGGTCTAATTTGAATCAAGTGATTTGGAGGTTTGAATCTATATCTTAAGAGAAAGAAGCCTCTAAAACAAATGAAGTGTTATTGAATGTTATACGATCACCTATTATTTCATTTATTTTTTTAAAAAATCTCAAATAGATATTCCCTCTTCCCTAGCAATCGTCCCGGTGTGTCTCAGATATATGTTGAAAAAAGAGCAATATTGGCACACATTTTCTTCAAAAGAAAAGACGAAGATTATTTAGAAAGAGCCAAATAGATTATTTCAAGAAGGATGGAGTATATAAGATGTTGCTCAATATAAGATCAAAGCATTGACAGGTTTCAAAAATAGGACTGACTAAAAGAATAAGTTGATTTAAACTTCCCAAACTAGGAGTGAAATATTTTGGAAATAAAACAATGATAATCCTATTTTTGAACTTTATCATCAATGTTTTGGTCCTATTTAGGGTTTTTTTCTCCTCGGTAGAGCCCTCCAAAACCCTGTATCCAAATTAAGGAGGTAGAAAACCTGAACAATAGCTCCGTATAGTTTCATGTAGGCACATAACCGATTTAGGTAACTACTATCAGTTTCAATCTTCCCATCTTCTTCTGCTTGATATCCAATAGCTGTACAGTAAGCTCTTTGGTTCAAGAAGTCTGACTGAAAAAACAGAAAATTGGAAATTCAACCGTTTAACAGAAGGTACAGCAAAAAGAAATGGACGAGGGCTAATGAATGTGGTACATTGGTGAGTACGAATCAAAAGTGCGTGTACCCAATGAGATAACCAAGTCATAACTCAAACCTTGTGACTGCTCGGTTACACAACAATACTTTAAACGGCGTGCCCCCCCCCCCCCCCCCCCCCCCGCAAAGAGGTAACCAAGTCAAGTTATGCCAAAAAGGCCAACAGTAGACCACTCTGAAGTCTGAAAGGCCAACATGCTTGATGGAAGCCAAACAGATGGGGTAAATACCTGAGAGTACACTAAATGCTTTGGAACTGTGTAGATGCAATTTTTGTTCAATTCAGCAAGGATAATATCCATAGCAAGAGGAACCTGCCATAAAAGCAGAACGCAGGAATACAATCATAAAGGAGAAGCTTTTAATCTTTACTGAATTGGTTGCCTCACTTGTAAGCCATTCAACATTAAAGGTAGGGGTGGAAATTATTAAGGTAAGAATAAAAGGACACAACAAAAGTATGACAAACAGTGCCTCTATCAGTATACATGCATGGAATGACTATTGACTACTAATTCATGTTGCTTAATTTTTCTAAAAGCAAATAAAAAATCCTTATCTTAATTAATTAATTCAAATTACTGATCATGTGGCACATGTGGAATCAACACATGATGCTTTACCGAGGCCTTCAGGGGTATCATGGATGCACATGGTTTAGCAGCATGGGCTGAGTTGTAAAATTGTAAAAAAAAAAAAAAGATTTAGACCTGGGTGTGCCTAAATATGGGTGTCACAGAATCATAGTATGGTAGTGAAAAGATATTGGTGTTTATGTTGGGGTGATTATATATAAGTGGCTCATGTATATCCTGTGAGTATTGAGTATGATAAAAGTGTATGTTGTTCTATAATAGTAGTAACATGACTTTTAAATTATGAAAGAGTATCATCAAAGAAAATAAACTCAGGAGTTGCAATTTGGCCAATAAATTGTACTTTGCATTTTGCAACAAAAATATTTTTATGCAACATTAACTTATTAGTCTTGGGAGCAGTCTTGTCAAAATGTCAAGGGAAGGCTTGCTTCTTATACGCTTGGCTGCCCCTTTTTTTATTACTCCCTCCGTAACATTCATGTCCTCTCACTTTTCTTTTTCAACCGTGACATTCATATCCCATGTCTAAATCTTCCTATCATATCTTGATTACCCTCAATAAATCTGAAAATAATACACTATTACAGATACATTTTTTGGATTTATCCTTCATTCCAGCACATTATTTCATTATCTTCAAATCATACCCTCAATAATTTATTTCTCCTTTCATTATTCATAATCTCACCTACCTTTAAATGGGAAGATAGGAATGTCATGGAGGTAGTAATTTATTAGTGTTTTTTTTTCAATATAAAGTAGTAGGTAAGAATGCTAAAAAAATAATATTGTAGACCGTGAAATTCAAAACAATAAGTTTATCTTGAGACGATATTGGCTCTAGTTACCACAAAATAGCACTTAGCAAGCAAGAAATATAATTTCTTACCTGAGATGTAACAAGAACAATTACACGGCCATAGCTATAAGGAATACTGTTAGAATTTCCAAGCGCAAGAACCACATACCGGTTGATAATCTGCAACATTGCACAGACAGATACAAGATGAAAAAGCCATGCGAGAGAGTACTTCGTTAGATGAAGAGGCTAAAATGCATAAAAATAGAAAGGGTACTGAAAAGTGTACAAAAAGATGAAAAAGTGATAATTTGGCCTGAATTGAAAGGGGTGCTGTTTTTTCTATGCAGAAATTTGGACAAGTATACTGCCCAAGACCCCAAGTAATTTAGATAAATAGGGAATTTGAAAGTCAATTGAATCCCTTAATAATACATGAACAATTTTCTTTTTAGAATATTACGAAAGAGAAGATTACAATGTAAGAACGTTCATGTCATTTAAGACATTCGTAGTCGTCAAAAGAGAAAGTGGAAAAAATAGTGAAAAACTAGTTGGAAAGCAGGAGACTAAAAAAAAAAGAGGGAGTAATAATATACTAAAACTACTACGTATTAACCAAGAGAAGAAAAAGGATAAGGTACACTAAATTAAACCAGCAAACATGAGAAGGTTAGAGTAAAATGTTGATTGATCGACCTACCTCTTTCACAAAGATTGCAATGCTTATGGTAGGATATGGTGAATAATCTATTAACTTAATCAAATTGTCCGCTTTGGCCCTGTGGAAGAGTATAGCATGTCAGGAGTGGCTTATATAGAAACAATAATAAATACCATAAAGTGAAGATTGATAATGCAAGAAAAAACTGAGTATTTTAAAGCAAGTAGAAATGGCCCGATAGCCTAATTAATAGGCAACCATCTCACCTAACATTTTGTTCCAAACCTGATATGGTTCTTATCCTTCTACGGATTTCAATCTCATGTCTTTTATATTCCTGCGCACAATGATGTTTGATCAATACTATGTAATGATATACTCAAAACGTAACATCTCATACAATAGATGACCCACTCCTTTGTTTTTGGTAGGGTATAATATACTTTCACAGTATTCTGTGCAAAAAAATAAACATAAATGTTGATTGCGAACATGCTTGTCACGGCGGTAAGTCGAGTCGCGGCGCCACCTGACCGCCATATCGCCTAGGCGACAAGGCGCCCGCCTAGGCGACAAATAGGCGACTAGTCACCTATATGTGTATATTATATAATATATTATATATAATTATATATTTACATATTTAATTATATTTTTACTTATATATTATGTATAATATGTTACTAACTAAAATGTATATAACTTAGAATTGAAATCCACAATTAATAATTAAAAACATTATATCATATAGTGATATAGTTATACTCTGCGATAAGTAAAGCTTCTACAGAAAATAGATTAAACACTGTTGGATAGTTTATATACACTTATTTTAAAATATCTAGATTTTAAAAACACTGTTGTATAGTTATATATATTCAGAAGCCTTAGAAGTTGGGAACCTGCGAATCCCTGCAATACTGTATTTAAGAAAATAAGATACTCTTAAACAGGGATGGATTTAGGGGGGGGGCGCGGGGGGGGCGACCGCCCCCCCTTGGAATTTCAAAATTTTCTACCATATATGTAATATTTTCATAAAACTTTTAATTAGATTCGCCCCCCTTAGCTTTTAATTTTCAAAATTAATATATAGTGTTACATAATGTAATACTTAATTGAAGATTTAAAAGAAGGAACATCTAAAATAATTACATAACTTAAACAAATAAACAATAGAATAACTCGTTGTTTAAGATTTAGGATACTTATTATATAAGAATTCCTAGTTTTGTAATGTTTAATTATCTTTATTAGATAACAAGTACTTGATTTTGTAAAATATATATCAAACAATATTAAATATCAGACACACTAATTACACAGTTTTTAGATCACGTGAAATAAATCCAAAATATAATTGTTTATTGACATTAAATTACATAATTCATTTACTTCTTGCTTTCTAAAAATAATTTATTGCATAGATAATAAACTTTAAATTATTATAGCATTAATACAAATATTAAAATATAATATGCACCATATATGTGTGTGTATGTGGTGCATATTATTCTAAAAATAATAATATCATACATACTACTATTGTAATATTAAGAAAACTTCTCATGAGTCATGACTCACGAACACCATCCTTGGTGGCCGGACAAAAATTACAATTCAATAATAACCGATTCATGAGGTTAAACAATGTAGAAGTTATTAAAAATGTATTGGTTGATGTCTTTGTCATCGTCTAATTTAAACTTAGAATGTACTACTTAATAGATTTAAATGTCATTGGGGATGTGTATGTATTAATGTCATTTTTTGAATAAAATTAGCCGCATAGCCCTATAGTAGCGGAAAAAATTCGCCCCGCTACACTAGGGAAAAAAAATTCGTCCCACTACACTAACGAAATTTTTTTCACCCCCTACACTACCGAAAAATTTCGCCCCCCTTGAATAGAAATCCTGGATCCGTCCCTGCTCTTAAATATACTCTTAAATATACTCTGCGATATAAAAATATCTAGATTAAAATAGAAGTATCCAGAACCTGAGAACGAGAAAGTCGTATGCTACAGTGCTACTCTGCGACTTTGTCTTCTTGCTAGACTGCTTCCTGCGATGCTTTTTCGTCCGTATTCCGTAAGGTCGTAACTCCTAAGGTAACTATGGGCTTAGCTTTTTAATTAAAATCTGAAGCCTTAATTAAATCCTTAAAGGGCTTTAGCTTCCTAAAAACGAATGAAATTAGCTTCCTAAAAATAATTAAGGCCTAAATCTATTTTTCTTTTTAACCGGGTTTGGGAGTTCTGGCCCAGTTTTCTGCGGCTTACGAATTAGGCGAGGAATCTGTCGCCAACACAACGACATGGCGACGACTGTAGCCAGACTCGACCGATTTTCTTCTGGCGAGGCGAGTGAAGCCGGCGAGCTTCCTCCAGCGCCTGGACGCCTAGTCGCCGACTAGGCGACGCCGTGACAACCATGATTGCGAAACTTTCTATTCAAAGATGTGCCACAATCTGTTTTGTCCACCGTTTAGGTCTATTCAAGAAATATTCGTGAGATCTTTAACATTGCATATTAAAAATAAAATGATTTTTTACAACCTTTCAGGAATCTGAACCCTGTGTGAGCCACACTACAACAACATTAAATGATTAAATATGCACATCAGTTGTTCATACATTCCCACACATGAAAAATTACAAGCAGAAAGCAAGCTTGAACTTCATTATCATTACCGTTTCAGTGCCTAACCCCAACGCCTCGTTCTTTACAGTTAATTCCATATACAGCATAGATCTTTCCTTCTCTATATCCAATGCGTTTTTTGCAGCTTTTATACTACGTCCTGGTACTAGTAGCTGAAACTGGGAAATCCCTGCATGGTGCTCATATCTATTATAATCTAAAAGCAAAAGGATTTTGGGGATTGGATTCCTGCTCAGATATATCACCATCAATACTTTATTTTTTTTAATTGTGAAAATAAATGCAAAGAAATTAAATGGGAGGTGGTGCGCAGGGCTCAAGTAAATTGGGAGTGTTCTTATCGGTTAAAAAAGGAGGTGGGCACTGTTGACAGGAAAGAGGGTGGTGGGTAGGGCTCAAATGAATTTTTTGTGTTTCTATTGGTTAAAAAAGGGGGTGGGCGCTGTTAAGTGGGATTTCATGCATCTCAATCTCAGCTATAAAAGCAACAATTCGTAATGACAATTCTCACACCAATACGCATATCAAGCTGAAATAGCAAAAGAAGCATATATTCCATTATTGCATTTGACTTTGACCTTTGCCCATGCTTTCAAGTTGGGACTTCCATACTTCTTGATTAGTCATTTCAGCTGACCGGAAGTGTGCTAAACCTATACACCAAATCAATTAACCCATTAGTTAGCAACCAGAGTTGAGAGTAAAAAATTGGCTATAAATATAAACTTCCTGCAGGCTGTTTCATTCACACTTAAGCCCCTTGCCAGCAACCTCTCCCTTAAGCTCGGTATTTCATCAATATGGTTGGAGCTCACAGGGTGTCATGTGAGCCAGCTCACAACGGTTACCTTGAAGTCACAGGAAATTGTTTGCCATAATGTGAACTGTCAAGGTTCTACATGTCATACGTTTTAATTCCCATCTTTATTTTAATATAAACTTTTCTGTTCTATAACTGTTTTTTTTTTCAGATTTAGCTATATTACCGGTTTAGTGGTCAACCGAATGGTATATGAGCCTATAATCTTATATAGTAGAAATTGGGGTTAAACTTTATTATATCAATGTCCCAAGTCACTACGGTTTATTATATATGATTGTTAGAATACTTAGGTTTATTATTCAAACATTTCTTTCAAATGCACCTGTTGATTGTGATGAATTATGCACATCCTGTCCGAACTCCGCTGTCTGGTCTGAGACCTTGTGATGGCCAGTAGCAATATTCTTAACATTCTCAGAGGTATTCTCAGAGGTATTCTTAACATATTCTTTTCTCTGAGCTTCCAGTTCTGCTGTTTTTTCCTTTTTCTTTCCAACATCCTCTATTACCTTAGGCTGTACCTGATAGCAAAAAGAAATACATGAGTACAAACTAATACCAATGATTCTATTTTGTTCATTTTCTGTCAAGACCACAACACTGATCTTGCCAGTGCGCCCGTATTATTGATTTTGTTGTACTCTAAGGCTAATATACTTAGGTTGATGCAGGAGTGGCCTTCAAGTGCATATATGATTGTAGAAAAACGTGTCATCTATTTCTAATTATTAAATGATGTACATGTGTAGTCGGGTAGATAAGATTTTAGAGTTGTTAGAATTCTTTAATTTGTGGATAAGCTCGGAATTAGATAGATCCTATTTTTTATTATCTGCACAGGGAGTTTGTTATATGTACTATGTATTTATACTTGCTATAACAATCAAGGAAGATTAATTCTTAAAACCTACATGGTATCAGAGCTTCAGTTTAAACAACATGATGGTAGAAACCAGTGATTCTTATTCATCCCACACTATCAACCCTACCTCCCAAATTAGCCCTATGACAAATTACCAGTCCTCTATTCATTCATCTATGCTAATCACTAGCCATAGATTGAATGGAAAAATTACTTGGAATGGTCTCAATTTGTCAAGCTCACAATTGATGGGAGGGGAAAACTGGGCTACCTAACGGGAGAAATCAAAGTGCCTGGTGAGGAGGGCTACAGTACATGGAGGTCAGAAAATTCACTTGTGACAGCCTGGCTTCTCAGCTTTATGGATACATCAATTGCCAAACCTCATATGTTTATGAAGACAGGAAAAGAAGTCTGGGATTCCATAAAAGAAACCTTCTCAGACCTTGAAAACTCTTCTCAAATTTTTGAGTTAAAACCCCTTCTCTGGCAGTCCAAACAAGGAGATAGAGATGTAACCAGCCCCTCCAGCGAGTGGTGCATATACAGCATCCACTGGATCTTCAAATCTCAAGTTTTTCGAGCCCTTTTACTCAAAAAGGTAGAACATCTCTAGAAGAATAAAATAACTATAAGCCCTAAAGTGATGGTATTATATAAAGCGTTACACTATGGCTGCTATAGTGAACTAGGTGAGCTCTTATACACACTTCCATACAGAAACACACTCACATTAGGGATCATCGTGAGCAGTTTGTTACAGCTGCTAATTTCCCCATACAGGCAGACACCGTTCTACAGGCAAAATCTAAAGCTCTATGCAAGTCCATACAAAGCTACATCGGTGCAAAGAAACAGGATATTCAAAACTTGTTGGGGAGCTTGATGCCATTACACTATTACATGACTTCAAAGGAAAACCTTCACCTCTGACATTAAAGGGACTCACCAGTGATTGCAAAGATCGTATAAACACTAAAAGCTCAAATACAGCATTTTATGAGGGAAGGAGATTGTGCTGTCCTCTCATTAGCTCTTGGGTTAAATTTTAAATCCTTTACTACTTGCAATAGCTATAGGGATCTACCATATAGTATTAAGTGTGGTTTTCTCTCTGACTGGGAAGGCATCCCTCTTTTTTTATATATACCAGAAATAGCTTTATTAATAAAGAAACGAAAGAAATTACAAGAAAAGAAAGAAAAAGAAAAAACAAGAAATGCAAAAAAGGATAACAAATAAAAGGCTGAATACATAGCAACCCCCCCCCCCCCCCCCACACACACACACATATACAGAGACAAGATCTGGTTCTAGTGAGATGGGTCATGGGTGGTTTAGAAGAGAAGTGAGACTAAATCTACTCTTCATCACTCAAGAAATTGATGACCTATATCAGTTTTTCCCGTTCCAAATGATGGTACATTTTTACACACTCCCACTGGACTTTACCAACTTTCATTTTTTGTTGGTCCCGAAAAACTTTGCCACATTCTTTTTAAAACAATGAACTTGTGGCTCTGTTCATTTGTCTCTCCTCTGCACAAACCTCAACCACGGTTTTGACTATTCTAATTTCCCACCTCAGCACAATATTAGCCCTAACTATATCTTCACACCACCCAACATCAACTTGGTAAAGTTGAGTGGGACAGAGGTAATATGTAGTAGCGCAGTATTATGTACATGAAGATACATTTCGCAAAAGTAGATCAACGCTTTAACTTATTATTAAGTTATTTAACTAAAATGACACCGGATTTTACATTGCAATTTCCCCACATATCATCTTTAAAATATAATCTCATCCTTCCACTTCTTAGATTAAGAATCAAGACAATGAGATCAGATTTTTCTCAAAAAAATAACTTACTTAAGCCAAAGCTACATATGCTTGTGTGTATAATTGATACATTGAAAAGAAAATAATACATTATGACAATTAAAACAATAAATATAAGAAATAAGAATTAACTTAAGATTTTGGGAAAGCATACAAGAGACAAACATTGAAGGATTTCATATACAAAATTACATATACATATATATAAGGAAATGAAGACATTGAGTGAAACAAAAACTAACCTCTTGCTCTGTTCTATTTGTTTCTAGCCATATCTCTTCCTTAAAAGCCTTCTCAGTTCTTTCAGCCAATTCAAGGGTTGCATCATATCTTATTCTCCTTTCTTCTATTTGGGATCTATGTTCATGATCCCTTCGTACAGATATCAAGTGATCTTCAAGTGCTTCTGCACTATCGTAATTCGATAAAAGTCAAGACTACCTAGATCATATTAGAACACTAACATGCTAGAAAAGACAGAACGAATAAGATAAAAAAAAATATTTACTGATATATATGTATTTGGGTACTGTGTACATATATAATTATTTATAACTATATATAATTTTATTGTAAATTTCCATAAAGCTAGTTTTGGTCTGGACCAAAAGTTAATTAAACAATTCAGACTTTGCCTCTCGTTGATATAAATTAAGGAATCAAACATCACATCATGCCATCAATTCAATCTTACTGAAGATAACTACATTTTAATGATGAAATCATGAAATAATCTTACCCACTAGACAAATTTTAAACGAGAGAAACTGCATTTCTAACATCTACCTTAGAAGAAACTAAACATCCAACTGTGAGACTAATAGTCATAGTTTTGTACTAATAGCATGACCAAATTCCTCTTAGGCAGTTAGGTGGACCTCAAAGAACAACTACTGCAAGTATAAAATTGCTAGAACTTGAAACACGAAACGTCACATGAGAAAATGTCATTTTTAAATGAAAACGGTTGAAATAAATTTTTCTTTGGAGTTTCCTAGAATGTTTTCGTTTCCATCATTTGCAATGGAGCCAAAGACTCACTATTTTTTGGCTTGAGAATATGATGGAATAAAGCAAAATGGCTCACTAAACTGTTTGCGCTTCTTTGTTATGAAGCAACAGTCAGTCCATGCAATTCTCGACGCAATTTTCACTATGGGTCATCCGGAAACAGTCTCTTTGTACTTTAGTACAAGGGTAAGACTGCGTACATCCGACCTCCCCTTACCTTACCAAAGGTGGGAGCCTTTGCAGCACTGGGGTAATGATGATGATGATGAGTTTCCTAGAATGTTTTTGAAGCGTATCTAAAGAGAAGCACTACCCTCTAAGAATTTACAAGCATCATGTATCAAAATATAACTAAATAATGAAAGTCATCATGCGATTGATTGTTTGAATTATTACAAACGGCAGCTCATTTTCTGAATATGCTTGAAATGCATTTACTTTTCATACTAACATTCTTGATTTATTAAAAGTAGAACCTTACATTTTGCGCTGATACTGCATGTCAAGCCTTCGATCCATTTCCGATAGTGTTTCATAATCCTTCTCAATAAATTGAAGCTTAGATGAAAATATATGGTGCTCATCCAACAGAGCTGTTTCAAATGCTGATATTTTGTTTCTCACATTTTCCTGTTAATAAAAGGAACGTGTTCATACACATAGAGATAAAAGCAGTAGCCTGTAAAACAGAGTATATGCTGATATAAGTCGAAGATTCACAGTTTAATGAATCTTCGACTTATTTGATGGGCTGGTTAAGAGATTATTTATGGTTAAATTCTTCACAACTTATCAACGGATATCATCCTTTTGGTATGAGTAGTTTATCAGTCTGGGCATGGATGTTCTTATTTGGACATCTTATTTGGGCTACTGGATTTATGTTCTTAATTTCTTGGCGAGGCTATTGGCAGGAATTAATTGAAACTTTAGCATGGGCTCACGAACGTACACCTTTGGCAAATTTGATTCGATGGAGAGATAAAGCGGTGGCTCTTTCTATGGTGCAAGCAAGATTAGTCGGATTAGCCCACTTTTCTGTAGGTTATATATTGACTTATGATGCGTTCTTAATTGCCTCTACATCGGGTAAATTTGGTTAAATTCCCTGTGTTTTTAGCCTTGAAAATATCATTTTTTTTATGTAGGGGGTTTTTATTTCTACATCTAGGCGAAGGCGCGTAGGTGCACTATTCCGCGGTGGGGATTGTAATTTTTCATAAATTTTCCACCTGATTGTCAAAGAAACTGTTTTCATTTAGAAAGAATGACAGGAATAGGACTTACGGCTATTCAAAAGACGAAAATAAGTGGAAATCCCGGTTGGACAAAAAACTAATCAAAAGTGCTGTTTATTGTCTAAAATACCCTTCACTTCTTGAAAAAGGGACGGCCCAATCTCATTCACGCTACACTCCAACATCGACGCTGGAGCCAATCTCGACGCTAAACTCCTCCAAGCCGCCCCTACATCTCACGCCGCCGCCCTGCCTTCGCCGTCACCCTGCCTTCGCCGCCGCCATCACCGTCGCCTCAGGTTCAACTCTCATCTTTCTCTTCTTCTCTCTTCTTGCTGTCTGCAATCTCTCCTCCCATTCCAACCTCTCGCCCGTCAGCATCTTCACCGGCTTCGCTCCTACAGTGGCGAGTGGCGAGTGGCGACGGACCTCTCTCTTCGGCGTCAGAACGAGAGATCTACGGCGACCTCCGATTCTGCTTCTATGGTGGATCTAATCTACTTCAGCGGTGGCGATTCATTTCAAATTCGAGAGACTAGGGTTTCGATCGATATGATCGATATGCTGGAATTAAGGGCTGGGGTGGGCTGGTGAGGCATGGAGCGGGACTGGTACGTGATTGGAGGGACTGGAGGAGGATGGATGGGGCTGGTGTGAGCAGGGGTGGGTCTGGTACGTCATTGAGGGAGTGGAGGAGGAAGAATGGGGGTGTCAGCAGGGGCGGAGGGAAAGGTGGTGGTCGCCGGAAAAAAATGTCACTGGGCGCAGTGGTTGGCGGTGGTCAGCGGTGGTTGGCGGCAATGACTAGTGGTGGTCACTGTCACTGTTGTTTGGTCACTGTTGTCGGTGGTGGTCACTATGGTTGGCGAGGTCAGTTCGCAAGTCACTGTGGCCGACGACAGGTTGGTCACCGTGACTTGCGGGTCAGTTGGAATCACTATAAAAATTGATCTCGGAGCGGATGTCACTTTGTCAATTGGTCACTGGACAAAAGTCACTGCACATTTGGTCACTGTGATGCGGGTCATTGGTGGGACGTATTAATTTTTGGTCACTGGATGAATTTTGTAACTATATCATTGGTCACTGCACATTTGGTCACTGTGACGGGTTACTGTAGCAGGCCAGTGGGTTTGGGCTAAGTAAGGGTGTAACAGTCCCTTAAGTATTATTTAGTCTTATTTTTGGAACTTAAAAGAAAAGACTTTTTTTTGTCCAAATGCTTTTAATTAGTATTATTTGAGGACAAACCCCTTTCATTTAAGAGAAAAATGGATTACTTTGGGAATAGAACACTTATTCTCTATTTTAAAACCCCAAAGCTTTTACAAAATGGAGGAACCAGAAAACAATTATACAATTAATAAATTCACCAACCATAACGTTAAGGCGATGCTCATAAGTAAGCTCAGACAAAGCGCCTTCCACCCACCCAACTTTTTCCATTGGATGCTGGTCTACTTCAAAAGATGCCTCATCTTCGGAAATTGGACCATCACTGAAATACGCGATGTTTTCAGTTTGAGAGAGTTGAGAACAAACAACAATCAAACAATGAACAAAGTAGTTTAAACTCAATAGTATTAGAGTAAGAGTAGTAACTTATTGTAATAGAGTAATAGTAGTTCAAACTCTATTCAGATTTTAGAAGACAAACAACCTCAGAATTTTAAACGCCAGAGACTGTTAAAAGAGTGTGACATTGCTCCTATTAAATTTTTAAATGTAATATGCATGATGTTTCTCATTATTGATTACATGATCCGACACAATCAGCATCTAGGTACCTTGCATAAAGGTCGTCACAAGTAATTTGCATGCCTGGAGTGACAAATTGTTCAGAAACCTCATCTTCACAATCACTTAGGGAGTGTTTGCAAACGCTTAAAAAAAGCGTTTCTCGGCTTTTGGCTTAAAAATGCTAAAATTAGTGTTTTCAAATAACAACTTGTACTCAAAAAAGCGTTTCTCGGCTTTTGACCGAAGAGTGTTTTTTACTTTTTCTATTACACAAAAGGCACATATTTTACCGAACACTACCAACTTTTACTTTTCAAAATCACTTTTTTCTCAAACACTAACAACTTTTACTACTAATCACTTTTTCTAAAATCACTTCAAAAGTACTTTTCTTAAAGCAAAATCATTTGCAAACACTCCCTTAATGTCTCTGCCACCTTCATACCAAAACCCTGCCGCAGAGCACCACTCTTTGAAGCAGAACGTTCCCTATAAATATCAGAAAGCAAGAGCAATATATACATCAAAATATCAAATGGCTAATCGATACAGACTGTATCATACAGTTATATACTAGCCAACCACTGATTCACGATAGAGAATTAAAGAGATACAGACCGAGAAGATATCTTGGTATATGCTGGAAACTTTGTCCTATTAAATTTTTAAACGTAATATGCATGATGTTTCTCATTATTGATTACATGATCCTACACAATCAGCTTCTAGATACCTTGAATTAAGGTCATCACAAGTAATTTGCATGCCTGGAGTGACAGATTGCTCAGAAACCTCATCTTCACATTCACTTAATGTCTCTTCCACCTGCATAACAAAACCCTGCCGCAGGGCACCACTCTTTGAAGCAGAACGTTCCCTGTAACCATCAAAATATCAAATGGCTGATCGATACAGTTATATACTAGCCAACCACTGATTCATGATGGAGAATTAAAGAGATACAGACCTAGAACATATCTTGGTATATGCTGGAAACTTTGGTGATGCAGCAACCTTCCTTTCAATTGAACTAAGCTCCGATAACAGACCATCAAAGCTCCAATCGGGTTGTGGATCAAGGGTAAGCCCATTAATGTCTTCAGGAACCCTAGGTTTCAAGTTCACAGCTACCCTGCTCCGGAAATAGTCCAATAATCAGAATAAGCCACAATAACCGAAGTTCCAAACATTGAAAAATGGAAAAGAAAGAAGAAACAGAAGTAAACTTGTACTCCGTATAACATCAGACAATGAGAAAAAGGTTTTAAATTCTTACATAATGCAGTTGCCCTTTGAGGAATAAAAGTGATGTAATTTGTACGTATACAAAAGCCGCAGGCGGACGCACACTCTGGAGGATTTCACTCCGCAGCAAAGGCGTGGGCTCCAGCGGGACTCTACGCCCGTGCGTTACAATTTCGACGGCTGGACAATGCAACCTCCTATGCGACGAAGATACAGCAGCTCTAAATTATAGGCGACATACGAAATCCATCCGGATGCAGGTTTCTTCCGGCAAAATTTCAGTCTCCTGGTTCGACTTCTCGATCTTATGAGTTTAACATCTCTATATATACTATCCCTAAAAGGGGAGGGACCGTCTTTCCCGCCTACAAGACTTGCAACACACGCGACTAAAGTATTGCCGAATTCCGAATTTCCGAAATTTGATATAAGGTTTTTTATGGTTTGATTTTCAAAATCTTAAATAATCTTTAAAAAAAAAAAAATTCTCCTCAATCAAGATATTAATTTCAAGATAACAACTTACATGCATCTAAATCTAAATCTAAATATATCTAAATATAATAGGTTTCAAAGATACAGTTATGAAAAATTTTGTCATGAGTCATGCTCTAAGTAACAACTTCATGATAATATTCTAGATTCTTTTTCTATTTTAAAATTATGTTCTAGAATTTAGAAGTAATTTAAAGCCCCTAAAATCTAGATTACTTGGTAATTATTACTTTGTAGATTATTCCTATACTACGAAAGTTCAATTCTTTCAATTCGTAGGATGGCATTAGATCGAACTCCTAATATCTTAGAACTATTAAGGTCTGTTTATAACAGCTTCTGCTTTTAAAAAAGTGCTTTTTTAATGAAATGAGGAGAAGTGATTAAATAAAAGTTGATAGTGTTTGAGAAAAAAATGATTTTGAAAAGTAAAAGTGGGTAGTGTTTGGTAAAATAAGTGCTTTTTGTGTAATAGAAAAAGTAAAAGCACTTTTGACGCGGAAGCCGAGAAAAATAAAAGTTGTAGTATTTGGGAAAATAAGTGCTTTTTTAAAGCCAAAAGTTGAGAAGTGCTTTTTTAAAAAGGAGTTGCAAACCAACCCTTAATAATTCTTCCGTATAATGCTAAGAATGAGAACTGCATGACTCCATGTTACATTAGAATATAATTCAATAAAATTAGAATTTCTTAGAAGTTACTCCCTTCGTCCCTATTTTATCTCCCATTTCGGCTGGGCACAGTGGCACACTAATTAAGATAGTGGGATTTGTGTGGTGGAGAGTTGTGCAGAGGAGAGAGAAATGTGTAAGAATGTGTAAGGATGGTTCTAAACCACAAATTCTTTGCCAAAAGAGGAAAGGGGAGATAATTTTGGGACGGATGAAAAAGGAAAGATTGAAGATAATTCAGGGACGAAGGGAGTACAATTAATGTAGAGCGTTGTCAACTAATACTTATAATAAACTTTATAATTTGCACTCAAACTTTTCGTTAGAAATTCATATTTTTTATATTTTAGTGAACTTTAATTTAGATGCAATTTTTTTTACTTAAAAGACTTCGCCAAAACATCCCAATTGCGCTCAAACAAATCAACTCCACAACTATACACGTGAAAGTGTATGTTCTAAAAAATACTTCATCCGTTCTTAAATAAGTGCAATGGTTAACTTTTCACATTTGACGATAAAAATATGACCATTAATATATATTATTCGCTTTTAGTATAAAATATATTTAAGTAAACTTTTATTAAAATATATTTTAGATTCTCTTTCAATTTAGTATATTAATTATAATTATTATACTGCTCACATTAGAATTTAAGTTAGATTAGAATTCATCAGTTCATGTTACAATCAGTGGCGGAGCCAGAAGTCTATAGTTAAAGGGGCCGGTTCTTAAAAATTTTATTTTGCAGGGCCCAAAGTTTAAAATATCAACATATTTTCTATAGATTAAACGTATTTATGCATAATATATATACTTGAGAATTTTTTTCCTTGCAGGGGCCGAGGCCCCCTCCAGCCCCTCCCTGTCTCCACCCCTGTGTTACATTAGTTTAGGACTAAGGTACGATGTTGGAATTTTACTAATTCCAATATCCTAAAAGCTTCCTGATTAAAGTTACAGTAGAATTATACTACGTAATTCAAAAAAAATCCTAAAGCATCCTATATATCCCATGTTACATTAAATTAAAGTTTTAAAAACTAAAATTATGAATTAAGAAATTCTTGGTGTGTTCGATTAGAATTCGTCAAAATTCTATACATTATTTATATAAAATTTTCTCAATGTCTATACATGAGACATTTACTAGTGTTTTACCCGGGCGTTGCCCCGGGCAAAGGTTGTGAAAGTTTGAATACTTTGTAAGATATATATTTTATAGAATATATAAATAATTAATCATTTTACTTAAAATAAACTTTTGTTGATTGTGAATAGTAATTTAATTAAAGAGAATCTATATTAAAAAGTGACATTTTAATGTAACATCACACATACCAAACATCGCATTGTTAGGTTTAAATTGGAAAACCTCTTTATAAACGACATTCACCATCTTGGTGAAGAAATTTGTTTCTTTTGAACATATGAATATCTTAATATATTTTTACTCATTACTCTTGGTATTGCAATGTACATTTGGTCATTAATGAAACTTCTCTCTCAAGGTATAAATCAAATTTTATGTAATAACGTTTAGCCTTGACTTATATATATTGATTGTCATTGCAAAGCTTACCATCACAAGAAATTACTTTATTCAAAAATTGAATAAAGTTGTCATATCATGATAATGAGATTTTCAATATGTGAACTTTATCTTTCATAACTTTTCGAATGATGACTTGTCATACTTGTTTTTTCAATCTAGTTATGACCAATCACATTCTATTGAATAAATCTTGTGCATGATTAATATTCTCCAATAACATTATCGAGGATTCCGATTTTCTAACCAAGGATATGGTTGGGCAATCCAACCATTGAAGCGCTATTAAGATATTCGACACTGTAACTAAGACATGTAACTAAGATATGCAACTGCTAGGCCATCAATCCACGATAGCATGTAGTTACTCATGATGTTTCTTGGTGTGACGTCTAAAATCTTAGAACACGCCTCATATATCAGTATATCTTCATCCCATATAATCAAAGATGCAACATACAACAATTTTGTCTCCACACTTCCTTGATGAATATTGTAGACAGTGCAACAATATTTATGGGAATGGAAAAATCAAATGATGAGTTAAAATTAGCTTCAATAGTAGAAGACGTGGATGAAGTTTATATTTAATATATATATGACTAATAATAATTACTTGCATTGTGCATTTTCTACAAAATTTCAGACCTCAACATGCTCTTGTGATTCCATTTGTTGGGATAAAATGATACAAAATCAATATATACTAAAACGTGTTGATTTTTACACTAATCACATGTCTTACTTTAGACATTTTTGAAAAATATTGTTCAATTCGTCCCGATTTAAATTTCTAAAATTCTCATTTTTTTACTTACATCAGACTATATATATTAATAATCAAAGTAGTGTGTTGGCAAACATGAAAACGAAAGTGTTGTAACTAAAAAAGAACGGAGAAAATATATAAAAGAGAAACCTTTCGGGAGCATACAGTTGGCCATGTTATTATTATATACTTCTAACTAAGCCAATAATTTTTTTAAGATGTAATATAAAATACTAATCCAGTAATTTTATGAAGAATATAAAAATATAGATAAATATGATTTACATTTATTTGGGAGAATCACATAATGTGAATGTACTCACAATTTATTTACTCTTTCCGTCCTGAAAAGGTTCGTCAAGTTGACTTTTCTTGATCAATGACAATCAACTTTGATCAATGATATTTTTTAATACGAAAGTATTTAGAACATGAAAATCATATCAAAATGTCCCCTATTCAAATAATTTTGACAAAAGTATAATTATATGATATTATACAATTATAATAATTAAAAACATTGTCCCAAGTTTGTCATCATTGACCAAGAATAGTCAATATGACGAACCTTTTCGGGACGGATGTATACTATATTATACCTTTTTAGTATTATTTTAATTTGAAAATCTCAATTTGTATTTTAAATTTTTCTCCTATTTTAAGTGTGATTTGGAAGGTAGTTTAATTTGTAAATAAAAAATGTACAATTTTAAAATAAATGAGAAAATTACATCAATTAGTTTTAATTTTCATTGTTGTATCTTATGTAAAACTATCGTTTTAAGTGAATATCTTATAAGGAAAACTAATCATTATACTCTTATCACTAAATACTAAATAAATATAAAACTCATCTTTTTTTTTGAAAATTCAACATATTCGTTTATACTACCACCATCCCAAAATTATTAGCCGTTTCCAAAACTTTGACAAATAATATATATTGGAAATTATTTATAATATTAGAATGATATAAAAATGTTCTTTGTCAAAAAGTACTTTCATAAAAGTATAAAATTTATAACTATCACAATATTATACTAATTAAAACCATGGTCCAAATTTTGACATTTGGCTAAACATTTTGGGTCGGAGGTAGTGTGTGTTTTTTATTAAAAAAAACTATTATTATTAAAAGCAACTTAGTATTGTACAATAGAAAAATTATATTGTTCATATGAATAACACTGTGCAAATATGAAGTAAAATTAGTTAAATTACTTTGTCAAGAAAAGTTATACAAAGTATATTATATTTAAATAAATGGTTCTCATATATTATTGGTCCTCCGTGCATCGCACGAACTTGACATATAGTATTAGTATATAAAGTATTGGAACAAATTATATAAAGTATTTCAAAATAACCAATGAAAGTTATACAAATTATGCGTGATTTTCTAGAACCAATTTGATAAAGCATTATAAAATATGGAATGAAATCCAATATTATAAAACATCCCAAATATGCATATGCTCTCTAAATGGAATGATTATGTTATTTGTAGTTTATTTGGAAATTGATGCTCCACAATATAGTAATATTCCAATCAGGACATCCTGACCGAAACTGCCGTCTGACAGCCACGATTTGGGGCAGTTCCCAGTCGTTTTTTCTTGATGAAATTTTGTGAGCATATTCTATATGAAGTTTAGATTATATACAAACTTTTAACTTAACATTTGATCAGGTAAACAACTTAAAAAATTATTGAAAAACACTTCGCCAAAATATTTATATATAAAATATATGTGGTAGTATTTTCAATAATTTGTTTAACTGACTTCTCAATCAAATTTTAAGGTGAAATTTTGTGGACATAATTCAAACCTCATGAAGAACATGCTCCAAAAAAAGTCAATAAAAACACCGAGAACAACCTCAAATCGCGGCAGCTAGACGGGCAGACGGCGGTTCTCCTCCGGAATTCCGGTGGTGAACTTTTCTCCTCCGTAATATATATAAATACTATGAATTCAGGACTTAATTGCAATTAATTTAATAAATATTCACTATTTGGACTAAATAGTGATCAATTGAGTAAATACTATGAATTTAGGACTTAATTGCAATTAATAAATATTCATTAATCGGACTCAATAGCAATTAATTGAAAATTCAATTTCAATTAGAAGGTTGTACTTTATTATTAAGTAAGTAGATCATATCAGAATAGGTCAAATCAAATTAGATCAAATCAGAAAATTTTAGTTCAACTAAAAACGTCTACAAAGGAGTAATCCCTAAAATTTAGAACTTCATATCAGATTAGAATAAATCTCCCGAAACATTATACAGATTCTAATGTCCTGATATAATACTAATAAGAGTAATAAATATGTTTTCAATTGGACTATTTTTTCTAGCTTGAACATATTTGAATGCTTTTTAGAATTAGTTTTTTATTCGAAGCTATTATTTCTCAATGTTACTCGATATTTGGAACATTCTTTGTAATACTCCCTCCATCCCATTTTACCTGTCTTATTTACTTTTTTAGTCTATCTCAAAATAATTATCACATTTCTCTTTTTTGGAAAGAAATATGTAGTTCATAGTATTTCACTTTATTATACTCAAATTTCAACCACATCTTTTACATTTTCAACCACTTTATTAATAATTGTGTCAAATTCAAATGAGACACATAAAATGGGACGGAGGTAGTACACATATAGTGTGCTATTATGAGTAATAAAAAGCATTATAAATTAGTTTAAGGTACATGTATTCCAAATGTAAAAAGAGTATTGCAAATTAGTTTAAAAACTTTAGGCGAAATTCATACGTACCAATAAACCATACTTTTAGTGGTTCTACAATAATAACCCCTACCGAAGATGTATATATAATCCATACTCATAAACACGTCTGCATAGATAGATTAGATTAATCTTTTTTATATTTAATATATAAAGATACAATATTAACTTTGTTCACCATTGACATTCATGTAAGTTTAGTGTTTTTTATATCTTTACTATAATTATTTTCTTGAAGGATGATGATCTATCTATGAAGGTTTAATCTATCTATGTAGACACATTTACGAGTTTGCATCATTTGTATTGACTATTTCATTAAAGATTATTATTGTAAAATCACTAAAAGTACGGATTATTGGTATGAATTTCACCAAAAATTTATCTTCAAAGTCAAAGTGGTGTAAATAGAATTCGGTAAGAACACAACATTTACAATTTGTTTGACAAGAAGAACTTCTTTTTTGGAAAGCTATATAAAACTTTTTAAAAGACAAAAATTTTAAGAAAAATAAGAAATTAAAAATTCAAAAGGGTAAATTTGTCTTAGATGGGTCAGGACTTAGGATTAGTAATTCTAGAGGGCGTATAAAGTAATTTCCTATTTGGATACCTAGAGCCCATTTTATAATACTGCAATTGGCCATGGCATAATCAGATAAATCTGCTAAAATTGTGAAAATTATGTCTGAAGTGGTTGCAATAGTTGGATTATTAAAATTTATATCTACATTATATTTTGTTAATAAATTAAAGAAAGAAACATAAAAATAACTAAAATGGTGTTCTATGGGCAACTCAGCCACGTAATTACTCCAACCTGAATTATTTTGATTATTTCTCAATTCAGTGTGTGAAGTCAAAACCACACAATTGGTAAAAACAACTGGCAATAGGCTGAAAACAAGGATTGTCAAAGCGGCTCATAGATTAGGATTATGTTTGTTAAAGTTGTAAGTACGAAGCTAATGTCTAAGTTAATGCCTATTGTTTGAACTTGACACTATTGTCTGGAGCTGAATTTTGAAATGATGCATCTGGACTATTAGTTGAATGAGGTCAATTTATTTGGCAAAAAAGCTGAAAATGCTTAAATAATATGACATGACCAGACTATACCAGATCAAATGTCACCCGACTAGAAAATTTCAGTCAATTACAAACAAGGAGTCCTTCCTAACCTTTAGGGCTCCATATTAGATTAGAATAAATCTCTTGAAACATCCTATACATTCGAATTTCCTACTACATAATTTAATACTAATAATAGTAATAAAGATATTTTTAACCGGATTGATTTTTTTTATTTTAAACATACATAAATGCTTTTAGAGAATATTGAATAATACATATATGGTGTGATATTATGAGTAATAAAAAGCTATTATAAATTACTTAAGGTACATGTATTTCAAATGTAAACAAGTATCGCATTTTTAAAATCTTATTTTTAACATTTTAGTATCAAAATATATTAATATTAATAATTTTATCTTGAAAGTCAAAATGATGTAAACAAAATTAAGTAAGAATACAATATATTTAACAAAAATAACTTTTAAAAAACTGAAATGTAAAGAACATTAAGAAGTTAAATAATACTCAACATGTATAACTTGCCATCCTTTCGTTAAAGAATTGAAAAAATGTCTGAGGTTGATAGAATGTGATGAGAAGCACTTTTAGTAAAAGGAAATTAAAAAGGATTATTTTTTAATGGGTTAAGTTTAATTAATCTAGGGGGAAACAAAGCAATTCCTTATTTGGATAATAGGGCCCGTTTGGTAACACCGAAATCATCTAATCAGATAAATTTGTTGAAATTATGAAATTCCTGCTGAAGTGATTGCATTGGTTGGATTGTTGAAAAATTATATTTAAAATGTATTTTGTTAATAAATTTAAGAAAAAGTTACATGAAAATAGCTAAAATGATATTGCACAGTAAGAATGTTTTTACTTGAACTGTTTTATGTCTCAAATCAGACCGGATCATTTCAGTTCGATTAAAAACACTCCAACTTTAGCCAATTCAGCCAAAAAAATTACCCCAACCTAAATTATTTTGATAACTTCTCAATTCAACGCACGAAGCCAAAAAACTACATGTGTAGTAAAAAAACGAGGTTAATAAACTGAAATCAAAGGTTGCCAAATGGGCTCATAGATTATGGCTATGTTTGGCATTTCGAGCTGTCGGTGGAGGCTAATCATTGAATTAAGAGTTATTATCTGAATTATATATAGACTATTTTCTGAATCAGACTTTTGAAATGATGTGTCTGAACTGCAAAATGCCCAGATAATATGTCCTCACAAGATCATATCAAATCAAACCAGATTAGAATTTAGAACACATATTAGATTAGAATTCAACAAATCACCTCAAAGTACGTACATACTCAAGAGTAATATGAGATAATGACACATGATTTGGTACTAATATACATAAAGGGACTACAGAGATTATTATACAAATATCCATAAAAACTAATTCCTTGAGTATGATCTATTTGAGAAAACGAATCTAAATACATTTCAAAATTATGAATATGAATTTTATTCATGTATGAATATATGCAATGAGGTTAAATTATCTTACTCTATAAGTCAATGTGTCAAAATAAAGGTAGGATATGTTTAATAGATCTAAGTCACCAACTTCTCAATTAAATTGTTGAGCTAGAATAATTGTCTAGCCTATAATACTCATTTTCCATTTTTTTTAATTGCACGCATACAACTTTAACAATATCTGTATACTTGAAAACTCAAATTTGCACAAATTATCATATAAATCATACTATAAGTTTAATAACACTTATTTTACTTAAATCATACAGTATATTCTAAACGCTTTTCTAAAAGAAAGATATTGAAGGACTAATTTTCAAATATCTAAAACCGAGAAGAGCTAATATCTTCAAAAAAAATTACTACACCCACTTTTAGATAAATAAATAAATTACAAAATTGTATTGTTAGTTTTGGAATGAACAGTAAGCCACAGATGAAATTTAATGGAAAAAATAGACATTGAGCATTTGTTTAGGTAAATATAGTAAAAAAGATTACATCCATTTGGATGGAACTAAAACTTTATTAAAAAAAATGCTCTTTTCATTGAAAAATATAGTCTGCAAATACGTTTAGATAATTAGTTGAAAACAAGATATAATCAATTAATTAGAATATAGATCACTTAAGTTATGTTGGGTGTGTTTTGAAAAACAACGAAAATAATTAATAAAAATTAATTAAATAAAATGACTAAACGAAAACAGAAAATAGATGAAGCACAAATAGCCAAAGCTCGTGTTACGTACGTTTTCCTTAAAACGTATTCGTTGCCTCTCGGGGTGCTAGGAGCGTTGCAACGATCGTTTCCCAGGATATGATGACTATGAACAATAGTTTAGCACTCAAACTAAAGTTCCAACGAACGAGAACAAAGAAAGAACACGAAGGAATTTTCAGAGATGGCTGGAAGAGAGGTTTTCGAGCTAAAGAGAGGTGCAGTACGTTTGTGAATTGTATGTCTTTGCAAAGCATCTGCCAGCCTTTTATAGGGGTGTATTTTGGTGTGTTAATGGCTGTTTAAGGCTTGTGAACGGTTGACATCAATGTCCTAAACGTTGGGCATTGATTCCAGCAAAAAACAGTCTATTTTGTAGGCATCAAGGCATATGAACGTTGGGCAGTTAATGGCAAGTCGCGTTTTTTGTTCACCGGTTTCGAGATTTGATTCGCTCCCCCCCCTCCTGCGCGAGAGAGAGAGTCTTTCCCTTCAGGAATCCTAACTCCTTAGGGGGGGGGGTCCCTTTATAAAGGGTTCAAATTCCCTTTGGGTTTTCCGGTGTGGGAAAAAAAAACCACACTAGGAACCCACCTTTTCCCAGTTTTCTCCATTTCCACGAGTGAATTTCGAGAATCAATTTCTCATTCACCCGTTATCCATTTTGAGCGTACCATATATCGAATTGTAGCCCTAAGCAAGGACAATCCGAAACCACTTTGACCCGACCCAAATCGGAAGTGGACCCCACTCAAAAATTTGTCCCAAAATGACCATTTAATGCAATCTATTAACACATTTTCCAACATTTATAATCGACTAATAAGTAAGTGATTTTCAATTCGTACATCTAAAAAGAAAAATCTTTTTAACCCGTGCAGTGCACGGGTAAAGATACTAGATAATGTTGAAATGAAAAAGCATGGACAATAATGGAAGAATGATTTAGAACTGCACATGTATTATAATATTGGAGCTACACAAACTTAATGAACGAAAGAAAAAGGAAATGTCGGAGAATATTAACAGACGGGGGATGTAAAAATTATCATATTTTGGAAAAAAAAAATAAGGAACAATTTATAAAAATCCATAATAAGAGAGAATCTCCAAGAGTTTATGGGAAAATAAATAGAGCGTAATTTTTTTAAGAGCAGCTAAAAATTGTTAATTATTTTTATTTTTGAGTATTTGAATTTTGTAATACCAGCGAGTGCAAAATTTTACCTATTTTATATAGAACATCATAACAAAAATATAAACATATATTAATATAAATACACACACGTATATGATATTGGACTATGTGAGAGTAGAGTTTTGGAAGTTGTCATACAAATCATGTTGCCCCACTTGTTAATAATTCCTCCAAAAGGTTCTCTAAGTGATTGCTTTATTAAACTCCGTATGATATAGATATAGATATAAATATGTGTTGAAAACACACTTATAATACTCTAAAATATAATAATAATAGTAATAAACATTCAAAACACACTCATAATATTCTAAAATATAGTGTGAACCTTATTTATATCAATGATGTTATTTGATTATTGATGATTGTAATAACCCTTATTTTTAATTATTTATATACTTTTATATGCTTATTAATATAATAAATATAAATGTTGACCGGATTTTTCCAATACATAGATCAGGCTGATTAATTGGGTACAGTCTGACTCGTTACTCAATCATTCGTATGGGCTGCTTCTGACAATATAGTAAAAGCAGGAAGCACAAATCAATTAAGAGTATCTGGTGATTCTGTTTTCACCTTATCGGATTTGTCAATCAACCTTTTCATCAAGTAATATAACCAATACAGCTGATTTGAATAAATTTTCCATAAATCAAAAGAACAAGTTAATCCACTAACTTCAATCATAACTTTATGAATTTCAAGAGAATCAACCAATACAATCGATTTGGATATTATCAAAAGGCTCTAAATGTAGGGGCGGGAAAAACCGAAACGAAACCCGGAAACCGATCCTAGCCCGGTCCGAATGATACTCCCGGTCCGGGTTTTTTCTACTTAGCCGGCCCAAAAATTCGAGTTCATAAGCGGGCCCTAAAATCTATAACCTGGCCCAGACCGACAAAAACCCGAAACAATTAGCTTTAATATAAAATTAATATAATATACAAATATAATACGCGGTATATAATAATTCCTAATATATGATTATAATCATGGTGTATGAAAACATGATCTAGTAACTTTTAGTAACTAAAAATATGTTCAATTCGTTTACCATAATGACCACGGAAATATATTTATAGTAAATTTAGTCACTTCTTTATCCATAAGTTTTATTTTGTAATTTTTTTAGAAAACATATACTCCTTATTTTTTATTTATACGCATCTTAAACAAAATAATAAGATAATTATCTTCTTTAGATTTGAATTGTTGACAGGGCCGGTCCTGACAATTTATAGGCCCGGGACAAAAGACAAAGAATAGGCCCCTAATTATATATGTTGTAAGAATGTATTACAAAAGTTACATTGTCAAAAATAAAATTTGTTACACAAGTAAATGTTTTTTGCCATAAAATTACTCGGTATTATAAGCCATACAAAACATTTTTTAGGCATTCTTAAAAGCAAAATAGTCCAATATACTATCAATTTTTAATTCTCGGCTTTTGTGAGGAAAGTAGAAAGTCATCCAGTCGTGTTTTGTTTATAGCTCTGTCGTTGTGGCTCAGTCTACGGATATGAGGGTTGAGGAGTATCTTTTACGGAGTATTAGAGTATAAGGAAATGATCTGATCCTGACAAAATGATCTATTCGAATTTTTTGATAAAATTTTGTGAACATATTTTTCACAAACATTAAATTCTTTAAATGAGTTTGGCCATACAGAATTCCCGATCAAGCGCGTCTGAGATGAACGAGACTCAATATATATACTACCGGAGTACTATTAAATAATTTATGGGCCCCTCTTCCTGGTGGGCCTTGAGCAACCGCCCATCCTGCCCCTATGTCAGGACCGGCCCTGATTGTTGATGATTTTGGAGACTAATATTTGTGTTATTATTTGCGGTTTGTGTTTTTGATTACTGTGATTTAAAAATAAGTTTTTAAAATATAAAAAGACAATGATATGATTTCGCATTCAGACTTTGATCGATCCAGCCCGAACTCGATTTATCGAAAACCCGACTCGAACTGAATATAATGAACTTTGTTCTGATCCTTAATTTTCATAACCCGAGACCTTCCGAACAATTTTCGGTTTTAATAAAAACTCTAACTCAGACCTGATCGGTCTCAGTCATCTCACCCCTCTCTAAATGTGGTAAAGTTGTGCGTAGTACACATTTTTGTATCCATCCCCCTATTTTGCTCGTGCACACATGCAATTCGTTAAGAAAAAGAATCATTTTTCTCCCATTTGCCTGTGGACAAATGTACAAAAGTGTGAAGAAGCAGTCTTATTTAAATGTGAAAAGTCAATCGTGAATGAACCGTCCTTTGCCTGACAAAGCGTAACGAATAACGATACACTCAATTGTGACCCTTCAGCGTGGAATTACTATGCCCTCTATGGAATTCCCAAATTACCCCCGCTCCCGACCCCACTCTGGCTGCTTTTCACGGTCTCTCTCTTCCCCACCGCCTTTACCATCTCACAGCTTCACCTGTATCATCAATGGAAGACTCTCACTCCCACTCATACTCTCAGCCGCAGCAAAGGCAGTCTGATGCTGAAGATGGATGTCGTGTGCCCACTGCTCCTGAGCACGCGAGCGATGGTAGCTCCGAGGCTTCTGACGCTGTGTTCTCTCGCTGCGCCGCTGGATCCAACTGCGGTGCTCGCTACAAGCTCATGTCTCCGGCGAAGCTCCCGATCGCGAGGTCCTCCGGTATCTCCGCTCCTCCTGGCCTGAGCCCGACGTCCTTTGTCGAGTCTCCTGTTCTTCTATCAATCAAAGTTAGTTACTTTCCACTTATCTTTACTCGAGATAGACTCTTTCAGTCTTTCCTTACATTCTCTGTTGATTTTTAGTATTTCTGAGCTTCGGATTAGATGCCCAGTTGGCCCTCCTTTGCTCCTTTGCTTGAATGATTCACTTGGATTATAAATTTACATTAAATGTAAGACTGAAAGTCTCGTAATTTCCCTTTTTGTTCTTCTTCTTTCTAGTTCCAATCCATTTACAGGCTGCTACGAAGGCGTACATTGCGCTGTCGTGAACTGGAGTCATGTCGGTGGTTGTCGTACTTATTGGGGCTCTTTTTCATTTCATTAATTAAGTCGCACAGTAATAGTATGATGCATAGAAATCAGATGACTTGCAGTGGAAAATTTGAGGAATTCCTGTTTAGCATAATTTGCGCTGGTGCCTTCTTAAAGTAATTTGAATTATTGGTTAAATGTGCGGTTCCTTATGTTATGGGCAACTAATTTTCTTTGTTGACTTGGTTCTTTTTCTCAGTACTTGCTATCTTTTATTGGGAAAACATACTGTTAAACGTAGTATTATTTATTTGAAAAATTGCCATCCCATATGTACAAATCTGGATTGTCTTTCCCCCCTCCCCTAGAATCTTATTGGGCTCCAGTGACCGGTGTTCTTTTTCTCGCGTAAAGGATATTCCAATAGGTTCCTAGGCTTTCCTATTGTGTTGTTCCATTGGGAAATGGGTGCTGGTGCTATAAGTATGTTAGTTAATGTTCTCATTGGGTGATATATTATCAAGGTAGTCTATATGTTTTCTAAATATATGGATTCATTGTTTTCTCATAATGGGGCAAGACATAAGGTGAAAAAATGGTAGAAGGAAAAACCTGCATGATATATATCATATACAGAGTAAGTTTTTAGCTAGAAAGCTACCTGATAGTGAAATTTCTGACCAGCTGGTTTATCGATTACTTTCTATTCTTCCAGACAGAGCCTTCTCCCACGACTGGATCCTTCTCAAATCTAAATCTGATGCAAGGCTCAAGTGGATCTGCATTTTCATTTCCAGATAGCACAGGTTTTAGTCAAAGGAAGTCAAGGAACTTTGAGTTCAAGTTTCCCATTGGATCTAGCTCTACACCTGGATTAACATCAATTGGACATATGGTAATATGACTAATCTCAATAACTATCTGTTCTTGAAGAGGCTCATAATATCTTTTAAATTAGGGGAGAAGAATATAGTAGATAAAAATAAATTAGGAAAAATAGACAAGAATAATCCCAACTGTTGGTGATCGGCTTGAAATAATCCAAACTATCAATTATCTCAAAATAATCCCAACTATTAGAAAACATTCTCAAAATGCTCCGTTGGGTCATACATATTATAAGCAATTTAAGGGTTATTTGAAGTCATTGGAGCATTTTGAGAATTTTTTTCAGTAGTTGGGATTATTTTGAGAAAATTGATACTTGGGATTATTTCAAGCAGATCACTAATAGTTGGGATTATTCATGTCCATTCTTCCAAGAAATTATAATATGACCATTAAACTTCTTTTTCCATAAAGAAGTCACATTTGCTTTTGTTATCTCTCAATATTTTTACCATAACTCATATCCATGCAAACCTAATATTTTCCATTGAGAACTTGAATTTGGATGTTGATATTATATTTCATATTCTGGAGTCACTAGATGTTTTATTAGTACTTCCTCAGTCCCATTTTGTAAGATACTTTTCCTATTAACTTGATCAACACAAATCACTCTTAATCTCTTATTTCATGTATCAAATTTTTATCAAATCCGATTCTGGTTTTTGCGACTTTGTAAAGCTTTTAATACAGTTTCTGAATATGTAATTATTATTTTTTCTAAAAATAATTTGAGTGCGAACAGGGATCCGTTTGCTTTATCGTTGGTCAAACATCGTAAACCGTAAAGTGCCTTACAATTTGGGACGGAGGGAGTATATTACTACCTCAATTTCTTGAAGAACTTCTGAGATTGACCTTCACAGAGTTTAAGGAAGTCAGACTTTTTTTCTTTGACTCCTTAAAATGCTCTTTTTATCTGAGGGTAAATGTGCAGAGTGTACTGTTTTGACTCTGTACAATATGGTTACTCAAGGTTAATTGAGTACAATGATAAGATTATCTTTACTAGATAAAGAAAGAACACTTTGTTCTAACTGAATATGCGTGTTAATACCAACATAACAGTCATCGTTTTACTACAGAAATCTGCAGGCTTGAACCAGCAGCGAAGTGAATCTCAAAGACAACTTCAAGATCATTTGTTTTCTCAGCCTTCGGCACCGTTGTCTTTGGTTGAATCTTCCATTCCTACATCACATGAATTCAATTCAGCTGTCACCCTGCATACTTTGTCTGATGGTACTGATGCAATAGAGTCGAGTGACCTTAATCAGGGAGAGAAAGCAGCAAATTCTGATCAACATTTTGTCACAGCTGAAAGATCATCAGAAGATGAGTATAACTGGCGTAAGTATGGCCAGAAACTTGTGAAAGGAAGTGAATTCCCACGGAGCTATTACAAGTGTACATATCCAAACTGTGAAGTGAAAAAGATATTTGAACGCTCTCCTGATGGAAAAATAAAAGAGATTATATACAAAGGCTCACATGATCATCCCAAACCCCAACCTAGTCGTAGATTTACTCTTGGTGGTCTTATGTCCATCCAAGAAGATCATTTCGAGAAAGATTATTCCTCCAATGGTCCAGAAGGTAATATAGCCTCAACTATTTTTTTTCATAAACTGTGATAATTATGATACTCGTTGATAAACTTCTACTCTTGTGTATATTGAAGACAAGTTCCAATCAAATGGCCAGACAGGTAATATGCAGCATGGTGGGACCCCTGTTGTTTCACCTCAAAAAGTAGGTGATGGCGGCAATGAAGGTGCAACTCTACTACTGCTGGGTGCTAATGATGACATGGATGAGGATGACCCATATTCCAAAAGAAGGTAAGCTTGTTATAAATATTCCAGTTTAATTTCCATATACTATAATGAATTACCTGAAAATCAAAATTAGGAAGATGGATGGCGGTACTGATATCACACCTTTGGTCAAGCCTATCCGTGAACCTCGTGTTGTTGTTCAAACTGTGAGTGAGGTTGATGTATTGGATGATGGCTATCGCTGGCGTAAATATGGACAAAAAGTTGTGAGGGGTAATCCAAATCCGAGGTAAGGCAATCTCTTTTGATGTTTATGTTCCTCAACTTGTTAGATTGCTGCTCCCTTTGGTAGTGTCATAGTGTTATCTCTGGATTTTTTTATCTCCGGGAAACATGGAAGGCTTTTCATCAACTTTTGACATTGTCAATTTACGTTCTCAAATCTTATCATCATGATACTGTCATTTCATTATCATTACCCCAGTGCCGCAAAGGCTCCCACCTACGGTGGGGTAAGGGGGGGTCAGATGTACGCAGTCTTACCCCTGTACTAAAGCACAAAGAGACTGTATCAAATCTTATCATCATGATACTGTCAGGAAGAGAAAATATACTCATATGGACATATAGTACATTTGCTATTATATCATTGCTTGGGGCATTTGAGGACAATGATAAAGATGAATCACTGAGTGTTCATCTTGTTTCTTCAGGATAGGCATGTGAGACATTTTTTGCAATTATCGTTTATAGGGGATGTGCTGATTCATAAAATCCTAGATATGTTTATATTAGAAATACTTAAATTGTTGGTGTAGACGAGGAGTACTTAATATAAGGTTCTGAGCTGTATGAATGATTTGGGTGCATGTCCCCCAAATCATGTCCCATTCCTCTTCACTGTTTAATACTTGAATTTTAGATTGCATACAAAATTTTAGTAACTTGTAAATTTGTAGTCCATACCTATGTCATCTGAGGGATCTGAATCATCTGATCCATTTTCCAAGTTCTCTTACGTAATGCAGGAGCTATTATAAGTGCACCAATGCTGAATGCACAGTCAGGAAACATGTTGAAAGGGCTTCACATGATCCCAAAGCTGTTATAACCACATATGAGGGAAAGCATAATCATGACTTACCCATAGCCAGGCCCAACAGTCATGAAATAGCTGGCACAGCACATAAAAGTGTATTATCCAGAGTTAGACCAGAAGTGAATAATGTGATTAGCCTTGATCTTGGGGTTGGTATTGGCTATGGTATTGAGAACAGAACTGTTCAAAGTCAAGTTCTAGCTTCTGGAATGATAAGCATGGCAAATGGTGGACTGAACCGATACGAGTCCAGAGAAAATCATGTTCTGGCATCTGGCTATGAGACTCGGCTACCTTTGCAATCATCCAACCAATGTCCTCCACAAACCCTTGGAAGAATACTAATGGGACCATAAATATCCAGTAGAAGTTAAAGATGAGCAATTACAAAAAGCCAGAGATTTGAGTTAGTTGGATGACATTATGCTGTATCTTTAGTTTACGTACAGTCGTACAGGCCAGGTATAATACCTCAAATATCTCAAGATAGAATTAATTATGCTGTATAATATCATGTCACTCCATTGGGCAACTGCTTCTCTGTGTAATTAATTAACTTGGATATTATATCTATAGGAATTGGTCGTAATATGAATCTTTGGCCATTCTTCCCTCCCGCAGGCTTTACTACAACTCATAGTCATTGCATGTTTGTGTTCTTTCTGTACAAGTTTGAGGTGTAGGTAAGTTGTGCTTGATGAAATAGCGTGCAATCCTTTGAATATATAAGCACTTTGGAGGGCCTTCTTTTAGAGCTATAAAGTTATTGGAAAATGTAGCAAGGAAAATCCTGTTTACAGTGATGTAGCATGGAAAATCTTGTTTGTATGTGCCCGGGCATTTCTTGTTACTAAAATATATTTTTTCTTTCAATAGGCACATTTTGTTGGCGACTTAACTTCACCGAAACAAACTACATTTTCAGTTTAATTTCTTCATTCGGACAGATTTTTAAAAAAGTTAGAACACAGAAAATATTGAATTGGCAGCAAATGCAATAATTCTGGTTACATTTTCAATTTTATTTTCAAAGGCTCCAACCCTAATTCATTTTCCAATCTTAGAAGTTGATGATGAAGGTGTTAAGATGAAAGATAACACAAGAGGGTGGTGAAATTGAAAGGTGATTGAAATGAAAGAAATGGACTATAAGAATGATATGGTTTTACACTTAAAGCCCATTTGATAACAACTATTTATGCTTATTAGTTTTATTAATCAACTTTTTTATCAAGCACATAATTTTTATGGGAAAGTTCCTAAAATGGGACAAAAAACGTTTGTAAATTCCAAAATAGGACTGTCATGTTTTTATTCCCAAAATAGGAGTAATTACTGTCAAGTTTGGAAAATACTGTCATGTTTAAAGTCTGATACTGCCAAAACATGACAGTAATTAGTCCCATTTTGGGAATTAAAAACATGGCAGTCCCATTTTGGAATTACAAACGTTTTTAGTCCTATTCAGGGTAAATTCTCAATTATTATTTTGCAATAATCAAAATTAGTAAAGTTTGAGTTAATGTTTAAGTTGAACTAATATAGAACATGTGCAATGCATGGGATATTGGGATATGATTACAGTCTTTTGACATATTTCTCAAAGTATTCATAATTACTGTGACTAATAAATGTCTAAATTGAATTCAATTCAATAAACAATGTCTTATAACACAAAATAATTTTTTTTTACAAATTCTAAAATACTTATGCATAATAATTTTTTGTTTCATTGGTACATTTATAATCCTTGTCACATATAAGAATTTTCAACTCAGGTGACGAGGAAAATACAGAAAAGCAACAATGTAACATACAATTGATTGCAAATGAAAACTATTTTTCGAAAGTAATAAATAATCAATATAGAACAAATCATATTATAAAACATTTTTGAATAACCAAACACATATTTTATGTTAGAAGTGTTTGTATATAGTTTTTCATAGTAATATTAATTATTCATTGTGAAGAGATATCTCCACTATCCATCTATGAATTTTGTATTTAACATTCAGACAGGGAATAGAGATAAAAAGTAAACTTCCAACCGTCGGCTCTCGAACCAGACTTAGAATTAATCACCTTCCATAAAGCAATGTGATTCGCTCATCCTATAATGGGCATAATTGAAAGACGGTTAAAACAGACCTCTCATCACCCAATCCAAATTCAATAGTCTGATACACCGAAAAATAGAAAAATAGTTCAGACCAAATCAGACTTACACAGACCAGACAAGACTTTCATAATAATAAAATACACAGAAATCATACATTTACTAGACCAAATCAAATCAGACAAATTTAGACTACACCAGATCAAACCTAAACAAATTAGATCAGACCCTACCAACAAATTTTAGTTAAAAACATTCTAATCTCACGCCTTTTTAGAATAAGTTTTTGGAACCCCAAACTTCATAAGACCAAATGGAGTGGTGAGGTATTAGGAGTCCAAAATGTTAAAAATGTCATTTTTGGACTCCTAATCTCATACATTGGTTGATAGAAGAAGGTATTAAAAATGGGTTTGAAGAGGGAAGGAGTTAAATTTGGAGGATGTCTTGACAGCCAAAAATTAAATGGAAAAGAAAAGAAAAAGGGGAAGTGGGTGTACCTGCATATTGACGTCAGCATGAGGTTAGCGAGCACTACTTGCCATGTTTTGTTATTTTAATTTATTGCATGTGTCTTTTTAAAATGTTATTTTTACATTTATTTCAAAATGCAAACAAAAAAAAATTAACGATTTTTTTTTTACATCGAAATGTGTCTTTTTTATTTTATAATTCAGTAGAGAAAAAATTAAATGAAAAATATCACTTATAATAATTTAATTAATGTTTTAAAATTGATATGTAAAAAAATGTGTATAATGTATTTTATTGACGGTGCTGGAATGCAGAGAAATAAAAGTCAAAACACTATTTTCATATGGACGGAATCCATTTTTGACATTTAGCCTCTTGCACCACTCCAAATGATCCAAGGGAGTCAATGAGTCATACAGGCTCTATAATTTTTTTTGCATCTTTTTAGGTATATTTAAATTATTTTCGTATAAAATCTCTATATATAATGCAGTTTAGGAATTTCACTCCAACCGTTCCCATCCCTACTTGCAGCCGCACTACCGCCGTTGCCACCCTCGATGACTTTAAAGTCGTAAATGCTTTTGTCCCTAAAGATCTAACAGATCAGGTGACATTCGATCTGCGAGCATATAGAGATAACGGGAGAGGAGCAGATCATGAATACCAACTTTGCGGTTGAGCTGTTTGGGGAAGACGACGACGGAGACAACTATTCGAACGACGAGCAACACCACCCTCCACAGCAGCGCCAGTCATCAGCCTCACAATCGTCTTCTTCATCGTCCTCCTCATCCGCCTCTTCGGGTGGTTCTTCTTCACCTTCGTCTTCCAATAGAAGCAGCAGCGTTAGTGGGAGTGGAAGCGACAGCGGCAGAGAAGAAGACGATCATGAGGAAGTCAGATCTTCTAATAATGAGATTGAGGATGAGGATAAGGATCTGTTTGGCTCAGATAATGAGGATTATGTGAAAACAACTGCTACTAGTCCCTACCCAGTTCCTGTTTTGCCCCCAGTGCGTAATATAAGCAACCCATCAAGAGGAGGTATTGGGCGTGGACGTTGGCAGAATGGTAGAGGGAATGGCATTCTTGCTACACCCAATTATCCACCAAGACAGGGTTCCAATTATGGTTCCAGGTTCCCGAATGTTCCTAGGGATGAGCGTTTTGTTTCTGAGCTCAAGTTTGCAAAGAGTGAAGAAACACTGGCAAGAAAGTCCACTGCAATCCAACAGCCTTGTGAACTTGCTTGCTATAGTCGAGTGGAAGGGGGAGATGTCTACTTTGATGATAGTAGCTTGAGGCTATTTAAACGTCTTATTACAGAAGATATCGGGGCTGACCTGAATGAAGGCTTTGATACTTTCATTGAGAAGAGAGATCTGGGATCTCAGGGTTTTGGTGACCTTCTTGCCTGCATTAGGCACAGGAAGGAGGAAATTTCACTTGAAAGGATGCACTTTGTGACATTCCGCAACAACTTGAATAAGATCATGGCTACTGCCTATATCAGGAATGAGCCTTGGGAAATGGGAGTTCACAAAAGGAAAGGTGTTGTTTACCTGGATGTGCACAAATTACCGGAAAGGCCAAAAAGTGATCTGGATAGAAGAAGGTGTTACTGGGGCTATTGTTTTGAAAGCCTGGCCACTGAAGATCGTGGTAGAGAACAGATTCGTGACATCGATGCAAATGTCGAATTCTGTTCTGTACTTAAAACCAAAATAGGAGCGCACCGTGTTTTGCTGGGGGCTGAAATAGATTGCTGTGATTCAAGGGATAATGATGAAAAGAGATTCTATATTGAACTGAAAACAAGCCGGGAGTTGTTTGACCATCGTACTGAGGAAAGATTTGAGAGGGAGAAACTGCTCAAGTTCTGGATCCAGTCGTTCATTGCTGGTGTGGAATACATTGTTGTTGGATTTAGGGATGACAATGGTTTTCTTGTCCGAACTGAAAGAATGAGAACCAATGAAATCACACAAAGGGTAAAACTCAAAGGTTATTGGCAGGGCGGAGTATGCCTTGCTTTCGCAGATGAGGTCTTATGCTGGCTTTATGGGACAGTGAAGGAAAATGAAGATTACATCTTGCAGTTTACTGCACACTCGACTCGGTTGGAGCTTCTACGGGCTCAGTCATGCCCGGAAGCAATTACTCAGCATGTTCAGGAACTCTATGGTTTATGAATGGTATGTGCATTAGAGACAGACTATAAGCAGCTCGGTTCCATTTAATGGGCTCAGAGTTCAGACCAGGTTTAACCCTTTTTAGCTGTCATTTTTCATCAAATATAATGTGCCAAGCAAGAAAGTGCGTCTTGAATGATAGATACATTAATACTATGTTAGTATATAAACTTGACCAAGGTTTTTAGAAGACATCAATATTTGTTATTCTATATTTACCGGTCTCGTTCTTTGCGTAAGGTGTTATTGAGTAATTTAGAGCCAGATAGCCTGAGATGGGTAACATTCAAATTGGCTGGATATGATTAATATACTGAAGTTGCTGAAACTATGATGGGATGGGGATGTTTTCTTTTGGACTGAAATTTGCTGGTCTGGTCTGTTCTGTTTAAGTCTGGTCTGTTTAAGTCTAGTCTGGTTTCTGTGTATTTTATAACTACGGAAGTCTGGTCTGGTCTGTTTAAGTCTGGTCTGGTCTGTTTAAGTCTGGTCTGGTCTGTTTAAGTCTGGTCTGATCTGTTTAAGTCTGGTCTGGTCTGATCTGTTTAAGTCTGGTCTGGTCTGGTCTGGGAGACTGAGATTGAAAACAATCCAAAAGAAAACATCTTGAGTGTATTGGCTGAAGTACGGCGAAAAAAAACATTGTAGGAAACAGGGTAATCTTCAAGGTTTGTAGCTCCTTATGCTGGCTTTTGTAGCTCCTCATATGTGCGACCGGAGAGAAATCACGATAAGGTTTGTGGACGGCAAACTGATTCAGGGAGGTGGTGTCCTGTGTCCATTGACAGTAGCAAAGCAATAGGAAATGGTGGCCAGAGCATTTGATATGGTGTAGCAAAAAACATAATGAAAGATGAGTATGGAAAGAGTAAAGACGAAGGGAAGGAGGTCCGGAGTCTCGGGACTAACATAAGATAGGAAAGAAAGAGAAATATAAATAAATATTCAAAAAAAGAAAAAAGAAAAAAAAAAGCACGGCGTAAAATTGTAGATGACCGACTAAGGCTCTGTTTGCAACCACTTGTGCTTAAATAAAAGTACTTTTTGGGAAAAAGTGATTAGTAGTAAAAGTTGGTAGTGTTTGGTAAAATAAATGCTTTTTGTGTAATAGAAAAAGTAATAAGTAGATTCTACACGAAAACCGAGAAAGTAAAAGTTGGTATTGTTTGATAAAATAAGTGCTTTTTTCTTAAAAAAAAAAGCTAAAAGCACTTAAAATAATAGTTTGCAAACAAGCCCTAAGAATGGTCACCTTCACGTAAAATTGATTGATCGATCATTTTTAAAAGTAAACGGGTTCATAGGATGCTTTTTTTAGTACGTGGGTTTAGATGACCGATCTACAATTCTAGAAGAGCTTATTTGACCATTTTTCCAAAATTATAAGAAGTATTTAAAATATATTTTATTAATAACAAATACTCCGTATTAAGTAATATAATAATAAATAAATAATGTAGTTTTATGAATAATTTATTTAACAGACTTCTTGATTAAATTTTAACTTGAAATTTGTGGACATAGTCTACACTTCACGGAGAAGATGCTCATAAACTTTTATAAAAAATCGATCTGGAAGCACGTCAAATGGAAGAGGTCTAAAAATTGAATGTTTAGATCTACCATATATGAATATTTTCCTATACACACATGTATATATGTGTGGAGTCATTCTTGTTGTATACACTATTTTGGTGTACACAAAACTGTAGTATAGCCGAATTTTTATTCATAACTTTATGTAACATCAATTTTATTAAATAGTTGGATTTTCAAAAATAGTAATTTCAATAAGCAACGCCATTCATCAATAAAACAAATGTGAAGAGATATATCAATTTATCACATTAATATGCACTTTTGTAAAGTGCACATTTATGTCACTAGTTTGCATTTTCTAAACATGATACTGCACTTTAGGTATTACAACTATGCAACAGCTTTTAAATCAAAATGATTTTAATAAAATGAAAGTAAATATACATGGGTGTGATTAACAAGGTACACTATCATATGCATTTCAATTAAATATATAGAAACCAACACTATTATATCATACTTCCCAAAATTTTACAATGACACTTTTTAAAATATGAAATGCACTGTAATTAATCATGTGCATTTTATGTACTACAAGAGTACACTAGTATATTATATTTTTGAAAAGTCTATATATGCACTTTTTACAATATGATTTTTTCTCCCAAATGCATCATAATTATTTCATTATAGCTTTGTCTTCTTATCAGCATGCGCCCCAAATATATTGCGTCAAGACCATGTTGTTTGAACAACATATATCATAAATCACACTTGGATGGTGCAACATTTTAGTACTTCCTCCGGCCCGTAAACAACTTCTCACTTTCCTTTTTGGACAGTCCCGAAATTAACTTCACACTTCAATACTTTCCTTATTTGACAAATTATATCCATCAAAACAGTGCCAAACAATGTCCAAACAGTGTCAAACAGTGTTTAAACAGTGCAAAACAGTGCACTCCACAGTAAAGTCAAATTTATTTTCTTAATCTGTGTGAAGTCAAAGTGTGAACTTAATTGCGGGACGGAGGGAGTATTTCCTTTCATGGTGAATCGTGCAGTCATAATAAGGAGTACTAAAAAGTGCAATGCGTACAGCTGTGTGAATGCATAACTTCTTTTTCTAGATACACTGATGCAATACCAAGTCAAATGCACTTTGTCGCAAGTAGGGGTGGAAACAGGCCAGACCTGGTCATGTTTTTGCCTAAACAGGCCGGGCCCATTTTAGAAAGTATAGGTGTTGGTCTTATGGGAGATCAGCACCACCCTTTGATTCAGGGCTTAACCGCCCAACCTGTTGGCACCACAAAGTGGTGCAGCCCCTCATGTCCATCCACCGCTCAGTAGTGGGGTTCTGCACTGCCGTAGTGAACTGTGGGGGGTGCCCCACAGGAATCTACCTTGACTTGGGGACTACAGAGTAATGGGTTAAATAGAGGGTGTCCACTTCCTTATCACCAATTGGTTTTAAGAAAGATATGGCTGCTATTTAACCACAGAACTCTGGAGTTAAGCGAGCCCGGGGTAAGAAAGCCCAAGGATGGGTGACCCACTGGGAAGTTTGTCGACAAGGGGTGAATCGATCCAACAAGTGGTATCAGAGCGAGGTCACAGGTGAATCTCCCGGCTGGTGCTGGGGGGGTGATTGTTGGTCTTATGGGAGATCAGCACCACCCTTTGATTCAGGGCTTAACCGCCCAACCTGTTGGCACCACAAAGTGGTGCAGCCCCTCATGTCCATCCACCGCTCAGTAGTGGGGTTCTGCACTGCCGTAGTGAACTGTGGGGGGTGCCCCACAGGAATCTACCTTGACTTGGGGACTACAGAGTAATGGGTTAAATAGAGGGTGTCCACTTCCTTATCACCAATTGGTTTTAAGAAAGATATGGCTGCTATTTAACCACAGAACTCTGGAGTTAAGCGAGCCCGGGGTAAGAAAGCCCAAGGATGGGTGACCCACTGGGAAGTTTGTCGACAAGGGGTGAATCGATCCAACAAGGTCTGAGCTTAGCCTGTTACCTGTTTAAGGCCTGTTTTTTCAGTCTGAACCTGACTTGTTTAAAAGTCTGGCTTGGCCTGAAGCCTGTTTAGTAGGCCTGTTAAGAAAAAATTAAAAGTTTTAAAAAATTAAAAATTAAATGTGACAAATTCTGTTAGGCTAATATAAAATTCAGTCCCTGCATAATCACTAAAAACATGTAATCATACGTTGGTTTTGCTTTGAATGTCTAATGATATGTGACTAATGTAGCTTAATTTTTTTTATGTATTTCAAATCTTGAAAAGCTTTGAATTCAATGACCATAATAACCAATTAACACACTTTATATATTTAAAATAATATTCTTATTTAAAATACACACTCCATAAAAACACTTTATGCCCAACTTGCTATACTTAAATTAATATATATAATATAAATATAAATATAAAGAATACAAATGAATATAAAAATAACTAACTAAATATATATATATATATATATATATATATATATAAAAGTAGGTCGGCCTATTAAGCTAAAAAGGCCTCGGATTTGGGCTAAGCCTGACCTATTTAGACAAAAGGCTTTTTGAAAAGCCTAAGCCTAGTATGATTTTTAAACAAGCCAAGCCCGGCCTTAAAGAGGCCAGACTGCATGCCCCTGACAGGCCGGATGACCTACTTCCACCCTTAGTCGCAAGACAAAATCTTGTTTACGGTGATTTAGCATGGAAAATCTTGTTTGTATGTGCCCAGACATTTCTTGTTACTAAAATACGATTTTTTTTCAATAGGGACATTTTGTTTGCGACTTAACTTCACAGAAATAAACTACTTTTTCAGTTTAATTTCTTCACACAAACAAATTTAACAAAAAATTAGGATCACACAGAAAATATTTTATTGACACCACACAAAACAATTCTGGTGACATTTTTTATTTTATTTTCTAAGGCTCCGATCCAGCAGTCCACCCTAGTTCATTTGGGATCTTCAAAGATGATGAAATGGATAAGATGAAAGATAACACAAGAGGATGATGAAAGTGAAAGGTGATTGAAATGAAAGAAATGGAGACTACAAGAATGATATGGTTTCACACTTAGACTCTGTTTGGTAACACCATATTTCTGCTTATCAACCTACTAATTAACTTTTTTAGAATTTTGTAATAATCAAATTAATAAAGTTTGAGTTAATATTTTAGTTGAATTGAATGAAGGTACTCTACATCACTATTTGAGCTATTTTCATGTATTTTTATTTATTTATTAAGAAAAAAAACATTATGATTTTTTCATAACTTTATAGATTTAATCAATTCGGTCATTTAATAACTATTTTTTAGTAAACTATTCTGGTAAAAAATGACTTATCAAGTGTAGTGTCTAATGGACTATTTCTTTTGTCCCGCTAATATTGTCTGATCTTTCCTTTTCATTATGTCCCACAGAGATGTCTCATACCTCCCTACCAAATTTGATAAAGATTGTGTGTTTCTTAATCTTTCATTATTACCAAAAATAGGACTAAAAAAGTTTGAAAATTCCAAAATAGGACTGTCATGTTTTTATTTTTAAAATAGGACTAATTACTGTAATGTTTTGGCAGTACCAGACTTCAAACATGGCAGTATTTTCCAAAGTTGACAGTAATTACTCCTATTTTGGTAATAAAATACATGACAGTCCTATTTTAGAATTTTCAAACTGTTTTAGTCCTATTTAGGGAACTTTCTCTTAATTTTTCAATTCAATACTAATCACATAAAGTCACTTTTTTAATAATTACATCATCTCCTTATGCCTCAATTAGTAGGAAGAAGATGATAACTTGTAATGACTGTTTTTACGTTTAATTTTTACACTTAAATACTGATCATAATGTTTAGTTATGATAACTGCAATCATATTTTTTACCATAAATTTTAGGGAAAGTTCCCGAAATAAGACTAAAAAAGTTTGAAAATTCCAAAATAGGACTGTCATGTTTTTATTTCCAAAATATGAGCAATTACTGTCAAGTTTGGAGAATACTGCCATGTTTGAAGTCTGGTATTGTCAAAACATGGCAGTAATTAGTCTTATTTTCGGAATAAAAACATGTCAGTCATATTTTGGAATTTTTAAACTTTTTTACTCCTATTTCGAGTAATATTCTCTGAATTTTATTTAATCATTATTTAGAAATATCTTCTTAATAGAAACTACTATAATTAATACTCCCTCCGTCCCATTTATATTGTCTCAGTTCCTATTTACTTGGTCAACACAAATCACTCTTAATTTCGTACTTTATATATAAAAAAATTATCAAATTTGATTCAGGTTTTTGCGACTTTGTAAAGCTTTAAATGTAGTTTCTGAATATGTAATTTTTTTTCCTAAAAATAATTTGAGTGCAGATAGGAATCTATTTGCTTTATCGTCGGTCAAAATCGTAAATCGTAAAGAGACAATATAAATGAGACGGAGATAGTACGTAGTACTACATATGTACTCCTCGTCTCCTTATAACAACAAAAGAATTTTACAACCGGATTCCACATAAATAAGTACCTAGCAAGAAACAGATATTAAAGTAGTAAGAAAAAGACAATTCTCCGAATAAGAGTAAAATATAGAGAACGTATTAAACAGAAGTAGGTTCTTAAGAGCATCTTCAATGCTAAAATATTAACGGTGCATACGTGGCATGAGATATAACCAATTAAAAACAATAAATAGAATATCTCTCCCCTTATTTGAAGGATCTTACATCATTTTGGTAAGTTTTTCTTCACAATTTCAAGCACAATGTCTAGATGTAGACATTATGGTTGACATTGCATACAAAAACTTACCAAAAACACATAAGACCGTGGAAAGGAGAGACAAATGTCATAAATTCAATATTTTGTGTCTATATCTTTCATGCCACATGTGCACTGTGCACATTGTAGCATTGGAGATGCTCTGAGATTCTCCAAATAAAGCTATTCGTTCAAGGTTGGACAAGGATCACTCCAAAAAACACACGAGATTAACAAAGATTTTTGGCAGGGATTTCTTAAAATTGTCAGAGATTTTGGCAGTGATATGTCAAATCTGTGCCAAAAGCAGTTCGACACGAGCTATTTGGCATGCAATTATCGATAAATTCGTGCCAAATCTGTGTTAATCCCGTAATTTTTTGTAGTGGATACCGCTGCAAGATTTGGACTAGCCACCGAAGTTGCTACCGCATACCGTCGGAATCCGATCCGCTGGAATATCCCTAAAAGCATCCGTTACTGATCGTCAGAGCTTTGTTGACCGTCATTGCCGCTGGATGGCCCCGCCACCAACAGACTGGCTCGGTTATGCAAGAGAATTAGGTGACAACTAATTACTTCATTCGATCCCAATTAAAGTTAACACTTTAAGTAAAATGAAATTTTTGCTTTTGATTTTCCCTTCATATCCCCTACAAAAAGTAGATTAGATGGATGACAGAGAAAAAATGGGTGTAAAGTAGGTAAATAATTATAAGCAAGAGTATAAGGGTAAATTTATATCAAAAATAGAAATGTGAAGTTTATTTTGGATTTACCCAAAAAGAAAGGTGTGAAGTTTATTTGGGATGGAATGTGTACTTTATTTAATCAAATTAGGGGTATTAAGGATAGAAAACTAATGTTTACTTCTATTTGGGAAAGATTTAGCTTGAAATTTTGTTTAGAGGTAAAGGAGAATGTTTTACTCTTTTGTTTTACCTTAGGGGCAGGGGCTGAGGTTGGGGTAAATAGGGTTAAAACCACCTCTATTAAGTTTTAAAGTCATACCTCCCATGAAGGAGAGTGAGTAGGCGAGCAATTGAGTTGAACTACTTCTTATTAAGAGCAATTACTTTAGGGGAAATTCTCAAAATAGGAGTGAACAGATTTTGAAATTACAAAACAAGACGATTATGGTAAATTCGCTTGCGATTGAGATGGTAACAAAAGAGAAAGTTCGTTCTTACTTGAAAAGACTAAAGAAGAAAACTAAAACAGGGCCGCACAAGGGTTTTGAAAAACTAAGGAATTTTCATGATTCTACTTGAAGCTGAAAATTAATTACAAATAACGCCGTATCACGATATTAAATAAAGTGTTTCTCTGGAGGCAACCCATGTTTTATAAACACTATTTATTGTTGTTTGTTTTCACATTTAAATTGAGTGCGATGAACGATGGAACTAACGATGTCATGAAAATGAAGAAAAGAGACAGGGAAGTTGAGTGTAGTCCAATGGATGAACATCCACCCTCAAGTCTCTCCTTTGTGAGTGGTCTTCGTTCAATTCCCACCTAGCTAGGGAAAATGAAAGAGGTTTTGCTCCCCATGATTCTCTTTACCTTCACAGAGTAGCGCGCTCCACGACTGAGAAGGGAGAGGATGGTAATGAAGATAGCGGGGTCGTATGGTGGTTGGAGGGTAGTTCATAAACTCCAGGATTATGACAGTGTAAGCCACGTGCATAACAAAAAAACAAATTATTGTAGGTCGGTGGAATTCTGTAAAAAAAAACTGATCGATGTTCGGCTTCTAGGGTTCCTCAACCGATTCAATCGGTCCAAGGGTTTGAAGAAGTTTAATTTGTCATGGCACAAACCATCCGAAAGGCTTCCTTTGCCATGATGTGTTGCATTTCTTGAGGACTTTTGAGCTTATGATCGAAAATGGCAAATAGTGCTTGAGTTTTTTAGTTCTATACAGCAATCGAAGTGGGACAATAAACTAAAACCTATTTGGTAAATGCCCAATATTATATGTGTGGATTCTAGCAAGAAGAAAAACAATTGGCTTTGGCCAAGTATCTCGTGGTCTGATGACATCACTGCTGATCTCACAAAGAGGAGGTTGCAGGTTCGAGTCTCATTCCAATCAAGGATGGTGGCATTAACAAGAGCAGATACTATAATAGGTTTAGAAAAATATTAAAAAAATGGCTTTAATGGAAATGTAACAAATCGAAAATGTGAAACATCCGTAGATTAAGAGGCCGTTTGGAAACACTCTTTTTCGGTTTATTAGGCTTATTAGCCAACTTTTACACCAAACGTGTAACTTTTGCTTTCGCCCGCTGAATTGTGTAAAAAGCAGAAAAAGTAAGGTTGTAATTACTTTTCTGGTTGTATTAGCTGAAGTTACTGTAGATGACCATTTGAGCTATTTTTACATATTTTTTTTTTTATTTTATTAATAAAATACATTTTAAAAATAATTTTTTTTAAATCAACAGAATCAGCCAATGCAGCCACTTCATCCAGAACTTTATAAATTTCAGCAGAATCAGCCAAAACAGTCGATTTTCGTGCTACCAAATAGGACTGGGTCCGAAAAACGAATCAAATCATACCGAACCGTAACCAAATAAAAACGAACCGCTAACAAACCGAAACCGAATGTAAAAACCCGAACCGAACCGTAGTTGTTTGGTTCGGTTTTGGTTTTTACTCTTTAAAACCGAACCGAACCGAACAAATTAAAATATAAAATTTATTTGTCAATTGTTAAGCATTAATCCTAACTAATCCTAATGTCATTAATAGTCTTTAGTTTTCTTGTGCTAGAGAAATAATGTTTGTGTTATGTTTAGTTTAGTTTATAAATTCATTTACATATTCATTGCCCGTAATAATGTAGCTATACGGAATGATGATAATATGTTTTTATTAGTTATTAGTATTAATTAAATTTTATTTTTATTTAACTTAAAGAATTCATATTGATGAAACAATAAATATTCATCTCAATTATATCACATAGAACGTATATAACTATATACTCAAGAACTTTTTTTGAACTAGTCACAAACAATGTAGATTAATAATATATACTTTTATCTCTCTTGCATACTCAGATAATTCAAGACATTTATTTATTTTCATTTTTATTTTATTTGTTGTAGTGTGCTTGCATTCTTTATGTAATACTATGTATATGTTTGATCCCAAAGTATTATAACAATTTTAAATCAAATGATAATTTTTTGGCAAAAAACAGAAAAAACCGAAACCGAATTGAAACAAACCGAACCAATCAAATTGTGGTTCCAAGTTTTGAAGTGTAAAACCGAACCGAAACAGAACCGAACTTTTTACTTTGATTCTATATTTGGTTTTAGGTCAAAACCGAACTGCAAGAATCGAACCCACCCCTACTACCAAATGGGCTCTAAAACACACAAAATAGTAGAAAACACATGTAAATTAAAATAAAAGTTACACAAGATGTTACGTTACACAATTATTGGGGGAAAAACCAGTAAGACAACTTGACACATACACAAGGATTAAGGATACGAAAGTATTGAAATTTATACTCCATATAGTATTATTTTTCCTATACTTCAACTCTTCAAGCAGCCTTACCCACGCATCTGAGTTGCCTTGGCCGGATCACTCTCGCGGATCGAAGCGGCAACAACAGCACGTGCTATAATACAAGCACCGATTCAGGCAACCATCCGTACCCCAACACCTGCACATACCAAATCGCGTGATTATGTAATTTAAGGAAATTACGAGTAAAGTATTGGAGTTTTCTTCCAAATTAATAGGGAGTACTAAATAAAATACTTCGTATTATTTACTCCGTATTATTTATGAAATTAGAGTTAAGTTAAAAGTATTTATCAAAATACTAATAGAGGAGTTAAGTAAATTCAGTTAGGCCACCAACTCAGTTGGCGACTTATGTCTGAAACATCGGAAATGACAAAGAGTAGCAACCAATGGCATTGGCTTGGGAAGGTTGAGACTTGGGACCCCCATTTTTAAAAAAAAAAAGAATCTTTTTTTTAAATTGCTTTAAAAAAATTTATAATCTGATTTTTATAGAAAATTAGTGGTGATTTAACCTTTGTCTATATTTTACTTATATTTAAGAAATTTATCCAAAGCTTAGGGAGTTGAGCCTAATAAGGACAAGAGAAATTGATTATTATTGGTGCCGCGCCCTTAGTCTCATGACTTTATCAACATTCTCTTTAATTATATTGCACTATAAACACTTCGCATTCAAAATAATTAATACTACATCCGTCCTATGGGTGGACTCGGTTCGGGCCGGGACCGGTTCGGGCCTTGAACCGGCCGGGCCTCGGTTCATAAAAAGGAGGGCCCGGACCCGAACCGGTGGCTCCCGGTTCCGGGCCGGGCCACCCGGGTCATAATTTTTTTTTTTTTTGCTTCTCTTATTTAACCCTCTATCCCCCCCCAAACCCAAACCACCCCAAACCACCTCAAATGGCCCAAAATACCTCATCCAACCCAAAACTTAAAAAAAATTCAAAAAAAAAATAATAATTCCGGCCCGGCCCGGACCGGGCCCGAACCGGCCGGGCCGGTTCACCAAATGGAGGGCCCGGGCCCGGAACCGGTATCCACCGGGCCGGTTCGACCCGAACCGCCGTTGGACCGGGCCACCGGGCCGGGCCGGTTCCGGGTCGGGCCGCCCGGCCCGAGTCCATCCCTAATCCGTCCTAATATAAAAGACACATTTTCCTTTTTGGGCCGCCCCCATATAAAAGGCATATTTCACCTTTTGGCAAACAAAACAGTGCAAAACAGTGTCAAACTTGTACGAAGTAATATTTAATAGGGAAAATGGAAATTAATAATCCAACTTTTTAGCGGTCTTCTTACAATAGTCCCATCTTTTCGTTATTAATGAATAATTTAACCTTTGCACCTCATCTTCATTTACTAGTCCCTGACCGGTTGATGACATGCTATTCCAAGTTATTTTCTTACCTTTGCAAACCATTAGACCATAAATCTCACCTTTCACAAAGATAATATTTTGTAAAGATAAGAAAATAACTTGGGATAACATATCATTAACTGGTCAGGGACCAACGAATGAAGATGGGGTGCAAAGGTTGGATTATTCTTGAATAACGAAAAGGTAGGACTATTGTAAGAAGATTGTTAAAAGGTTGGGTTATTAGTTTCCATTTTCCCAATTTAATAAGACAAATGTATTGTTATATTATAGAAGAGTGTAATATAGAAATAATGACATACGGAGTATGTATTATGTAGTACTAAATTAAAGATTAAAGATGATGAATAAAAATGTTACCTCTGATTTGTAGGATAATGAGTGGCCTATCCACAATATGTGGGGGCACTAAGGGCAACTGCTCTCCTCAACCCCAACCCAACCCTTATATGTAGTCCGATCCCAATAAAAAGTATTCTTAAAATACAAAATGTGAACGCCTCCGCTTTTGAGCGTAAGAGTTGCACTATTGCATTGAAAATTTTGATCATCCACTTTTCATCCTTTACGGTACACTATTGCATGATAGAAGTTCACTTTTGCAAAGAAAAACATTAATTTTTTTACAAAAACGACACCGCATTTTTCAAAATTTACATAAAATTGATCCTAAATCTAATGCTCCAGATTTATTCTTATTTTTCATAGAAAGGACTATTTGTATTTGATCCTAAACCATATGTGTGCGTGTGTCTCTAAAATTATATAGAAAGTTTTTCAAAGTAAGAGTTACACACAAGAAAAATTCTAAAATAAGACTAATGGTGTTTTATTTTCTAATATAGGGTTTATGGAATCCCATTAAATTAATAAAAAGATAAAAATCACTAAATTTTGTTATGTTTAACTTCTATTAATGTAGTTTTCTCAAATTTTATCTACAATTGCATCTTTGCACACATATAATATAAATTGATCTTCGTTGTATACATACTTGTACATATATAGCTTAAACTAAATCTAATCAAACAATATTAGTAATATGATTTGCAAATATATGACTAAGTTGTAATGTAAGTTTGCTGCCCGGCCCCTTACAAAAAAATTGGCATCACTGATGACATATTAGTAATTTTAGTGGCTATCATGATATTTAATTTTATACTGCAATGATCATGAGTCCATGACGTTGTTAGGATTGGAAAATTCTTCTATTCATTACCAGAACAGAATTACAATAGGAGGAGCAACTCTCTCACTCAACTATTACAAAAAACCAACCCTTTCATAAACTACTCTATGTGTATTGCTCTCACTACTTTTCACTCCGATTTTTGATGCCTTTGAACAATGGAAGAGCATCCTATTTATAGGCAAGGCTGGAGACATATTTAATGGTGCCCATGTTACAACCCATGCCTCCTCTCCATGCCTCTCCATGCTTCTCTTCAGTGGGCAGGAGATGGAAGACCATCTTATGGTATGAAGGATGGAGTGGGCTTGCTGGGAGCTGGAATTCTACAAATCTCCCCCTCCAGCTCCTTCTGTAATTCTCTCATTCCAATGATGCTTGTACATAGCTTGTGCTTCTCTTGTGGCACCACTTTAGTTAGCATGTCCGGCGCATTCTTGTTTGTGTGTATCTTGGAGAGTTTTAGTTCATCTTCCTCAATTGCTTCTCTAAGCCAGTGATATCGAACATCGATATGTTTTGTGCGTGAATGATACATCGAGTTCTTGCTAAGATCCATAGCACTCTGACTATCATAATGAATGATGTACTTCTCTTGAGTAAAGCCCAACTCTTGGAGAAAACGTTTCAGCCACTTGAGCTCCTTCCCGGCTTCAACAGCGGCAATGTATTCAGCTTCTGTTGTAGACAATGCTACACACCTCTGCAACTTGGACTGCCATGAGACGGCTCCCCCTGCTAGTGTAAATATGTAACTTGAAGTAGATTTTCTACTATAAAGATCTCCAGCCATATCAGCATCTGTGTAACCTTCCAAGATTGGCTTCGCTCCCCCGTAGCACAAACATAGCTTTGATGTACCCTTTAGATACCTGAGTATCCATTTGACAGCTTCCCAATGTTCTCTTCCTGGATTTGACAAGTACCTGCTTACAACACCAACCACGTGAGCAATATCTGGTCTTGTACACACCATTGCATAAATCAAACTTCCTACTGCTGAAGAGTAAGGCACTGCTTCCATCATCTCCTTTTCTTTCTCAGAAGAAGGACAACTTTCCTTACTCAACTTGAAGTGATTGGCCAGCGGAGTGCCTACAGGCTTGGCACTATCCATGTTGAACCTTTTGATCACGCGTTCAACATACTCCTCTTGTGATAAGAACAACTTCCTTGCCTTCCGATCACGAACAATTTTCATACCCAAAATTTGTTGCGCCGGACCCAAGTCTTTCATATCGAAAAACTTAGACAAATCTTGCTTCAAGTTGTTGATGAGGGTCACATCTTGGCCTACTATCAGGATATCATCCACATAGAGCAAAAGGATGATTAACTTTCCATCTGGGAACTTCTTCAGGTACACGCAGTGATCTGCAACTGTTCTCCTATATTGGTGCTTCACCATGAATGAGTCGAACTTCTTGTACCATTGCCTCGGGGCTTGTTTGAGGCCGTAGAGGCTCTTCTTTAACCTGCAAACAAGATGTTCTTTCTTTGGAACTTGGAAACCTTCGGGTTGTTCCATGTAGAAATGTTGTTTTCACATCCATCTGTTCAAGTTCAAGATTTAGACTGGTAACCAACCCGAGTACCACTCGAATCGACATCATCTTCACAACCGGCGAAAATATCTCATCAAAGTCAATTCCCTATTTTTGTTGGAATCCTTTGACCACGAGTCTTGCCTTATGCTTCACAATATTACCCTTGACATCTTTCTTCACCTTAAAAACCCATTTGTTTTTCAAGGGTTTCTTTCCGTTGGGAAGTGGCACCAAGTCATAAGTTTGGTTCTTATGCAAGGATTTCATCTCATCTCACATGGCTTCCCACCAATTGGACTTGTCTTGATGAGATTGAGCTTCTCGAAAGCTCTCTGGCTCCCCCTCGCTGGTAAGAAGGATCCATTCAGATGTCGAGTACCTTCTTTGTGGAACAGTATCTCGCGCAGAACGTCGAAGTTGTGTGTTGTCAGTATGGCCTTCAGATGAATGCTCCCCCTGCTCAGGAATTCCTCCATCTTGAACATCATCTACGTCTTCTGATCATCATTTACTTGTTCAGTATTATCATTCACTTCCTCGTTGTTGAGAGGAACATGTGATACTACAGGAACGTCATCAGAAGCATGAGAGATATGTTGTTTGTTGTGTGTTGGAGTAAAATCATGAAATTGGGATTCATGAAACACCACATCTCTGCTTCGAATAACTTTCTTCATTTCGGGATCCCACAACCGGTATCCAAATTCTTGATTTCCATAGCCGATGAAGATGCATGGGTTCGACTTAAGATCAAGTTTTTGCCTCAACTCCTTGGAAACATGTGCAAATGCCTTGCACCCGAACACTTTCAAGTGAGAGTAAGAAATGTCTTTTCCTGACCATTTCTTCTCAGGAACTTCAAAGTTTAAGGGAACTAAGGGTGACCTGTTTATAAGATAGCAAGCTGTCAACACAGCTTCGCCCCAGAATGGCTTTGGTAATGTAGCCATACTGAGCATGCACTGAACTTTCTCCACAATAGTTCGATTCATTATTTCGGCTACACCGTTGTGTTTGGGGTCCGTGGCACTGACTTCTCATGCCTGATTCCATGTTCAGCACAATATGCTGAGAACTCCCGGGAAGTGTACTCGCCTCCGTTGTCAGAACGAAGGCACTTCAGCTTCTTTCCTGTCTCTCTTTCTACCATAGTATGAAATATTTTAAAGCGATCAAATACTTGATCCTTAGATTTGAGACAATAAGCCCATACCTTTCGTGACGCATCATCAATAAATGTCACAAAATATCTGCTGCTTCCAAGTGACTCCTCTTCAATGGGTCCACATACATCAGAGTGGATAAGACCGAGTATTTCAAAATGATTCTTTCTAGTGGAACTGAAAGAAACACAGTGTTGTTTCCCAAATGGACAATGTTCGCAGGGATCCAGAGCAACATCTTTATCAATAAAGATTGCTTCCTTCTTTGCAAGAGTTGTCAGTCTTTTCACGCTCATGTGGCCTAACCTCTGGTGCCACAGATTTGTTGATGTCTCTCCTTGAACAACATTGAGATAAGATTCAATCTCAGATCTGGAACCATGCCGAACATCTTTGAACTTAAGTGTGCAGCCAACACTTGTTTGAATGTGCACATCTCCAATGCCAACAATGTTTGAGAAACTTGTATTTCCCATCTTCACAGCACCATGGTCTCCGGGATTATAAGTTACAAATAAATTTAGGTGTGGAGTGGTGTGAAATGATGCAGCGGTATCGATCACCCACTCAATATCATGCGTACCTACGTGTAGGCATGCTTCTTCTCCGCAAGTGACAAGTGCAATGTCTGGTGCCACGGTGACCATGGTCTCACCATCTTCCTTGCTTGAACTTTGACTCGTCTGAGGCTGCTCCCATAGAAACTTTCGGCATTCCCTCTTTCTGTGCTTGTAATGACCACAATGGTTGCAATATCCCTCGAACCAAGTATTGGTATTGACGGACTTCCCCCGCTCTTGTGATCTTCCTCGAACTTGAGATCTCCCTATACTTTGACCTCGAGCTCTGCCTCTGCCTCGACCCCGTCCTCTACCTCCATTTCTGCCTCCCCCTCGTCTGCTGGTTTCTGAAATGAGATCATATGATTGATCAGTCCCAGCTTCTTTCCTTCGTGCTTCCTCATTCATCAACGCGTCAGTGACCATCTGCATAGTCACAGTACCATTCGGGGCAGAATTACTGAGAGTGACAACAATAGTCTCCCAGTTATCAGGTAGAGAGCTAAGCAGAAGTATTGCTTGTTCTTCATCTTTGAGGACCCATCCGGTGGTGCTCAATTGATTGACAAGATCTTGGAATTGGCTCGTGTGTTCCGAGACAGAGATACCACCACGTAACTTGTGGTTTACTAATCGTCTCATCAGCAACGTTTTATTCCGGACAGTTTTTGCTTGGTACATGCTACTATGTTTCTCCCACAGTGTGTGAGCACTTTGCTTTTGAGAAACATGATGGAACACGCTATGATCAATCCACTGTCGGATTTGTGGGACAGTTTTTCTGTTCATCTTAGCCCATTCTTCATCCATCTTTTTATGTGGTTTGATGCCATTATTATCAAGAGGATCTGCTAAATCTTTCAAATTTAACAAATCCTCCATCCGTGGTTTCCACATGTTGTAATTTGTGGAAGTGAGCGCAATCATCATGATTTTTCCATGATAAAAATGTACACTTATTCCCGTACCTCAATTTGGAAGCTGAATTAAGCCAAACGGAGCACAGCGTTGAATCCAGAATGGCCAATAATGGTGGGAACCGGTCTCACCTCTTCAAGAACCGGTCTAGAAGAGGGTGAACCGGACTGTTGAACCACGAACCGAACTGGACCGGTTCTAGCCAAAACCAGTGGGCAGCCAACCAGGCTGATGACGTGGCACCCACCTGTCAATGACGTGGCGCTGACGTGGCCAAGACAGGTGGTCCAACCGGTCGGTCGTTGGTGACGTGGCGGATGATTGGGCAGTGACGTGGCGTGACGTGGTGATGACGTGGCGTGCTGACTGGTCGTCTTCTCCGGCGAGTCTCCTGGCGGACTGCTGTATAGCAGCGGCAATAATTGGCAGGAGAGAGAAACTTTGACCGGACGTTTGGAGGCCTTCCGGTGGTCAAAAAATTCCGAAAAATATATTTTTGGAATCCTCAGAATGAGAGCTTTCTAATGGTAACCTCAAAACAAGATTCTGGAACAAAAAAGTTTTGACCAAAAATTCGAGTAAAATGGTGAAATCTGGGTTTCTGGATTTACCTGGCTCTGATACCACTTGTTAGGATTGGAAAATTCTTCTATTCATTACCAGAACAGAATTACAATAGGAGGAGTAACTCTCTTACTCAACTATTACAAAAAACCAATCCTTTCATACACTACTCTATGTGTATTGCTCTCACTACTTTTCACTCTGATTTTTGATGCCTTTGAACAATGGAAGAGCATCCTATTTATAGGCAAGGTTGGAGACATATTCAATGGTGCCCATGCTACAACCCATGCCTCCTCTCCATGCCTCTCCATGCTTCTCTTCAGTGGGCAGGAGATGGAAGACCATCTCATGGTATGGAGGATGGAGTGGGCTTGCTGGTATGAGATGGAAGACCATCTCATAATATCTTTAGTTACATTTTGTGATGAATTTAATTTCATTAGTATTAATTATAGGATATTGAAGTTTGTCGTATTTTTGTATACTCTATAATTTTTTATCACGGGGAAAAACTATAGAGTATTATATACTTTGATCCGTATCAAATGTGTGTTTGTCAGTTTGTGTATACTCCCTTCGTTCCGGAAACAAGTTCTCACTTTCCTTATTTGGATGTTCCAAAGTAAACTTTTAATTTCCTTATTTGGCAAATAATTATCTACATCAAAATAGTGCAAAACGGTGTCAAATAGTGCAAAACAGTGCCAAACAGTGTCGAAACAGTGTCAAAACAGTAAAATTTACCCCTCAGTAAATTTATTTCATAAAAATGTGTGCAAGTCAACTAGAGAACTTGTTTCCGGGACGGAGGGAGTATATATCATATACTAGTACGAAGTAATACGAAGTAATATCTCATTGAACTACTTACCAGCTGGGCCAACCCTTTGTCTTGCTAAGGAGAAACAAAAATCGCTTTCTCGTTGTAGAGCTCCTAGTTGGATAACCTTCACGTTTGAGAGTACATTACAAACAGCAAATATATTACGTAGTACTTTAATGGGATATTTTGACTTTGCACCCCGCTTTTTGGGTGATATTAAACTTTGCACTTTATTTTCAAAACTCTTAGACTTTGCACCCTATTTGCCTTCAAATGTCTTTACCTTTGCACCCTATTCATGATTTTTTCTTCACAAAATGTTGTAGATAGGTGCAAACTCTAAAAGTTTTGAAAATTGGGTGCAAAGTTCAATATTCCCCTACTTTAATACTGGCTCCTTTGTTTATTAAATGGTGTACTAGGTATGTTGTATTTATGAAGAAAGTAATTAAGGTAATATAGAAGGCCGGAGCCACACTTTAATACAAGAGGGCCAGATTATAATACAAGTACTTAAATATTAATGGAAATTTGCGGTATAGGTTCGGTAACTTTAGTAGTGCTCGTCTTTACTCAACTTCACTTGCTTGCAAATTTAGTCATGTGCCTAATATTGTTTTGCAACTTAAGTACTTCCTCTCCGAAAAATACACTTTGTGACAAATAATTCATCAGAAAAGTCCTTTCACGACAGATAATTCATACAGAAAGTGTACTTTTAGGTTAAAATTTCCTTCAATTGAAAATAATTTATTAGTTACAGGACCTAATCTATAAGAGAGTAAAGTTACAACACTAATAATGGTGACAATCACAAGCTATATGACTAAAATTGAAAATCTCCCAAATATAAAATTTAAAAATATTATAACAAAATAAAATGATATACCGGTGTTCATTTGTAATATTCAAAATTACAAATTAAATTGCACGGTAATTTAATTCAACTTAAAACTCCTTTCTTGCATATCAAGAAAATTGTCAATAATAGATCCTTCACTAACTTTTTTGACAATTTTTTTCAATATACACCAAGTCACTAACAAACAATGAAATTCATCTTCCATCTTGTTGTTTTTTCATCTATACAAAAAGTCACATAAATAACTTATAATCACATAATAAAAAAAAATAAACTACACACAACCTCAAGTAGTCACATAAGTACATAAACACTTATGTGTAGTGAAAATATCACATGATCTGAAGAACCTATTTTAGAAACAATCAAATTAAAAAATATCACTAATAATAATACTATTTCTAATGGTAACATGTTAAAAAAATGGGGGCAGTGCCCCCTTGACCTCATATGTACCTCCGCCCCTGGTAATATATAAGAGAGTATCACGTACATAAAAAAGTATGAAAAAGAATATATCATGATATTAATTATTAAGAAGATGAAAGTAAAGAAAAGTAGGAAACAAAAAATAGTTTGTAAAGTAATTTTTTTAAGGCAAAATGAGGTTATAATGGTGTTTTAATAGGGAATAAAGGATTCTGAGGTTTAATTTACATCTCAGTCTAATAAGCGATCGTCTTTCAATACAACAACTAGGCTTACGAATCTCAATTCCTGAGGCGCGCGTGGTCATTTTTGGTCATTCATCATTGAAGCTTCAGTCTTTTACTCACAAGATTTTGGAGCAACAGTGAGATCCCTAAGTGTTCTTATGATTCCTGGTGCGCAGCTTCTGCGGATTCAAGCAGAACGTGATGAATAAGGAAAAGGGTGAGGAAGAAGATGCACTAATGCTAGTCCATCCCCCTCCTGAACCATCTCTATGGAGGGATGAGGTGGTTAGGGTTTGAAAATATGTGCTTTAAGATTAGATATGGCCACATGCGGTTTATTGCTCTATTTCTATTTCCAAATTTACCTATTTCTTTTTAGACTTTTTACTATGTTTTTGGTTTGTCAGTGTTAGAGGTATTTTTCGGGTGCTTATGGCCGTTATTTACCTCAAATCTCTCGTATGTTCAGCGGAAAAATTCGATCTGTTTTGGGTGAATCTTTCTATATTTGATTAGGGACTGAGAAAACTCTGTCTACTTTGAATTTATTGAAGTGGTAAAGAGTACGATGATCTTAAAGCTAAAAAGAACTCTATGTTGCCTTTTTTATAGTCAACAATTTGTGTTGCTTCTTTGGAGATGGTCATCTTAGATTCTGATGGTAGGGCTTTTCTCGAGTTTGTTTGAAGATAGTTGGCGAATCTTGAGTTTTGGCCAGTTGTAACTCCAAATTATTAATTAGATTAATATAATTTGGTGTTTTCTTTAAACAAAATGTATTTTAATAGGGAAAGTTACTGAAAACAGAAAGTAGGACAAATAATAAAAAAACTTTTCAAAAAGAAATATGTGATAATTAAAAAGGGATATATGCACATGAAATCGGCAAATTAGAGCATCTTTGATGGTTACTCCTAGGGATCTGCTTGAAATTTTTCAAAATATTAAAGCTAGTAGCTTACTGTTGGGGTAATGGCCCGATTAAAGGAGCGGCCCATTTAACCCCTGTGTGGGCGAACGTCCAAGCCAAACTAGAGTAACGAGTAAAGACGGTCGTCTCACGTAACCATAGCAGCTACACCTCCATGCCCAAGGAATACGCGACGTACGTCGTCACCCCTCACCCACGGGGGCAGAAGATAAAGCCCAGGGCTAGCCAACACACTTTTACACAAGGGCCATAAGACGTATGACCCATGACCCTTTGCAGTATTACCGAGAGCAGGCCCCAGGTTCAAGAGGAAGCACGTCTCCATCAATAGGCGGGAAACCGAGATCTTGGCGGGAAACGCATTTAATGCTGGAGATTTGGTGGTTGAGGCCTCATCCATCCATAGTCCTCCACGTCAGCATATCTACCTGCCCCTTGTTAGTATAAATAGTAGCATTTATGTCATTGTAAAGGGTAGACAACTTACCCGCCTTAGCTTACTAGCATTCAGATAGCACCTAGCTTATTATTCGCAGTTCTTCTACATGAGCGTGGGACGAACGACCACTGGCCTTGGCATAATGCAGTGTAACGGGGAGTTATTAGATCTTAATAATATTCGGCCCACTATTGCATACATTTCTTAGCCCATCTTACTTGCTATATGTGCATATTCACACATACTTATCCACTCGAAATTCATAAGTTTACGTGTTGGGCTTACGGGTTGAAGGATAAACCTCAACACTCACCATTGAAGTACATCCTTCCTTCTAGCTTGGGCAACCATTTGATATTAGTTTAATGCTAGTTTTAAAATGTCATATTCGTCCATGCATATTTCAAAAACAATCTATATAATATTGCACTAGATTCGCGTGTTGGATTCATATGTGTTCAGTATATGTTGAACATGTTGTTTTGTTGATGACTAACCATGCAGGAACAACAGATAGACCTGGTCTTTAAATATATGTGGCTAACCATGCAGAGACCAGGACTAGAACTTCTCCTGGTTCTATTCGAGGCTTTATTTGAATGATTATTTGAATTCTATGTTATGCAACGTTATTCGAACATGGCCTGCATGAAATTATTATCTTTTGGGATTTTGTAGTATCCGTAGCATGATTTGATATCACTAATGGAAAGATTTTTCAAATGATTAATCCACTCCAAAGAAGGAAGGAAATTATTACTATTAAAGTTTCCATTTACAAAAAGTTGACCAAAAGCTTCCTTTGGTAAATTAGTTCCGTATTTGGTGATAATCTTTTAATATGACCGTTGCTCTTCTTCCTTATATGATAATTCATAAATAATGAGCAAATCCACTCTTGATTGAGACCAAGTTGGAAAGATCCATTGGAAGGAAAGAAATTCAAGAATTATCAAGGGAAGTGCATTAAATAATCAAGCAACCAACTAAGGAAAGAGGAGCCAACGGTTGTCTCAAAAGGAGCTATATATTCCGAACTAAAGGTGATTCGAAGACAGAGCTTGACAGAGAAAATCACTAAGGAGAATCACTCAAGAGAAAAGATCAAGTCCATAGCGCCTGAAACTGCCTACACGGAGTTCTAGATGGAGTTTTCTTTTCCTTCTTATTGTGTATTTGGGATATTGAGGCTTAGCAAGAGTAGCTGCCTCGGGTTGGGTCAAGTGTGTGTGAGAGAGCTTTGTGATAAAGCTGAGAGGCTCTCTACTCGCAAGGTAGAGATGCATAACTCTTCCTAGAGAGGATAGAGTTGGGGAGGCTCAAGGGTAGATTAGGAGAATCACTCTTGTAACTCTTTCAAGGCTTGTTCTAGTGAAGTTGTTGAAAATTCCTCCGAGGGAGGTCGAGGTTTTTTAATCCCTTTGAGCCAAGGGATTTTTCCTCGTTAAATACTTGTGCACTTTACTATTTCGCAATTCCCTTACCCCATACTAGAACTGAGCGAAAAACTGCCACGGTTCCACACACACAATTCACCCCCCCTTTTGTGTTACTAACCGTTTTCATCAGTATAGATATTTTAGAAATTAAGAAAAAGAAAATGAATACACGATATAGAAAAGATATCACGATGTTCAATATTTGACATTTAATACTCAATAGAATATTACTCCGTACGTCTCATCTCAATAAAGGTCATAAATACTCATTTAAGAGAAGTCACAATCCTATCATATAGTATCTCTGCCATTTGCTTAGTAGCAGGTTGGTTACACCTAATAAGTTTATCAGTCTGGGCATGGATGTTCTTATTTGGAAAGTCCAACAGTGGTTCGAATATTAAAAAACAAGTTTGAGTTGTTTATTTCTGGAATAGGCTGAATTATGCTGATGAAAGTATACCCAAAAGGAGTAGCTAAGATGAAAGTAATTGCTGGAATGAGGTTAACGGTGGCACTGGCAAAAGTCGATGAGGTTAGAGCTACGCTCTCAGCAAACATTGAGCCATTGAATCCCTACACATGCAATTAATTAACTTTTACCAGCCTTACGATTAGAAAGACCAAGGGTTATTGGATGGTTAAACACTCACCCCTCACTTTTTCCATCTTCAATTCCATGTCTTCCACTATACAACTACAATCAGTTTAATGATGTAGAAAATCTTAAGGACTATTCTATATTCTATTCTCCTGTTGCATTGCATTGCTAATATCTTATAATTAGCAAAGCTAATAACCTAGAGCCGTGGTTGATTATAAGATTTAGTTTATATCACTTTAGTTTGATGTCTATAATATAGAATGCTAGCCATTGTTTAAAATACTCAAAACATATTCAATGTCTTTCATGTATACTTCTTTTATGGACCAGTCATGCACACTTCATTTCATACATATGTATGTGTGTGTCAAGTGTAATATATAATAGTGATTGGTTTGTTCACTATTAAAACAGTGATTGGCATCAATGTCTTTCACTTCTAGAATTACAATAATGATTGGTTGTTCATTATATAATACAATAAATGACAAAAAAATTCACACTCGAGCCGACTAACCCATGAATCGGCTAGGTACTTCCGTACTGGAGACCCCCAGTGCGGACCAGGAATTCTCTTCCAAATATCATGGGCTGTGAGTTTCTTATTGCCATCAGTCTATCACCTAAGTAAATATTTATACTTCATATTAATTAAGAGTCCTAACTGTATAAAATTACTCTTATGGACACTAATTCTATATAAAATTGCTGCACTCAATTCCTACTGGTGAAACGGTGATAATGTTGTTTTTACACCACATTAGGAGTTCAATGAGGCTTAGGTTTGCATGCGATATGCTTAACTGTACTACTTTGGAGTTGACGGATTCTATAGGATTAGTTATTTCTATACCTTTTTTGGTAAACCGTTATTTCTATACTTCGTAAAGGCCTAGACGATTAACTGCCCAGTTTGATGAGTGACATCAGATTTTTTTGTTTTAAATATTTTATTTGATTGTCAGAGTTTTTTTCTTTACCAAGATTGCAAGTACTGAATGAGTACATTTTTAAGTTTAATAGATACTGGAAGAGTTTCAGTTTCATGTATTTTTAACCTGTTTCCTTGCTTTATCTCCATACACCGGCATTACTTTCTTCGATTTCTTGATTGGTAAGCTAACTAAACTTAAAATGTAATGGTATGTGATTGCAGCCTTCAAAGATATGCCAAAGCTTTTGAATAGGCCTTTGCTATAACTGTAATTTGTTGGGATTCGAATGGTGCAAGAAGAGTCGTTACCCGCACAAATGATCTTGATTGCATTACTTTCTTTTGAAGGTGATCGAGTGAGCAAAAAGGTGGCATGATCAACAGGTTTTATGATAGGTTTTTGTTGCATATGTCTCTACATGCTGCAAACTTATGTTTTTGGAGGCGCAGCAAAATCAACTATACTTTTATATTTGGTTTCAAGCAAGGGTAGGAGCTGGGCTACCTGGAAGTCTTTCTCGAGATCCTTTGCAATGGTTAGCAATGCACGTCCATGGCACCTTTTAGGGATTAAGAGAAGAAAGCGAAACAGTCCCTAAGCTTATTTGATAGATGAAGTGATAAGGGAAGGAGCAAAGGTTATCGGCAGACTCTGAGGCAGGAGGAAGACGGGAGTGCTAAGGCAGGCTCCTATTTGCTAAGAATTTAGTTTATTAATGGAAGATTAACCAATCTATATCTGTGTGGCTTGATGTTCTTAATATGAGATGAATTACACTATGTGAATTACATCCCTATAAAACTAGTTTTCATATAAATTACGAAAATGTCACTAATTGTAGGTGCAACAAAATTTGTATGTGTACCTGTTGGTGGCACTTGCTGCTTCTCCGCTGTTTCTTCTTCCATTGGATTCTTCTTTGTATATGAGTGATTGTATTATTTTTCGTTATTGCTTCGCTATACGGAGTATATATAGGGCCGGTCATGTGGACAAACAAGGCTTAAATCAAACATGTTAAAGTAAGTCTTTTAGTTTTAGTTTTCCTGAAAGCAAAAGCCAAGTATTACGTTATTCTAAAGAAGGTTAAAAATACTTCCCTCAACAAATGTCATATGTGACGTCTTACTCCTCTAAAAAAACAATGTCATTTGTGACATCTTTAGTATCACTTGTTTTTGTTGTTGTCCGAGTAGATTTGGTTTGAATATTTGGATTTTTGGAATTCTTTTGATACGCAGGGTTTCAGTTCCGGTTGTTTTTGGCCTATTGCTCGTTTCAAGTTTAGCGAGTCATGTTACTTTGTATGAGGTGACTGTCTTTAAGTCTATTCCTACGGTTCACGATTGGATCTGTAAATTTTGTTTGAACGTTGTCTTGTATGTGTTCTCAATTTTAATATAACGGTCGCTCCTTTACAATAAAAAAATACATACGTACATACATACATGCATACATGCATACAGAGGTGGAACCAGAACAATATTTGAGCGGGGCTAAGAAATACATCAATTTAGATCACCCACAAAGAACATTTTTGCCTATTGTTTTCTTCTTGCCTTATTTAGGAGACCCACTACCCGGGTTACAAATTGTAATATAAACATAGATAACCTAGCAAATTCAAAAATTATAAATTCATAGGTTTCAAATTACAAAAAATGTAAAATAATTAAAAACTCTGTTATTTAGTCATTTTATTCACATATGAAAAATATTTGTGAATAATAGTCATTTTTATTTTATTTAGGTTATTTAAACTAGTAAAACAATTTAAACTAATAAACAAGTTATGGATCATTAAAATAAATTTAAAATAAGAATATTAACTAACTAAATCAAGAGATGATATTATAAGTAATTGAGTAGAAGCCTAATTGTTGAATTGCTAAATAGATCAAATTAACAATCGAATAAAAAATTTATTTTACTCCTAATAACGCGCTAATTATCTAATCTGTAAAAGTTGTATTGCCTGTAAAGCATAACACCCCAATTCAAATATTCAATGAAATCCACTGAGTCAACAAGTCAACAAATAAAAAAAAACCAAAAAATCACCTCCGTATTAAACGTTGCCTGACTCAGCACTCCGGTTCGGCATCGCCTGCGTAACCGGAGTCGCCGACATCCAAGGCTAATCCTCTGCGATTTGCTCGTCTCAGGGTTTCCATCTATATTTAAATTTCTGAAATTCAATCTTAATCACACGCCCAACCGCCCATTTACCCTTTTAGGTTTAACTGATGAGTGACGTTTTTGAATTCGAATCATTTAACCCAGCGAAGGACTTTTAATTTAGTTAAAAAAGCCCAGCTGGAAGGCCGGAAGAAAGACATGCCGTTGATATGCAGAGCTTCCACGCTGGTGCAGAACCGGGAAGCTAGAAGAAGACCTGGGGCGCTTCAGAACTCATACCTATATATACTTGTGGACATGTAAAAAATTATTGGGCCAGTCATGATGGTCATTGGGTCTCTTACAATGCTACTGGGCTATTTTGATTTTATTGGGCCTATTTCGAATTTATTGGGCCAAAATCGAATTGTACTAGACTACTCATATGTCCTATCAAAAGGAAAATATTATATGGATCTGCTCGGATAAAGTTTAGCGATTAAATTAATTTGGGTCATTTACAATATCCAGTTAATTTAATTAAGCGGCCTTTCAAAGAACGGACCGATCCTATTAATTTTTCTATTTTTGAGCCCATTATCAAATAGCGACCCAATATATAAGAGACATGATCCAATTGATAAAGAGAGCAATGAATCTGGCTAAGAAATGTGTCCATATGCGTAAGAAATAGCTCCGAACGTTGTTAAAAAGGCTGTCCAGATACATTGAACAAATGCTGATTTTTCTAGCTATTAAATGCAAGCAAATAGAGCCCAAAGCCCATTTTATTTGAGGCCCTATGCATATGGACGAATTTGCTAAACCCTAAACCATATTTTCACCCCCTCCACACCTATAAATAGGGGTCTCAGATGAGAGGAAGGGAGGAGAACTTTCAGACGAAGAAACGCTGCAGCAAAGCTCTGAAGAATTCCCGAAAGGCTCTGAACGATTCCGAAGAAGAGGAAGAGATCAAGCCACGTTTTTTTTAAGAATATATGAATAATCCTTTGTGATTTCATCTATTCTTGATCAAACAAAGCAAAAGTTGAAGAACGTTCGAAGATCTGAAGAACGAAGCTTGAAGATTCGAAGATCTGAAGAACGAAGCTTTGAAGATTCGAAGATATGAAGAACGAATCTTTGAAGATTTGAAGATATTCATATGAAGATTGAATCAAGATTCAACTGAAGATCAAGCCATATATCCCGGGAGGCCCTTTAACAGAAGATCAAGCCATAAAACGGCCCTTTTGTTGAAGATCAAGCCACTTGAAAACCGGAGGCCCTTCAAGCTGAATTCTTTATTCAAGAAGATTTGAAGATCCGAAGAACGAAGGTTTGAAGATTCGAAGATCTCAAGAACGAAGATTCGAAGATCCGAAGAACGTTCAAGTTTTTAAAGAATTAAAGATTTAATTTTTAATTAAATTCTTTAATTATATTCATATCAAATTGCAAGTGAAGAATCAGAGGATTCATATTTAGAGATTGTACCCGATATTTTCATATATATTATTATTTGCGATCAATTTTAAGTAAATACTTAAAATTTGTTTCACAAATTTTTGGCACGCCCGGTGGGACAACTCTACCTCTCATCTCTTCACTTTTGATCAAGGTAAACGAACCGATGGCATCAAGCAAGCCCGTGTTCACTTTGAATTCTAGCATGTCATCAAACTCAAATCAAAACATGCGAGGCCCTATCACTAGGAGCCGATCAAGAATCCTGGCTGCGCAGTCATCCTCGGGAACTACTCCCGGTTCAATGGATGGATTTCAAGTTGCACAAGAGATGGCCCAGAAGCTTTCTTCACCCATACGTAAAGTTACTTCCCCGAAGTGGACGAGCAGCGGTGAAAGCTCATCATCTGGATCAGACTCTACTCCCCCGTCAAGTCCTCCACGAAGAACTACTCCGCAGTGGTCGAACGTCTACACTGTGATGCCCACTATGACGACAAGCACCACATCTATGGAAGAACAAATCGCCCATCTAACAAGGGTCATCGAGGGGATGAGTACGTTCATGCAGAATCAAGACCAAAAGTTGAATGAGCTGAACAACAAAGTAGAAAGCTTGAAAGGCGAGTCAAGTCATAATCATGAGAAGGACCCCGAAGTAAATGAAGAGAATGATCCTCATCAAGAGGATTCGGGCAAGGATATCTCAACCTCCGGGGGTATGATCCCGATTGATCAACTTAAAGACTTCATTATGGGAACCATAAAGAGGAAGATAGAAGGAAACAAATCTACTTACTCCTATGTTAAGCCATACACTCAAAGGATCGAGGATCTAAAGATGCCCATTGGTTACCAGCCGCCGAAGTTCATCCAGTTTGATGGGAAGGGAAACCCAAGGCAACATGTTGCCCATTTCGTGGAAACCTGCAATAACGCAGGAACAAGCGGAGATCATCTGGTCAAGCAGTTCGTACGTTCCCTGAAAGCAAACGCTTTTGATTGGTATACTGACCTGGAGCCCGGTTCCATTGATAGCTGGCAAGATATGGAACGTGAGTTCTTAAACCGTTTCTACAGCACAAGGAGGGTGGTGAGCTTGCTTGAGTTAACAACTACTCGCCAATGGAAAGATGAGCCCGTGATAACCTACATCAAACGCTGGAGAGATCTTGCCCTCAATTGCAAAGATCGCATCTCTACAAACTCTGCAATTGATATGTGCATTGAAGGTATGCATTGGGAGTTATGTTATATTCTCAAGGGAGTGAATCCAGCTACTTTCGATGAATTAGCAAGCAAAGCTCGTAACATGGAATTGAGTATTGCAAGCAATGGAAGACAAGCTATGGGCATCTATCCCATGAACAATGCCGCTAAAAAGCAAGATACCAAGAAAGGGGGCAAGCCTTTTTCTAAATTAGAAAAGAAAGAAGCAATGGTTGTAAAGGCTTCACCAGTCAAAGTCTTCACTCGGAATACCGAAAAGGCAAAGCAAGTTGCTAGAGTTGAACCTGAAGCCTCGGGGCGTGTCAAGCCGACTTTGCGAGAGATGATGGAGAAACAATATCCTTTCTTGGAGTCTGATGTATCTCCAATGTTTGATGAACTGACGAGGTTGAAACTTGTTGATTTACCTCAGTCAAAACGACCTGAAGAAGCCACCAAGGTCAACGATCCTAACTATTGCAAATATCATAGAGTGTTGAGTCACCCGATAAAGAAGTGTTGGGTGTTCAAAGACAAGATTATGGCTTTAGCCCGTGAAGGAAAGATTGAACTTGCTGATTCTGCAGCAAGCACAAACCAAATTACCATTACATTTGGTAGGTTTGCTCCGCTTATGATCAACGATGACCCAAAACATAAGCTTCCTTTTACTGTTAAGGGGACGAAAGAAAGTTCTTCTCTCACTAAAAGAATGGCATTTGAGGATGTTGATGACAAAGGAAGACCGTGGATTTTGGTAACCCGAAAGAAACAAAAGAAGAACCACAAATCTAAGCCACAACCGAGGAAAGTGGTAAAGAAATGGGTCACACAGCAACCAATAAACGAATTGAAGAAAAAGAAACAAAGGAAGGATCGTGTTCGTTCCAAGGTTGCATGGAAGTTGATTACTCTTAACGATTATATGCCAAAGGATTTCAAGAACAAGGTAATTCAAATTTCGAGTTCTTGCCTTAGCACCCATGAGAAAGAAGTTGAGAGTTCAAGTAGATGTTCAAATCCAGTTTCGACTAAGCAAGAAGTGGTCGAAGCACAAAAATCTACTGCATATGTCACTGACATTGTCTTTCAAGACGAAGATCTTATGTTGGGTGCTACTCCCCATAATCGTCCGCTTTTTGTTGAAGGATACACTCGTGGACGAAGGTTCAGAAGAATTATGATAGATCAAGGGTCTGCCGTTAACATTTTGACGGTCCGAGCTATGAAAGACCTTGATATATCAATGGATGAACTATCTCAAAGCCGCTTGATGATTCAAGGCTTCAATCAAGGGGGGCAAAGGGCGATTGGAATGATACGTCTTGACTTGACCATCGGCGGACTGAAGGCAAGCACTTTATGCCATGTCATTGATGCAAAGGCTTCATATAATCTCCTTTTGGGTCGCCCATGGATCCATGAAAATGGTGTAATTCCTTCAACGTGGCATCAATGCTTCATGTATGAGGAAAATGGAGTTGTAAAGAAGGTAGTAGCCGACGAAACTCCATTCACAGAAGCCGAGACATACTTTGCAGATGCAAAGTTTTATCTAAAGGCCAAAGTTTTTAATGATGACGATGCAAGAATAGAAGGAGAAGAGTATCGCCCCTTGGTTGAACCAAAACTGAAAGGGAAGCTTATTGAAGGCGTAGAAGAGCTTATATTCCCTCTTGCAAAGATTGAAATATCAAGGCCCCCTCGAAACACATCTGAGGATGAAGTGAAACACGAGAATGATGTTAAGGCATTTCAGCTCTTTAAGGCACGCACAAATGAAGGATTTGACCCAAACGCATACAAACTTCTGGCCAAGGCTGGGTATAATCCCGACGAACAGATTTTGGGAAAACTCATTCCGGAAGCTGGTGGTGAAGGGAAACCGAAGCAGATCAATCTTCGAGGGCACACAGGATTGGGTTATGTTCAGCCGAAACCCATAAGGATCCTCATAAATAGAGCCGCAACGCATCATATCTCTGCTGGTGAAGAAGACGAAGTGACTTCTAAGCCAAAACATTTCGTCTTTGATCGAATTGGGGGGGGGGGGGGGGGGGGGCAAGATCAAGACCCTCCATATTTGACAGAATGGGGTTAAAGCCAAAGAAGATCATGAAGAAGACTTTACAAGAAAGGCTCGGAATGATCCCGGTGATCGTGAAGAACATTGAAGACCCATGTAGTGGGCAAAACTTTGAGAGAAAGCCGGTACATGAAAGATTGGGGAACACTCACTCATGCAAGGGATCTTTCAATAAATACGTAAGGACACAAGCTTTGAATGAATATCGAAGCTTGATTCCGTCCAGAATGAGGCGAGAAACCGATGTGAAAGTTTCGTATGGAGAAACTCTCAAAGTACAACTTAAAACCATTGTTCATACTCAAGTGCCCACGAATAGTAAGTTGAGATTTGATGAGCTGATTGACGATGAAAAATACATTGTCTCATCTTACCATGTTACTTTTGGAGATGAAATTTCGGCAGAAGGTGAAGATGCTGATGAAGCTCCTTCGGAATTTGAAGAAGGGGTGCGAACCGCCTTGGATAAGTTACAAGAAGTGAATCTTGGCACCGAAGAAGATCTTCGCCCCATTTATATCAGTGCTCTTCTCTCAAGTGAAGAAAAACAAGAACATGTGGCCTTACTTCGAGAGTACAAGGTTGTCTTTGCATGGACATACAAAGAAATGCCGGGATTAGACCCAAAGGTCGCTGTTCATCACTTAGCGATAAAGAAAGGATGTCGACCAGTAAAGCAGTCTCAAAGGCGCTTCCGCCCAGATTTAATCCCATTAATCGAGGCAGAGGTAGATAAACTTATTGATGCTGGGTTCATCCGAGAAGTAAAATATCCTACTTGGATAGCCAACATTGTCCCGGTCAGAAAGAAAAATGGACAGATCCGAATATGTGTTGATTTTCGGGATCTGAACCTTGCTTGCCCGAAAGATGACTTCCCACTGCCTATCATTGAATTGATGATAGATGCTGTGACTGGACATGACATTATGTCATTTATGGATGGTTTTTCCGGTTATAATCAAATCCGTATGGCTCCCGCAGACAAAGAATTGACTGCGTTCCGAACTCCCAAGGGAATCTATTGCTACACGGTCATGCCGTTCGGACTTAGAAATGCTGGAGCTACTTACCAACGATCTATGCAAGCAATATTTGATGATATTCTCCACAAAATCGTGGAGTGCTATGTTGATGATCTCGTGGTGAAGTCAAAGGCCCGAAATGAGCATCTATCTCACTTAAGAATAGTATTTGATCGCTTGAGAAAGTTTGGTCTCAAAATGAACCCTCTGAAGTGTGCTTTTGGAGTTTCAGCTGGGAAGTTCTTGGGATTTATTGTTCGTCACAAAGGCATTGAGATCGAACAAGCCAAGATTGACGCTATTGTGAATATGCCTGAGCCTCGGAACATTCATGAGTTGAAGAGTTTGCAAGGAAAATTGGCTTATATACGAAGGTTCATCTCGAACTTATCGGGAAGATGTCAGCCGTTTAGTCGAATTATGAAGAAAGGTGTGCCTTTCATATGGGACCAATCATGTCAGAATGCGTTTGATAATATCAAGGCTTATTTGATGAAACCACCGGTTCTAAATGCACCCGTTGTCGGTCGCCCTTTGATACTTTACATTGCAGCTCAAGAAAGATCTGTAGGAGCTCTTTTAGCTCAAGAAAATGATAAAGGAAAGGAGAATGCCCTTTATTATTTAAGCAGAATGATGACCCCACACGAATTGAAGTACCTGCCCATTGAGAAGTTGTGTTTGGCTCTCATATTCGCAATCAAGAAGCTTAAACATTACTTCGAAGCTCACACCATAAATCTCGTCTCTAGGGCGAATCCATTGAAATATGTGATGTCCAAAGTGGTTTTATCTGATCGTCTTGCTAGGTGGTACTTGATATTTCAACAGTTTGAGATCGTCCATGTCTCACAAAAGTCTGTAAAAGGACAAGCTTTAGCAGATTTCCTAGCTGATCACCCTATCCCTGCTGAATGGGAACTTTCTGATGATCTACCCGATGAAGATGTGCTTATAATTGAAGTTTTGCCTCCATGGAAAATGTATTTTGATGGGGCTGCACATAGAGAAGGAGCCGGAGCTGGTGTTGTCTTTGTCACACCCGAAGGTCAAGTTCTGTCATATGCATTCACACTCATGGAACATTGCTCAAATAACGTCGCAGAATATCAAGCCCTCATCCTCGGACTTGAAATAGCTGTGGACATGAAACAAACGCGGGTTAATATCTATGGCGATTCAAAACTGATCATCAATCAAGTGCTTGGAATCTATGAAGTGAGGAAACCTGAACTACATCCTTACAACAAATATGCGAGGGCACTCATTGGATGGCTTGGTGAAGTTACAATTGAACACGTACCGAGAAAAGAAAACAAGCAAGCTGATGCACTAGCAGGGTTAGCATCAAACATGGCACATCTTGACGATGAAACTCAAGTACGGGTATGTAAAAAATGGGCAATTCCTCCTTTCATCGGAGAAGATGGTGCAACCGAAGAGATAATCGAGATGCCAACTACATCGGTTTATGATATTGAAAATGAAGATTGGAGACAACCACTCATTGATTATCTTACAGATGGGAAGTTACCTGAAAATCCCCGCAAGAAAGTAGACTTAAAGAGGCGTTCACCACGTTTCATCTACTATAAGGAGACACTTTATCGAAGATCTTTCGATGGTGTATTCCTTAGATGTTTGGGTGGAGATGAAGTCTTACAAGCAATGGAAGAGGCGCATTCCGGAGTATGTGGAGCTCATCAGTCCGGTCCTAAATTGCACTTTCACATCAAGAGAATGGGATATTACTGGCCGACTATGGTGAAGGATTGCATGGATTATGCTCGGCGATGTCAAACATGTCAATATCACGCAAATTTTATCCATCAAGCACCAGAACCATTGCATCCGACGGTAGCATCATGGCCATTTGACGCTTGGGGACTTGATGTAGTTGGACCAATTACGCCTAGCTCGTCAGGAGGGCATTCATACATACTAGCCGCTACTGATTACTTCTCAAAATGGGCTGAAGCAGTTGCACTGAAAGAAGTGAAGAAGGAAAATGTTGCTGATTTCATCCGAGTCCATATCATTTATCGCTTTGGTATTCCTCGATATATCTTAACAGACAATGGGAAGCCTTTTGACAACAAGTTGATGGATAAGATATGCAAGTTGTTCGACTTCAAGCAACGGAAGTCCTCTATGTACTATGCTGCTGCCAACGGCCTCGCTGAAGCTTTCAATAAGACTCTGTGCAACCTGTTAAAGAAAGTAGTGTCAAGGTCAAAGAAAGATTGGCACGAAAGAATGGAAGAAGCACTGTGGGCATATAGAACGACCTATCGCACACCTACCCAAAGTACTCCATATTCTTTGGTGTATGGTACTGAAGCAGTCCTTCCCCTTGAACGCCAAATACCATCTTTAAGATTGGCTATTCAAGAAGGGCTTACTGATGAAGAAAATGTAAAGTTGCGGTTGACAGAACTCGAGGCACTTGATGGAAAGAGGTTAGAAGCTCAGCAGAACCTAGAATGTTATCAAGCACGTTTGTCAAGATCATTCAATAAGAGAGTTAGAATTCGCTCTTTCCAAGTTGGTGATAAAGTTTTAGCTGTGCGAAGACCTATCATTATTACAAGGAAAACTGGACACAAGTTCTCACCTAAATGGGATTGTCCTTATGTTGTTCAAGAAGTATATTCAGGCGGCGCCTACAAGTTGGTCGACGCAGCTGGATCGAAAATTTGCCCGATCAATGGGAGATTCCTAAAGTTTTACTACCCTTGATTTTCGGGGTATGGATATGGCCATAGGAAATGTTGAATGGCTTAAACCACCAATGATGTTGTAAGTGGTTAAACTGCTAAAACATCTCACTTTGTCTATGGGTGAGCATAATCATAGATACTCTTGGCCCACGAGAGTTAAAAAATGTGTACGGCAAGCTCCTGGCCCGCATGAGTTAAAACTGTGTACGGCACCCCACCTTTTTTTTTTTAGATTACCAATTCAAATGGTACCTGTGAACTACGTTTGACTTGATCTCCGTCATAGGAGTACGTAGGCAGCTCAAAAGTTTCAATTTTGAGTTCAGTTATAACAAAATAAATCCCAATTAAGTCATTTCGTCAAAGAAAATATCAGAAGAAGGCTTACAAAAAAAAAAGATGAATGGTGAAGGCTTGAGGAATACTTTGGTCTCCTCACCGGAAGATGATTGAGCAAAGCTTCAAATGATGTCTCCACAACGCCACCGTCGTGTCAATAGCGCAGGACGAGCAACTGCGACTCCTCAGCCTCGGTGTCCTAAATATTTTAAGTAAATACTTAAAATTTTAACTTCTCCCTTTGAAGTGCGAGCGACGATCCGCCTCCTAGATGTCTGCCGGGATCGACAAGTGCAATGATCGCTGGTTCTTACCACAAGCAATGCCTAGAATCGCCTAAAATCGGCATCAAAAGCACACCGCTGCAGCTCTGAAAAAATTCTACTCGGCTACTCCCCTCTAAAGCTTTGAATCGGCAGTGTCATCTTCTTCACAAGGACAAAAGGAAACACCATCATTTGAAACTGGCAAAACTGGCAAGACATCTTCATGCTCCTGCCAGACAGCTTCAAGCCCCGGCAAGACCGCTTCAAGCTCCTGCAAGACCGCTTCAAGCTTCGATAAGACCGCTTCAAGCACCGACAAAATAGCTGTTCTTCAAACCGACGAAGTGGCTGGTCTTCGCACCGACAAAATAGTGGGTCTTCAAACCGACGAAGTGGCCGGTCTTCGCACTGACAAAATAGCTGTTCTTCAAACCGACGAAGTGGCCGGTCTTCGCACCGACAAAATAGTGGGTCTTCAAACTGACGAAGTGGCCGGTCTTCGCACCGACAAAATAGCCGGTCTTCAAATCGACGAAGTGGCCGGTCTTCAAACCGACGAAATGGTCGGTCTTCGCACCGACAAAATAGCCGGTCTTCAAACAGATGAATTGGCCGGCCTTCACACCGAGAAAATAGCCGGTCTTCAAACCGACAAAATAGCCGGTCTTCAAACCGACGAAATGGTCGGTCTTCAAACCGACAAAGTGGCCGGTCTTCACACTGACAAAATAGTCGATCTTCATAAACGAAGAAATGACCACCCTTTAAACTGACGAAATGGCCGCCATTTATAAACAGCATCAGCATGGCTATTTTTCATAAGGCTTCGAACAGAGCATAATAAATCTTAACACGAGGAAGTGGTGCCAACGACACAAATAATCAGCAAAGGTCCTTCATTTTTAATCAATCAGCATTATCATCTGCGTGGAAAATTAATTTATTAAAGGCTTTAAGCGTCCAGGATGGTCCCTGCAAAAAAACAAGAGGATAATGGGGTATTGTTTAAAAAAAGGTATAATAAAATTGGGCCTCTTTTAGAACTATCCCTTTGATAATAGCTCGAGCCTTTATTAATAAAAAAGGTGAAAACTAAAATTCTGGATAGGCCCAAAGGCCCAATCTTTATAGCCAGATCCCATCCCTGGTCATCCTCACGCAAGGGAGTCCGGCAGCCTAGCCATCGAGCTTATCGGCGAACATAAGCGCGAAGAAAACTCTGCAGCAACTGCATCGCATCAGCATCATCTTCTCCGGCAAGCGAGCAGCAGCGTTCGAAACCTCAGCCTCAAGCATCATCTTCTTCTCTGCACCGGCGGTTAGAACTTAGAACAAAGGTAGATGGCTACAGTTTCAGAAGAATCCCGCTGCAGAATTCTCTCGCCAGAAATCAGCAATAGAAACCAGTCTGGCGAACAGGGCGGAAACCAGCTTCATCTCTGACCACCGACCCTCCAACCGCGAACAGGAACAGCCCCATCATTTTCTCTGGTGGAAACCACATAACTAGGTTTATCATCTTCGTCGCATAAAAAGGCAGCCGTCATCAAATCAGCTTCACCTTCGGACCGACGAGCAAAATAGACCCGGATGAAATCAGCGGCGGCAATGTGTCAGCTCCTGGTGGCAATGATGTACAAGCTTCTGGACTTTTGGTGGCGGCGATGCATCAGCTTCTGGAGCCGGGAGGTATTTGCTTCCGGCTGCAACAAAAGTCAGGCTCAACGTTTTCTCCAAATTCTTGGCGTCAACACCAACTAGCTCTCGTGTACAGCGGCTGGTTCCTTCAACTACGACACCAACTAGCTTCTGCGGCATCCGACACGAGCACGAGCAATCTGCCAAACACCAACTAGCTCTCGTGTACAACGGCGGGTTCCTTCAAACAACGACACCAACTAGCTTCCAAAACACCAACGAGCTTCCAAAACACCGACTAGCTTCCAACACCAACTAGCTTTCAAGTTTCAATCTGAATCATGGGCCAGAACAATGTCAAACTGTGCAAAACATTGCCAAACAATGTCGAAACAGTGCCAAACAATGTCAAAACAGTAAAATTTACTCCTCAGTAACTTCATTTCCTTAAAATGTGTGAAAGTCAACTCGGGAACATGTTTCTGGGACGGAGTTAGTATTACTTTAGAAGTTATACAATCTTACATAGTAAGAACATTCTCTTCTTAGCTAACTTGCTAATAATAATACTAAATATAATATTGGCATACCACTTTTATACTGATGTTGATGTTTTAGATCATTTGAGTTTTGAACTATAAGTTGAGTATTTCTTTTTAAAAGATATGGTTCTAACTTTGTAGATGAGGAGTTGAGGACAACTATGAGACATTGAGTGAAGATGCAAATGGAAACGAGAATGATCCAAATAATGATGGTCAACATCGGAATTTTATTTTTGTACTTCTTTCATGTCATTGCTTTTTGTCTTTAAGTATACGTTATGTAGTAAAAGTTGATAGTGTTTAAAAAAAAAGTGATTTTAAAAAGTAAAAGTTGGTAAAATTCGTGTTTTTTGTGCAATAGAAAAGGTAAAAAGCATTTTTCACACAAAAGCGGAGAAACGTTTTTTAAGTAAAAATTGTCACTTGAAAACATTAATTTTAACTTTTATAAGCCAAAAATCGAGAAATATTTTTTTAAACTATTTCAAATACTCCCTCAGTGTGGCCATGAGAACACTGGCGAAGCCACTATAATTCAAGAGTGTTCAATTGAACACCTAAAGTTTTGTAAATTATATTAGTAGACATGTATAAATTTAATTTAATTATATATTATTCTTTCAAATTTTAATTATACAAAAAACTGAACACCCAAGGTTTGAGAAGCCTGACCTCATATATGATGTATGTATAATAGTCAAAGCTACACCTCATATATGATGTATGTACTATAGTGATAGAAAAGTGAAGGCATATTATTTGGAATATACTTGAGCGCAGGACAACCACAAAGGCCTTATCTATCAACTTTTTTACTTCATACTACTATATCAATAAACTACTTCATTCATTTGTTTGTTTTCGGTTATAAGTTTTCAAAATAGACAATTTTACACTATTGAGACACTCTACTTTGACTACATTTTATACGAAAACTATATTTTTTAAAAAATATTGTTGAATTCAAGTCATTATAAATTTAAAAAAAATTGATATTTCATTTTTTCATATAGAGAATTAAATACAGTGACAGTCAAAGTTATGCATTAAACAACATGAAAATAAAAATGTTTCAAATAAAAGAGAACGAATGACGCATTCAAGAATTACTATCTACCAAGTACCACTTATTTTACAAAAAAGTAAGACATTTATGTATTGTGGCAATATTATATACCCCCTCCGTCCCCTTTTAAATGTCTCGTTTTACCATACTGGGATGTCCCTATTTAATTGTCTCATACCTTATTTGGTAAAGTTTGTGTGACTCAAAATTATTCTTACTTTATTCTTACTTTATCAATTAATATCAACCACACAAACTCACTTTTCTTAAAACTCGTGCCACCCTCTTCCGTCCCAATATAAAAGGGACAGAGATAGTACTTTATTAAAGAGTAATCTAGCTGATTTATTGTAGGTTTCATTTTTAAAAGGGAATTAGACAATAATCCGATGTGACTCAAAAAGGAAACTAGGGCAATCATTTTGATACAAAGGAATATCAAACACACAACTTTTGATTTTATGAAAAAAAATCAATTCTTGAGAAAAATAAATAAAGTTAAAGTTAATTACTCCTTCCATCCCATTTTTAAATTTTCACTTTTTTAGACATTCCATATAAAATTTCTCATTTCAATTTTAGAAAACAATTAACACATTGAAATGATAATTTAATTTTCAAATATTAAAAATAATATGGAGTATATTTATAACATCACAGTTATTATCAGTGACTTCATTGTATATCGAGAATATACTACTTTTACTAAAAATAAAACATTTATAACATTACAATTATCAATCTTCGAATTACTTAACAAAAAAATACTCGAATTTCTTATATTACGGAGTAATTATTATCTAAATGATCGTGTCAAACTTTTTACCAGAAAGGAGATAGTATTTAGATGAATTTTCTGGACGAAATATTTAATTGAGTTGACTATTTTAATCATTTTCAAATAACTACGGAGTATTTTATTACTAAAAGTCTTTTTAAATACTCGAAGTGCGATAGTGCCTTCCATACTCCTACCCTTCCCTTCGGGCTTCGCATTTTATAATCTCAGAATTGACCCAACAATATTGGCCGCCGCCATGTCGACTACAACCACCGTCTCCAAATGCACAGTATTCCCGGCCAAAAGTTCCTCTCTCCCGCCCTTGAAGCTTTCCGTCTCCGATCTCCCCATGCTTTCCACTCATTACATTCAAAAGGGCTGCCTTTTCACTCGCCCCCCATTCCCCCTCCCTGATTTCATCTCCTCGCTCAAATCAACCCTTTCCCATACCTTGACTCACTTCCCTCCGCTCGCCGGCCGGTTCATCACAGATTCCGACGGGTACGTTTACATCACCTGCAACGACGCCGGAGCCCTCTTCATCCACGCCGCCAACACTGACTTTTGCGTTAGCGATATTGCTCGCTCCCCCTACGTCCCGGAAGTGGTGAGGGAGTTCTTCGCGTTTGACCGGACGCTTTGCTATCAGGGCCATTTTCACCCTCTTCTCGCCGTCCAGGTGACAGAGCTCGCCGACGGGGTCTTCATCGGATTCGCAGTCAATCACGCCGCCACGGACGGCACCTCCTTGTGGCATTTCATAAACACGTTTGCGGAGGTCACTGGAGGCGTCGAGAGGATCACGCGGAGGCCGGATTTCAGCCGGGACTCTGTATTCATCTCGCCGGCGGTACTGAATCTCCCCGCCGGTGGACCTCAGGCGCCCTCAAACCTTGACGCTCCGGTGAGGGAGCGGATATTCACCTTCAGTCGAGAATCAATTTTGAAATTAAAAGCATCTCTTAATGATACGAAACGGGAAATTGAAGCGGACGGAACGGTGACGGCGGAGATTTCATCGTTTCAGGCGATCTGTGCACTGCTATGGCGTGCCGTGACTCGCGGGAGGAAACTTCCAGCTTCCAAAACGACGACGTTTCGCATGGCTGTGAATTGCCGTCACCGTTTAGAGCCGAACCTGGACCCTTTGTATTTCGGAAACGCCATACAGGTCATCCCGACGCCCGCGACCGCCGGCGACGTATTGTCGCACGATCCCCGGTGGTGCGCCGAGCAGTTGAATCGGAATGTGAAGGCCTACGGTAATGCTGCGGTGAGGAAGCGCGTAGCCGATTGGGAGAGGGACCCGCAGCTTTACCCTATGGGGAATCCCGACGGGGCAACGATCACGATTGTTAGCTCGCCTAGATTCCCGATGTACGACAGCGATTTCGGGTGGGGCAGACCCGTTGCGGTCCGGAGCGGGCGGGCCAATAAGTTTGACGGCAAGATTTCGGCTTTTCCAGGGCAGGGCGGCGGCGGCGGTATTGATTTGGAAGCAGTGCTTGCGCCGGAAACAATGGCGAGTGTTGAGTCCGACTCAGAAATAATGCAATACATTTCAGGCCGGTGAAATGGTTTGAGTGTTACAAGCTACTGTTTGTACTTTGTAGTCATGCCGAGGAGGAAATAAATGTAAACGTTGGTTCCATTTTTTTTTTTTTGCGTTTTTGTTTTGAGCACAAATTAGAACTGATCTCCCACTTGTTTGTATTTCCATAACTAAGAAATCAACATTGCCCTCATGTAGGGCTGTTAAGGAGTCGAACCGAGCCCGAACACCCAAAGCTCGAGTTTGGCTCGATAAGGAATTAGGGGTGTTCGGGTTCGAGCTCGAAGCTCGGCGAGCTTTACAAATGAAGCTCGTGTTCGGTTCGATAGACGTTCGATGTTTGAATCGAGCGCTCGATAAGCTCGATATATGTGCTCGATTTTGAAATTTTAGGTGATGCTCGTTAATAGGCTCGTGCTCGAATGATTCGACAAGTATTCGGTTCGTTAATAATCATATTTAAATTCATAAAATTATACTAATTATATTTAAATTTTGAATATATATAAATTATTTGTATAATTAAAGGGTGTTCGATAGGCTCGAGTTTGAACCGAGCCGAATACTACTATGTTCAATTTCGGCTCGATTAATTTTTCGAACTTAAAACTCTGCTCGGGTTCGAGTTCGAAAGCTCGTTAAGCTCGGCTCGTTAGGTTCGAAACCGAGCTCGAACTCGAATAGTTCGATAAAAGCTCGGTTCGTTAACATCTCTACCCTCATGTATGTGGACAAGTTTGTTGGCCAAATTTATAGCTAGTCTTTATATATGGGGTCAGTTTTAGTCAGATTTTTGGCTTTTTTTAGTCTATTTGAATAATTTTCACCACTTCGCATTTAAGTTGGGAAAATTAGATTTGTATATTTTTTACACACTCTTATTGACTCTTATTGACCGTGTATATAGACGAGTGGTTTTAAAAAATCAATAATTATTTCAATTGCATGTGTATACTATTTATGCAAAAAACATATAATACAACTTTTTGTGTATAACCAAGCATTTCAGTCAAGCTGATTAGGTTATCGTGCCTAGTGAGAGGTTTCAAGTTTGAAACCTGCTAGGCACATAAGGGTTTGAAACTCAATGGAGTGAGTTTCAGCCCCGATTACTCCAGGCTCCACCAACCCCCTAGGATTAAAAAAATAAAAATAAATAAAAAAATAAGAATTAATATGGAGTAATTAAATTGAGAAACTAAAGGACTTGGGTCAGTAACCTTTGCACGGCGCATGTAGATCAGTGTACAGCTAATCCGTATACTAACTCGGCTGATTAAGCCCAAAATAGCTTGATAGCTTAACATTTAGGTGGACAGGTTCTAATGGAAGGAAAATGACATTTGAAGCTTATGTAAAGAAGTTGTTCTCTTCGTCTTATTCTTATTACTTGTTGCTTATTTATATTTTATTCAAATCAGGATCGGATCAGAAAATTCATATCAGAAAGATTCAAATTAGATCATATCAGCTCATATAAAAAAGATTCAGATTAGATTAGGCCAGCTATAAGATCAGATAATATTCACATTAGATTAGAAAAGTTCAAACATGATTTATCACTTTTATTGTTATCATTACTATTGTTGTTGTTATTATGATTATTATTATTATTATTATTATTATTATTATTATTATTATTATTATTATTATTATTATTATTATTATTATTATTATTATTATTATTATTATGATTATTATTATTATTATTATTATTATTATTATTATTATTGTTATTATGATTATAGAATTAAATATTATAATCACAATTATAATTATAATTATAGCTATAATTATCATTAGTATGATATGCATAATTATTATAATTTTTATTTTAATTACAACTATGATTGCAATTATAATTATAAATTTTTTATAATTATAATTATAATTATGTTTAAATTGTATTTCTAATGTCATTTATAATTATAATAATTATAATCATAATTATAATTGTAAAAAATATTTAAATCAGATCAGATCAAATAGATTCAAATAAGAAAGATTCAGATCAGATCAGAAAGATTCAATTCAGATCAGAAAGATTCAATTCAGATCAGAAAGATTCAGATCAGATTAGAAATTAAAAGATTCAGACCAGAAACATTCAGATCAGGTGAAGAGAACAACTTCAAAGTGCGCTTTATAGTCGATTAAATCAGTGCAAAGAATAGATTCTTTCATTCTGGCAATAATATATGAAAAAATTACACAAATATTACTACTTTAAATCTCTCTAACAAAAATATGATTACTAATTAAAAGAACAAGGTGATTTCCCTACAATTACTCCTAGATTGATGTACGTGAGTGGTAGTTATGGCCACTTACTCACAATATATCTACAAGCATATTGAGCTAATTATGAAACTACGTATATTTCAAAACATTCATAATTATATTATAGCTCAAAAGCATCGAATGGAAGCAGCCCACAATCCTTAGAAGTTGTTTCGCTTTTTTAAGTTTTTTAGCCATTACATGTCCCCTTGTTTTGCTTCCCTAGCCCGCTTAAGAGCATTCTTACAAGTTACAAGAGACATGACTGGGTTTGTGATAATCTCCACAATAGCTTGACATATCTTCATAAATAATTGACTCTGAAAAACCAGTATCTCCATTTTACAGTCAGTTTTTTTAGGGTGTTCTTTAGTCAAATGAAGTTTCACACACACCATTGTCATTGATGGTCTAATCAGATTAGTTGTAGTAGCATCCGATTTAAAGGATTTGCTTATAAGATTAGCCACAGAGAAAAGGTCACACTTATCAAAGAGATGCATACACAATCCCTCAAAACCAATCCAAACAAGAAGAATGGGGGATTCAACATGAGGCATACAACAGGAATTCCATTTTGTAACTCTCGTGGGAAATCTTGAATAGTCCATGAGTGTGTGTCGAAGCCAACATCTATGAAAATCATCTCCATCATTAAACTGATCAAAATTTGGGATGCTAATGAACATTGATGAAAAGAATTTTAAACCCAATGATTTCAAATAACTGACAATGATTTGAGGTAGAAGTTTGTAAAGGAAAGTTTGTAACAAGTGAGCAACATGATTGAGGACACGGAACTCACAGTCACAAGTTCGAGTCCCACCAAGCTCAATATTTTAATACTTTTTAAAGCACAAATAAGTTACATTACATGGAATGACTGGTGAATGATGTGGATATATAGGTGATGTGGTGACTGTACTGTCATTGCACCGGTAATTGCAAACTATATCGTGAGATCGTTATACCATGCACATGGTGTAATGGTTCCAATATACTGTCGTTCTTTAATTGAAACAAACCACAAATCAATTTTTTCTCGAGCAATATATTCTCCTTTATCAAACTTTCCTTTATGCCTTTCTTCAATTATTTTCTCCTTCACCAAAATATTAAAGTCGGACCATGATTTCGTCTTTCATCATCTCCAAAATTCAGATATTTTTATCTTTTCCTTCTTTTGTCCTTCAATGATCTCTTTTATCAAAATATCAATAATCAAACCATAATTTCATTTTTGTTCATCTTCGAAATAAATCTAAGTTTTCTCTCCCTCCACCAATACAAAACAGAAGCTTTACTAATACGTAGTATAAAATAAAAATTTATATTAGTATATGAAGATATCTAACTTTCAAGCTATATATCATATACTACGTATTAGATAGCTTACATTTGACTTGAGATAGCTTACATTTGACTTGTCTCAAGTTACATTATTTCAACCTATACTAATGTGATTTACATTTCGACCTCAAGTTACATTTCCACTTCCTCAATGTGTTCTGGACAACCGGAGACCGTATATCACGTCTCTTTCTAAGTTTTATCTCCATCCACCTTAAAATCGGATGGTATAAAACTATGTATAAACTTTATCAAAAGGAAATGGTGACTTTCTAACACATTATTGAGGGTAAATCTGTTTCAGATAGTTTGATGTTGGTCTTTTAGTTTGGGAGGGAGGAAGGGAGTGAGAGAGAGATCATAATGCTCCTCTTATCCCTAAATTACAACTCTTCATCTTTTATACGATAGTATATTTTTAGAGGGGAAAAGGGGCAAATTGACCACTATGATAGGGATACAAGGGCAAATAAGTCACTAAGCTTTTTTAGGAGCAAATAGCATTAATTTGAACACATAGTTGGCATTCTAGCCACCCACTGACGTAAGGCATCAAAATCAAACGGCTTACAAACGGAGCCTTATTACAATGGATCAAACAAATTACAGAGTATCTTTCTTATGCCGTATCCATATATCCTAAAAAAAAGGAGTATTTCAAAATCCCTAATGCTTGGTTGGTTGACCATCATGTAGTCCTTCTTTGGAGAAACAAGGGGCACGTGTTGACTGAAATGGATCCTTAATCCATGTAATTGTATTTAGCTCATGAATTAAATTTAGCAAAATCATGTGCTCTTGCATGCTCCGATTCATTATTATATGAATTGAAGTGCTAACTGGTATGAGGAAATCATTAGGTGTATTTAGCACCGATAGAATATTTATAAAATAAAAATATTTAAAAAAATAAATAAAAAAGTAGCACCGATACGGGTACGCGGAAATCATTAGGTGTATTTAGTGTAGAAATCAATGTTTAGTCCTACCCTATGTAGCACTAATACGGGTACGCGGAAACGGGTACGGGGATATGACAAAACCAAAAAAGTAGGATACAGATACGAGACCATATTTATAAATATTAAAAGTTATGGGAGTGTATTTATAAATATTAAAAGTTACAGGGGTGTATTTATAAATATTAAAAATAAATTTTTTTTTGAAAAAAAAATAGACATATATTATCCTCTGACGTCTATTCATTCATGGTATTGAAGCATTTTACATTTTCAAGATACTTAGGAATAAGTCATATTTTATCTCATATACACTAGTGCACCTCGAAATATAAATATAATCAATAAGTCATTAATAAAATGAGAAATAAGTCAAACAAGTACAATTTTGAAGTTAAAAGTGCAAGTACTCAAAGTTCTATAATAATGAAGATAGAAAACAATATTTCAAAAGTTCTAATACATATTTCCGTTGGTGCTATTAATTTCCAGGGATAATTAGAATTAGGGATAGGAGGATGGGTGAATTAGGAAAAGGCCCATTGGTTGTGTACCACATAAAAGCAAGTTAAAAATTATTTTTAAACTTTTTATTTTTTAAGAATTTTATTATGTAAATTTTGAGTATTTGTTTAAAAAGTTTTTTTTTTGGAAGTTTTTTTAAAAAAAGTTGATACGGGTATCCGTCAGGATACGCGTATCCAAAATTTTAAAATAATTACCAAAAAATGGAAACTTTTAAAAATTGCAGATACGGCCCAGGAACGTACGGTATGTGTATCCTAGAGTATCGGATACGGGAACGTTTCCGATACGCCGATACGACACTCTAGTGAAGTATCCGTGCTTCATACGTCCTACCTGAAGGGAATTAAAAAGTTATGGTCCTATTTATGGTTTTAAGATAAACTTTAGTTTTGTTGAGGATAATTTCTAGAGTATATTATTTAATATTGTTTCCTATTCAGAGTGAACTAAATTTCGCAATTTTTAAGCCCGCACTTTATTGTAGCTAGTTGAACTGGAAATGTGTTTATAGATGATTAGATTATTGCGAGGAATTCTAATTTAAGTAACAACTGAATGCGAGTTTTTTCTTATAATCTTTATACATCTATATCTGGTTTTACTATACAGAGACATGCTTCATTTTTGTAGTATTTGGATCAGGGCCGATGATGAATGGGTGGTGCAGCACTGCAGCTCACAAAGCTTTGGTTAAGAGAAGCACTGAATATTAAAGCTGAGGTGAATTGTGGGAAGGGGAGAGTGGTTCCAAAATTACAATATAATGAAAGCTACTTGCAATTTTTTTTAAAGTAAACAGAATTTTTAACGTAGGGAATCTAGTGCCGTTAGTGGGTGGCTAGAATGCAACTATTTATTTAATTCAATGCTATTTGCTCCTAATAAAAGGTTAGTGACTTATTTACACTTTTACTCTTACCATAGTGGCTAATTTGTCCCTTTTCCCTTTTTAGAGACACATTTATTTTAAGTATGAGGGTGCATGCTAAATATACAAACTTTTCGTGGAAAATTATTTATTTAGTATAGATGAACTTTTTTTTTTATGTTGTCACCTTTAACAGAATAAAGAGTTAACAACAACAACAACAAAAACTTTAAAATATGTTTTCCATGCAAAGGCGGTCTCTCCCTTTCTACGGTTTTGTTCTTCCGCTTTCGTCATTGACGAAGAGCGGGTGTCGGTGGATTTCGGTCGTGCAAGCAGGCTCATGACCAGGGATGCAGCGCTCGCTTTGGCGGTCGTTGCTTGTCTTATGTTGTTGTTTCTGGTCGAGGGGCAAGGGTAGACAAAGAAAAGGCGGTAAGTTGTGACGGAGCTTGAGTTTGATTCAGCAGCAATGGAGATCTATGGAGGATATCGTCAATCAATACAAAAGTATGACTATTGAGGCGGATGAACGGCGGGCTCGTCCCCCTCCCGAGCCACCGCCATGGAATGCAAGAGAGTCAAGGGTTTGGAAGAAGATGAATGAATTCTGGTTTAATTTCGTTTTATTTTGTTTGTGTACTTCTTCCGAGTTGCATGTTGTTTTGGGTGTGTTCTTATTTCCTAGTATAGAAAGTTTCTAGAATTTAGGCCAGGTGATGAGAAGCCTAGTTTGCCAGTCATTGGCTCTGTGCCCATTACATGATCAGCAAATGTTATTTTGCTTCTACAAAGTTGATGAATTCTAAGTCTGGTTCAAGGGTAGACGACATACAAAAAGCTTTTTATCGTTTTGTTTCCTACTTTTTCTCTGATTGTATTGTCAGCCAAATAACAAAAAATTTTTTGATTTAATATATTTGTTGGTTTAACGATAAAAAACAACAACAAATTTCTTCACACTATATACTTTATATTTATCATGCATCTTTGTAAAGAATTGTTTGAGGACAAGCAACACTCACGTGAGGGGATATAAACAAGTGAAAAATAATGACTATTAATTCACTTCACACTCGAGCATTCATTGTTTGTCTTCAAGCAATTCTTTACAAAGATGCATGATTAATATAGGAGGAAACTTGAGTTTGCACTCCATTTTATTGTCCAAATTGGACTTTGCACTTTATTTTTTAAAATAATTGTATTTGCAACCGAACCTCGTATGAGAAGACAAAAATGTCTCTCGATCAGGAATATGTTGAAAGACAACAAAGTTGTTAAGGTGAAGAAAAAATATCTCTCAAAATGCTTTACACGTATGATCATTAAACCCCACGCGTTTACAATTGTAAAGTACTTATTAATTTTTTATGGGAAAGTTCCATAAATAAGACTAAAACAGTTTGAAAATTTCAAAATGGGACTGTCATGTGTTTTATTCCCAAAATAGGAGTAATTATTGTCAAATTTGGAAAATACTGTCATGTTTGAAGTTTGGTACTACCAAAACATGACAGTAATTAATCCTATTTTGGGAATAAAAAGTATGACAGACCTATTTTAGAAGTTTCAAACTTTTTAAGTCCTATTTTGGGTAATTATTCGTTTTTTATTGGTCTAACTTTCTAAGAACATAATTTACTTAATTAGATTGAAATTTGTAAACACGGCTGAATTTATCATGGAATGTATTCAATAAAGTAGAATTGTATTTTTATATTTTATTAGATACTCCCTCCGTTTCGCAAACAAAGTCACACTTTCCTTTTTTGGATGTTTCAAAAAAGAAAGTCACACTTCCCTTATTTCCTTATTTGGCAAAGAAATCTACTCCAAAACAGTGTCAAACAGTGTCAAATAGTGTCTAAACAATGTTTTCTACAGTAAAGTCAATTTATTTTCTTAATCCTGAAGAAGTCAAGCCGTACTATCTTTGCGAAACGGAGGGAGTATTTTTTTCAAAGAAGAATTCTTATATTATTTCACCATAAACTCACACAACCATCATAGTACAAACACTTTCATTTCGATCATCTGCCATGAGATTATCTATAGAATTATATATGCTATAAGCACAGCAATTCAATAACCACTCAACGAACCACTTGAAGCCTATTGTGACTAAAAGTAAGAGATTGACACGTAAAACACCCACCAGACGAGTGCTCCACGCCACAATTATAACAAAAAAAACATCCTAATGTTCTGGCTAATAAAACCAAAACCAATGGAAAAATAACTAAAGCTAGAAGTCTGAAAGTAAAACTGAAAATGAAATAAACAAAATTGAAAACTTGAGAGCCCGTTTGGTAGTACCAAAATCGGCTGTTTTGGCTGATTCTGCTGAAATTGATGAAGTTCTGGCTGAAGTGGCTGTTTTGGCTCATTCTGCTGATTCAAGAAAAAAATATTTTAAAAATAAAGAAAAAATTATATGTAAAAATAGCTAAAATGGTCCTCTACAGTAACTTCAGCCAATACAGCCAGAAAAGTAACTTCAACCTTACTTTTTCTGCTTATTACACAATCCAGCGCGCGAAAGTAAAAGTTGCGTGTTTGGTGAAAAAGTTGGCTGATAAGCCTGATAAGCCGAAAAAAGAGGTCTCCAAACGGGCTCTGAATGATTCAACTTCATCTTTCTGGGTGAGTCTGTCACCAAAAGCTCGCCTCAATCCCATTTTTCCAGGTTCCGGTTCTATCATCATATTCCTTTTCACTAGCTTCACCTCCTCCACCATGAAGAGCTTCTGTTTTGCCTTGTCGTTAAGAACATCTTGTAAAAACCATTGCAACACCGCTTGCGCACACACACTTGCTAGATCTAGGGAAGGATACATCAAAACTCATACAAAGAAGCAACATAGCTCCACCCAAAAACAGAGCCGAGAAGAGCAGTAATGATCAAATGTTTTCAATAGAAAGGTCGATGAATGAAATATGGAAAATTGGAGGGATATGAGTAAATCTCCACATACTAAAAATGATATGCTGCTGCTAGTCCTAACTCCTACCTAATACTCGTAATAAAGATACATAAATAAAGTTTTTTACTGTAATATACTCCGTATAAATCAGCTTATTCCATCAAATATAATTTGAGGTACACAAAAAACTCAGTAGATTAGACGTGGCACCACCAAATAGGTAAATACCCCTCCTAACAGTAATTAAGTAGCAGCATAATTTTTTGAAATATCACACTATAAAATGATTATAAATGACAAGTTGACAACTACGAGATCATCATCCTCTCCGTTAAATGCCACTTCACATCAGTACTCTGAAATGTATTGCATGAATTCCTGGTCGGACTCAACACCTGCCATTGTTTCCGGTGCCAGCACGGCTTCTAAATCGACAGTCCCACCGCCGTCTCGGCCCGGGAAAGCCGAAATCTTGCCGTCAAACTTATTGGCCCGCCCGCTTCGGACCGCAACGGGTCTGCCCCACCCGAAATCGTTGTCGTACATCGGGAATCTAGGCGAGCTGCCCATCGTGATCATCGCCCCGTCGAAATTCCCCAACGGGAAACACCGCGGCTCCCTCTCCCAATCCTCTACGTACCTCCTCACCGTAGCATTATCGTGCGCCTTCACGTTCTTACTCAACTGCCCGGCGCACCACCGGAGATCATGAGACAGCACATCGCCGGCGGTTGCGTACGTCGGGATGCTCTGTATGGCGTTGCCGAAATACAACGGATCGAGCTTCGGCTCTAAGCGGTGGCGGCAGTTCACAGCCATGCGAAACGTCGTCGTTTGAGATGGTGGGAGTTTCCTGGCGCGTGTCACTGCACGCCACAGCAACGCGGACAGCGATTGGAAAGACGAGATCTCATCGGTAACCGTTTCCTTTTCCGTTATCTGGTTTAACGACGTCACTTTCGGGTCAAAATTATTAACGGCTGCTTTCAATTTCAAAATTGATTCCCGACTGAAGCTGAATATCCGCTCTCTGACCGGAGCTTCAAGGTTGAAAGTCACTACGGGTCCGCCGGCGGGGAGTTTCAGCACCGCCGGCGATATGAAAACAGAGTCCCGGCTGAAATCCGGTCGCCGCGTGATCCTCTCGACGCCTCTGGAAACCTCCGCAAACGTGTTGATGAAATGCCACAGAGAGGTGCCGTCTGTGACGGCGTGATTGACGGAGCACCCAATGAAGACTCCGTCGGCGAGCTCCGTCACCTGGATGGCGACCAGCGGCTGGAAATGGCCCTGATAGCTAACCGTCCGGTCAAAGGTGAAGAATTCCCTGACCACTTCCGGGACGTCGTGGGAGCGAAGAATGTCGCTGACCGAAACGCCGGCGTTGACGGCCTGCACAAAGTCAACTCCGGCGTCGTTGCAGGTGATGTAAACGTACCCGTCGGAATCGGTGATGAGCCGGCCGGCGAGCGGAGGGAAGTGAGTCAAGGTCTGGGCAAGCGTTGACTTGAGCGAGGAGATGAAATCGGAGATGGGAAATGGGGGGCGAGTGAAAAGGCAGCCCTTTTGAATGTAGTGAGTGGAGAGCATGGGGAGATCGGAGAAGGAAAGCTTCAAGTCCGGCAGTGTAGATTTTTCGGCGGGGAAAATGGTGCATTTGTGGAGTGTGGCGGTTTGTGGCATGGCGGCGGCCATTACTGTTTGATTCAATTCTGGGTAATTTTAGATTTGTTATACGGAGTACGATATAGATTGATAAGTGGATCCTTTGTTCTATCGTTTTATACAAGAAAGTAAAGAGAAATGTGGAAGAGAAATTATACGGCATAGAGAAAAGGTATAGCAAATACTCCTCCGTATAAATACGTTTCACATGCAATGCAATAAAGAATTATTAAGAGATTAAATTAGTGACGTGACAGTTTTTTTTTTTTTTTGTAGAAATATCATTGAGTGTGATATTGGTTATTTAATGAAATTATTTGTTACAATAATCTGGGATCAAAATATGAATCCGGATTACTTTAAGGTTATTTGAAAAGTATACTACCTCTCTTCTCTTTTAATTGCAACGTTAGAGTTTTTGTACTATTCACATATTCTACTTTGACTATATTTATTAATTAGTGTATTATAAATTCTCTTCTCTTTTTTAAAAAATATTGTTGAATTCTTCTCATTCTAAATTTTCAAAATATGAATTTTTAATTTTTCTTACTAATAAGGAATGAAAGATATTAATGGTCAAACTTGTGTGTTGACAAACGTGAAATGTTGATTGTTGCAATTAAAAGGGAACAGAGGAAGTATGTTATAGAGGTTAGGTAATGCAGGACAGAGAAAAAACAAATTATTTGAAGACTCTACAAGTATATGTAATAGAGGTTAATTAATCAGCCGATTTGAATGTTACTATACATACTCTGAATTTCATTTTGTTGTGAAAATAAGATTGACTTCGGTCTAAAGGGACTAAAAGTTGTCTTTGAATCGTTTTCTATAAATAAATAACAATCCTATAAATGCGTTAAATTTTTATTGTAGTAAAGACTTTTTCTTTCCCGAAGACATGTTACATTTGTCTTGGAATATCGGTCAACGACGTATGTTTCAAGTTGTAGTAATAAATTAAGGGGGTGTTTGGATCTGATTCTCAAAACTGATTTTGTTTCTTCAGGGAGTAGAAGCAGAAGCTGGAGTGTTTGGGTGGAATTCCAGAAGCACTTCTGGAGCTCTAATTTACTCTCAAGAATCAGTTTTTTTATAAGTTGGGGGTACCAGCTTCTGAAAACTGATTCTGATTCTGATTCTGCTTCTGCTTTTAAAAAAGAAGCAGAAGCAGAATCAGTTCCAAACACCCTTAAATCACCAAAGTTGATGGATGTAGTAGAATTTTTGGTAGGGATCTGCGACGGGGCCGAGTTGGTGTTTTCCGGTGGAAGCGCGGAGGCACTCAATATACAAGACCTTTTGGGGTGGATTAAGGTCAAATGGTGGTGGGATGTAAAATGAGCAGACCAGAAAGGGGTGCCCCCTATTCTAGTTAGGGTAGCCAGTAGCCACCTCCTTGCTTGATTGTAGCGTTTGGTAAGGCGTCGCTCCATGCCTCCATATTGCATTCATGTTTATTTAGAACATGATTTGATTGATAATGGTTAATTTTATTTCCTCCGAAATTATTATCAAATTCATTCACCCATAAACTCAGCTGATAGGAAGAGGTGGCACACTGACACGTGAGAGAGGTCTCGAATTAAATTTTAAGTAAATACTAGAGATGAAAAATCAGTTTCTTTCCATCGATGTATAATCAACCCCACATAACTATCTGATTGGTTCCGGGACACTAAGAGATGAGGTGTAGGAAGTCCCTCCTCCGTTGGTGAAACACGGCCAAAAGACACGCCAAGCTAATTCATTTACTTGTGATGAAGTATCATAACGTGGTTGTCTTTTCTAGTCATGGACAAAAAAAGACGAGGGTAATCTTGATTCACTAGTCAACTTCGAGCAGCAGCCTTCGAGGTTGTTATCATGATGAGCCCTTCGTCTATTGTGTGGGCAGCGTGGTCCTAACCGAGGGTGCCGCGCGAGGTGTGAGTTGAGTGTGTTTCGAGTCATCGAATGTGGGTCGTGGATCATGACTCATATATTCACCAATAAGTATGAAGAATTTAGTGACCTCTCAAAATTAAATCGTATTATCACATTGCTAGACATTACTAAGCTATCACAATACTTCTCAAGCATAGGAGTATTCTTCTTTGAAAAACAGTTGGTGCTCTTATTTTGGCATATCACATTATTTTTAATTCTAATTAGAATAATTATTAATGAAAAATGAGGTTAAATATTGTTCAAATAAAATTTATTGACAAAAAATGACTAAAATTACTATAACTCTGTGAATGCAATATCATGAACATCTAACACTACATTTACACTTCACATTTACACTTTATTTACACTATTTTATATTTACACTACATCTAACACTTTACATTTACACTTTATTTCTTAAAAAATGCCATTAATGCGTATTGATTTGTTGTTCGGTCATGATTACCCCAAATCATGTGTGATTCAAGAGTCTTCCAATTAAACTTCTCCTTATTTTCTGGATCAAACGATCCTTCTTTTAGTGTATCAAACGATCATCTTAAATGCCACTTTATTTTGCATTGAATGGAAATGAACCAAGCATTTAATAGGGACGTGAAAATGGTAAACCGTGAATCTCATTATCTATTTGGAGCAATTTCTATGCAATATTGAAAAAATGTAAGACTAAAACATAAACAAAGTGCACATATATGATCAGGGCCGGTCCAGAGCATGTGCAGGGAGTGCGACCGCACAGGGCCCAAAAAATCCGAAGGCCCAAAAATTAGTTTTATTAGTATAGTTATAACTAGTGTTATGAAATGCATAAAAACTATAAACTCCTTCGCAGACCCTTAGGCATTGAAACAGACGGCCCAATTAAGAGCCTAGAGATCTCACAAATAAAAATTTAGCCGGAGACCGTTATTTATAAAACATTAGTGCTAGAGAATTATTTTCCTTCACCGGTGTGGGAATTGAATAGAAGACAAAAATACTTACGCTTCCAGGTCATCAATGCTCACTGCTATCAAATCGATGTTTGCTCCAAATACGAATCACTATTTGAGCATCTTCAATGCTAAAACATCAACGGTGCATACGTGGGATGAGAGATAACCAATCAAAAAGTAATAAATAAAATATCTCTCTTCTTATTTGAAGGATCTTATATCATTTTGGTAACTTTTTCTTGACAATGTTAAGCACAATGTCTAGATGTAGACAATGTGGTTGACGTTGTAAAGAAAAACCTTCCAAAAACACATAAGACCGTGGAAAGAATGAGAGAGAAATGTCATAAAATCAATTTTTTGTGTCTATATCTCTCATGCCACATGTGCACCGTGCACATTGTAGCATTGGAGATGCTCTTATAAAATTATTCCAAATATGGAAAATACACTACACAATATTGAGTAAATTATTATTATTAGAAATAATTCAGTTTAAAATTAAATGATATGCTCAAAGAGTTCTCCTTTGAAATGTAGCATAATTTGTTAACAAATAATTTTATTTTGACTCCTATTTTGGAGTTAATAATTTTGTAATTTGACATAAAGTAATACGATAGTAGTAATTTATAATTAATACTCCATATATTGCACAATATATTAAACTTTTACTTGAGTTGTTTAAATAAAAGGCCCAATTTTTACTCTTGCACAGGGTCTCTGCTTTGTCAGGACCGGCCCTGTATATGATTATCATTATTTTACCCTAAAATATGATTTATTCACTTTTTTTTCTTTTTTTTTACTTCAATGGGTCTGGGGAAGGGGGGCTGGGGACCTGGACTTATTCACTTTTAAAAGAGAAAAATTTATACTATTAATAAGATCAAATAATTAAGTCATGTTTCAGAAATAAAATACATGTACTCCTCTTTGTGCATTTTGCTTAAATTTCACCTATTTAGAGCAATTTCTATACAATTTTTCAGGCCTTCAGCACGGATCCAGCTCCTCCGCCTTACTTAGACAGACAAGGAGGATGCCAGACCATTTTGAACCATCAGATCAAAAAATAATGGCATAAGATGAGTGGGTCCTTTTTGGGCACAAATCTCGATGTCTCTCTTTTAATCCATGCCCTCTATATTGGTAAGGTACTCTGCCATAAGGCAAAAGATCCTAATCCCTTCAGCACAAATCATATCATACGGAGTATAAAATTAAGAATAAATTAGTACGTAAGTTATACTCCGTATTATTTTCATACCAACATCCAAAAGTTCAACAATACTTGATGTACTCGCTCTTATACAATTATACCCACCTTATACAGTTATATCCACCATGTTTGTGAAGTATTTTTTTGTCTGTGAACCCGACTCACAGACAATATTTTCTTTGTGCAAAATATTGTCTGTGAACCGGGGTTCACGAAAAAAACACTTCACAAACATAGGTGGGTACAAAGGTGGGTATAAGAGTTGGTAGTTTGGTACAAACATTTTTGCCAAAAGTTTACGACTAACTTGAAATGGTCCTATCATTACCCTACCGCTACTCCCAAAGTAGGCTCGCCTTAGACTTTCTCCGCCTTAGTCAAGAAGGAAAGCTACTTTGCATTTTTGAAATGGAGAAAGTGGCACATCATGCCGGAGGCCGGTGTAATACCGAGTAATGCTTATGGATATACGTACGTAGTATGGGTTTATGACTTTTTTTGAAAATCAAATAATTTTATGATAATTACTCTTAAACAAGTTCAAGATATAACCACGTGGTGAATCAAACCAAATAAAATTCGTCTCCTGAATCACTTCCCCTTTCGACATGAGTAACCCGATTCGCTGATCTTTGCACATATTAGGCACTTATCCTAATTAAATCCGTCATCATGTATCTAAATTCTGTTAAATTCTATCATCATCATATATGAAATACCATCAGAATGTGAAATCTCATTCACAAATCACAATTGATTGCACATCAGACTTCACTACACCTTCTGCCATGGCAGATTTGAGCCCATTGAATCGCTTCTCGAAAAGCAAGAGCTTTCGTTAGGGGTGGGTAAAATATCGAAACGACATGGTAACGAACCGGACCGGTATGGTACCGGATCGATAAACGAGGTTTGAAACGAATCTCAAATTTTTTTGTCTCGAATCAGATCGTACCGGTTCCAAACAATGCCATGACGGTTCTCATAAAATGAGAACCCGTACCGGACCAAATTAGACCAAAATATGATTTAATTATTTAAATTTGTACTACTATAGTTTATCTGAAATTTATTAATTACTTCATCCGTCCCAATTTGATTTGCAAAGTCAATATTTTTTGTCAACCAATGTTAATGTTAAGTCCTCCCTATTGATAATTAATACAATTTTTAATAACTAAAATTTACATATTTAGAAACCACATTAAAATCTCTTTAAAGTTGCAAAATCCAAATTAGAATTTTTTTGTCTTGAAATGCCAAATTAGAATATAATTAAAAAGTGATATCCTAATTAAGTGAATAAAAAGAAACTCTCTAACAAAAAAAAGTTTAACTTTGCAAATCAATTTGGGACGGAGGTAGTATGTAATATGAAAATTGATAAATTGTGTGAATTTTTAGAGGATGACTAAACTTTAATCTTTCCTTAAATACTTGAAAAAAATGACATTGTTTGATATTGGTATGACATGATACCGTCCTGTTTGAAAATGGAACCGTACCGAACGGGTTTAGGTATAAGACCGAATCGAACCGAACCGTTTCAATAGTCACGGGATGGACAAAATATTGGACGTGACTGTACCATGCCCACACATAGCTTCCGTGGTATTCGCTGAAAATCTACCCGTCTCCCTCATTCTTTTACCATTCAGCTATGAAAACCCCATTTCCATTCCTTGCAACCATCCCTAGTAGCTAACCCACGTCTCTCCCCTTAGCTTGCACTTGGACAACAACATCGACATTGATCTTTATATAGCCCATACTCATTGATCATTAGGAGCATGGGTCTTATCATTTGATTGCAATCACTCCCCTCCAATTGGTTTTGAATTTACGTCATGTTCTGTCGTTTCATGCTTTCCACAAGCTCCAACAAATTACAACCTTTTGCTTTGGCTTCTCCGCACTTCCCTTGCCAATGAGCATTGTCTAAAGATGTGCACCCGTTCAAAGCCGCAGATAGCACACCCTGGCCAACCCGGGCACACGCCGTTGTTGCAGGAGTCTCTCCTTAGAAGGTAAGCAATCCGTGCAAGCCTACCAAAAGAAGCCTTTTACTTTTGGTGGTATCTCTAGCTTCCAAACACGAGTCCATGCAGTACTGCATATATGATTATGAGCTCTGATGTGTTTTCTCATATTTATGAATCAATTTTGCTTTTACGCGCTGAATTGTGTTATAATAAGAAAAAGTAAGATTGAAATTACTTTTGTGGCTATATGGACTCAAGTTACTGTAATTATTTTAATTATTTTTCATGTAATTTTTCTTTATTTTATTAATAAAAATATCTTTTTAATATATTTTTTATAAATCAGCTGAATCAACAAATACAGCTACATTAGTCAGAACTTCATAAATTTCAACAGAATCAGCCGATTCGGGCAATTTTAGTGTTGAAAAACGGGTTCTAAGATCATGTGTGATCACTTTTATCATCAAATACACAGCGCGCTTTTGATCTCACGCTCTTGATTGTGTGACAAGTAAGGTTGAAGTTACATTTCCGAGTGAATTTGCTAAATTTATTGTAGAGAACCATTTTTTATATAGCTTCTTCTATGTTTTATTAATAAAATATACGTAGTATATTAAATTTAATTGAGAAAATTATGATTACCCCCTTCAGGTTTGGTCATAATTATTAAATCAACCTTATATTTTTAGAATTTAATTATTTACCCCTTAATCTTTTATTATAGTTGGAGTATTCCCCTCCCGTTAAATATTAGTTCTTTGGGCTGCTAATTGTTAGAGGAAATACCAAAAATGCCTTCTATCTATTAATCCGAACTACTAACTCACGGAGTAGTATAAAACAAGACACATCAACGAAATGTTTCATAGGCTTACTCCAAAAGTATTAGGACAGAAAACTAATGGTTTCCCAGGCATCATTGCAGCACATACACTTATTATAGTCTTTCTGTTTTGCTTCTTTTTTGCTCCAATTTCCCAATCGCAGTCCATTCGTACATCAAATGAAAATTGAAGAACCCTAGTTTAAACAGAAAGTGGTTTAGATCTGTGTAGCAGTCTGATAGGTGGAGGGACCGATGTTGGCAGAAACATATATGTTAGGTTTTTGGATAATTCGTTGTGTGGAGCAATCTGATAGGAGGAGGGAGGAGGATATCCCTTGACTGAAGGAACATAATGCAGTTGATAGTTCCCAACATATTGACCATTAGGGGTGCTTGGAGTGTTTTGCAATTGCTTTTGTTCCTAGGCGCACATCATATGAGAGAGTTAATTACTTAATTAATTTATTGCTGGATAAAAGTGATCTTTCAAAAAAAATATACAGGTCCAGTTTGCAAATTTGAGGTCTCAAACGTCATAGGAGTTGTGCCCTTGTCTGCAAGAGGGAACAAAATTCAAATTGTAGTAATAATGTCTTGCAATTATTCAAATTTATGAATTAAAGTATACTTTTATTAATTTATTAATTCCCTGAAGTATATGAATTGTATGCTTAGGGGGTGTTTGTAACTGATTCTGCTTCTGATTCTTTTTAAAATCATAATAAATGTATGTGCCGCAATGACGCCTCTTGAAAAGTTTACAAAGGAACTTGATATTTGTCTCTTCATAGTATAAGAACTGGAGTTGCAATACCACTTAAGTTTTATGCATTGTGTTGTGCTTCAATTGGTATTTCTTCATAGCTAAAACTTGTACAGAATGCCTCTAAGAAAAATTTGTTATTGACTTTTATTATAAAACTAGTTAATAAACGCGCCATGCGCGTTCGTGCAAATGCCCAATGAAACATATTATTATATGATATGATGTTAAGAACAACTATAGGCAATTTTTTCATCCCAAAACAATACTCCATATACTTTATGGAGTATCTCCAATGCTACAATGTACACGGTGCACATGTGACATGAAATGTAGCGACATAAATACTTATAAATAAATAATTTCTCTTCTTATTTGAATTATTTTATACAATTTCTGTATGTTTTTCTCCACAATCCCAAATTTACAGGTGAAAATCTAATGCGAACCAGTGCTTTTCATTTTCATAACCTACCATAAGCTATGTAGCACGAAAACTCTCAGGAAGTGTAAGTTTCCATTTCGGAAACTCTATGAAAACTCTTCAAACAAGCGTTTTTTGACCAAAAGTTGACGTTTCCTGTTTCACGAAAACTCTCGGGAAGAGTACGTTTCCGTTTCGAAAACTGGTTTGATTAGTTAAAAACCCGGAAGTGATTAAAATCGGGAAAACTCAGACGACCCGGAAAAACCCGGTCCAGACCTAAACCTGACAAACCTAGAAGACCTGATTTTGGTTGTTTTTTTTTAAAAAGAAGTAATTCATTTTAATACATTTTTAACCGATGAAATTCCAATTTCAATGCTCAAAAAGAAAAAATATGCCATATATTTAGACAATACTTATTTGCTTAAAAATAAATATCATGTCAAATTGTATCCTACCTTTGTCTCAAATTGATTTGCAAAATTGATTTTTCTTGATCAAAAAGTTTCATTTATTCACTTAATTAGGATGTCAAATTTTTTGTTATATTCTAATTTTTAATTTGTGACTTTGAAGAGATTTTAATGTAGTTTCTAAACATGTAAATTTTAATTATTGAAAATTGAATTATTTATCAATAAGGAGGATTTGACTATAACAAATACGAAGTATCATTATACTCCCTCCGTTTCTAAAAGAACCTCACACTTTCCTTTTTTGGATGTGCCAAAAAAAAAGTCACACTTCCCTTATTTCCTTATTTGGCAAAGAAATCTACATTCAAACAGTGTCAAACAGTGTCAAACAGTGCCAAACAGTGCCAAACAGTGTCCAAACAGTGCCAAACAGTGTCTAAACAGTGTTTTCTACAGTAAAGTCAATTTATTTCCTTAATAATCGTGAAGTCAAACCGTGACTTTCTTTTAGAAACGGAGGGAGTATATTTCAATAAGATCAAAATGGTATTTTGGAATTTTATGAGGCTGTTTTAACTTTTAAATGTTTAGTAAGTATTATCATTAGTTGATCATTATGAAATAACTACTTTTATTTAAATTTGTGTATACAAATATATTATTATTATTATTATTATTATTATTATTATTATTATTATTATTATTATTATTATTATTATTATTATTATTATTATTATTATTATTATTATTATTATTATTATTATTATTATTATTATTATTATTATTATTATTATTATAATATGGTTGACCGGTTTTATGACATTGACCGCGTTGACCCGACAGGGTTCGGGTCGACCCGTGACCCAGTCACGCATCCCACATCCGGGTCGCCTCCCGGCCCGATTTCTTAATTAACATAGATTTTTTAGAATAATACAGAGTAATACCCAAGGGGCAACCTAGTAATTACAAAAGTGTTACACATTAAGTCGGGTGGCCTAAACATAATAAGGATGTTTTTCCTTAGTTTGGACCGTTTTCAGTCACAGACCAGACCAAACCAGCCTTCCATCGTTATGTGAAATATGCAGAGAGCATGCATTTATCAGTCCAGACCAGACTAAAATAGATCGACCAGACCAGATCAGCAAAAACATCCTAAGTAATCCTTCAATATTATGGCAAAATGCCAACAACATTGAAACACTACGTATGTTTTCTTCAAATGAGCATTTATGCAAACATCTAGCAATCAAAATTACAACAAATGGAAAAATCAATTGTCCAACATTCCTAAACATAATAAGGATGTTTTTCCTTAGTTTGGACCGTTTTCAGTCACAGACCAGACCAAACCAGACTTTCATCGTTATGTGAAATACGCAGAGAGCATACATTTATCAGTCCAGACCAGACTAAAATAGACCAGACCAGATCAACAAAAACATCCTAACTAATCCTTCAATATTATGGCAAAAAGCCAACAACATTGAAATACTATGTATGTTTTCTTCAAATGAGCATTTATGCAAACATCTAGCAATCAAAATTAAAACAAATGGAAAAATCAATTGTCTAACATTCTTAAACACAGAAACTACATGACAAATATATGCTTTCATGATTGATATCAAAACTATCAATAGGAAATTACATCAAAGAAGAAATTTGAACAAAGCAAAGTGACGTTGGCAATCTATGAAAATAATATTTACTTCTAAATTAAAGCTACAAGATTGTGCGCAAATATAGTGAAATAAAAATTAGAAGAGATTGTGATTAAAAGAGCAAAAGATACGTACTCCCTCCGTCCCCCTAACTTTGTCCTGTTTTACCTTTTCTGTCCGTCCCATTAAGTTTGTCTCATACCATATTTGGTAATATTTGAGTGGTTAGAATTAATTTTTACTTTATTTACACTTTATCAATTCAATATCAACCACACAATTCTACTTTTTCTTAAAAACCACACCACACTCCTTTGTCCCAAACTTAGTGGGACGGAGGTAGTAGTATTGAAAAATCACGCTTGAGCTTTCAAACGGTGGTTCAGTCCCAACCCCATGAGTAAATGGAAGGTTAAATAGCATTAATTGAATTGAAATAAAAAATAAATCTATTGGTGCTTAAACGGAAGTTAGCTAACGTTCAAAGTATCATTTTAGATTAGAGAGAAACTATGCATGAAGTACAAGTTCTTAATGCATAAAGAGACACCAACATTTTTTACATTCCCATTACACCCTTAACATTATTCATGCTTATAGAGATGTAGAGAAATAGATATCATTGGACATAAAATACTTCCTCTAAAACACAACAGTCAATATGCTTTCTACTAGGGAGCAATGAAAAAGAATAACATATTAGCTTATCACAAAATTATCCATCTCATACCAATCCCAAAATGGCAGCACCTCGAGATTAGGAGTGCTACAGAGACGCGCAATATCATTAGGCTTAAACTCATCCCAAAAACTGAAATAAAATATTAAAGAATGAGCCAAAAAATGAAAGTGGATATGGGTTTCAAATTTCTAGGACAGATCACATTGTATACAAGGCATCCAATAGACCAAAATATAGCAAATTCTGATTCCAACAAAAATAAACACAAACAAGATGTGGCTACAAAGTGTGGCTCATCAAAAGTAGTCTTAATAGTCAACAAAAACAGCTTAGCAAAATTATTAGCCTTAGCAGCTTGGCAAAAGTAGCCTTACAAGTGTAGTCAACCAAAAAAACCATTAAACCTAACACAAACATGGCTAATAAAAAATAGTCCAAGTTAAGCCAACAAGTTTTCTACAGGTATGAAGCTCAATTTCCTGGATTCATACACCTCTTCGCCTCAGAATTTCCTCAGCTCTTCTGCCAAATGTGTGAATAGAACTGGATGTTTGCGTACTTTGGATTAAATGTAACTGACTTGATGTTGTATACATGGAATGAGTTGCATCTTGTTGTTCTCTATCTTGAGCTATATGTGTTGATGGCATACTACCCTTTGGTGCTTATGACATAAACAATCAAGTAGTAAGATATATAATGACTTTTTTTTATGTAAATTAAGAATTATTAAAACTTACTCTTTTATCATTAACCGTCATTTGATACCCTCTTTTATTATGGCCTAATTGACCACATATTTTGCATCACACATACCTTTTTCTAGAAGTTGAAGGTGGTTGTTCACCCACTTCTCTCCTTCTATTAAGCCTAGGTCTCCTAGGCAGTCTTTTCAATGGCGGTGGTCTCAAGTCTAAAGACGGATCCACTGTGTCAAAATCAAATTGAGGCATAAGATGTATTGCACCGCTAAATACCTTCACATACTTCTCAACTGAATAATAGTCATCGCAATAGTCTTCTATTCCTTCTCTCTTATATCCAATGCAAAGTGCAGCATGTTTACAAGGCATTCAAGAGATATCCCACCATTTGCAACTACATTCTTTAGTTGTTAACTTAACTGCAAATGTAGCCTTGCCTTCCTTCACTTCAAATTCATCATTTCTACCTGGAACTAATGTATAGAAACAACTAGAAGTGATGATTTTATTAAGAACTTTCCTAGCCTCAGGTGTTATTTTCCCCTCTATTGAACATCCTTTATCATACCTCTTATGTAAGTGGAACATCTGTCTAAAACTATCAAAAAGTTGAACGATAAGAAGATCCCTCAATTTGTCGAACCAACTATTAAATGATTCAATCATGTTGTTTGTGATGTGTTCACTTTTTGGAAGTGGATTGAAAGCATGTCTTGACCATGACTCCAAAGGTATCTCCATAAGGTAGTTGAAAGGCTTACCAACATCAATCTTTTGCATCTCTTTCATAACTTTCCAGAATTGATAGCCCGTAGTGCTTCTAGCAGCCTTCCAAAATTGAGGTCTCAATTTTATTGATGGAAACTTCCTAATGAAATTCATGAAAATATGCCTACAACAATGTCTCTGTGTAGCAGTTGGAAATATTATTCCAACAACATCAATAAGTCCCTGCGAGAGTTAAAATCAATCAAAACAGAGTACTTTAAAAATAGTGACTAAGAAATTAAGGAGTTGTGTACATTTTGTCTATCTAACATAAAAGTGTAGTGCATTTGCTCATCTTCACCTCCAATGCAGCCTTTCAAACAACCAAGAAAGAAAGTTGAACTGCTTCTACACTCACTCTCCACAACGGCTAAGGCTAAGGTAAATACTCCTTTATTTCCATTTAATGTAACTCCACCAAAAGGACCTTTCAAGTGACACCCATCTACACCAATGAATGGCCTACATCCCTGAACAAATCCATATTTTACCTCAATTTACACTAATTGAGGTACATATTCCATATTTTGTCTATCGTAATGTTTATATTTTACCATTGTTCCAGGATTTATTTGCATAAAAAAACCCATATGCCTCTTAATATTTCTATATGATCGCATGTGTGATCCTTCATTGCATTCTTTTGCTTGACATTTTGCTTTGTACAGTTGCCACTTAGGAGGTTCAACTCCCCATTTTTTCATCAACTCCTGTTGCATCAAATCATAACTCATGTTAGCATCAGCTACTTGGTAATCCATCTTGTATTGGCATGACAATTTTTATTCCCTGGAGGTCACATGCATGTGTGTTCCTCAGAGATAGTTTTAATCATAAAACTCCTTTGATCACCTAGCCATGATGCATGCATTCTCTGAAAGACACGAAAAGCACCTAAGAGGGGGGTGAATTAGGTGTTTTAAAAAATTGTGCTTAAGATAAAAAGGCAGCGGAAACAAGAAATTAAAGTTAGATAAACAAACTGTGTGAGTGTCAAATGAATGCAAAGTAGTGTGTGTGTGTGTGTTTAAACAAGAAAGCAATTAACAAGTAAGACACAATGATTTATAGAGGTTCGGCTAATCCTACTCCTCTACCTAAGGGCACCTCCCTTAGGATTTCCAAATCCACTAAAAATGGTCTCCCTTGAATACAAGAAGAGCACCACCTAAAGTTTTGGCAAACAAACCCTTGCCAATGAGTATGAGTTTTACAACGGGCTCACTCACAACCTACTTGGTTTTCAAGAGGAATAACCAAAAACCTCAAAGTAGTTTTCAAGAGGCACAACCACACAACCTCAACTATGTTGGTTTTACAATGGGCTAACCAACAACCTAAGACTGGTTTTAGGAAAACCAAACAAAACCTTACAAGTTGGAGAATATAAATACAAGTAGAGAATATGATCTCAAACTCTCAAGCAGAAAATAAAGATTGATGCTTGACGTAGAGTTGAGATTTACAAAGCAACACACTCAAGGATATAAAGTTTGATCAAGAACAAGTGTGATTGCAAATATCAAATAGCTCTCTCAAAAAAAAAAATTGGATTTATCAAGAGTAAAAAATATGAATTTGAGGATCTTAAAACCAATGTAAGTTTCTGCAAATAAATATTAAAGTTATAGCACAAGCAGAATTCAAGACAGAGAGATTAAGAAAAGCTTCAGAGACGAAGTGAACTTTTTTTCGCAGGATATTCAAGGTGTAGATAGTATTTCGTCAGGAATTCTTCGTGCTTTAATCAGTGTAGAAGACTGAGTATATATAGGAAAATATTTGGTCGTTGAAGATTTGAAATCAAAGCTTTGAAAGGAAAGAATCGCTAAATTATTGGCTTCAACGGTTATAATATCAATTATTGATATTTGATTGATTTCCTTATTTGGAAGATAGATCCAACGGCTAGAATGATTAAGAAGGAGTTCCAATGTTCAGAAAAGGATCTAAGTCAACCAAAATAGATTATTTTTCTTTTCAAGACGACAAAAGGTAATTTTGTCTTTACGGGAAAAGTCAACGGAAGAATAGTGCTGAACTTAGGAATTAATTTGGATTGAAGTCTAGGCAGATTTCTAAGATTAGAGTGGTAGACTACTAGGGAAGTAACCTTAAAGAAGGAGCAGGCAACTCAGGACAACTGGCTAGGAGCAGCAGCCTCAGCAGCTGACTTAAGCAGCAGGCTAGAGCAGCGGGCTCAGCAGGAGGCTGCTGCCGAGCAGCGGGCTGAGCAGCGGGCTGCTGCCGAGCAGCGGGCTGCTGCCGAGCAGCGGGCTGCTGCCGAGCAGCGGGCTGAGCAGCGGGCTGCCGGAAAAACCAACCAAAAAACCAAACTCTAGGGAACTTTAACCACGATTCAAACACACATTTAAGAGGAATTTTGAGCTCTCAAAACTTAGGTTAAGTTGCAGCAAAAGGATGAAGAGAAGGCTTGAAGACAGCTCACTCAAAACAAGAGAAACTCAAGGAACAAAAACTAGTGAGCTGTTTTTAAGAAAGCACTCAGTTGCTTAGAAAAGCTTAGGAATTTGACTCTGCTGTGCAAAAGTAAAATGTTTATTTACTTGTAACGAAAATATTTGAAGTGATAAAAATGAATTTGAGAGCCTTTAATATGCCATCCACACAGTCTCGATGAAACGGCTTTTCTAGTTATCAAGAAAGACTATTTTTAGTGGATTGTTTTGAATGAATAAACCTGCAGCATCTCAACACACATGTTAGCTTCATTATTTGTAAACATCAAAAACTAAGAGTAGCAAAAGTCGGCTAACAATCTCCCCCTTTTTGATGTTGACAAATAATGACTTCAAGAGGGTATAAAAACAATTAGGAGCATACGAGAAGATTTCAAATGTAACAGCAAGCTCCCCCTCACTTCATGCAACTCTCAGTCATACAAAGAGAATTTCTTTCCCCCTTTTTTTTTATTGATTGACCTAGGTCAGGGATTAAGTATAAGACTTGCTTGAAGTCAACATATTTCTCCCCCTTTGTCAATATCAAAAATGGAGGGTCATTGAGAGAAAATCAAGGAAATGCACATAAAGGATAGAAAATACCAATTGAAAGAATAACACAGATCCCAAATAAAGAAGAGCGGGTAGGAGAAGTTTAAGGAATGTAGGGGTTGTGTTAGGATCATGTTAATAAATGATTAAGTATAGAGAACACAGTTGTTCGTCCAAATCTTGATTTTCACAGCCTCATTCCTCATTCCTTCACAGCTTGATACTTGAATGTCCTTTTTCCTGGTAGAAGCAATCTACTGGCTGTAGCAGCAGTCTGCTGTTGCTCTTACAATACACATCTGGATCACTTTGCTTGAGCATTCTGCCTTGAGGACAAGTGTTTTCCATACTTAACCAATAACAGATCAAGGCACACAATTCCCAATTTATGATAGACAGTGAAAGGGATTATTTTAATTGATTTCAAGCATCCCCAATTCACGTCTTAAAAAGCTAAAACGTGCATAATCTAGCGGTTTAGTGAAGATATCCGCTAGTTGGTGTTTAGTGTCCACAAAATCAACACAAATGTCTCCTTTTTGCACATGATCACGAATAAAGTGATGACGTATCTCAATATGTTTGGTCCTTGAGTGCAAAACAGGATTTTTGGAAATATTAATAGCACTAGTGTTGTCACAAAACACAGGCACATTAGTAAAATTCAATTTGTAGTCTTTTAATGTTTGAATCATCCATAAAATTTGAGCAACACAGCTGCCTAAGGCAACATATTCTGCTTCAGCAGTAGATATGGCAACTGAGTTTTGCTTCTTAGATGACCAAGACACTAAAGAATGACCAAGGAGTTGACAAGTACCACTGGTACTTTTCCTATCAATTGTACACCCAGCATAATCAGCATCACTATACCCAACTAAGGAAAAATTGGATCCTTTTGGATACCATAGTCCTAGGTTGGTTGTGCTTTTAACATATCTAATGATACGTTTAACGGCCACAAGATGAGATTCTTTTGGGCAAGATTGATACCGAGCACAAACACATACAGCATGCATAATATCAGGTCTAGAAGCAGTTAAATACAATAAACTACCAATCATACCTCTATAGACTTTTTCATCAGTGGGTTTACCATTCTCATCCTTATCAATTTTGGCAGTTGAGCTCATTGGAGTATCAAAATGTCTACCTTCTTGTAGATTAAACTTCTTAACCAACTCCTTAGCATATTTGGACTGACTTACAAAGGTTCCTTCTTTCATTTGTTTGATTTGAAGTCCAAGGAAGAATGTGAGTTCACCCATCATGCTCATCTCAAACTCACTGGTCATGGCTTTAGAAAATTCTTCACACATGGAATGATTAGTAGAACCAAATATGATATCATCAACATAAATTTGAACTAACATAATGTCATTAGCCAATGTGCGTACAAACAATGTTGAGTCAATAGCCCCTTTTGAAAAACCATTTTCAAGAAGATATTTTGAAAGTCTTTCATACCAAGCACGTGGGGCCTGTTTTAAACCATAGAGAGCCTTCTTAAGCTTGTATACATGGTTTGGAAAGGTTACATTTTCAAAGCCAGGAGGCTGCTCCACGTAAGCTTCCTCTTTAAGGATTCCATTTAAAAATGCACTTTTAACGTCCATTTGAAAAAGTTTAAAATCCATGTAACAAGCATAAGCAAGAAGCATCCTAATGGATTCTAACCTAGCAACAGGAGCAAACGTTTCCTCATAATCAAGTCCCTCTACTTGATTATACCCTTTAGCAACAAGTCGGCTTTTGTTGGTGATAATCTCACCTTCTTCATCCAACTTATTTCTAAAGACCCATTTTGTACCAATAACGGGATGGTTATTTGGTCTTTCAACCAATTCCCAAACGTCATTACGTTCAAACTGGTCTAACTCCTTTTGCATGGAAATTATCCATTCATCATCGCTTAAGGCTTCCTCTATATTTTTGGGCTCTAATTGACTAACAAATGCATAGTATGCACAAAGGTTAATGTTACCTCTAGTCCTTACGCCTTTAGTGATGTCTCCAATAATGTTCTCAGCTGGATGGTCCTTTAAGCCTCTGTAGGCAGCTGGCAGTTGGCTGATCTGTCCAGCAGGCTGCTTTTCTTGAGCATCAGGCTGCTGTTCTTGAGCAGCAGGTTCGGTGTTAAACAGAGGACTTTGATCTTCAGCTTCATCGTCTGAAAAGATAGGTTCCTTTCTCGGCCCAAATGGGTTAGTTTCATCAAATTCAACATGTATAGACTCTTCTACACATCTAGTTGATTTATTAAAGACTCTATAAGCTTTACTAACTGAAGAATAGCCAAGAAAAATACCTTCAGTGGATTTAGCATCAAACTTACTCAACTGATCCTTAGTGTTCAGAATATAACATTTGCATCCGAATACTTTGAAGTATGAAATGTTTGGTTCTCTGCCATACCACAACTCATAGGGGGTCTTCTTTAGAATGGGGCGTAATAGTACTCTATTAAGCATATAGCAAGCTGTCTGGATGGCTTCTCCCCAAAAATATTTAGGCAACTTGTGTTCATTCAGCATGGTGCGTGTCATCTCTTGAAGGGTTCTATTCTTTCTTTCAGCCACACCATTTTGCTGAGGAGTCCTAGGGGCTGACAAGTTGTGATCTATACCATGATCATCACAGTAGGCTTCAAATTCAGCATTTCTGAATTCCCCTCCCCTATCACTTCGTATGCTTGTGATTGTATATCCTTTCTCATTTTGTATTCTCTTGCATAACTTAGCAAAAGCATTAAATGCATCATATTTATGTGCAAGCAAGAGAGTCCAAGTGAACCTAGAGTAATCATCTACAATCACATAGACATACTGGGCACCACCTAGACTAGCTACACCAATTGGTCCAAATAGATCCATGTGTAGTAGTTGTAAGGGGTGTGAAGTTGAAACAACCTTCTTAGGTTTAAAAGAAGCCTTGTGTTGTTTCCCCAGTTTACATGCATCACAGAATTGCAACTTGGCAGATTTCAAATTAGGCAGTCCAACAACAAGATTCTTAGATGACAATCTAGAGAGCAAATCAAAGCTAGCATGTCCTAGTCTTCTATGCCACAAAAAAGAATCATCATGAGAAGAATGAAGACACGTAATAGTGGAGTGATGAAAATCGGAACTAGAAAATCTATATAAATTACCATCACGTTGAGCAGTAAAGAGCACATTATTACTATCTCTATCATAAAAGGTACAAGCACTGGCAGTAAACACAACCTTATGACCATCATCACAGAGTTGACTAATGCTCAAAAGATTATATTTAAGACCATCAACAAGTAGCACATCTTTAATGGAAGTAGAGTTATCAATACTTACCTTCCCTTTGCCTATTACCTTTTTCTTAGATTTGTCACCCAGTGTGACATTTCCACCAGCTTTGGAGGTTAAAGTTTTGAACCATGCTTTGTCCCCGGTCATGTGTCTTGAGCAGCCACTGTCAACTATCCAAGTGGTGTTTTGGGTGCTCAATAATGCCTACAAAAACATTCAATAGTTTGAATATGGTACCCTTTTAAAGTTGGGTCCTCTAGGGTTAGTTTTGGAACCCTTGACTACCCATCTTGGTCTTTTCCAAGGTGGAATCAAGTTACCCATCTCAACCAGTTGCTTCACTTTGCAATTAGTCACCAAATGGCCTGACTTCATGCAGTAGTGACATGATTTTAGAGGTTCCTTTGATTGGTGTTTGCTGGAAGAGGGTTTGACAAAACCTTTTACTTTATTAGAAAAGTATTTAGTTGTTATTTCAACAATTTTAGGGTCCTCTTCAAAACCAAGTCCCTTCTTACTAGTGTTTGGGTATTGAGAATCCCAAACTGCCTCTTGAGTAGGCCTAATATGATACAACTTGTTTAGAGAGTGACTCTGCTGATCACTGATCTTTTTAAGAGTAGCATATTCTTTTGATAAAAATTCACTTTTGCGTGAAAGCTCAAGTTTTTCGTTTTCAAGAATATTAAATTTAGATTGTAAATCTTTGAGCTTCTTTTTCAAAATTTTCTTCTCTTCCAGAGTTTGAAACAAATCAGACTGACACTGTTCAAAAGCTTCTCTAATCTCATCAAATGAAAAGCTATGAGAAGAAGAAGAAGAAGAGTTTACCTCATCATCATTGTGAGCCATGTAGCAGACGTGTGCGTGCTCATCATCTGATTGCTCACTGGAGGAGGAGGATTCATCAGAATTGAGGTCATCCCAGTTGGCTTGCAATGCTTTGCCTTTCTTCTTCCAACCGCCTTGATGTTTCTTACTAGCAGCAGGCTGCTGTTTCAGCTTTGGGCAGTAGGCCTTTGTATGACCTGGTTCACCACACTCATAACATTTAAGAGTGTTAGAATTATATTTCTTACCCTTGGCAGCAGACTTGTCATGTCTCTTGTCCTTGTTCCATTTGACAAACTTTTTGTAGCGCTTGAACAAAGCTTCCTCATCTTCTTCACTTTCAGTTTCACTCTCCTGGGAGCTTTCAGCAGTCTGCTGAACTTTGTTCTTCAATTTCAGCTTGGAGGAGTGACACTGCTGCTTCTTGCTTTGACTCTGCTGCTCACACTTCTCTTTATTGAGATTTAGAGCCATAGTCTTGTGAGCCAGCTTATCTTGAGCATCCTCACTGCGTTGTCTTGCTAAGTATAATTCGTGAGACATCAAAGTACTCCATATACTAGCAGTAGACATGTTAGTACACTGAGGTGTAAGATTAACAATAACATTCTCCCATAGTTTAGGTAAAGAGTATAAAATTTTAAGGTTTACCTCCTGGGTAGAATACTTCTTACCCAACTTACTCAATGAGGAGAGGATATCATTGAACCTCTTGCTCATATCCTGGATGGATTCATTTGGCTTCATCTTGAAGCTTTCATACTCAGATGTACCAAGAGCAATCTTGGTCTGTTTGATTTGAGTATCTCCTTCATGAGTTGTTTCAAGCATGTCCCAAACTTCTTTTGCAGATTTGCATTGACTAACTCTGGAGAATTCGTCTGGACCAAGAGCACAGTGAAGGGCATTGATAGCTTTTGCATTTAAACTCAGCTGCTTCTTGTCTATATCATTTAGCTCGTTCATCTCCTTTGGTACAGTCACTGCATCCACAGTCTTAGAAGGAACATAAGGACCTTTAACAATTAAAATCCAAATGTCATAATCAACTGACTGAATATAATGTTCCATTCTCATCTTCCAATAGGCATAATTATCACCATTGAAGAAAGGAGGTTTGGAGATGCTGTGAGAAGACATTTTAGCAAATAAGCACAAAAGAAGGCTAGTAGCAGGCTCAAATACAATTCACTTAAGCACACAAGAGAGGATCACTAGGTACAATTAAGTACTATTCTAGCAACCTGCTCTGATACCAATTGAAAGACACGAAAAGCACCTAAGAGGGGGGTGAATTAGGTGTTTTAAAAAATTGTGCTTAAGATAAAAAGGCAGCGGAAACAAGAAATTAAAGTTAGATAAACAAACTGTGTGAGTGTCAAATGAATGCAAAGTAGTGTGTGTGTGTGTGTTTAAACAAGAAAGCAATTAACAAGTAAGACACAATGATTTATAGAGGTTCGGCTAATCCTACTCCTCTACCTAAGGGCACCTCCCTTAGGATTTCCAAATCCACTAAAAATGGTCTCCCTTGAATACAAGAAGAGCACCACCTAAAGTTTTGGCAAACAAACCCTTGCCAATGAGTATGAGTTTTACAACGGGCTCACTCACAACCTACTTGGTTTTCAAGAGGAATAACCAAAAACCTCAAAGTAGTTTTCAAGAGGCACAACCACACAACCTCAACTATGTTGGTTTTACAATGGGCTAACCAACAACCTAAGACTGGTTTTAGGAAAACCAAACAAAACCTTACAAGTTGGAGAATATAAATACAAGTAGAGAATATGATCTCAAACTCTCAAGCAGAAAATAAAGATTGATGCTTGACGTAGAGTTGAGATTTACAAAGCAACACACGCAAGGATATAAAGTTTGATCAAGAACAAGTGTGATTGCAAATATCAAATAGCTCTCTCAAAAAAAAAATTGGATTTATCAAGAGTAAAAAATATGAATTTGAGGATCTTAAAACCAATGTAAGTTTCTGCAAATAAATATTAAAGTTATAGCACAAGCAGAATTCAAGACAGAGAGATTAAGAAAAGCTTCAGAGACGAAGTGAACTTTTTTTCGCAGGATATTCAAGGTGTAGATAGTATTTCGTCAGGAATTCTTCGTGCTTTAATCAGTGTAGAAGACTGAGTATATATAGGAAAATATTTGGTCGTTGAAGATTTGAAATCAAAGCTTTGAAAGGAAAGAATCGCTAAATTATTGGCTTCAACGGTTATAATATCAATTATTGATATTTGATTGATTTCCTTATTTGGAAGATAGTGCCAACGGCTAGAATGATTAAGAAGGAGTTCCAATGTTCAGAAAAGGATCTAAGTCAACCAAAATAGATTATTTTTCTTTTCAAGACGACAAAAGGTAATTTTGTCTTTACGGGAAAAGTCAACGGAAGAATAGTGCTGAACTTAGGAATTAATTTGGATTGAAGTCTAGGCAGATTTCTAAGATTAGAGTGGTAGACTACTAGGGAAGTAACCTTAAAGAAGGAGCAGGCAGCTCAGGACAACTGGCTAGGAGCAGCAGCCTCAGCAGCTGACTTAAGCAGCAGGCTAGAGCAGCGGGCTCAGCAGGAGGCTGCTGCCGAGCAGCGGGCTGAGCAGCGGGCTGCTGCCGAGCAGCGGGCTGCTGCCGAGCAGCGGGCTGAGCAGCGGGCTGCCGGAAAAACCAACCAAAAAACCAAACTCTAGGGAACTTTAACCACGATTCAAACACACATTTAAGAGGAATTTTGAGCTCTTAAAACTTAGGTTAAGTTGCAGCAAAAGGATGAAGAGAAGGCTTGAAGACAGCTCACTCAAAACAAGAGAAACTCAAGGAACAAAAACTAGTGAGCTGTTTTTAAGAAAGCACTCAGTTGCTTAGAAAAGCTTAGGAATTTGACTCTGCTGTGCAAAAGTAAAATGTTTATTTACTTGTAACGAAAATATTTGAAGTGATAAAAATGAATTTGAGAGCCTTTAATATGCCATCCACACAGTCTCGATGAAACGGCTTTTCTAGTTATCAAGAAAGACTATTTTTAGTGGATTGTTTTGAATGAATAAACCTGCAGCATCTCAACACACATGTTAGCTTCATTATTTGTAAACATCAAAAACTAAGAGTAGCAAAAGTCGGCTAACATTCTCCATTTACAACCTTCTGATTCACATGAAACAGTGACCCAATCCTTTTCATTTTTAATCCACTTCAACTCATAGCCTTCTTTCACTGCATAATTTCTCAAGGTGTCTCTATATGTATAAACATAGTCAATACATGTCCTATTTGGAAATTATAATTGCTTGAGTCTGTTTCTGTAAAAGGGATAGGACACATCCATTTAAAGGGATCCATATTACACCTTTTTTTAAAGGGAACATTCCGTTCACCTTACTATCACACGAAAAAGTACCTAGATCTAATTTCTTTGAACCAGCGTTGCTTACGTCATCTCCATCATCAACATTCTCCTCATTATAAGTTAGTTTAGGTTCATCTATTTCATCAGATGTCGTACAGTCATTTGAAACTTCGTTACTAATACACGTCCAATCAGGATCATCATTATCGCCAAATGGATAGTCATCCTCACCGCATTCATTGTTATTCTCATTCCTAACCATACTTCCACCATCACCTCTTCCTATATGTCCACTTGTACCCCTACCATAATTTTCTGAATCAAGAAAAAATGGAGTACCTTGTATCCATTCAGAAGTAAATATGTGCTTTGTATAGGCATGTGAAAGAACTCTGCATTTTGTGTTGCTTGAAAATCCATAAAAACTATAATATGATGGAGCAAAGAATTGGGATTTCTAGATATTTAGCGAAAGAAGAGGAAGCGACGTGCAGGAAGAGTAGAAGCGATGGAAGGAGTTGTGTATATCTTATATTTGACTCAGTCGTGTATTTGAAGAAAGCTACGTAGATGAGGGAATTTGACGAATAATCCCTAAACAGGGGTATTTTAGTCAAAGAAAATGGCTATTTAACGGTGCTTATAGTTTCACCGTGTGTTTTGGACGAAAATATTGACAGAAGGGGGATATTACAACAGTAATCGAAGTTGAGGGGGTAAATAATGGACTTTTAAAAATATAAAGTTGAGTTAATAATTATGATCAAACTAGAAGGGGTTAATCATAATTTTCCCAATTTAATTTTTTCATAGCTCACCAGATTCAGTCAATTCAATCGCTTTAGCAAGAGCTTCATCACAGTACATTAAGAAATAATCATTATGATTAAAATTGTATTGAGTGAATCTGCTTAATTCATCACCATAGTTCTCCTAAGGTAGCCTTAAAACTTGTAAGTTTTAGACCTCTTTCATTTGAAGTGCTTACGGGTCGATTTTTTTGATGAAATTTTGTGAGCATATTCTCCATGAAGTGTAGGTTATGTCTACCAAATTTCAACTTAAAATTCAATCGGGAAGTCGGTTAACTAAATTATGAAAAAATCTGCATGCTATATGTATAAAAAACTGCCCAATTTTAAAAAACTTATAAGAGTGACGTCCCGATTAATTTTAATCTGAAATTTTGTAGATATAATATACATTTCATGGAGAACATTCTCACAAAATTTCATCAAAAAATTCATCCCAGAAGCCCCTCGACTAAAAGAGGCCTAAAATTTTAACTTTTAGGTCTACCTTACATGAATGTTTTCCTATATATTCATATACATAGAGAGTACTCTTCCGGTCAGGAATTCCTGACCGGAACGGCCGTCTGGACGGTGGCTTTTGGGAACTTTCCCGGAGGAAATTTTCAGCTAAAAACTAAATCAGGAAGGCCGTCAAATGATTTTAAAAGATAACTGCCCCAAAATATACATATAAAACGTATTTATCTTCCAAAGATCATTTGACGGTCTTCCCGATTAAATTTTTAGCTGAATTTTTGTGTGGATAAACTGGACTTGATGGAGAACATGCCATAAAAATTTCATAAAAAAATTCAACTGGAAAGGAGGCCAAACGCCTCCGTCCGGACATGAACAATTATCTCTTTATCTCTCTCTCTCTCTCTCTCTCTCTCTCTCTCTCTCTCTCTCTCTCTCTCTCTCTCTCTCTCTCTCTCTCTCTCTCTCTCTCTATCTCTCTCTCTCTCTCTCTCTCTCTCTCTCTCTCTCTCTCTCTCTCTCTCTCTCTCTCTATATATATATATATATATATATATATATATATATATATATATATATATATATACTCTATCAAAAAATAAAGAGTATATTATACACCGTATAAAAATAAGGCAAAACTATCAAATAAGCTTCGTACTATGCCGAAAAAGTAGATTAGACCCTCGTACTTTACAAATACTCAATTAAATTCTCGAACTATTAAAAAACGTTCAATTAAGCCCTTTTGGTCGGTAAGTAACCGGTTTCCTGGTGAAACGGCGACGACGGCGACGATGTGCTCGAACCCCAGCAATGGCGGCTGCCGGGAAACGAGTTACATTTAACCGGGAAACCGGTTACTTACCGACCGAAAGGGCTTAATTGAATGTTTTTTAATAGTTCGAGGATTTAATTGAGTGTTTGTAAAGTACGAAAGCCTAATGGACTTTTTCGATATAATACGAGGGCTTATTTGATAGTTTTTTCTAAAAATAACTAAAATCATGACTCAACATCCCTGAACTGAAAATTGGAAGAGAATCGCGTTAAGGGCATCCACTATGGGTGGTCAATGGGGATAAAAAAACAACTTGATGGGAGTTGATCCCCACTATGGTAGATCAAGCATTGATCCGTGAACTTAGTAGCTCAAATATTGAATCTGACAAATGAGGGGAGGAGTGAGCCTACAAGTGGAGCAAAAAATGAGGAGAGGAATTCTCCTCCCAATTTTCTAAGAGATAATTATCTTACATATGACTAAAACTCTTCCAATTTCTTAATCTATGACCTAACTAGTTTTTTCCCCAAAATAATATTTAAATTTGTAATAATTAATTAATTTCGTAATTAATAAATAATTAATTAATTTTTATGGACTAAAATACCCTTTAGGCCATGTCTATAAAAACCTAACCTCCTATGCCTTTTCTCAAACCCTAGCCTCTAGCTTCCAATGTCTGCCGCACAGCCGCCTACTGCTGCCATCCTGCGCGCCACACGGGCATCTGCCGCTGCCTCCCCATCTACTGCCGCCGCCCTGCCTGTCGGCCAGCCGTACGACCAAGGTTATGAGATCCTCCAGCGATGTTGAAATCTGGCATGACGCGAAGACGAGTTTGCAACTCCTGGCGGCTCTAGATCTTTCCTCTGCGATAAGTATCCCTGTAATATTCAAATAGGTGACAATTTCTTCGTCGGCATTTTATTCGCACAGCTGGAATCATATCTTCCGTGTTGCAATTCGCATTCTGTACTCCCTCTTTATTTATACGTAGTATATATATATATATATATATATATATTTGTATATATGTATACAAATACGTAGGTTTGTCAACCATAAATGATAAATGGGTGCATTATTATTATTGTTAAATTTTATTCTTATTGTTTCTAAATTCAAAGAGTATAGAAATACTCAGATTCTTCAGCCATGGGCAACGAGGTTGAAGGTAAATCTAAAGTTGAAGACGACCCCTAGATTAAAGATGAAGTGTTGTGAATTGTAGGACAATGAGTGCACTCTATGAATAATTTGCATTAATGCAGAGAATATGACAAGATGTGCACTGATTGTGACAAGAAGGGCGATGACAACAAGTGCATTAAATATGAGCATTGAATATCAGCTATGAACATTTCAACAAGTGTTATGAGCAGTGAATATATATGGTAATAGACATGTCATACATGGCAGTGAATGAATGCATTAAAAATTTAGTTGTGCACTGATTACGACCAATATTGCAGTAACACAAAACAATAATATCATCATGAAATGCAATATACTTAATTCAATGTAAAATAATAAAATTATTAAATCTAAAAAAAAAACTAAAAATAAATTGCTCAAGTAAATGAGAAGAGAATTAATTTTGACGGAAGTGCAGTGATTATTACCAAATGTGCAGTAAAGTCGTGCATTAATGTCGTGCATTAACAGCAATATAAAATGCAGTAATTTTAATTGGACGAAATTAGTGCAAAATGCACATATTTTAAATAAGGGTATTTTTGTCATTCAACCTTTAAATACAAACGAGATTTTTTTTTTTTTTTGGATTTTCGGTCATAGATAAGTCTAAAAACTAGTTAAGTCATAGATTGAGAAACTCGTTGAGTTTTAATCATATTCTAGTAAATTTCCCATTTTCTAACCACAAATCCCACTAACTTTTTAATTTAATATTTTATGCATTAAATTATTTTATTTTACAAAATAAATTATACCGAAAAATTATATTTTTTCCTTCTATAAGTAGACACCAATGAAGGATATGTTTAGTCACTTTGAAGTTTATCGCTTCTTTTCCTCTTGCATATGATTTTATCTGTTTTAGAAAAAAATTCTCCCTGAAAATGGATCCAAACCGTTCTTCCCTCTTGGTCTGGTTTGATTTGGTCTAGTCTGAATTGGTCTGGTCTGATCTGATCTTGTAAACGTCTGGTCTCTGTGTATTTTATAATTACGGAAGTCTGATCTGGTCTGGTCTGATCTGGCCTAGAACTGGAAACAATTCAAAAGAAAATATCCTAAATAAATTAATAAATGTGGGATATATAAAAAATAAGGAGAGTGTGTGTAAAAATTTTAAGTGACTTAGGTCATCATAGTGAGGAGGAATTGTGATAGATTAAAGGGGATTGAGTTTTAGGAGGGAAGTGATGTGGAAGAGATAGGTGAGTGACGTGCACTTTGTCACGGTGCGTCAAAATAAATTCAATACTAGCACTAATCAATATATATATATATAAAAGAGGAACTTTTTAAGAGCATACAATGCGCCACATAATCCTGCCATGTCATTATATATAACAATTATTTAATTATTTTTTATACCTTTTGTTTTTATTAGATTCTATTTTTGATTGCATATTGATATGGAAACAAAAATCCTTAGAAATCCACCTTAATTATTAATTTGGTAAGCTTTAAATAAGTAAAATAATTTTTGGTTAGTTATCAAAGTGAAATTCTAATAACGATATGATCAGTAATTTACATAAGTTTACTAAAAGGAATTAAATAGAAACAAATATGCAAATTAGTTTACTTATTAATTTGACACCTATTAATAAATTAGTAAGCTTCAAATAAAAAAATAATTAGAAATGAAATTAAAAATTATAACCAACATAAAGTATATATATTTTCGCAAGTAAATACGTTTAGCCTAGCCAAATAAGTAAATATTTTTTGTTGTATCTTTATGTTACAACTAAAATTTAAATATGCCTTCACTTTTAAAATAGATTCCTAATCCAAATTAGAAAATCTTGATATGTTTACAAATTCATACTTTTATTTTAATAAAATGTTTTTAATTGGATTGATTTCAGTTTCAGATTAAATCAGATTAGATCAAATTTTAATAATCATAACAATTATAATAATAAGTCACATAAAAAACAGACATCTACTAGACCATATTAATTTATACCAAATAGAACCTGAAATTTTAATTCAAATAAGACGTCCTTATTAATGAGTAAAATGTAAGATCTAACAATTAAGAAATAGAGAATTTTTTTAATATTGGGTTCATAACAATTATGTTTACTGCTCATGTAGAAGACCAATTTAACTTTTTTTCATATATTTTTCATGATTCAGGAGATTCCACCTATTTAACCAGAATTGAATCAATTTCAACAAAATAAGTTAATTCTATTTATTTTAGTATTATCAAACAGACTCTATATTAGACTAAGTTTTTTTTCTTTTAAATCACATTATATGTGATCTGAAAGAAATTAAATTTCAAATTAGCTAAATTACATACTGCCCGTGCATCGCACGGGCTTGAAAGCTAGTACGTAGTATAATGAAATAGAGTTCGTATCCACAGGAAAAGGAATAATTCTCTTTTTAGTAAAACTAGTAAATAAGGGGGGTTTTGGGATTGAGTGATTTAATTAATTAAACACGAGGATGAACGACTTATATGAGATTTAATTCAAAGATAAAAGGGACTTGGCATTGCTACTTTCCACTTGTTGATATATTTTAGTCGATTATTGTTATATCTATAACTTATTCCCTCTCGAATACTCAATCGAGGAGTATATCCAATTCATTGAGGGTAGTTATTAACAACGACCGCTCATTAATAACTCTTACTATTAGTCAAGTATAGAACACCGCCATATACCGACTTTATAGTAGCATTTAATCTCTTAACTCCTTGATGAAATCAATTGAGATTGATAACCTCAACACAACGGTTTCCGTTTAACCAACAAAATTAATCCCTCTTAAGTTTATTAACCACGACCGTGCATTAATAAACCGAAGTTACTTACTTGTGAAACCATCAACGATTAACCATCGGTTCGTTGATCGTTTCTACTAATAATTAATATATGAAACAAAACTAGTTGATCCTTTAAGTAATGTTCAAAATATAAATATGAAATATGAATAGGAATTAATTAATACTTAAGGAAGAATATTAAAGAAGATGAATCCTACTATGGTTAATATCAAGATGTTAACTAATTGTCATCTTAGTAACACTCCTCAATATTAACATAGAGGAAGAAATAACTATTACTATAACTAATGTCAAGATGTTAACTAATTGTCATCTTAGTAACACTCCCCAACAATGATATAGAAATAGTATTTAAAGGAAGAATTAATATTCAAGGAAAGAAGTTAAGAAAATAACTCACAACTTTAATAATCAACAAGCTTCAAGAGCAACACCAAAAAATGAGAGTTTAGCTCCTCATTTGGAGACTAAACATGCTATAAAAATATAAAAAAAATACTATTCTAAACTGAGCTTAAGAGTATGGAAGAAGGAATGATTTTATTGTGAAGGAAAATGGGTGTATTTATAGGTGTTTGGAGGTGGCAGGGTTGTGTAGCCGATCGAGTATATAGGGAACCCGATCGGGTATTTTAGGCAGTTTCCCGGAAAATCACTTTTCTAGACATACTCGGTCGGGTATGTAGGCATACCCGGTCGGGTATGAGCCAAAAAGTCAAAATCATGCACGTTCTTTTGTCTCTCCAGATTCTGATTTTGACACACGAATCAACTCAATACCCGATCGGGTATTGCCTATACTCGACCGGATATATAAATATTTTTTCAATCTTCTTTTTATCTTGTCACCTTGCACTTTCTTTGATCTTTTGGGGTTCAAACTTGATCTTTTGGATGATCTTGACATGTTTTAAGCTCAGAATAATCCTAATCTAAACAAATTACATCTATATAAGAAAATTAACTAATTACACCAAAAGTGTGTAATTTTCCAAACAACAACAAATAAAACTAGTTAAAATAGAAATAATACATAATAAAAATACAACTCTATATGGTCAAAACTCACCACCATTGTGGATGATCTAAGGCTGATTGGAGTGGTGAGGTATTAGGAGTCCAAAATGTTAAAATGGCATTTTTGGACTCCTAATTTCATACATTGGTGGGTTATGAAGGGTAGTAAAAATGGAGAAGGGGATAGAAGGGTTTAAATTTGGAAGGTGTATTGCCAGCCAAAAAGTAAATGAAAAGGAAATTAAAATGAGGGAAGGGGCTAGCTCGCAGAGTCATACGCTGCTTGGAAAGAAAACATGCTTCCATCATGGTGATGTCATTATTACCCCTAATTATTTCGAACTCTTATAACTTTTGTGTTTGTTTTTCAATGTTTTCAAGAAATATATCAAAATTCATGAATTTTTAAGATTTTTCATATGACACCAATATGTAATATATAAAATGAAAAAAAAATGAAGTTTTAGCTGTTGAACTTTTCTTGAGCCCAAAAATATGAAACACAAAATTTTCATTTATAGAGCCTTAAAAAATAACTGAATATTTTATAATTGAACTTTACTTGAACTAAGTTCATTTTTTGTTAATCGAAAAACATTAAAAAATAATTAATGAGATTTATTTATTTTTACATCGAAATGTGTATTTTTTGTTTCATAATTATTCAGGGAAAAAATTAAAAGTAAAATATTAATTATAATAATTTAGTTAATGTTTTACTAAATTGATATGCAAAAAATACGCATAGTGTATTTTATTGACGGTGCACGGATGCAGGGAAAAACAGTATTGACGGAATCTAAACACTGTTTTCATATGAACGGAGTCCAAACAATATAGACTCTTAACCACTACAAATGTTCTACAAACAGTCCCCATCCAGCCCACATTAGAGGCCGGTAAGGATGAGCGCCTTATCTGCCGGTTTTCATCTCTTCAAGCTCCCGGCGGTGTAATTTTACGGTGTACTGCGCTATCTATTTCCTATAGTTTTCAAATTCGACGCATAATTCCTGGGAATCAACATGGAAGCAGCAGCATCAGCAGCTCTTCAACACTCTCTTTTGAACCGACCCGCATTCAGAGTTCTCCCCAGCCGCCGGTTAGAGATCTCCACAAGCTTATCTGCCCAGAGTTTATGCCGCAGTACAAAGTACACCAGCAGTGCGAGCTACATCTTGCCGTACAATTCCCGGATTTTTTTGAACTCCAGACTGCAACTGAGTGGACTCCCCCCAAAACCGCTGTCAGTGAATCGTATTTGTCCTTGCGGAAAATTTAATGAAGGTGTAACGAGTGTGAATGTGCGGTTCGTGGACGTTTTAGCGAAGAGGGGGTTGATTATGGTTGCTTTGATAGGCGGGGCCTTTGTGTTTGGTTGCAGGAGAGTGTTTGCTTTAGAAAATGCTGTCAGCGCTGGCTATGGGGCTTTGCAGCAGACTCTGGTGGCGTTGAAAAGTTCTTGGCCAACGATTTTGCTTGTTCTGAAAGTTTTGAAAGAGCAAGGTTTGGTTTTGGCATTGCTTTTGGGACTCTCCGCATTTTTCTCCATGGCCGAGACTTCAATTACCACGCTTTGGCCATGGAAGGTAGGGACTTCAAATGCCAAAATGTTTTAGTGCTTTGTCACTGTCAAGTTCGTATTGATTACGTGAAGTGATTGTTACTGTATTTGAAATATGTAAATCCAAATCATTAGATTTTTTGGGTACAACTGGCCATTTGTCTTGCTATACACACAGACATGTGCTTTCTTGCTTTATGCTTTGGTATTGCTCCTAAAATTGAATCTTTTATTCTATCTCTTGACATCAAATTGAGTTCTCATAAATCTTTTCGTACTGCGTTCATTGTAATTGAAATATGAGTTATGTATGAGGCCATTTCTGGTTGCGTGTATAGCTTATCTTTCTCCCTGTACCCATTGATTATACTAGTATCCTTTTTTGATGCCATTATCTTTTCTTGTAACCATTTCAGGTGAGGGAATTAGCTGAGAAAGATTCTGAAAATGGAGTCTTTAAAATGTTGAGGAGCGACGTTACTCGATTTCTTACAACTATACTCATTGGCACAACGTACTGCCCTTACTGAAGTTTAGTCCCTATATTTTTAGGCTTCCCCTCTAAATTGAAATTTATTTGCATATTAAAATTCATTTATTCAAACAGAGTTGTGAATATCGGAGCAACAGCATTAGTTACTGAAGCTGCAACGGCAGCTTTTGGTGAAGCTGGCGTCAGTGCAGCAACAGGAGTCATGACAGTACATCATCTTTCTCTTGTATCTCTATTGAATATCTCAGTTGTGGTGGTTTTATGTTTTTTTTTTTGTTTTTATATAATAGGTGGCAGTTTTGCTTCTGACTGAAATTACTCCAAAAAGCATTGCTGTTCACAATGCCACTGAGGTTGCTAGGTTTGTGGTAAGTTAGACTGTCACCTTTCTTTCACCCTGAAGGGACACACAATGGGCTCAAGTATTCCTCAGATCCGTTTGTTAATACTGGACTTCAAATGCCTTTAGGTCAGGCCTGTTGCATGGCTTTCTTTGATACTGTATCCTGTGGGAAGAGTTGTCACATACCTTTCAATGGGAATGCTAAAACTTCTTGGGTTGAAGGGACGAAGGTGTGCATATCACAATCAAAGTCTTAAACGTTTTGTACTGTGTATTTTCTTGCATTCTTAATTTATTCGCAGTTCTGTTTGTGGTCCTAAAGTGAAGGACTTGAGGTTTTTGCCTTCTGTGCAATAGAACTGGGCTCAAGTTCCAGCAAATGCCTACTGACATCTCTCTTATATTACCCTTACCTAACGAACAGTCGTACACTTGGTACAACTAAATGGATAATAGATTGTATATTTCTGTCCCCAAGTTGGTTTGAGTTGAAGTAAAGTTTGTTTGACTTCTTAGCTGTTCTTTATTGATCGGATGTATCCATTATCTGTTTTAATCCTCTAAAAAACTATAATATTCATAATGAGTGTTAAAAAATCGAGAATGACATAACAGTTATATTGTTTAAAATTTAAATAACAAAGCGCCTAAACTATACATTGTACCAAGCTCTGCTATGCGCTTCATATATCGTTTTCATATCTTTAAAAGTTGTATAGATTGCAAAGAATGTATGACTGGTTAAAAAATATTGCTAGATTTTTAAAGCTGTGTTCCTGCACATTAATGCATGTGTGTGGACATATACCAAGAGGAGTGCACTGTTTGTTCCCTTAATGATTTCTTCCTCATTTTCAAACAAAATTAATGTCATACCTTAGTTTTCTAAATATTTGTTAAAATCGCCTGTTCTGGCATGGAGCTAACTAATGATGTTCTAACTTAAGGCCGTTTGTGGATTTATTTTGGATTATCGTATAACAATACTATTGCCTGTCTTTGTTGTCACCATCTGACTATAAACTAGTAGATTGGGACAGTCACAGAGAGGTACAAGAATGGTTAATTTTGAGCAATATTCATATATAACACTCATAAACTATGAAGCGTGTGTAGAAAAAGTATTTGTGTATACCAATATGAAGTTCTCAAGAGATAATTTAGATGAACAGGAGAGACCGAATTGATAACTGTCAGGAAACAGGTGAACTACATTTCTCCCATTTACAATTGAGCAATAACATTTCAAAATGGCTAACACCTGATGGGGGGGCTTATATCTGAAATTTTTCTGCAATAAATTTATAGGAAAAGTTGAAAAAGAAGAAACGATATGAAACTATGCTGATTCAGAATATTGCCTTTGAGAAGCAAGAAGTGCTTAAAAGCAGATGCCATTCTGTTTCCTACTTTCCTTGCTCATTTCATCCAAGACTTATTGAGTTTTCATATTTTCCAAGTTGGCGTCTTATACATGTATTCAGATTTAAGTTTGTATTTATATATCATTTTAACTCTTGGCACACCAGTGAACCATATGTCACTGAAGATGAACTAAAATTGATGCTTCGTGGAGCAGAGTTAAGTGGTGCAATCGAAGAGGAAGAGCAGGTAGTAACACTTTCATTCTTGTTTTTGTATCGCTACACTGCGGCATTTATTGTTTGAAAATGATAATGAAGCACGGCATTTACAGCTGAATGCTAAGAACATCACAACCCACTTATATATGATATGCTTGTGCATCTATTTGACCTATTAAATATTATATGAATTTTACCTAGTACTCCTGCATAATTTTTTTGATGCATAAATTATTTATTTATTTATTCATAATAAAATGAACAATATGCATATAGAGATTCATATACGTTCATTGGTTTTTCTTCTTCATGATAAAGAGAAACAATATTCACCTCTAGTCCACTAGTCTAACTCAGAGGAGAAAAGACGGGTTATAATTTATGGAGTAAGTTTTTCAAGGAATTAAGTAACCCTTTTTGCTAATTTTGGACTTCTGGTAAGCAAGCTCTCATGTTCTGTGCTATATTGATGCACTCTCTGAGTGGCTTTTAGACCAAGCACTACTAGAACATTTTGCTGAGTCCTAGCTAGACATATGCAATTATCCAGGCCATCCCCTCACAGTGCCTCCCCTAAACAGTAAAGAGAAAGTATCCCGTATTTCTGTCTAATTGTACATCTCGTTTTTTCCAAATATCCCTGTAAATGAATCTGTCTCTACTACATGCTCCTTGTAGGATATGATTGAAAATGTACTAGAGATCAAAGATACACATGTTCGAGAGGTTATGACACCACTTGTTGATATTGTGGCAATAGACGCTAGTGCGACATTAGTTGATTTTCACAATTTATGGGTGACTCATCAGTATTCCAGGTAGAATACACTTTCTGTTCTTAAATTTAGTATTTCTTCCGAGGATCTAATAAAGTTAAGTATGCTCTTCTAGAGTGCCTGTTTTCGAGCAGCGTATAGATAACATCGTTGGCATTGCATATGCAATGGATCTTCTGGATTGTGTGCAAAAGGTCCATGGACTAGAACTTCTACCTCTTTAGCTTCGTGTTTGTTTATTCTCTAATTGTTCACCAATCTCACAGTATGCAAAAATTGAATTCTGTTTGATTTTAAGGGGGAGATGCAGGAAAGTTCAGTTGTCGGAGATATGGCACACAAACCTGCGTACTTTGTTCCTGGTAATTCAGTTTGGTTTAATTCCCATGTGCTGATCAATGATAGTTTTATGGATTTTTCCTCAATGTTGTATACGGAGTAATAAATAGAAAGGATGGGATACACCTCACGATTCGAAAAGTATAGATAGGGACATAAGAGCCAACTTTCAATTTCACAAAAAAAAAAACTAATTTCTTATCTCTACCAGAGGTTAAACATGCATCTCCGACCGGAGAGAGAATCATCCCCTAGAGAGACCTGAATATTTCCGACATCCATTGCTGCTAGTGTTTTTCAATGTTTACTTATTAATGTTTGCTATTTCTTTATAATTTAAAAGTTATTACACAAAAATAGGCATACCTTCTTTTTTGTTTTGTTTTCTGCTGTATACAAATAACAGTTTTTGTAATATACAGTGTTTAATTTAAAAAAATATCATTATTAAGTAGATGATTTGACCTTGAGCCACACCTCAGGTTTTTATTCTTTGGTCAATAAGGGTAGCATCAGACTACTAGTGAGTTGTGATAATTTCTGTTACAATGCTGCCTTCATCTCATCTCTACAATCTCTGGCTCCCCCTTTTCCCATTCACTCTAACTAGATTTCAAAATTAAATAGTCTAGTGTTTTGTATAATATCTTCATCATCATTTTCATTTACCCCAGTGCCGCAAAGGCTCCCACCTACGGTACGCAGTCTTACCCCTGTACTAAAGCACAGAGAGACTCTTTCCGGATGACCCGTAGTGAAAATCGCGTCCAAAATTGCATGGACTGACTGCTGCTTCATAACAAAGAAGCGCAGACAGTTTAGTGTTTTGTATAATATATGTCACTAAATTCACAGAGAAATGACTAATCGATTAACTAGTACTATTTTACTTCTATTTTCATAAACATTATAATTATAATTCGAAATATAAGTATATGACTAATGAACTAAAATCCAATTTTTCTAGACATTTATGTGTGTGTTTTGTGCGTGTACATTTCTGTATCTAATTAAGTAAAACTTTTTGACTTGCACAATATTTTTTGCATTATTCCAACTTGTAAGTGCGTGACTACTATTGACACTCTTTATCAATGTGGCTGTCTTGTTACAGACTTACAGTAAAAAAAACTTATGTCCAAGTCTCTCTAGTGCTTACTTCTTGCCTAAAGAACATTACTTCATTTTTATTTCTTACACACAGTGTGGAAGTTGATAGGATCCCGATTGCTAATAAAACATTGCTATATTGCAGATTCAATGTCAGTTTGGAACCTCCTAAGAGAATTCCGCATAAGGAAAGTACACATGGCTGTTGTTCTTAATGAGTATGGTGGAACTGTTGGGGTATGCATTCTCTCTTATCTTGAAGAGATCTCTCATCTCTACATGTAGTTATGACTTTTATGTTATTGTATACATTATCCGGTATGGGCGGTATCCTAATTAATAATCATCTATTCTGCCATGTTCTCTCTGATTGTCTTTCCTTTGAAGATTGTAACTCTTGAAGATGTGGTTGAGGAAATTGTTGGTGAAATCTTTGATGAAAATGATTCCAAAGTAAGGCTCGTCTTAAGATTTCATTCATTTGAGTATCAATCCTTGTCCTCCCACTGGTTTATGATGGATCCCTATTCCCTACTTCAATTTTTGATTTAGGAGACATGTCCTTTAAAGTTTTCTGTCACTTCAATAAGGGAATATTCTCATGAAATCCTCATTGGCTTCAATTAATCATTGACACTTGTAACTTCTTCTATCAAGTATCAATATGTTAAGGAAAAAGTTGGTTCTGTGGCAGGAAGAAATCCAGAAAAAAACTGGCTACATTGTTCTCAGGGCTGAGGGAGTATTTGACGTGGATGCTAATACATCTATTGATCAGCTATCAGATGAACTTGAAATAAAAATGCCAGAGGTAAATTGTTATCTTTTACATTCATTGGTATGATATTCTGTAATTCCATGATAATAACTAACATTTGCTTCTATTATCTCTATTTAGGACCATCAATACGAAACAGTTTCTGGTTTTGTTTGCGAAGCATTTGGGTACATTCCAAGGACAGGTGAAAGCATAAAAGTAGTGCTAGAAAAGTCAAACCGAGAAGAGCATGATGACTATACTCGAACTGAATCTGAACAGGGGGATCAAAATGAAAAGAGTCAAATTTATAAGCTTGAGGTAAGTTATTTTATTTTTCTTCTCTCTTTCTGGGGTCCTCATATGTCATGTTTGCCTTTTCATTTCACAACGGTTTTTTCATTTACAATCCATCTTTTATTGCTTTCTCTTCACATTTCTCTAATAAGAGCATGTGTGCACGACCTCCATGGTGTTTGTGAGAAGAATGGATGGGGATCCGTGAGGGTGGCAGGGTGGATTGGTCTCCAAGGCCAAGAGAATTAGAGATAGTGAGATTCGAATGGGAGGGAGGTGTACTAATGCTTCCTAATCGTCAGTGCTGCCCTTGTTGTTTCCTAAAAGCCAGTATCGTTTGTCCTCAATCTTCATGCATAGGGCTTGTAATGGTGACTCAGCAGGACAAATCCCTCGAGTGTCCAAGAATTTTCCATAGTCTGCCAATGATAGCTGCCCATGGCCTCCACCCTTGCTCGTGTGCTAGTGGCTGATCCGGGTAGGATACCTTAGTAAGGCTGGCCGACATGTCCCTCCTGTCCAGTAAGTGTTTGATATCAGTATTCAGTGTATCACGAGATGGGGTCCAAGGCATAAAGCCACTTAATGCCAATCATAAGATCAAATTGAATGAGAGGACAAATGTCAAACTATGCTGCATGACTGTCCCCATTGACGACAAAGAAACCTAGCGGCAGAGGTCTTTGACAGCCACCTGTTCTCTGTCCTAGAGCTGGATGCCTGGATGTACACCTTTACCCCGTTGCTCATACTCAAACCCAAGGTCGTGACAAATGATGCCTGGAAGAAATTTTGAGTGCTTGGGAAGTTCCGGGATCCACTATGAAGACCAGGCGCTGGCCAATGTGGATTAGAGCATTGTCGAAGTTGGAGGTGGCTTGCAGTGCGGCTGAGAAAGCATGTCAAGTGGGGTGCATTATATCTCGTTTACCAATGCCTAAAATGTCTGCTTATCTTTTCTCACACACCAACTACTTAACATCTAAATTTACTATACACTTATAACCAAATCAAGAACTATTAACTTTCAGCTCCTGGCAAATTTCACTTGTCAGCTTGCTTCTCATCTTGGCTTGGCAAAAAGATTCAATATTCAAAAGTAGTATTCTATATATTCATCACCAGTGAGAAGTAAGCTCTAACTTTGGCTTATTGATTTCTTGACTGGGAACAAAGGTCCAGTTGTCCAGATTCCAAAATTAACTAGCTACATATATTTCAACTACCTAACCAACACACATAGTGCTGGATGTCAATTCAGTTAAGAGTCACTTTATAACCCACTCATTTAGCCTCATACGTTGGGTACTACAATGTCATTAGAATGTTGTCACACAGTAGGTGGCCTGATAATGCTTTTGTATGATGCAGATATTAGCAGGCAATGCCAGAAAGGTGAGTGCTGTGCGATTTGAACGGATCAGCAATGATGCCGAACTAGGCACCAAAGCAGTGAAACGCTTGTTTCCAAAAATAATGGCAAAATGGAACAAACATGATAAGCCAAACAGCGAGGGCACCAATGAGGACAGGGTTCAGGGAAGTACAGATCATGGCAGCTCCCAGTCCAACAATTTTGTAGTATCTGAACATGAAAACAGTCATTACCATCATAGTGACCTAGATTGTGCTTGGCAAAATCCTTAATTAAATAACACGGGGAAGGAATAGTGACTGGATGAGAATGGGTTTGTTGTTCTTTGAGTTTTGTGAAGTATAGAAATAGTAATATAGCTATTATAGTTTGGGTAGTAGTATGATTTCATATTCATTACTCATTAGGTAGTTTTTCTATTTTATTGGGTTTGAATACATTATACGCAGTATGTCATCATAAGCATTGGAATAATGCTTAGAGCATCACCAATGGTAGAATGTGCACGGTGCACATGTGGCATAAGAGATAGCCACATAAATATTAGCAAATAAATTATATCTCTCCTTATTTGAATGATTTTATACAATTTTGGTATGTTTTTTCCTGCAATGTCAATTGCAATGTCAAATCTAGACGGTCTCCTTGACATTGTGGAGAAAAACTTACCAAAACTGAAAAAAATCATTCAAATAAGGAGAGAAATAATTTATTTTCTAGTATTTATGTGGTTATCTCTCATGCCACATGTGCACCGTGCACATTCTACCATTGAAGATGCTCTTATATCCTAGAGAATTCAGTTTTCTTCATAACCATATCATTAAATGTAGTAATTCAGTATTCAACAAGTTTATCTGATGAGAACTCTGTTGTGTTGTTTTCCACATTGTGAGGCATGTACAATAGGACCATAGATGAAAGTATTCAACTTGCAATCTTGCATAATCACTGTGCTTGCTTGTTCAACTATGTTACTATAGTGGTTGTCAAATTCTTTGCTCATAGTGCAAAGAGATCTTAGTTTAATGCTATTGCGATTGAATATATGTTAAAGATCCAACTTACTTGAAATGTTCTTATCCGAACATGTTTAACTGGGAGCTCTTGAATCTTGATTAGTTTTTCTGAGATGTTCATATCCAAACTTGTGTGACTTGTGTCATACTTCGTAATTTTTATAATCCGGTGTTGCTTCTGTAGATCCTCTTACTACGGTGTTGGACTGTTGGTAACCTTTCCCATTACTGCCTCCCTCTTGAAAACAATTCTTATGCCCGGCTGCCCAAAGTTCAATAACGAATATCTTCACATGTTTGGGAGTTATAAATTTGAAAAGAGAGAGGTTACAATAATTATAACTAATATCGAGTTAGGCGTATGTCGAATTCAAATAGCTGCATTTAAATTCATTTTAAATTGAGCTAAAATTAATTTGTTATCCTTCAAAAACCTCCAAATTGGGAAAAACAATATCCACATCATAAATTGGCAACCTGTTGCAGCCGTTATAATCAATACTACCTGTGGTTGGGGGACAGTCAATTGTGGACGTTTGAATTCATACTCCATCAGCCTGTTTGTAGAATTTAAATATTTCATATTGAATGTATTATTTGCTCAAATTTTTTAAAGAAACATATATGACTCCCCTATGGAGTCATATATAACTGCTTTCTTTTCAACCATTCAGTTCGGTGACTTATAATGGATCCCACTACATATATGAATGGTAATAGAGATGCATAGATGCCACACATGATATAAGATTCCGGTAGTGAAGTTTTATACTCTCTCCGTCCCGCAATTAACTTCACACTTTGACTTCACATAGATTAAGAAAAAAATTTGACTTTACTGTAGAGTGCACTGTTTGCATTGTTTTATCTCATCGTTTTTAGTTAACACTGTGTGAAGTTAATTTCGGTGCTGCACAAAAAAGAAAGTGGGAAGTTGTTTACGAGACGGAGGGAGTATATGGTTCCATAAAATTTCCCATTATTTGCATATCATTCTTGAGAAATGAATAGTGCACGATCCTTTTTCTTCAATTCAATGCTAAGGTAACATAGCATAAGTTTAATATCAATGTTCTAAAAGGCGCTAAGCACTAGTCGAGCGTCAGCCCAGCGCCTAGCGCCTAGGCGGAGACTAGGCGGAGACATAGAAATTGCATTATATATATATATTTTTGCATAAATATGAGAAGTAATATTGTATTTTAGTATGTATAAAATACATATATAATCCCCCCCCCCCCCCTTTTTAATACATATATACATATACATTAACAAATATGTATGATAGAATTATAACATTTAATCATACGTAGTATATGATACCTAATCACTTAACTTCACTATGTTATAAATATAATTAATGATAAAATCTAGGTATATAGACAAACATATATAGTTTTATCTTAATTTGCAACTTCATTTCTTTATATCCATGACTAAAGTTAAAGTATGTATATCCCTTAGAAATTAATATTCAAAAATAAAGTAATGTTCGATGAATCTAGGCGGCCGATTAGGCGCTCTAGGCGGGCAACTAGGCGTCATAGGTTGCCGACTAATTCACCTAGACGGCAAACCAATTAGTCGGAGCGCCTAGACAAAAATCGGAGCGTCCGGCCACCACCTAGCGCCTAGAATGATTTTTAGAGGAGAGTTTAATATTGGTCCTTTCAAACACATTTATCGTCTCCTATTTAAACTCTGCAAACATGATCCGTTTGTACAAGCTTGGGTTGAGTAAGTGTCAGGTCTTATTTATGTTGAAAAAATGACACGGCTAAGACCACTGACTTCTTCCTGGACAGAAATAGGACCAATAGTTAACCTGGACAAAAAAGAGATTAGTTGTTTGTGAACTGGCAAAAATACCCTCCTTATAATCTCAAATCAAAACATCGATCTTCACTCCCCCATCGATATCCTTCGATCTGCTTCGTCACTTCCCAAACATCGATCTTCACTCCCCCATCGACATCCTTCGATCTGCTTCGTCACTTCCCAAACCAGGGAGTCCCCAACCTCGCCATGGAATCGCCGCCGACCTAGCCATGGAATCGCCGCCGACCTAGCCATGGAATCGCTGCCACCTTCCAAGACATGGCATCGCCTCTGCCGCCCAGGCCATGGCGCCGCCGCCCTGCAGCCGCTTAGTCGATTAGCATCACCGCCGATCCTCTTCACCGTAGATTCTGCAGATCTCACCGCCTTTATCATTTTCTTCTCCACTTCTTCTACGTGACAGTTCTCTGTCCTTCTCCTCAGATTGATGGTAGATCTCATGTTAAAGTTGAAGGGTAGGGCAGGAGTTTGGGCGCTGACGGGGGCAGCGATTGGGGAAGGGCTTGGGGACGGCAGGTGGCTAGGGAGGAAGATTAGTGTGGGGGAAGTTAGGGTAGTGGTGGTAGCCGGTTGAACAGGGTGAGAGGAGTGGGCAGGGGCTGGCCGTGGACTGGCAGAGGGGTCGGCATAGGGTGTTCACTGGAGGGGGAGGGGGGCAACATGTAGTGGTCATTGGGGAAGGCTGTAAGGGTGGTAACTGGCTGGGGCGGCATGGGTGGTTACTGACTGGGAGACAGGTGTGGTAACTGTTGAATTGTCACTGTATATATATGGATGTAATTGTAATGTTAGTCATGGTAGTGTTTGTAACTGTAATTGATCGGGTTCGATAATTGTAATTAATTGAACCGGATAACTGTAACTGGTAAAATTGAATAAATAAAAGTAATTGAATTGAGTAACTGTAACAAGTCAGGTTGAGTAACTGTAATTAGGCAGGCAGACGTTGGTCACTGGATGGATGGACGTTGTTCACTGAACGTGCGGAAGTCATTATGTTATTGAACGGAATTTTTGGTAACTAATGATTTTTGGTCACTGGTGAATTTTGAATGTTTGGTCACTAATAATTTTTGGTCACTGGTGAATTTCGGATGTTTGGTCACTAATGATTTTCGGTCACTGGTGAATTTTGGATGTTTGATCACTAATGATTTTTTGTTACTGGTGAATTTTGGATGTTTGGGCACTAATAATTTTTGGTCACTGGTAAATTTCGGATGTTTGGTCACTAATGATTTTTGGTCACTGGGGAATTTTGGATGTTTGGTCACTAATTATTTTTTATCACTGGATGAATTTTGTAACTATGTTATTGGTAACTGTAACATTGGTCACTGTAACATTGGTCACTGCACATTTGGTCACCGTGACGAGTTACTGTAGCAGGCCAGTGGGTTTGGGCTTAGTAAGGGTGTAATAGTCCCTTAAGTATTATTTAGTCTTATTTTTTAAACTTAAAAGAAAAGTCTCTTTTTTTGTCCAAATACTTTTAATTAGTATTATTTGAGGACAAACCCCATTTATGTTAATTAAAATGGAATACGTTGGATACATTTGTATTATATATGTACTGTTGTGATGTTGTGGTGCCTAATTCTATAATAACGGTTACCTGAACAGTCCTATAATTTTATTTTTATTTTATTTTTATTACATTGGGTTATTCTTATTATGTAATCCATGAATCTCTAAATAGACCCCCTTTGTCTGGGTATTTTCAAACGAAGAAAGGAAAGGTTGATCTAGGGGTGTGCATATCGGTTTGGTTTAATCGAACCGAATCGTACTAAAACAAACTGAATCGAACCGAAATCGGACCATATGCAATTTGGTTTGAGTTTGATAATATTTATTTCAAACCTATTATACCGAATCGAACCAAAACCGACAAAAACCAAACAAAACTGAACCGGACTAAAAAAAATCAATAAACCTTCATATATTATTAAAACATCGTAAATTCAAACCGAACTAAACCGAACCAAACCGAAAAATAGTACTATGTATAGTTTTTGTTTGGTAACAATTCTTCCAATCCGTTTCAAATCGAATTGAAATCGACAAAAAGTGAACCAAAAACTGATATGTTCTACCACTAGGTTGACGTTGATCCGCGCTTTCTATTATTTTAATAGATGTACTCAACTTGACCAAGAGATTTAAATATGTTACGTTTTGGTATAATGGAAGACTAATGAAAATATTTGGTTAATGATCACGTGAACTATTTGGGCAAGTTCTAAAATTAAATTTTACCTTACCAAATTTCATGATCATTACCACAAATTGATCGATATACATTTATTATCAACGGCGTATATATATATTATATACAGGGAGGGGCCGGGTAAGATTCTATCAAATCTGTAACATATTAAAATACAATTATCAAATTAGAATTAAAACCATTGTATAGATGAGACATTCCGGGTACTAAAATGTTATACATTAAGGGCATCCGCATTCATAAGATTATTTGAGAATTGAGTTGTTAATGTGACAGATTATTTTGGAGATCATGATTGAGTGATAAAGACTATTTGATGAGATTTTTTGACAAAATAATCTGGGATTAAAAAATGAATCCAGATTATCTCAAGATTATTGTAAAGATAGTACTCGGGTATTAATTACTGAGTGCAGGATCCACAAAAGATCCGATTATTTTGAAATGATGAATGATATGATTTTGAAGATATGAGATTATTTTGAAAAAATCCACGTGACAATCTCCATGTCATTAAAAATCCGTGTATTCAAGATTTCAAGTAGCATCGATGTGGATGCTCTAATATCTAATACTCCGTACAAAACATATTTCGTATAATGTAGGTGACAGTGTGACATGCATGTGTTTATTTATTTAATTGGAGTTTAGTAGTAGTGAACTCGGCAGTAATGAACTGTGAGTATGTCACAACGTTTAGAATAAACAATGAATTAGAATTAAATTCAATGTCAAATGACTCATTTTACAAACACTCAGGGGCGGATGTAGTAACAACGTAGGGGGGCAGCTGCCCCATAAGCTCCCCTTAAACCCTTGTATTATGTGATAAATTATTAAAGGCTAAGTATCTGCCCCCAATTAAAAAATAAGGTTGCCCCCTATAACCCTTCCTCCCCAATTGGAAAATATGACTAAATGTGAAATAATGATTTCGGGACCCACGCACTAACCCTCATTCATACTATTGTATATATATACTATACTATTGTATAGGTTATTAATTCATTATGGTGGGACTCTGTAATGAGTTTATGGATGAACTAATGAATTAATATCATGTATTCATGTTATTATTATATATTAAAAGTATCAGCCACAATAAGATTTTTTTATTGCTTTCTATTTAAATTTTAAGTTCATTATTTATAGATTCTTTAAGAAAAAATAACATTGCTCTTGCAAAAGTGATGAACAAAATGTAACCAAGTACGTAACTATTAGTGACTATAATTACATTGTGTTCAAAGTTACATCGTAGTAATTACATGTAAGCTACTACGATGTAAACTTTGAACACAATTATAGTACGGAGTAAGTAATACTCCCTCTGTATCACAATAACTGTCCCACTTTCATTTTTTGGCCGTATTAAAACAAGTGTCTCACTTCCATTTTAGGAAATAAATTCATCTCAAAAGTAGCTACAATACACTTTAATAAAGTAAACAATATTGTTACAGTACGAAAAATCTCATACTTTTTTATAAAGTGTATTGTAAACCTATAAATTATCTTAAACTACATGAAAAGTCAACTGGGACACTTATTTTAAATAAAACTTAATGTTTCTCTTCCAAAAGATGAAAACCCGGAGAGAACAATTGTGATGTCTTTTATTAAAATTTTGTTACCCTTTTAATAATGCGGACTATAATAGCAATTTATTAATTTTTGTTATTCATAAGTGTTTTAATTACTCGATTTGCCCCCAACAAATTTCATTCCTGGATCCGCCACTGCAAACACTTGTGAACTTACTTTTAAGGAACTCAAGTTACGATAGTTTTAAGTTGCAATTAAAAATGGGATATTACCCGAAATAGGACTAAAAAGGTTTGAAAATTCCAAAATAGGACTGTCATGTTTTTATTCTCTAAATAGGACTAATTACTGTCATGTTTTGGCAGTACCAGACTTCAAACATGACAGTATTTTCCAAACTTGGCAGTAATTACTCCTATTTTGGGAATAAAAAATATGGCAGTCCTATTTTGGAATTTTCAAACTGTTTTAGTCCTATTTCGGGAATTTTCCCATTAAAAATTAATCAAAGCGTACTTTGCATTTTTCTTATTGTTACTAATAATATTCTAGAAAGCCCCTTATTAAATACGGAGTATTAAATACTACGCATTATATATTACTCTAACTAGGGTTGGGTCCGATAAACCGAAAACCGAATCAAATTAAACCGTACCGCAATCAAATAAAACCGAACCGTTAAGAAACCGAAACCAAATGTAAAAAACCGAACCGAACCGAAGTTGTTCGGTTCGTTTTTGGTTTTTACCCTTCAAAACCGAACCGAACCGAACAAACCGAACTATTTAAAATATGAAATTTATATGTTAATTGTTAAGCATTAATTCTAATTAATCTTAATATCATCAATAGTCTTTGGTTTTCTTGTGTTAGAGAAATAATGTTTGTGTTATGTTTAATTTAATTTAGTTTATAAATTCATTTAGACATTCATTGTCTGTAATAATAGCTATATTGAATGGTGATCATATGTGTTTACTAGTTATTAGTACGTAGTAATTAACTTTTATGTTTGGGAAAACTATCAAATAAGTCCGTGTACTATACAGAAAAAGTCAATTAGGCCCTCGTACTTTACAAACACTCAATTAAGTCCTCGAATTATTAAAAAAAAAAATTCAATTAAGCCCTTTTGGTCGGTAAGTAACCGGTTTACCGGTTAAACGACGACGACGGCGACGATGTGCTCGAACCCCAACAACGGCGGCTGCCGGGAAACGGGTTACATTTAACCGGGAAACCGGTTACTTACCAACCACCGAAAGGGCTTAATTGAACGTTTTTTAATAGTTCGAGGACTTAATTGAGTGTTTGTAAAGTACGAGGGCCTAATTGACTTTTTCGTTATAGTACATGGGCTTATTTGACAGTTTTCCCTTTTTGTTTTATATTGATAAAACAATAAATATTAATCTCAACTATATCACATAGAACATATATATTCATGAAAAATTTTCAAACTACTCACAAACAAATTAAATCAATAATATATACAGTTTTATCTATCTCGCATACTCATATAATTCAAGACATATTTATCTCTTATCATTTTTATTTTATTTTTCGTTGTATTGTGATTGAATTCTTTATGTAATATGTTTGATCCCTCTAAGTATTATATCAATTTTAAATCAAGTGAAAATTTTTTGGTAAGAAACCCGAAAAAACCGAAACTGAACCGAAACAAACCGAACCAATCAAACCGTGGTTCCAAGTTTTGGAGTGTAAAACCGAACCGAAACCGAACCAAACTTTTTACTTTGATTCTACATTTGGTTTTAGGTCAAAACCGAACCGCAAGAACCGAACTCACCCCTAACTCTAACTAGGCCCGAAAAATCAGAAAGAAAATTAGTCCAATCTTTTTTTCGTGGGCTTTTTTTTATTTATAAATTCAATTACTTAATTAGGCCTGATGTTTAGTTTTTGTTGACAATTTGACAATCTTAAAACATAAGTAAAGAGCTTTATTGGAGCCGTTGACAAGTTTAAAAAGAATATACATTTAATATTTATTTTTAAAGAGAGCGGTTGTAGGTCAACACGTTTGTTGGTGAATAAACAAAGTCATGCATCTTCACATCATTTTAGCCTTTAAGGCTTTTTCTTCCTTTAAATTACAAAATTACCAATTTAACCCGTGACTCCCAATTCCCAAACTTCATCCCAATTGTTTGCGATCGACTATGTCTCAGAAAAGTTTAATGGATTAGCAATTTCAAGTATTGAACATGAGATCTTAGAAAAGATTGATTATTAAGCAGTTATTGATGATTTCGCTTCACAATATTCTGTGAGAATTGTTTTTAAATAATGTTTTTTCGTGAGACTTGTATTGTTACTTTTGCCAAATATGTAATTTAAATAATAATAAATTCAATTTCACATATTTTTACAAACTTTATTACATAGTGTGTAATATAATTTTTTTTTAAAGTACTCCGTATAATTTAGTACTCCGTACTTGTTTTGAAAATAAGCTCAAGATAGCATATTGTCTATAAGCCCAAAATAGATCGGACTTGCCCTAAATTCGTACAAAGTTGAAAATTCTATAATTGTTTTTTCCCAGGTAAAGCTAATCTAACTCACCAATTGAAACTAATTACTCCGTATTTATAAGGGGCTGATGAATTGTAAGAGCATCTCCAAAGTTAAAACGTGAACGGTGCATACGTAGCATGAGAGATAGCCAATTAAAAAATAATAAATAGAATATCTCTCTCCTTATTTGAATGATCTTGTATCATTTTGGTAAGTTTTTCTTCACAATGTCTAGATGTAGACATTGTGCTTGACATTGAAGAGAAAAACTTATCAAAAACAATAAAACCGTGGAAAGAATGAGAGAGAAATGTTATAAATTTAATTTTTTGTGTCTATCTCTCTCATGCCACATGTGTACCGTGCACATTGAAGCATTGAAGATGCTCTAATACGAAGTAACTGGTAAAATAATTAAATAAAAATCTCTTCAACTATTGGCCAAAAAGGAAACATTATGTACGGGAGAAAATTAATTAAAATACCCCCAACTTTGAAGGAGTGTGAGATGAACACCCCAAACTTGCATATGTATATCCAAACTTTGTATAAAATGTTAATTTATCACCATAGTAAAGTACGGAGTATTATATTTTTCAAAAATGTAAATTTATTGTGTTAATTGCATAATTTAAAATATTTTAGAATTCATGAAGACACAACCAACATTCTGAACTTCCATTGCGAAATAAATAATGTTATCCTCAATCTATATAATTGCAGCAATTTTAATTTGCTTTTTTAAATGCAATTAACCGCATAAATTCACATTTTTGAAAGAAATGATACATGATGATGATGCAAAAATAACTTTTTATACTCCCTCCGTATCATATTAATCGCAACATTAGAATTTACACACTATTCATGTACTCTACTTTGACTACATTTTATTTATTAATGTATGTGAATTATTTTCATTGAATTCGTCTCATTACAAAGTTTCATAATTTGATTTTTAAATTTTGTTTACCAATAGAGAATTAAATATAATGACGGTCAAAGTTGTGCATTGGCAAACATGAAAAAGAGAATGTTGCAACTAAAAGAGAACTGAGGATAATATATAATTTGGGGTATTAAAATTACATATGCAAGTTCGGAGTGTTTACCTCACACCCCTTCAAAGTTTGAGGTATTTTTATTATTTTTCCCTATGTACGAAGTACCAACATCTATAAAAATTAGATGAGTACGGTAGAATTTCTGCATTATTATTAATATTAATTAATTAATTAATTAATTAATTAATTAATATAAGCCCAATGAAAGAGTCAAAATGGTTAATTAACTGTCTCATACCACTCCCCCCACCTTCACCGAATTCTCCAACGTAACTGCCATGCCATACACTTCCCCACTCCCGTCCTCCATCTTTATAAATAAACTCCGCATGAAGCTGCCATTGCCTTTTCTACTGCAACAAATCTCTTCAGCCATTTCTGCTTCTCAAAAGAGAAAAAATGGGCTTTCTTGCATCAGGTTTTCCCAGAAACATTCAGAGTGCTGTCATCGCCTCAATCCTCCTCACCTCTTTGGCTTCTGTCATGGTTTCCTCCTTCCAGTTTGAAGTCGGAGGCAAGAATGGTTGGACCAAACCCACTGGAAATGAGTCTGAGACTTACAACGAATGGGCTGTTCAGAACCGCTTTCGAATTGGAGACACCCTCTGTCAGTTTCTCTAGAAAAGATTCAATTTTTAGTTCCTTAACATTCCTGATTTTATTCCCCAACTTTCATTTTTCTACCTTTTGTGTATGACTAACTTTTTTGTCACTTATGGCCCATTCTTGGTTGATTCTCACCGGATAAGTGACAAAAAAGTGCACCAAAAGTAGAAAGTCAAGTCATGGATAAAAGTGAGAAGTCCTGATAGTTGATACTGAAAATGGACTACTTTCTTGATTTATGCTTTAAAGCTAAAAGGAAATGTCTGTGTTCTTGGTGAAGATGATGTGTTGTGGCTACTTTTGTTGCCTTTGTTTTCAGATTTCAAGTACAAGAATGACTCTGTGGAGGAAGTGACCGCTTCTGACTACTTAACTTGCAACGCTTTGAACCCGATTGTGAAGTTCAGGGATGGCGAGACGGTTTTCCCAATCAGGCGTTCGGGGTGGTTTTACTTCATTAGCGGGCGTCCTAGCCACTGCAAAGCGGGCCAGAAGTTGACCATCCGTGTGTTGCACCCTACTGAAGCCACTGTTGTGTCTGCACCAGAGCCTGCAGCTTCCTCACCAGCAGAGGGTGGGCATGAATGGGGTTCTCACAGTATGGGACACAATTCAACCTCAAAGCTCTCTCTGGTGTCCTACTTCATTACTGCTCTTGGTGGAGTTATGGTGTTGCTCTATTTGCTCATGTAGAGACACTGTCTGACCATGTGGTCATATTTAGTTTCAGTTTTGTTGGTGTTGATTTAATGATTTCTTTAGCTTGTTTCTGAGATTTAATGTAGTAGCAGTTTGGATTTATCTTCATTGAATTCTTGCTGATAGTGATATTTATGTTTCTTTCTTCAATGAATCTTTCTTCTTCACTTTGTTGAAGATGATATTTATAAAAAGACAGATTTATAGGTTCATATGTCTGTATGTTCATTCAACAACTAGATGCACGTATTTCCACTAGGGGCGAACAGTTAAGCACGTTCCAGCCCAGCTTTTGGACCGGGTGGTTCACTAGTCACTACTGGTTCTGCACCCTACGAACCAACTGGAGTTATTATGACTTTGGTACTTATTAGTGCTGCTAATATGGAGAAACTGGAACTCGATCCAATTTTGTAAGTGTTAGTGTATTTTTCTTTCAAGGGAATGTCCTTAAAAAAAGAAGGGGGTGGGGGTTAGGTCGATATTTTAAATTTATTTTGATTTTCTATGATTTTTAATACTAATGAGTTTATATTATTTTTAGTGTATAATTTACTAATGAGTTTATTTTTAGTAATGAGTTTATATTATTTTGGTAATATAAGTAAGAAACCCCTATAAGTAATTCACATTATTTTTTTATCATTAAGTAATTCACATTATTATTATTAAATGTTATGTATTTGTTTAATAATAATTAATAAAACAGCCTAGATTTAATGGAATGTTCGTTATTTTCAGTCATTGAGATAAGTCATACACATTCAAAAGTGGAATTTGTTTAACTGAAAAGTAGAAAAATAAGTTCAATTAGTAAAAAGAGAATAATTGATAATCAAATGGTGTCTTTTGGACGCAGTGGAGAAAATGAGTTAGATCATCCAAAATTCCTAACCCATCATTCTGACTGCCTATCAGCTGAGGTATTGAGCCCGATTCGCGATTTTTAGAACAATGGTTATGGTGCAAATAACCAGACGCTCCCAATCAGGCGTGTGAATCGGGATAATGTCCTACTCTAGTTTCCACTAGTTACAGTTACAGACATAAAATAGTTGAAGCATAATCAGAGTTCAGAAACCAAGAACAAGAACCTAATTTCATTTATAACACCAGTAATGTTCTCTAACCTTTTACATTGTACATTGTTTCCATCCCAGTGGAAATATCTTAGAATGTAATGATGACTATATAGGACGTAAAACAAAAATTCAATTTAAAAAAGCTTGTTATCTTAAGCTTTGTGCAAAACTTGTCTGTTCTTTTTCGTCAGAACTATGAAAGGCATTATCATCACTATTCTTCATGCCCAATCTTTCATCTTCTTTGACCATCCCCTCTTCTGCATTGGATTTCAAAGAACCACTTCTACTTTTTTCTTTAATTTTGACAGCTTCGGCCTGATCTGCAAATAAGACTTTTGAAAGGGGCGAAATGCATATTTCTCTGTAAACTTCATAGTTCGCAGCACGTGTGCAACCACCCTCTAGGAGCTTTGAGAGGGGATGCAAAACAGATATCGGACCGTTGTTACTCCTCAAGGTTTCCATCATACCTAGGAACTCCGCCGCCGTTTCAGTTTTGCTGAACTGAACAAATGCAGCTGTTTTATCTATTAAGTAGATGGAAGAAACTGAACTTTGACTAAATACTCTTGATATGCATTCTCTAATCCCACTTGGTTTTAGAGTAGGCTGTAAGCCCCACAGCAGCACAATGTTTTGAAAATCAACTTCCCTAAATTGAGTTTTGGGAGTTGTACTAGAAGCCAAACAGTCTGTATTACGCTTTCCAGTTCTCAGATCAATGATGTCACCACTAGCCCAACTAAGATAAAGAAGATTGATGTAGTTTTCAAGTTTCTTTTCATCAGCTAGACCCAGTGGGGTTGAACGCATGCCAAAATCAACTCCCAGGCGATTGCACGCCTCAGCAAATATGCATCCTGTCATAAATGCATCATAGCCGGCCTCATGTTTCGCTCCGGAGTTCCAGTCTAATGACCTGCACACACAAACACACAATATATGTTCAGTCACTAAATAACAGGGGTGTAGGTAGGCAAACCTGGGCCTGGGCCCACCCCAACTTCAATAAAAAATCCTTTTAAACTGAGAATTTTTCTAATTAAAAATTATAAGAAATATTTTATCAGCATACCCCAATTAATAGAACTTGGGAACAATTTATACACGCTTCATTATATTGTGTGTTCACAGGTTTGAAAAATAAAATAATATGGGTAGTGAATCGTAAGAGAGAAGATGTAAAAGTAGAAAAAAAATAGAAAAAATGAGTAAAGGGTATTATTGGAGTTTGATATGGGAAAACCTTGACAAATTAGGAAAGTGAAGCAGATAGCAAAAAAACTTCACAAAAAGAAATATGGAGCAAACAATACAAAACAATAGGGGTATCACTCGTTATCATACAAAGTCAAAACAACCATAACACAACATTTTCAACAAGTCAGTGGCAGGCTTAGATCATCTAAAGGACCGAGCAAAAAGGAATTCCAAATAGAGCGAGTAAATCTTTTAGGGGAAGCAAACCTCTGCTCATCAACATGAACCTCTACCTGAACACACAACTTATCAACCAAACTAGGGCCTTTAACACCTGACGCAATTCCGGGACATAGAGAAGCAAAAGCATTGGATAGTGATGTGCTGCTTTTCTTCACTGAGAGCCGAAAAGTGTCATTTGCATTCAATAGTACTTTTGTGTCCATTATATATGGAAAGTAGTTCCGCAGAGAGGAAGCATATTCTTCAGCACTCCAAGGGAGAGGGCCTATAAACTTCCCATATATGTGAGCAAAGTCTGTATCACGTAAAAGCACATGACATAAAAGCGGAACAGCAATTATAATGACAGAATTAGATACATCTATGTTGTTTTACCAAGGAAGCAATTGTGACCAACAACCAGTTTCTTCTCAGATGAAAGAAGATCGATAACCTTTCGAAATCCAACTGCAGATTTCACTTTTCTTTTTGCTTCGTTAAGAAGACAGTCCTTTACTTCCTTCTACACAATATCAATACACATACATAGTTTGATTAGTTAATGTTCAAGGGTCATTGTACTGACCGGACTAAGAAATATCTTTGCGGCCTGATCATTTTTAGTTTCTCGGTATTTGAAGATGACATACAAAATATAAGGTTCAACGTGGCTTATTATAATCAAATAATTAAAGTTTCTGTAGCTCAGAGGTAAAAAAGACAATTAAGTTGAGAATGATTTGAGAGTAAATACTAAACACCACTGAAGGATGAACTTTATTCTTCTGTGTATAAAGCTAAATATAGTGTGACAAAGCGGTCACAGAAGAACCTTTGACTCTCTCAAAGTCAAACATACATACATACATACATACATATATAAATACATACATATACAAGTACACACACATACAATATATGTGCACAGTCACACTCAGATATCAGTTGTAAGAAAAAACTATAATAGCTGCACTGAGCATCTGATTCAACACAGCAGGATTTAATCGTACCATAAGCAAATCCCTGTCCTCATTGGAATCAGTGTAAACAACCAATTGCCTTTGACACAAAGTTTCCTCATCAGTGACACGAACAAATGCAAGATCATTGAAATGCTTTTCCGTGACCTACGCACATAACTAGTCATCAAAAGAACAGAATGCATTCAATCAAACAAGTATGTTTGATTCACTAGATTTAAAAAATATGTTTGAATTCCACAACACCACCTTCAGTTATAAAGTCATAGATATCAGTGCAACCAAAAAAGTAATGTTGCTCCATTCAAAAAATATGTTGTTTGAATTCCACAACACCACCTTCAGGTATAAAGTCATAGATATCAGTGCAACCAAAAAAAGTAATGTTACCATTTGAATCAACTTTTTCTGGTGCGAAGTAAACCCGTTAAGGACAAAGGCTGGGCGTGTTTTGAAGAAAATAGTCTGAAATCTCTGATCTGGATTATCTGAAGTCTGTGGGAATATGGAACTATTATTGCTATCATGTAACAAGCCATCACGCCATTCACGGATCTTGATTTTCATTCGCTCAGCAAATAGAACATCTACCATTCTAGAAAATTGAAAGTCTTCATCCTTCTTTGAGCCAGATAATGATTCAGAAGAATCATCCAAGCACACAGAACTTAGGCGTTTCAGTGCTGCGGTTTCTTGAATTCTGGATAAATATGAGATCCCTGACATCATGAAAATAAGAAAACATTTCAGAACTCAGGCATAGTTTGAGTTATTGCAAGCATAGTTCAGAAAAAATCTAGTATTCTAGAATCCATATAGTCTATAGATGCATATTCCATGTCCCACAATCACAAGCCCGTCCAGCCCCACCTCAAAGTAAGAGGGGAGAATAGTAGACTTCTTACACATAACTGATCCATCATCTGCAGTAAATAGGAAAATCTATTTTAACTGATCAGTTAACTAGTACTACGTAAATAATTTAGTCCTTTAACCATTCACTGGAGTTGAAGGGGAGCCTTGGCGCACTGGTTACGGTGTTGTTGTGTGTGACTGAGAGGTGACGGGGTCAAGTCTTGGGAGAGACCTCTTGTCAAAATGACAAGGAAAGGCTTGCTCCTTATAGACCCTTGTGGTGGGACCCTTCCCTTGACCCTCGAGACGCCAATGTGCACCGGGCCGCACCTTTAACCATTCACGGTAGTTGTGGAAAGAAAATGCAAGAGGTACAATCACTAGGAGAGAGTTAAAGATAGTACTAAACACCTTCACTTAAGCATGTATTGAAATCAAATTGGTATTTGGCCAAAAAATCGAGAGACGTTGTCTGGCATAAGAACTCATAAGATTGGTCACTTCCTGGAACCTCTTGACGTGGGAATATGTAAAAGTTGTGCCTGCCAAAGAGAAAATTAGATTGTAGAAAATTACAGAGTAAAATCATCAACAATGTCAAAAGGCCAACAGAAACAAACATTTTGCATTTCTTAGTTTTCTATACACAGACCATGCTGGATAGTGGACAGTAGACATTGAGTTTTTCAGAAATGATTCAAAGTTTTCTAATTCTTCTTTCTTATTTCTAAAACAAAAAGATTGCTTTTTGCGAGAAAAATGAGAAAATGGTCCTGAAACAAAGCATAATTTCATTTAAACTTAAAAAAACCTAGTCGAATCTTCTCCTTTTAATTGGAATTGAAAAGTTTTTACTGAAAGAGCATACTGCAAATTGCACAAATTAAGTATTTCAATAAATAATACTGAGAAAAAGACGAATGCTAGCTGCACTAGAAGTAAGGGACACACGGATGAGCTATGAAGAACTTTTTGACAGAGTCCCATCGGAACGGACAAACTCCGAACTGAATGACGGCGAACTTCTCGGCGGAGTCTTTGACTTTGAGGTACCGGATGTCGTAGCGATCAAACTCGAAAGACTCTCTCCAGGGAGCGCTGGTGACTCCGGTCATTTCCAAGTCGATTGCAACAAAGTCCGCATCTCTGATTAGGCTGCGCAAATCTTTGAGCGCGGAGTCGAAATTTAATCTCGTGACATTCTTAAGAGCAAAGGTCGAAGCGCAGCGAGCGCGAGTATGAGGGGAAGATATTAGGGTGTTGGATAAAGCCCTAATCATCCACAGTTTCATCATTGTTTCTTCTTCTTCATGAGTTACTTTGCTTGCTCGGCTGGTCGAGTGTGAAGTCCAATGCAATAAACAGAAACTTTCTTCCCAACGAGAAATATCTTTTAGTGTACTACCTTAAAGGTTTTTTTTCGTATTTATTTTTTATACTAATGAATACATCTTGACACAATATTTATGACTAATGAATATGTATGGGTAATTAGATATTTTTAGAGAAAAAATTTATCAGAAACATAAAATGTATTAAACATTTAAATACATAGCAAATAGGAAAATGTAACAAACTTATAAATACGGAGAGGGTGTAAACTTTATTATATACCCATACTATTTTCAAACTAACTTTATAATATTATAAATAATTTATATTCAAATACATTGACAGTTGAATCTTAAAATCATTGAATAAGTAGGAAGGATGATTAACTATTGAGAGAATGGAAGTAATAAATTGATGTACTTGCTCTTTTTAGAAAATTCTTTTTGTACATGTTTTTGTGTACAGTTATTTTGACTGTGTACACTGTCAATTCATTTAAAAGTTGTATATGTATTGAGACAACTTGAGAGTGAAAATAAGCGTGTACATCGCAACGTGTACGCGAAAAAAGATTAAACTCGTTGTTGTCTTAAACTCCAACTTTAACATTTAAAGTGGTCATGTGGAAAGGCGGATGTAGTTCAATGGATGACCATCCACCCTCAAGTCTCTCTTTTGGGAGAGGTCTTGGGTTCCCACCTAGCTAGGGGAGATGGGGGAGGTCTTGCTCCCCATGATTCGCCTTAGCTTCACGAAGTAGCTCAGCAGCGGATACGGGAGAAGATGATAATGAAGGCAACATGTTTGTGTCGTGGGAGAAGCAGTTTGGAAGGGACAGTCGAACAGATGATGTAAGTCCTGTTGGACTCATCCTTTGGAACTAGTAAAGACAATGCTAACTGTGATCAGATATGAATTTATCTGTATAGGGGCTTTGGAGGTATTTCACAGACTCGGAGTTGGGAGCGTAAGCCCCCGGGATTATGAAAAAAAAAGTGGTCATGTACTATGTACTCCTATCTGTTTACATTCTGAAATGGTCTTGGGCTATTCTAGACTTCTAGTAATACCATTTTTATAGAAAAGAAAATTTTAAAGCTCAAACAGTCCGATTCAAATATATTCTGGTCATCTGGTGGACCAAAAATCAATTGATTTCGTACACCACTTCTTGTGTAGAACCATGAAGCCATACAACTACTCTGGTTCTATACTTGTCCGGTCTTTGTCCAGGCGAAATGCAAACCGACTAACCGAGTCCATCCATAAGCAAAACGCATTGGTCTGAAAAGGTATCTCAACTCTCAAGTGTAGACACGTTTGGAAACCTTGATGGCATTCCATTTTACGAAACATTAAGGATGTTTTTACTTGGACGATAATTTGTCCCAGTTCAGATCAGACCAGACCAGACCAGACTTGGATAGTTATAAAAATACAAAGAAACCAGACCTTACCAGACCAGACCAGACCAGACCAGACCAGTTCAGACCAGACCAGACCAGCAAATTACAGTCCAAGTAAAAACATCTCAAGTCCTAAAGCGCTTGTTAGAGTTTTGGAATGGACCATTCTGATTTGGAACAGTAAAAAACAATAACAAAGTTAGATAACTTTTCACCATCCTATAATTGCATATAGAATGTAACTAAGAATGTACTCAAAACTCAAAAGTGAAAAAAACAGCTTGCAGGGTGTTAATTAGTTTCACAACTGAATGCCTCTATTCAATTTTCGCTGTCCAAATATTAAAATTAAAAAGTGACATTCAATTATAATTCTTGTTCTAATTCCACATTATGAATGGCCTAGTTAGATTGTATATGGTGTAAATATAACACACACACATATATAATGAGAAATGCTATAAATAGAGGTGTTTTAGATAATACTATATAAAATTGAGATCTCAAGACACTTTTACTTATCTTATGCCAGAAAAAGATTTTTATTTATCAAATGGTCAGGGAGTTCTTGATGAACCAAAGCATTATTGAAATTTTCTATTAAAAAGTATGTAATTGTGGGCATTCTAAGCTAGCAAGCTTGACATAGGATGATAGGGGGAATCAAGATATGTGCATATATTTATACTACATTTTTGTGTGACATGTATTTATTGAATGATGAAAATTATCTTTAACATTTCATTACCCAAAACACATATACAAGTATAAGATATGTCACTCTAATATATATCTATCTTTGGAGCGAATAAAAAATGTATCAAAAGGGTGCATACATATCTTCATTGGTGGAACTAATAGATTATATCACGGCGTCACGCTGATCACTACAACAATGTGTGATTGTGAAAAGGGGACATTAACCAATGACTAGCCACAATAGAGTGCTAGCGATTGGCGGAAGTCGTTAACAGCTTGATTAGTGGTGCTTTAGTTATTTTTAAAGAAAATTTGAAGATTTGTTATTTATTGCTTACCGTAAGTAATGTCTTTGACCGGCAAAATCCTTGAACGCAAAATATTTTCTTACAATAAATATTGATATGTGTTTAGGTTTACTAGTGCACACTTTTAAACTTTCATTTGTAATGAAACTACTCTGATTTTTAAGTCATTGCCGCCAGCAATTTCTGTCTGTGTAATGGTGCAAGTCGTACTCCAAGTTACTGCAAACACAAATGATGAAAGAACAAAGTATTTTGAATGAAAGATGGTTTATCCAATGGGAATACCAAGAGATTCATGCTGGGTGAGATTACTTGAGAAAGAAATCTCACTAAATATAATACATACAACAAAAATTGAGATTACTTGTGAAAGCAACAGTTATGCATCATAAAATATAAAAATAACAGATTGATTATTTTAGGTTGATTATCAGATTATGGAAGAATAGATAACCCGCAAAGGAAATTGCATAATATAGGAGTAAAATAAAACAAAGTTAAAACAAAGTTAAAAAAATCTAAGCACATTAATTCCATAAATAAGAATTCTTTAATCCTATTAACAAGCAAAACAACAAAATCTTCCCACAGAAATGAATAGGTCCTTTATTGAAAAGATAACAATGTTACTCTTGTTTGAAAAAGCGAGTTATGTTTGCCCCTTAAGGAATTTCTCATAACAAAACTAATTAATAAAAAAATTATTTAGCACTCGTTAAGCATGGGGAACCCCAATTAAGGTGAGCCAGTGAGTCATGAATAATTGTCAAGTCAGTTCTATAGATGATAGATGATAGATCCCTTAGCGATAGGGTGTCATAATTTTGATATAACATATATTCCACAAATAGTGAAATAATTTAAACGCCCAAACATACTCCCTCAAGCCTATCCTAAAATGAGCTTCTATTTTTCTTTTGGATTGTCCTAATTTAAACGCCCAAACATACTCCCTCAAGCCTATCCCAAACACTTCAATTTATGCGCACTAATCTAGCGGCTTGTCATAGTTGTCAAGCGTTTGACAAACACAAACCCTCCATTTTAAGACTTCATTCTCCTCTTCTGATTCTTAGTTCTCTAGGTTTCCCTTACCCACCGTCCCACCCACATCTTACCATTTCTTCAGAACTATCTGCTCATGGCACGACACACAGACACACTACTTCAATGGCTCGATAAAAAGACGTCAAGCTCTACAAGACTACAACTTCTAGTGAGTAATGTTGTTTCTTTCCCTTCTAAGTTCTAAATATTTATAATTCGCATACCAAAAGGAGACAATTCTATGTTCGTAATTCACATGCCAAAAAGAGATGAGAAGTCTATCACCGGAAAGGGAATGAGCAAAGAAATATCAGTAGAATGTAATCACTTTATTTCCAATTTCATCAAAGAATATGTCACAACTAGGACTCTTTCAATTTACACTCTAAGGAAGCACAAATTGATCCCACATTGTGTGAGCATCAAAACTCCCATTACTACAAAAATGGGCCATACTATAATACAACATCAAGGATAAATTACAACATACATCTCAAACACTGTAAAATTAGGAAATGAAAAAACAAAAACAAAAACAAAAACGTGGTGGATCCCTCCCTAATACAGTAAGTAATACATCACATTCACATAACATAAAACTAAGTCAGTCTACCTGTCGGACTTCTGGCAGGCTCAAGTCGTGCATCCTCACCCGGCATGAGATCATAGAACACATTGGGTACCCATAAAAACCTGGGTAACTGAGTTAAAGTTACAACATCAAGAAAAAATAAGACTCACCAACAAGGAAAAAATTAACAACCTCTTCTTAAATCTAATACATCACATTCGTACACCACAGAACTAAATTCATCTAAGACAATCAGATTTTCAGCAGTTTCAAGTCATAAGCATCATGACCAACACACCAATAATGGTCTGTTACTCTCTGTCCAACTCATAATTATAACTAAAACATAAATGCAAATGAGGCCAACAACGAAGTTCCACCAGCCATATCGTTCTTGCCTGAGGTTCATCATACCCTGCCGTGTCCAAGTTACTCCTCTTGAAGATGCATCAAACTACTGCTGAACTATTTGACTGCAGAAATGATTTCCCTCAAGCTATAACCTATTTTTTAAACGATCAAGTTTATTGAAATTAGCATCATAAATACAATCCAACACCAAAAGCTGAAGTTGAAAAAAGGCCAACCATATCATTAAAAATGATACCACCTCCAAAAATGACACTTTTGGAGGGATTATCAAGACCTGCTAAATCCAGATAAAAGTATTTAAAATACCACTAAGATTTAGGGATTACGCTCAAGATGAAACCAGAGTTAATTGTGTAAATAAATCATGTTCACAGATAGTGGTTAAGTTTAATTTAAGTACGACAAGCAAATAGATTATTAGATGACAAGGTGGCCAATTGCTGTTATACTGGTACAACTTCAGCAGAAAAAACAAATTCACTTTTACCACTTACAAACATTAGAAAACCTAAATCCACTCAGAGCACTTACAAAAACAAGAAAACCAAAAATCACTCTTAATCCTTACAGAAATAACAAACCCAATTCACTCTTAGCTCTTACAAAAACTAGAAACCCTAAATTCACTATTAGTACAAAAAATTGACCCCTGATAATAATGTTTTCTTTTCAAGTTTTTACCTTTTCCTTTTCTGCAAACAAAATGAGACCTGATGATTCCAGGTTTTTCGCTCTGTGGTCTTAACTATTTACTATAAAAACGAAATCTTGTGCACAATTAAACTGCAAAGCTGACGTTGAAGAGCATCTGATAACAACAATCGCAAAAAGAATACTTACTACCTCTATCCTAATTTTTAAATTGTAAGATAATCTTTTCTTTACAATCTGTCCCGAAAACGTGAGCAAATCATACTTTAAATTCCACCCATACTTTGCCACTTTACTTTTTTGAACACCCATACAGTCATACTACATTTTTTTGCAAGGGGTCATACTACATTTTCTTCTTCTTGGGGGTTACATATAGCACAACTGTTTCCTTTATTTTCTTAAAACTTGCAATAAACACAAATCCATCTTACATTTGAGACGGACGGAGTATTAAATAGGGCACATGAGTGCAAGATAAAATAAATAAATGATACTAGCATTGTATAAAATAAATATGGGCGCAGGGAACTTACTTGAATTGCTATGAGATAATCCCCAGCACTGAAAGATTACCAAAGATAACGGGAAATAATAAGAAGGCCTCAAATGCATGCAAAAACTGCTCAGTTCATGTAGTATATGTTTCATATTCTTGATAATAAAGCTCCTGAAAGGGATTATTCGGAAGTCATTCGCCGCCTTTTCCCATATTCAGAATCCCTGGATCTTGATCTATGCTCATCCTCATGTGATAGTCTTGACTTTGAATGAGTTCTTGATGATCTTCCCCCATCATTGTGTTCAGGCTCATGCTCCCTGTACCTATGATGACCACCATGTCTTTCATCCCTATGATAGTCCCGCTCACGATCATGTCCACGATCACGATCGCGATCGCGGTCTCTCTCTCTCGAACGTTCTCTCTCCCTCTCTCGTCCAACATCTCTGCTGTCTCTACGCTTCCTCTCTGGCGACCAATCATGATCATGTCCTGCATCCTTTTCTCGAGGCATCTCCCTGTTAAATCCCTGCTCCTTATCATCCCTATTATATCTTCTGTCTGAGGAGCCAGACCAGTCCCTCTCTCCACCTCTATCCTTTTCTTTCATCCCACTATGCCAAGTTCTGTCGTGACTTACTTCTCCATGTTGATGGTCAGACACAGCTTCTTCATTATAGCTTGACTCACCAGCAGCTCTACCTCCGTGATCTTCACCGTTCCACCCACCCATATTCATATCCGGCCACATTCCCATATTCGGCGGCCCATCAACACCTGGGCCTGGCATCATTCCCATATTATTCATAGGCATCCCCCTGCCAAAGAATGCTGGGTTGACATGGGGGGCAACACCAGGCAACCCAACACTTCCAACAGGTGGGAAAGAAGGCATGATTCCAGAAAACGGAGGAGTTGGTCCACCAGGGAAACCTACGTAGCTGCCCATTCTACCCATCGGGCCTCCAAATGCAGGATCAAACCCCGGGCCCATCATTTGAGGATGTAACAATGGTGGTGTGCCACCCATACCTTGTGCAAATGCATTTCCTCCGTTTCCCATTAAACCCCGTCCTCCCATGACCCCAGGTCTGTTTCTCATAGGACCAAGAGGGCCTCTATTACCCATTCCTTGACCCCCTCCTCTACCACCCCAGTTTCCTCTTCCATAACCTCCTCTATTGTTATCCGAACCACCTTGATAGTTACCACCGGAAGCAATATTGTTACCACCTGGTTTAGCTGCTGAATCTCCAGGGCCTCTCCTAGCTTGGGAGGCAGGAGCAGTCTGAGACACCTGCTGGTTTCGGTTAAGTTGAGCTTCTCCCATTTTTTTCACAGTGAAAGGTGATGCATAGGCTACCACACATGGTCTGCCATTGAAAACGTGCCCATTCATTCCTTCCTTGCATGCCGTGGCAACTGCAGGATCGAAAAACTCGACCTGGCAGTACCCTTTTGACTTCCCACTTGCCTTCTCATCGAAAAATCTCACTTCCTTCACTGAGCCATACTTGCACAACTCTGCCTCTAGCTCAGCATCTGTTGTCCACCAGTGTAAATCTCCTACAAAAAGAACAGTTCCCCCTCCGGATCCACCTCCAGAACTTATTCCATATGCTCCCCCACTGCCAATGTTGCCAGTTGTATGAGTATGACCACCTTGTCTGGCAATGTTATCATTTCCTGTGTTCAATGCATTAACTAAATTTCCTATAGGAGCAGCCAAATGAGGCTGCAGATCTCTGGGTTCATTTTGTGCATCACCAATCCCAGTATGCTCTCCTGTATCAACATTTTCTTTACCTACTGAGCGACCTAACTCAATCCTAGGGTCAATACCTGGGGTCCCTGATCCACCTGAAGGAGCAACTGAACTCCTAGCTCCCATTTGGTTCGTCCTGAACCCCATACTCTGATAACCTTCCAACTTGTCCGACACCTTAGTTCCGCCTTCTTCATCTTTTTCTGTTCTTCCATCGCCTGCTAAGGAGCTGGGCGTCGGCGCAGGCAGAGGAGTAGGAGGACTATGATTAGGTGGAATCTTTTCAACAACCCCCTCATTTTTAAACCCTGTGTCTTCGTTCTTTCTTAGAGACTGGAGAAAATTCTCGCCGACGTTCACATCATTATAAAGATCCTCATAGTCATCATCATCCTCTTCTCCGAGAAACCCGTCGTCCGCTACCGCAGATATCGCCTCGTTCCGGTGGAACTGTTCGCTCGGGTCACCGACGCCGTCCCCGAACCCATCCCCCCTTTCATTCGCATCCATGGTCTTTTGCTTGGTTGCCCCGAACTTAGGGTTAGGGTTCGCTTTATTACGGAGCAATAGATATGAGCCGAAAAATATAATGGGATCAAGAATTCAAGACTCTGACTCTCTGAGAGGAAATATGAAACGGGATCAAGACTATTTTCTACGGTAGACGATTTGAATTTTGAAACAATTTTATTTGGAAAAGGATCGTCTAACATACTAAAATCATAACATTATCTTGAATTTATTACTTAATAAATAAATAGATTATTTTAAAATTATAAGATGATTGATTGATTGATATATGGAATAGATCTGTGTCATTAGATTATCCCTTGCATAAGTATATAATATTCTCTAATACTATGTACTACGTAATCCCTGCGTCCCGAAAAGGTTGACCAAATTTCCTTTTTTGGATGTCCCAAAAAGATTTGTCTTTTCTATTTAAAATAAATAATATGTGACTAAAGTTAATTCTCTCCTCTCTGCACAAATTTTAACCACACAGTTTTTACTTTATTAATCCACGTGAAAGTCAACTTTGGACAACCTTTTCGGGACGGAGATAGTATATCAATTACTATCTCTTACTTTTCTGAAAGTCAAGTTTGAAAGTCACTTAGTCAACACAAGTCACTCTTAATCTCTTACTTTATATATCATTTTTTTTTCAAATTTGATTCTTGGTTTGTGATTTTGTAAATCTTTTAATATAGCTTCTAAATATGTAATTTTAAAAAATACTCCGTAATAATTTGAGTGCAAACAGGAATCCATTTGTTTTATCGTCGGTCAAGCATCATAAACCGCAACGGGGCCATAATAGTGGGACAAAGGAAGTACTCCGTAATACGTAGTAGTTAATATAAATGAGGAATCATTATGTGATTTGGCGACTACTCTTTATTATAAGTATATCTGTCACGACCCTCGTTAGGTAACTTGTTTCATTTATTCACATGGTATCAAGAGCCTAAAAATCCAAAACCCTAAAATCCCCCCCCCCCCCCCCCCCCCGCTCGATGCGCCGCTGCTATGCACACCAGCGCCGCCTTCTCTGCAGACGACGTCATCACGATAACAGGCTCCAGCACCACCACGATTTCCACATCAGAAGTTCGATCTCTCCTCATCTCCTGACTCTGTTTTGGCCACCATGTCTCTCTCCACGGTCGATTCTGCCATCAGCGTTGCGATGTCAGTCATATCGCAGCGGGCCACGACGGAATTCACCATGTCGACCGCTAGTACGTGGTCCTCTCCGACGTCGTCCCCCTATTCCAGAGTCTGCCTCCGACCTCCATGGCAGATTCCCAAGACTGGTTCACAACTGCCACTCATCTCTTCGTCGGCAGCACATGATTCTCAGTTCTACGGCCTTACTTTTGCGGCCTCCCCGGGTATCACTTGTCCAACCGAGTCCTCTATTTTCGGTAGTCATATGGCCTCGTTGGTACAATCTCTTACTCATATCTCTAATGTTGCTCAAATCGTGATGATTAAACTCAAGGCCATGGAAGATTATTTAACTTGGCGAACCCAGTCTGATCTTTCATTGTTTCTCAGGGCTTGTTTTGACATGCTTGGTGGGTCCATCCCTATTCTCCCCATGTATACTTGTGATTTTAATAATCATCAAGTTGTTACCGAGTACTTTTATTGGTAAAGGGTAGATCAAACTAGCCATTCTTGGTTGTTTGCTACTCTTTCTCGTGATATCTTGATTGATGTTCATGATGTCAAACATTCCTTTGGGATCTGGGATAGGTTACAAACTAGATCTATGTTTGCTAGTTTGGCCTATTGTATGGAATTGAAGCATCATTTATCTAATATAAAAAGATGGACAATCAGTCTATGGAACATTATATCCGGGATATTAAAAATTTAGCTGATTCCCTTGTTGTTGTCAATTCCCTTGTTCAGGCGGTCCTTATTCAAGCACCCAGTAAACACCATCTTTATCCTGTCAGCATCAGTCATCCACCGTCACTTGCTCTATCTTCCGTCTCCACTTCTAGTCTTTTGTGGCATTGTAGAATAAGCCATTACGGCGATCCTATTTTACGTCTTTTAAGTAGTCAGAAGCATCTTTGTAATAGCTCTAGTTTTTTCATGATTGTATTTCCTGCTGCTTAGGTAAATCTCAACGATTATCTTTTTCAGATGTTAGTCATACTTCTTCTACACCTCTACAACATATTCATTTTGATTTTTGGCAGTCTCCTGTTTGATCCAATTTAGGGTGTAAATGTTATGTTTGTTTTATAGATGACTTTTCTCATTTTAATTTGTGAGGTTTTTACTCACTTTAAAAAATTTAAAGCTTTGGTTTAAAATCTTTTTAATTTTAAAATTAAAACTTTTCAAAGTGATGGGGTGGGTGAATTTGTTAATTTTAATATGCAACAATTTTTCGATAATCATTTTATTTATTTTCATAAATCATATCCAGATACTTCCCAACAAAATGGGGTTGCTGAAATAAAACATCGCAATTTTTTGGAATTAACTAGGACTATGCTTATTGAGGCCTCTATTCCTAATCATTTTTGGGTTGGTGTTATTTTCACTGCTGCATATATTATTAACCTTTTTCCTACTCCTCTTTTTTTCGATTCATCTCCCTACAAAATGCTTTTCCAAAAATCTCTTGATTATTCTTTTGTGTGTGTTTAGTAGCTCCTGTTTTCTAAATATCTTTGTCTCTTCCTCTAACAAACTTTCTTCACGATATGTTCATTATGTTTTTATTGGCTATGCATCTTGTTATAAAGGTTATTGTTGTCTTGAGCTCAAGTCTGATCGTGTTTGCATTTGTCGCCATGTAAGATTCCATGAAAATAATCTTCCTCTTAAGTTCACTTAGTGTAGTCTCTTCTGAGTCTGTTTCCCAGGTCTCATCTGTGTTTTCCTAACCAATACTCTCTGCCCGAATCCTCCACATTTGTTGCCTAGAAGTCCTACATTCACTGACCTCTCTTCTCCACCGGGTCATGTCTCAACTGCCCGTGTAACCACCCCAAACCACCCATCCCCTCCAGCCACGGTACTGTCGTTTTCATCACCAGCCCCCTCCCAGCAAGCTACAACCATCGTATACCACCCACACAGCCCACTCGACCCCCCCCCCCTCTAGCAGCCCCAGCCAAACCACCAGCCTCCTCCCAACCCACTACGACCACCATAGAACAGTCCCCTAACTCGACATCCAGCCCTCCTCCGACCTCGGTCATTCCCTCTGTCCCTAATTAATTTTTATCATATGCATACTAAGGCCAAATCTGGAATTTTTAAACCCAAAACTGTTTTAAATTAACAAACAGTTGTTATTCCATCCGATCCCACTTTTTTAACTCCAGGGGGTCTTAAGGAGGGGGCTGGGGGGTCTGGAGTAATTAGGGTTGAAACTCACTCCATTGAGTTTCGAACCCGAGACCTCCTGTAAGGAAGAATGAGTCGGCGACCAGCTAGGCTGGACCGCTTCCTCTCCCACTTGTTTTTCTAAGGCACATAAACAATTAAAATGACGAGAGGCAATGACTGATGGATTTAATGCCCTTATCACTAATAATACTTGGGATTTCGTCCCGTTTCGCAACTCTAAAAATGTAGTTGGGTCTAAGTGAATTTATAAAACTAAATTCACTCTGATGGGTCTATTGAGCGCCATAATGCGCGTTTAGTTGCTCAAGGGTTTAATCAGCAGACTGATATAGATTTTTCTGAGACTTTTAGTCTGGTTATCAAGCCCACCATTGTTCATATTGTTCTTACACTTGTTTTTTTCTTTTGGATGGGTCATGCCTCAGTTAGATGTAAAAAAATGCTTTTCTTCATGGTCACCTCACTGCGGAAGTGTACATGCGTCAACCGCGGGGTTTTGTTCATCTTCAGTTCCCTACTCATGTGTGTCGCTTTACGTAAGGCTATTTGTGGTCTTAAGCAAGCCCCATGGGTGTGGTTTCATAGGTTCAACAGATTTCTCCTCTCTCATAATTATTCATAGGTTCAGCAGATTTCTCCTCTCTCATAATTTTTCTTGTAGCAAGTCTGATTACCCTCTTCATTTATCGTTAAGGTTGGTCTGTTATCTATTTATTATTATATGTGGATGTTATTATAATTACGGGTAATTCCTCCTCTCTTGTAAATTATTTCATTCGCCTCATTGCTTCTCAATTAGCCATGAAAGATCTAGGTGATCTTAATTACATCTTGGGATTTTCAGGTTGTTCGCACTCCTACAGGTCTCTTTCTCTCAAAATAAAAATACGTGATTGATCTGTTTCATCGTTTTCACTTACATTCTATGAAATTTGTAAGCACTCCCCTTGCCACCCGCACCACTCCCCCCCTCACGAATGGTGAACTCCTAACAGATGCTACTGAGTATCGCAGTATGGTAGGTGCATTACAATATTTGACTTTGAAAAAACTTGATATTACTCATGCAGTTCATGTAGTGTTTCAGTTTATGCATTCTCCTCGTAATATTCACATGCTCGCAATTCGTGTGCCACTTCAACTTTTTTGTGACAATATTTCATCATCATGTTTGACTGCCAACCCTGTTCAGCATGTTAGGAGCAAACACATCCAGATTTATTACCACTTTGTCCGTGAGAGAGTTGCTCATGGTGATTTAATAGTTACATATGTTCCTACTCATCTTCAGTTAGCTGATATTCTTACAAAGAGTCTTTCTAGTCAGCAATTTCATTTTTTGAAGGATAACATGCACGTTGTATCTTCCGCACAGTTTGAGGGGGTGTAATAGTTAATATAAATTGGGAATCCTTATGTAAATTGGCAACTACTCTTTATTATAAATATATTTGTCAGGATCCTCATTAGGGTAACTTGTTCCATTTATTCACATAACAAGTATATAATATAATATTATTAAGGAAAACTTGAAAATAATAATCCCAACTATTGATTATTTTTGTATAATCCCAACTATATGGACCGTCCGCCAATAAGGGTCCATGACCAGATATTACCTCCTATAACAAGTGAATTTTAAATGGAAATTTAGCGTGAAAATTAAAAGTTAGGATTATTTATAGGGATTACTGGTTATATCTCTTCTCATTTGCTTTAGAAACTACATAAATTTATTTACAGAGACCATTATTGGCGGAAGGTCCTTAAAGTTGGGATTATTCTGAAATAATCGATAGTTGAGATTATTATGAGCGGGCCACCAATAGTTGGGATTATTACTATCAATTTTTCCTATTATTAATGGTATATTCCCTATAAATTAATTAAAGTAATATAGTGGTTGTAATACTTTACATCTTACCGTTGAACAAATAAGTTCGTATTCTAAAAAATATTCCGCACTGACTATTTTTAATCTTCCAAGTGATAATTACTTTCAAAATACAATACAAAACATAAATTTGAAATGTCCTAGAAAATATATAAGAACATGATAGCCAATGTGATGAAACAAAGTACATAGAATACATAGATTTCTGGAAATACAGAATGTATATGAAACAATTATTTTCCAATCTTCAATCTTGATTCCTTTCGTGTTCTTTTTTTCTTGCAAGAAGATTCCTTTCATCTTCTTTGATGTTCACTTAGATGTTTATCACTGTCATGCAGTATCCACATTTATTATATCTTTATTTTTCTTGGGATTAGAAGAGCAAACTTAGAAAGATAACCAAAGTTCTTAATACATGGTTCATCAAATTAAATAGTAAATAAAATTGTTTGTACAAAAGTTGTACTGTTACACACCTCCGCATTCACAGAAAACTCCTTTTGAAGCAACATGAATTTATCTTCTTCTCGTGTCATTATTAATATATTACTGATATACATTTTAATGTTTAAACAACCTCAACTATCATTGTCTATGTCTTTGTATAATAATAAAGAGGCGTGACTTTGAGATTGTCAAGTTTGATCGGCACGTAGAATAATATAATAAAATAAAGATTGTGTGGTCGAGGTTTGTGCAGAAGAGAAAGAAATTAAATAAGATGAGACACAAATTGATTGATTAAAAGTGAAAGTGGCAAATATTTTTGGATAACTAAAAAAGGAAAGGTGGCAAAATTATAATGGACAAAAGGATTAGAAAATTGAAAACAACAAAAAATAATTCCAAATATATAAGCAAAGTAAAAGTAGTGAATAAAAATGTGACCTTGATTACTTTAGTGACTATAATTGTATTCAAAAGTTACTACCATTGTGACTATAAGACTTACACGTAGTAACTTATAATCACATTTTTGTCTATAGAATTTTTATTAGTAATATTTTAGGAAAGAACTCAAATAATAATTCCTATTATTACCGGTCCGCTGTTAATAATCTCAATTATCGATTATTCCTAGGTGGTCCAACTATATGTACTATTTTCCAAAAATAATCCCTAACTGACTACAACCTGATATAATAGGTCGATTTTAAATGCAAAATAAGCATGAGCTATACATAATCCCACCTATAGTCGATCTTTTTTTATTAATCCCAATTATGAATTATCAACTCTCAATTTTCATAAGATATATAATTTTTTTTTATAAATTTCCAAAGTAAATATTTTAAACATGTACAAATAATAACAAAAAACTCTACAAATGTGCCAAAGTTAAATAAAATATTTTTTTATCAATCTTTGATTTATTCTCACTAAAATTTCATGTTTTCTTCTTTCCAATTTGTTTTCCCAGTTGTAAAAATTTCAAACTTAATTTTCAATAAAATTTCCTTTTTTTTTCATTTTCTGGAGTTACAAAAATTCTACAAATAAAAATGTATTAATATTACAATTTTAAGTGATATATGAAAATTGTAAAACATGTAAAAAAAAGTGTGAATGACTTAAAATGTTAATTGGAAAATGTTTACAAAATGTTAACCAAAAGTTCACACGGTTCCTACTTTCCTCAAATGTTGTCATATTTTTAATAAGTTTTATGTTGAAGAGAAAATTGTCATCCTATTGATGCGAAAAAACAATGACATTTAAAAGTTAGTGAGACGAGTCGTTCTAATATATTTGATGATAAAACAAATTTTATTTTTTATTATAAGTTTTGTTTAACAAAGACTAATATAAATCATATCTCTTTTATTGATCCAAAGTTTAAATTGGAGTTTCTTAACTGTCATTTAATTATTATTTAAATGTATAGGGCAATGCAAGCACATTGTAAAATATTTTTACTCATAAAATACTAAAAACATTTATAATAATTATGAAATACTAGTAAATTGTTAGTTTTCACAATATTTAGAAGACAAAACATCAATAATTCTAAAGTAGAAGATTAAAACGGTCTAACTCACAAAAATATAACAAATTTATCACCAGATTTTTTTGTTTTAATGCATGTTTTGTGTTTATATTGGTACTAGTTTAATAGCGATGTTCTTCTCCCTAGTAGATCTAGGGTTAGGTATTTTCGCAGATTTGAAGGACTACAACTGGGGACCGTTGACGGAGTCGTGCAAAAGCACATAGAGATGACTATGACGGACCAAAATCTAACCGGTGATGGAAGATCAATTAAAGCGGCACTGATGATCGGTCCTCCTCCTGAACCACCGCCATGGATTGAACGAAGTGTTAGGGATCGAGAAATATTTCTCTATTAGCTATGGTTCTTTAGATTATTCTGTTTTTATCTGTTGTTTTTATTCCGAACTGAATGTAACTTTGGTCGTGTTTCTAGTACATAGCAGAAAAAGTTTAGAATTTAAGACAGGTGATGAGAAGTATGGTTTGTCTATAATTGGCTCAGGTAAAGTTCATTATAGGATTATCGAATCTTATTGCTTATACGGAGGTGATAGATTGTAAGTTTGGTTGAAAATAGACGATAAACAAATGACTTTTTATGGTTTTATAACTTGTTTAAGTTCTGTGGGTTTAATATATAAGCCACGTTTCTACCAGAAAATTGTTTTTTTATCAATTTATTTCCAAAGGTTTTTTTTACTAATTTTATAAACAATACTTTTTTTTACCAACTTGGTAAATTGGCCGCCAATACGAGCGAAGAACATCTATCTATCTATAGATAATACATTTGAAAGATACACTTTAGGAAATTTTTGCCACATGTCATCTTCTCAACAATTCTATTCTCAACCATTTTATTCCATCCAATACTCCTTCGGTATATTAATAGACGTATCCTGTGTATATTACGTAGTAGTATTATCCTTAGGAGGCTATACTACATACTGAGTACTAAGAAATAAATTTGAGGACCCCAACAAAATAGAATCTCATGTTTATTTTTAAGTGTTACTCGTATATCTTTTTTATTTGTACTCTGATTATCACAAAAAAAACATATCAAATTTCATAACTTTTTATTATCTTTCATATGACACCAATATTGAATATATAAAAATAAAAAATAATCTAACACTTAAAAGCATCTGCTTTTTAAGTGTTGTAACACTTTTATTTGTACACCGATTGTCACAAAGAATAGATAAGACCGGATTCGATCATAACAGGCATATTAGACATAAAATCAATCCAATTATAAACATTTTTAATAGAATCCTTCCTGAAATTTAGAACTACATACTATCGTATATATTAGATTAGAACTCAATAAATCTATTGAAAATATTCATGCATAAAATTTGGAATTAATTAGTTTGTTATGGAGTTATATAACCGCTTACAAGCATAAATGAGATAGACATGCAATATGAAATTAGATTATTATGGAGTTAATCATTCATATTTTAAAAAAATTCGATCTTGAGTAAATTTTCATTTGTCACCAAAGAACACCGGCCATAAAAATGGGAAGAAATTGAAAACACGTAGAGCCCATTTGGTAATACTAAAATTGGCTGAATCTACTGAAATTGATGAAGTTTTGGCTAAAATGACTCAATTCAACCAAAGAACAACGAATTACATTAAGCTAGCTTCGATTTTACTAAGGGTTTAATATGTTTTTAGTTCCTGCAAACACAATAATTTCAGTTTTTTAGAAGGTTTTGAACTACATATTTGGAAACATTAATAATTAGATTTACATCATTTTAGCTCTTATATTAGCCTTAAAAAAATATTTTAAAAGGGATTAAAATGCAAAATGGGACTTTAAAATTTCACAGAAACCTCCAAAACTAATTCCTTGATAATGATCTAATTGACAAAAAAATCTTAAGAACATTTCAAAATCATGAATATGAATTTATGAAATGAGTTCATTTAACTCTATAAGTCAATGTTTCAAAATAAAGGTAAAATATGTTCAATAGCAAGGATATTTTCAATTGGAATCAATTTTTTGTTCTCATTTATGAAAGTTAAAGTTATTTTTACTGTAGTGTATATTAATATAATTTTGATATATTTTGACCGAGAATTTGAGCTCTCACAAAGGTTTATTAATCTAAAAATAATACATTTCAAGGTTACCTTTTGAGAAAGCAATGTCACGTGTCCGCACAATAATAAGTCTCCTTGAATTATATTATATTTTATGTTCAAGGAGAAACATAAACAATTACGATTGTGAATATATAGAATTCATATATGATGCTACATATGTAACCAATTCAACATGCTTATTTGTATTTATTTGTGATTGAGTTATGTTCAAACACAAATTCTTACAACTATTAATTTATTAACTAATAACCTGGGGCGTGCCTTGAAAATTCTCTTTATGATAATGAACAACTCTTCCGATTGTCTGTGGGCTTTGCCATGATAAGCTAGCTATATATATCAATATGGATTTCTCTTTAGCTTTCACTCCTCCCCACATGTTAGAATAACAACTTTAGTTGTTTTTCAAGATTTTCTCTTTACTTCAATAATGTTTCCTCTTTTGAGATTTCATTTGTTTTATAAACTATTGATGCAAAAAATTGATAATAATAATTCAAATTGTTCCCGGTCCGTTCTTAATAATCCAATGAGGCAATGATTGATTATTTCAAAATAATCCCAACTTTATGGACCTTCCATCAATAATGGTCTCACGTGACGGGCAACCTGCTCAGTCATCTTTATTATAATCTCTGATTATAATAATCTCAACTATCATATTCCCACTTATTAGATCCAATAAATCAAATTATATATAATCCTAAATATCTGATTAGAGATTCTTTTCACCATAATTACATTTTAGGTAGTTGATCAAATTAGAGATTCTTTTCGCTATGATTATGGAGATTATTATTAGCGGATCGATAATTATTGGTATCATTACTTTTAGCTTTTCCTTATTGATAATGTAATAATGCAATTCGAGTATTTACCCGTGCCGTGCACGAGATTAAATGAAATTTATCTGAGCAAAAATAGACTAATATATAATTACCCATGTCATGCAATTTAATTAGATTGTGTTTGAAACAAATAAAATGAAATTTATTTCAATAGTTAATTATATGTATAATTATTTTTCTTATAATAAAATGAGAGCCAAAATCAAATTATGTTTAGACGAAGGTGATTAACAAACTGATTTCATTTGGATGCAACAGAAAATTAACATAGCGTTTTGAATTTTCCATCAAAATGTTATATATAGAGCAATAGTTTGTTTGGACCGTTCAAAATAAGATTCACTTGAAAAACATGTATAATCATATATTGTTATAATCAATTAAATTCACACTTAATTGTTGATAATTATAACTGCCACGGACACACACACACACAACATTACTTTTGTCCCAAAAGGGTTTACTAAATTAACTTTGGGTAATGATTTTAACGATTATATTTGTATATATTTTATAAATTTTATGCTTTTATGAAAATATTTTTAATAAGGAATATTTTAATATAGTTTTCATATTCAAAATAATTCTGTATTAAAATATCATGTGTCAAAGTTGACTATAATTGATCAGAAAAAGTTAATTTGACAAATCTTTTTGGGATAGAGGGACTAAAACAAAATAAAAAAAAATAAAATTTGCTTTTATCTCGTACGTGCACGACATTGATTGAAATATAGTACTAGATAGTCAATTTATATCTTTTGATTCTAAATTGAAATGAACAAAAAATTGAAAACAATAATCCCAACTATTGCTGGTCCGCTGAAAATAATCCCAACTATTGATTATTTTTGTATAATCCCAACTATATAGACTATCCGCCAATAATGGTCCATGACCATATATTACCTCTATAAAAAGTGAATTTTAAATAGAAATTAAGCGCAAAAATTAAAAGTTGAGATTATTTATAGGGATTACTTGTTATATCTCATCTCATCCACTTTAGAAACTACAAGAATTTATTCATAGGGACCATTATTGGCGGAAAGTCTCTAAAGTTGGGATTATTCTGTAATAATCAATAGTTGGGATTATTATGAGCGGACCGCCAATAGTTGAGATTATTACTATCAATTTTCCTTTTAGAAAAAGTATATATACGTACCCGGTAAAATAATCTAACTTTTGTTTTAGCATATTTAAACATTAAACTTACCAAAAGGATAACATGAATACACACAAAGAGTACTAAATGAAAATTTGTTAAATATTTTTTTCGTCCTTTATAACTTTGCCATCTTTTTATTGGGCTGTTTTAAAAATTGTCATCTTCTCTTCTCATCAATTATTTTGTGGTTCATGTTATTTCTTTCTACTCTACACAAATCTCAATCACACAATTTTTACTTTATTATTTTTCATGCTTATCATACTTGACAAAGTTATAAGGGGTAGAGAGAGTACCATCGTTAGGATTGAGTAACTTAAAGTCTCAATGAATCACATGATTGTAATTCTATTATTAAAATATAATTGTAAAGTAATTTAATTAGTAGTGAAAAGTTGTCTCAAGTGGTACATTTTCTTTCATTTTTACTCATATTGAATTGATTATAGATTTATAGTTGATGAAAATTTAAATGTGAGAACTCAAGATGTGTATATATAAGCAGATTGAGTTTATTAATTAGGAGCAGATTACTAATCATTGAGATTATTATTCTCATTATTTCCTTTAAAATATGGTAAAATGTTTAGCATATTTGTAGTTTGGTTGGCTTTTATCTCCTTAATAACTTCATCCACCCTCTATCCATTAATCCAATCTCAAGATTTCATTCCCTTGCATCTACTGTCCAAGCATCCGAATGACGGGCCTGACGGGCTGCCCCGTCCTGACGAGCCCGTTTGGGCACCTTCCCGGTGGAATTTGTTGATGAAATTTTTTGAGCATGTTCCTCATCAAGTCTAGTTTGTCCATACCAAATTTCAGCTCAAAATTCAATCGGGAAGGTCGTCAAATGATTTTTGCAAGTTAACTGGTCCGGAAAATACATATTCCAGACCAGTTAAGTTGCAAAAATCATTTGACGACCTTCCCGATCGAATTTTGAGCTGAAATTTGGTATGGACAAACTAGACTTGATGAGGAACATGCTCAAAAAATTTCATCAAAAAATTTCACCTGGAAGGTGCCCAAATGGGCTCGGCCGGAAGGAGCATCCCGTCAGGCCGGCCTGATGAGAAGAGCACTCTCGGAATGGTATAAAGCTAAATCCTCACTCAATCTTCCTTTCGCAAGTGAATTAGGAGCACAGACAAAAACCAAACGAATTAGGATAACTGCAGGGGGAATGCTGTTCCCTACCGAATTTTGGGTCGCCATAGTTGCGGCGGCGGTTTTGTGGAGCGCCGGAGGAGCCTACGGGATCAGATTCGTCATTGACAGAGAGGAGTGTTTTTCCCAGAAGGTGGAATTGGGGGAGACGGTGCATTTTTCATTCGTGGTGATTAAATCCGAAAATTCTTGGCGTTACAGTGAAGACGGTGTTGATCTTTTGGTATTAATTTACCTTCCCATTTTAAATTTTCCGGCTTTATTTAATCTTGATTCTAGATTAATTTATCTTTTTTTTTTTGCGCTTGTGTGCAATTACCTTATGAATTTGGCTACTAGATGTGTGATTAATGATTCATGCTCTTATTATGCTGTAAAAGCTCGAATCTGTGTAGGCTCGAGTTAATTATTCAGCCTTACTTAAGCTAGTTAATTTTTATAAGGCTCACGCTCGGTTTAAACTGCTCAAATTAAGCTCGGATAAAAAAACTCGACTTTGATTGTTCTAGTTCGAACTCAAAAAATCAATATCTTACTTCATTAGGAACTTTTCTTGATGATATCTTCCACTTTTGCTCTCAGTTTGATGTTGTTGATTTTTCTCATGTAAAAAGAGGAAGGAATTCAGTTGCTCACTTAATGGCTATTATGGTGTAGAACAGATATTTGTAACGGCCTTTGAGAGAGTATTATTACACTAGTAGAACTTGAGATGAAGTAGCATAAGCTTTCATTCAAAACAAAGTTGGAACTCAAGCCTGATATATATAAATATAAGAATCTATACACATGTGGCTGAAATAAAGTGTGTTCCCTTGAAAAGTGAAAACCAGTATATACACACAGCATTGACACAGGTAGTTCAAACTCAAGCGAAAACACCCAGTTATATGAAAAACGAGAACTCATTGAGTTGATTTTGGCAGATTAGGTATGCCGAGTGATTTTAGGAATTGTAAGCAAGTCATTAATAAGATGTTCATTAGTTTGAATATCATCTAACTGTTTATTCGTTAACAATATAAATGGTTTAAATGCATTATCTGCATAACTGTTTATCGACATTTTTGCTCAGAATTGTTCATTAGACGCTTTAATAATCATGTACGCACCTGCATGACTACTCCGTTTCTGGATAGAATTTGTATCACTAAAAAGCAATAAGAACTGAAATGTATTAAAAAAATCCGATTTCTGTACATTACAAGGATATGAAGAAACATGGTTTAGGAAACATGAATTGTGAGCTACTCCCTCCGCCCCCTATCTTGATCCCATTTTACCTTTTTCGTCTGACCTACTAAGTTTGTCCCATACCATATTTGGTAATGTTTGAGTGGTTGCAATTCATTCTTATTTTATTCACACTTTATCAATTAATTACCAACCACACTTGTCCAAATCTTAGAGGGACAGAGGTAGTACTTTTATTTGTTTATAAGGCATAAACTTCTAGCTTGAACATATGTGATAATAAAGTAGCAACTAGTATACCACTTTCTCTTTGTGAACATCGTTGGTGCCCATATTTAGCTCTCTAGTATGATTTCTAATTTGTTGTTTTGGTATCGTGTGGGAATCATCAGGTGAGTGGACCACATGGTCAACAGATTCACGATGTGCGCGATAAAATCAGCGAGAAGCATGAATTTATTGCTAATCATGATGGTGTACACCGTTTCTGTTTCACAAATAAATCCCCTTATCATGAAACTATAGACTTCGACCTGCATGCCGGGCACTTTATATTTCTTGATGAGCATGCCAAAGATGGTAACATTTCTTGCTCATGTGGTTGATCATAGTCACTTTTTTCTTTAATTTATTCTAAATTGTGGCCATTGTGGTTTGGCACTCGCAGAACATTTCAAGCCTTTGTTTGAGCACATCGGAAAGCTTGAGGAAGCTTTGTATAACATTCAATTTGAGGAACATTGGTTGGAGGCTCAGACGGACCGACAAGCAATAGGTATACACTTTTTTGTTAGGAAATTTCTTGAGATAACCCTAATGTTCGATGTATTTACCAAGATGACCCTAAGGTGACTAGAAATTTCACGCCTTTCATGGTTGACTGATAAATACCTTGAGGTCATACTAAAACATTGTGCATTGCTCAACTGACTAGAAATTTGAACTCTAAAGTGCATGATGTTTATATCATAAGCCCGTCTCATGAAGCCATGAGCGACCTTGGGGTAAAAGATAGATGTGTCAATCTTATAATACTTCATGTGACTGTTGGCCACATTTGGAAGCTGCTTTCAAAAAAGCAGTTAGGGCATCCCTATAAGTTATAGGTGTAAAGTAGTTGCTATATTTCACATTGATTGGACAAAATCAATGTGAGTACCAATAAAATGCTATTTGAGACTGCTTGAGAGTTGAAACACTAAAATGCTCGTTTAAAAAGTAAGGGGTTGAAATGGCCAAATCGGGATACATGGGGATTCAAAACTACAATTATAACTTGATATTTAGAAATAATACTGGGCACATTGGTTCTTACATTATGTGTTTGGCTGCAGTAAACGAAAGAATGAGCACAAAGGCAATCTACAAAGCTTTTTGGGAGTCTGTGGCTCTTATTGGTGCTAGTCTTCTGCAAGTTTATCTCCTTAAGCATTTGTTTGAGCGGAAGCTGAGGCAGTCCAGAGTTTAATCTTTGGTACTGATATATCTATTGTCCTTATTATAAGAAAAACTAATAGAAAATGTTCCATCGATCCTTTCATTATTTTTTGCAAGTACAAACATTCATATCACTGATATTATTAAGTGAAAATTATTTAATTCTTTATATTAATTATCTCCCTTGGATGTGTGAAGGGAAGAGAGCTGAAACATCCCAAAACTCAGAGGTTGAATAAAATAGAAATATTGACACATTTATCAATTATCAATAAACTAATAGAAGTACTGACAAATGGCTAGATTTAATGCTTCATCATAAAAAGAAACAAAAATCATAGCTCAAGCTTAAATAAAAATACCCAAACAATACGGAATATAAGCTCTCCTCGATTGTTTTCCAGTCATACAAACTCTCTAGTGCTGTTCTACATCAAAAAATGACTGTATCCATGTGTAGGGACAAACTCAAGAAATGTATACTTTTAGACTATTAATCACTTACTACTCGGGGATGCAAAGAGGTCTGTCTGTCTTCCATTAGAGTGATCAAAATATAGTAGTGAAAGTTATACTCCGTATGAAAATGAACAAATGTTAAAAAGGAAATATTTTTCTGATAATGATCATGGAGCACGTAAAATTGAAAGAACAAGTAAATAAAGAGTTGTGTTGGAAAAAGCTTGAAGATGCTTATGTGTTGGAAAATAAAATATTGAAGATTAACAAAAATTAAACCCATGCAATAACCTCATCAACGATTCACCATTGCCTGCATGCAGGCATGCGTTCATTCATTAATAGAAGAAAAAACAAAACAAAAAAATAATAATGTTACAACAGAGTAATAGAATTCCACGCCTGCCATCTCTTCTCTTTTGAGATGTGAGTGATAGGAGTGAGCATGACACGGTACAAAACGGTTCTCTTAAAGAACCTGTCCCATCCCAAATTTCGGTTATTTTAAAAATTAAGGTACCGATGTCGTTCCAAATAAGTAGCACTTGTACTGTTCTGTACCATATTTCAATACGGTTCGGGATGGTTCTTGGTACTATTCGGTTCTTAAATGATGTATATAACAAAATAACATATAAACTATAAATTAAATCAATATTCAAACGCTCAATTTAAAAAATTCTATTTTTCTGAAGAGAAACGTTAATGGAGCAAAAGTAAGAATGTTCATCACAATCAATCATTAACAACCATAAGATTATAATTGCGAATAACAGACCTGGACAAATTTAAACTAAGAATATTCAACATAATGAACTGAATAATAGTTCATAAGATTTGATATAGTTATTAATTATGTTGGACTACGTGAATGTGGGCAAAACTAACATTATTCTAGTAACTAATGCCTAGTTGTATATTTTGTATTCTATGATATAATATGCTATACATTATGTAAAATAAACGATTTTTTGGGAAGGTTCAGAACAGTTCAGTTTGATACGGTTCTGAGACAGTCCTGGGATGGTTCTAGTGAAGAACCAATACTGTTCCATATTATATAAGATAATCGGTTCGGTATAGTACAATACTATATTTTTCCGATTTTTCTGGTTCTGGTACGGATCGGAACAGTTCTCAGTACGGATCAGAACGGTTCTCGGTACGGAATGGGAAATCCCAGATCCGTGCTCTGCCTTAGCGAGTGATAGATAATTGCTCCTCCTTCCCTTAAAACTTTGCCATCTTTGATTTTTTGATCAATCATGTTCAACTTTTACCAATTACGGAGTATATATTTTATAAGAATATAAATATTTTACCAAATACTTTTAACAATATGTTAAAAGTATTTTCATAAAAATATAAAATTTATAACTTTCATAATATTATACTAATCAAAATCATAGTACAAACTTTATCACCATTGATCTACCTCCATCCCTTAAAACTGATCAAACATACTTCATAAAAAACTTAATTGAAAACAAAGGAAAGAGAGATTGTGTGCCTAGACGACAGAAAGAGCTTCATAGGGGTACTTGGCTTGAACAAGATTGTAGTCAGTACCGAAGAAGGTGCGGAAATTGGTCAAGTAGTAGTGCCTTGAAGCATTGAGGTCTGGGGTTGGGTAGTCATCAGACTCATATGGAGTATAAGTGTAGGGAGACCATACTAAGAACAAACCTTCAGACATTCCGGGGATAGCATCCAGATTAGCAGCATTAGCAGAGCCATCAACAGTTTTAAAACCAATCAAAGATTGAATATAAGGCAGAGCGTTAACTGGACTTCTGATGGTCATACCAGGAAGAGTATTCACATCGTTAAGATTGGGATTAAAGTGCAGGAGCATAATCATTGATCTATCATACAGCAGGGTGGAGGCAGGCAGACGACGGGGCTGTGAGTCGGGAGGGGCTCGATTGAGTGGGGGAAGAACAGAACCAGCAGCACGGGGATGGAAAAAGGATCCAGGTCGAACATACTTGTAGGGAATGGCGGAATCAGCGAACATGCAATTTTGCATGCCAAGAGACTTAGCAGCATTGGGCATTTCAACAGTAGAACCATCGAGTTCAAAAGACTCAATTATTTTTCCAGCAAGCAGGGGGAGATGGGCAGACAGGGTTTGTTCACCATCAGTGTCAAGGACAAGAACGCTTGGGGCAGTGTAGAGTTCATCAACAAAAGAGACAAGATCTTCATTGTTATCGTGGGGAAAACCATTTTCAGCAGCTGGGCTTTGGAGAAAGCAGATGTCTTGGGCACGTTCATCTTCAGAAGAAAGGTTAAAAGTAGTGATGGAAGCAAAGAGGGCAGCTTTGTTGTCATTTTCACTATGAGACCAGGTCGGAAGAGCATAAGTGGAGTAGCCGTGTTTCACAATAGTAGACGATGAGGATTTAGAAATAAATTCACTCAAAGAGGATTTACAGACAACCGTACCAGAGAAGAGGGCAGAGATTGCTTGAAGTACAACTTTTAGTACGCGCAAGTTAGCGGAGGTCGCAGAGAACAGCAGATCATAAGCATTAACATCATTGGTGGAAAAAACGGGAGCTTTTAACGAAAGAGCGGCAAAAGAGGATCGGCGCTGAAAGTTGCAGAATAACACAGAATTGAAAACTTGATAAAGCTTAGAGTTAATGTAATTGGCAGTGGTGAAAGTGGTTTGTTCGATTGTTATTCCAATAAGATCAGGAATCATGCAGTCGAAGGCAGGGGCTTGGATGGAGTACAGTACCCGAGAGTACAGGTCTTTAAGGATTTCATTTTGTGTGATATTACCAGGGAGAGTAGCGGTACAATCATGAATTGCAGCGAACATGTTCAAAGGATAAACACGCCCAAAGAATTGGTCGTGATCAAAGCCAGCAGCAGAAGGCACGAAGAGGACATTCTTCGTGCGTTCAGTTGCGAATGAGTGGAACTGGGAGAGAATTGGGACTAGGAATTCAGGTACTGGGAGGGACAGCAGGAATGTAGAAAAATCATTCCTCCATGAGGTTTCAGCCCAGACGCGGGCGTGAGCAGACGGAGCACGGCGAACATAGAGATCATTCAGCAGAATGAATCCATAGACAACGGTCATGTGATACATGCAGATAGTAGCAACAGATGATTGGGAATGTTCATGAATGATTTTGGCATGGCGTAGAGACATGAGCATGGTATAGATCAGGATGGGAGTCATGTTTGGGAAAACATCAATGATCCATTGATTAGAGCCCGAGTCGGATCGAGCAGCAGAGTTGGCTCGGAAGAGACTAAGTATATCAGCAGAGGAGTCGGGAGTCTTCACATCTTCAAAGACATGGCCGGTCACAGCCTTACTTTTGATAGTAGTATTAAGATGGGAGTTCGATGATGAAGTTGACATTGTTAATATTTTAGAGGAGGTAGTGAAGGACTTGTTAATATAGACGAATGTGAATCCTTGCTTTCTAATCTAATTAACAAACTCAATATCACACAAATAATTACGGAGTTACATTTTTATGGAGAGTTTTTGTAATTTTCCTTTCTGCCCATTATTAATTAGTCATTATTGGCATGGCAGATCATACGATTTTCACTTCTGCTAGGGAATATTTGTAGACATTAATGACCAATTTCTCCTAGGGAATATAGAGAGGTTCTTCATCGATTCCTTAATTCCCATTTTTCCCACGTGATCAACTTGTTAAAGGTGTTTACTGATAAGTTGAGAACTTTGTTTGCAGGATAAGTACCAAATATGAGTGGTGTTTGCACGTATTTACAATTATTGTACACATGCACGCATTCATAGACTTCAATGTGAGAACAAAATGGAGTATTTGATGGTTTAAATTTATAGCGGTGTGACAATTGTTAGCAAAAGCAAGTGTTAATGAGATCATTAGAAACATGTCTTTTCTGCAAACAAATAGCGGTTTGAAATAGTTCAAGAAATGAAATTGTTGTTGCTAAATAGTTCAATTTTGCCCTAGCTAGCGTTTTTAACGTTACCAATGAAATGAAAAAAATGCGAAAAGTGACGTTTTGAATTAGCATTTTGGAATATATGACATTACCTAGTAATTGATATGATCAAACAATTTAATCACAAAACATCTTTTAAAATGTGTCAACTTATTCTACTAGTCAAACTAGTTAACTGAATCAGCCAGGAGTTCGTGTTAGTGGTGTCAATTTAGCAAAACAATATTATATAATAATGTGTACATATATAAAGAAAAAAAGCAAATATTGTCATTATCTTCAAACTTTCCTTTTTCGTCCGTCCCAAAATTATCTCATTTTTCCACAAAAGAATTTGTGGTTCACAACCATTCTTACACATTCTTACACATTTCTCTCTCTTCTGCACAACTCTCCACCACACAAAACTCACTATCTTAATTAGTGTGCCCAGCCGAAATGGGAGAAAAACAGGGACAGACGGAGTAGTAAAATTAAAGTACTAATTCACAACTGTCCCCGATGCGTTTTCATATTTTGTAAACGTTGTACAAATTTTTTCTTTGTCGACACTTTTGAATATATCTTTTTCAATAAATGTAATTACGGCATCATTGATCATAGCATCCCCCATTCGATTGCGCAACCTGTTCTTCACGGACTTCATGGCTGAGAAGGCTTTTTCCACAGTTGCGGTGGCCACCGGTAAAAGCAAAGCTAGTTTCACAAGTAAAAAAACTAATGGATACACAATATGTTTCTTTGTCTCCACCAATTTTTGAGCAAGAAGACAGGTGGAGCGACCTGCGAACGCCGACCGAGGGTTTCCGATTTCAGTGATTTGGGAATTAGGACTACGACTTACGGCGTTCAATCGTTTTTTTTCTTTTTGCAGCGGGAGTTGGCGTTCAATCAGCCATTTGGGCATAGACTTTTCAATTCTCCTTGACTCCTTTGTTGACTTTTCAATTTGGTGTTCCAACTTTTAAAATTTTTAAATTGACCCCCATTTTTTGAAATGTTGGATGGTGTCAATTTATAATTTATGAAAGATTATCTATACCTATATAGAGAATTTTTATTTTTCAGTGGTGTCAATTATAAATTTTTAAATTTTTTTATATACCTACATATGGAAAAAAAATTCCAGTGGTGTCAATTGACACCACTGGCCAAAGGGTGGCTCCGCCACTGGAATCAGCAACATATTTTTGCTAGTTAAA